>OX326958.1:32579422-33309422 GCA_946800325.1 Luzula sylvatica | reverse complement strand
AAAATGATGCTGAACACGAGAAAAATACTTTATTTTTATGTTGCCCTCAAAATACTCCCAAACAGAAGACTAACAAACACACATTTCTATTTTTTTAAAAGTACCTTAAAACTGCAAAATGCGAATTTGAACTTAAAAAAATCAACTATCCAGTTTTTCGAACAAATTCCGAAATTTATATCGAATTTTCTCGTTCTCCTAAAAAATTCCTTAATTGAAGACTAACACATACATATTTCAATTTTTTCAAAAGTTTCTTAAAAAGTTAAGTCTAACACCTTCAAAAATATCGATTGTAATTTTTTCCAAAAAATATCAAAATAAAAATGTTATACGAACAAAATACTCAATTTTCATGTTGTACTCAAAATAATCCGTACTAAAAGACTAACACACATAAATTTCTATTTTTCGAAAAATTTCATTAAAATGGGAAAAAAGTGAAGTCTAACACACCTTCAAAAAAATCAAGTATATTATTTACTCAAGATATATCAAAAATGAAGTGAAACACGAGAAAAATACTCAATTTTTATGTTGTCCTCAAAATACTCCCAAATAAAAGACTCACACACACAAATTTTAAATTTCCATAAATTTCATCAAAATTGAAAAACTAAAGTCTGACACCTTCTAAAAAATCAATTAACATATTTTCTTAAAAATATCAAAAATAATGCCTCACACGAGAAAAATACCAAATTTTCATGTTGTCCTCAAAGTACTCCCAAATAGAAGACTAACATAAAAGAATTTCTATTTTTAAAAATGTTTGTGAAAACAGAAAAAAGTGAAGTCTAACTCCAAAAAATAAACTATCTAGTTTTTCAAAAAAATTCTAAAATTGATATTGAATTTTCTATTTGTCCTAAAAAAATTCCTTAATTGAAGACGAACACACACATATTTCAATTTTTACAAAAGTTTCTTAAAAAGTTAAGTGTAACACCTTCAAAAATATCAATTGTCATATTTTCCGAAAAATATAAAAATAAAAATGTTAACCGAACAAACTACTCACTTTTCATGTTGTACTAAAAATAATCCGTACTAAATGATTACCACACAAAAATTTCTATTTTTTCAAAAATTTCATTAAAATCAATTAACTTATTTACTAAAAAATTATCAAAAATGAAGTATAACACGGGCAAAAAACTCAATTTTCATGTTGTCCTCAAAATACCCCCAAACAGAAAACTAACACACACAAATTTCTATTTTTTGAAAAGTTACTTAATAATGAAATTTTGAAGAATAACACCTTCAAAAAATCCACTATCCTATTTTTTTCAAAAAATCCACTATCCTATTATTTTCAAAAAAAATCAAAATTGAAATTGAATTTTCACGTTTTATTCAAAAAATTACTCAATAGAAGACTAACACACACAAATTTGAATTTTTCTAAAATTTCATTAAAATGGAAAAAAGTGAAGTCACCTTCAAAAAAATCAATTAACATATTTTATTAAAATATAAAAAATGATGCTTATCACGAGAAAAATACTTAATTTTCATGTTGTCCTCAAAATACACCCAAACAGAAGACTAACATACACAAATTTCTATTTTTTTAAAAGTACCTTAAAACTGCAAAATGCGAATTTTAAGTTTAAAAAATCAACTATCCAGTTTTTCTAACAAATTACGAAATTGATATCGAATTTTCTCGTTCTCCACAAAAAATTCCTTAATTGAAGACTAACACATACATATTTTAATTTTTACAAAAGTTTCTTAAAAAGTTAAGTCTAACACCTTCAAAAATATCAATTGTCATTTTTTCCAAAAAAATATCAAAATAAATATGTTACAAGAAAAAAATACTCAATTTTCATGTTGTACTCAAAATAAATCCGTACTAAAACACTAATACACAGAAATTACTATTTTTTCAAAAATTTCATTAAAATGGAAAAAAGTGGAGTCTAACACCTTCAAAAAAATCAAGTATATTATTTACTCAAGATATATCAAAAATGAAGTGTAACACGAGCAAAATACTCATTTTTCATGTTGTCCTCAAAATACCCCCAAATAAAAGACTAACACGCACAAATTTCCATTTTTTGAAAAGTTACTTAATAATGAAAAATATGAAGACTAACACCTGAAAAAAATCCACTATCCAATTTTTTTCTAAAAATCCAAAATTGACATTGAATTTTAATGTTTTTCCTCAAAAAGTTCCTCAATAGAAGACTAACACACACAAATTTGAAATATCCATAAATTTCATCAAAATTGAAAATAGTGAAGTCAACACCTTCAAAAAAATCAATTAACATATTTTATTAAAAATATCAAAAAGATGCGTAACACGAGAAAATTACTCAATTTTCAAGTTGTCCTCAAAATAATCCCAAATAGAAGACTAACATACACAAATTTCTATTTTTTAAAAAGTTTATTAAAATAGAACAAGTGAAGTCTAACTTCAGAAAATCAACTATCTAGTTTTTCGAACAAATTCCAAAATTGAGATTGAATTTTTTATTTCTCCTCAAAGAATTCCTTAATTGAAGACTAACACACACATATTTCAATTTTTACAAAAGTTTCTTAAAAAGTTAAGTTTAACACCTTCAAAATTATCAAAATAAAAATTTTAAACGAACAAAATACTCAATTTTCATGTTGTACTCAAAATAATCCGTACAAAAAGATTACCACCACACAAATTTCTATTTTTTCAAAAAATTTCATTAAAATGGAAAAAAGTGAATTCTAACACATTCAAAAAAATCAATTATCTTATTTACTAAAAAATTAATAAAAATGAAGTGTAACACGGGCAAAAAAACTCAATTTTCATGTTGTCCTCAAAATATACCCAAACAGAAGACTAACACACACAAATTTCTATTTTTCGAAAAGTTACTTAATAATGAAATTTTTGAAGACTAACACCTTCAAAAAATGCACTGTCCTATTTTTTTCAAAAAAGTCAAAATTGAAATTGTATTTTCACGTTTTATTCAAAAAAATTCTCAATATAAGACTAACACACACAAATTTGAATTTTTCTAAAATTTCATTAAAATGGAAAAAAATGAAGTCTAAGACCTTCAAAAAAATCAATTAACATATTTTATTAAAAATATAAAAAATGTGCTTAACACGAGAAAAATACTTAAGTTTCATGTTGTCCTCAAAATACTCTCAAACAGAAGACTAACATACACAAATTTCTATTTTTTTTAATGTACCTTAAAACAGCTAAATGCGAATTTTAACTTAAAAAAAATCAACTATCCAGTTTTTCGAACAAATTCCGAAATTGATATCGAATTTTCTCGTTCTCCTCAAAAAATTCCTTGATTGAAGACTAACACATACATATTTCAATTTTTACAACAGTTTCTTAAAAAATTAAGTCTAACAACACCTTCAAAAATATTAATTGTCATTTTTTTCAAAAAAAATATCAAAATAAAAATGTTACACGAACAAAATACTCAATTTTCTTGTTGTACTCAAAATAATCCGTACTAAAAGACTAACACACAAAAATTTCTAATTTTTCAAAAATTTCATTAAAATGGAAAAAAGTGAAGTCACCTTCAAAAAAATCAAGTATATTATTTACTAAAGATATATCAAAAATGAAGTGTAACACGTGCAAAATACTCAATTTTCATGTTGTCCTCAAAATACTCCCAAATAAAAGACTAACACGCACAAATTTCTATTGTTCGAAAAGTTATTTAATAATGAAAAATATAAAGACTAACACCTTAAAAAAATCCACTATCCTATTTTTTTTTAAAACCCAAAATTGAAATTGAATTTTCACGTTTTTCCTCAAAAAGTTCCTCAATAGAAGACTAGCACACACAAATTTCAAATTTCCATAAATTTCATCAAAATTGAAAAAGTGGTCTAACTTTCAAAAATGATGTGTAACACGAAAAAAATACTCAATTTTCATGTTGTCCTCGAAGTACTCCCAAATAAAAGACATAAAAAGTTTATTAGAACATAAAAAGTGAAGTCTAACTCCAAAAAATCAACTATCTAGTTTTTCGAACAAATTCAAAAATTGATATTGAATATTCTATTTCTCCACAAAAAATTCCTTAATTGAAGACTGATACACATATTTCAATTTTTACAGAAGTTTTTTAAAAAGTTAAGTCTAACACCTTCAAAAATATCAATTGTCATATTTTCCAAAAAATATCAAAATAAAAATGTTAAACGAACAAAATACTTAATTTTCATGTTGTACTCAAAATAATCCATACTAAAAGATTGCCACACACAAATTTCTATTTTTCAAAAATTTCATTAAAATGGAAAAAAGTAAAGTCTAACAAATTCAAAAAAATAAATTATCTTATTTACTAAAAAAATATCAAAAATGAAGTGTAACTCGAGCAAAATACTCAATTTTCGTGTTGTCCTTAAAATACTCCCTAACAGAAGACTAACACATACAAATTTCTATTTTTTGAAAAGTTACTTAATAATGAAAATTTTGAAGACCACCTTCAAAAAATCCACTGTCCTATTTTTTTCAAAAAAAGTCAAAATTGAAATTGAATTTTCACGTTTTCCTAAAAAAATTGCTCAATACAAGACTAACACACACAAATTTAAATTTGTCAAAAATTTCATTAAAATGGAAAAAGTGAGGTCTAACACCTTCAAAAAAAATCAATTAACATATTTTATTAAAAATATCAAAAATGATGCTTAACACGAGAAAAATACTTAATTTTCATGTTGTCCTCAAAATACTCCCAAACAGAAGACTAACATGCACAAATTTCTATTTTTTTTAGAGTACCTTAAAACTACAAAATGCAAAATTTTAACTTAAAAAAAATCAACTATCCAGTTTTTCAAACAAATTCAAAAATTGATATCGAATTTTCTCGTTGTCCTCGAAATATTTCTTAATTGAAGACTAACACATACATATTTCAATTTTTACAAAAGTTTCTTAAAAAATTAAGTCAACACCTTCAAAAATATCAATTGTGATTTTTTCCAAAAAATATCAAAATAAAAATATTACACGAACAAAATACTAAATTTTCATGTTGTACTTAAAATAATCCGTACTAAAAGACTAACACACACAAATTTATATTTTTTTAAAAATTTCATTCAAATGGAAAAAAGTGAAGTCTACCACTGCCTTTGGGCCCGGCAGCGTGCCTGAAACAGTCTGTGCATATGACGAGCTCGCAATCACATGGAAAGACCGTCATGGGCACGCCATTGCACCCTCCCACACCACAAGTTTCTGTTCTGTGGGTGATCGGAGATGTTTCGCTCCCATTTATTTCGATTTCACCTCTTGATGCCATATTTTTTTTTTGTTTTGCTTGTTTCGTCCTGAGATGGACGAGCAAACAAGTTCTGTTTAAGTATCAAAACTCGGAAGGAGGCATTTAAAGGATGGATTGATGAAGTCCACGGATTCTATGGAATGGTTCTTTGCCGTGAAAGCCTCTAATCACTAGTGCTTTCAAACTAATCAAATTAATATTTGGTGTTCTTCTCCCGTTTTGTTCCACTAATCTCTTATTTCTTTTTGTTTACATGATTTGAAGAGCTAAAGTTGGATACGGATAGCAATTTCCATAAAAAAATTGGGTGAATATACGATTGCGAGATGAAAACCATTCGTGGTTACCATGATAACTAACATCCAGCGTTCCCCCCTCAATATTCGTTAGTTATGTTTAATTTTTTATTTATTAAATTTTGTTTGTGCTTTTTTAATATCAAATTATAACATGCATCTCTCGTTTATTTGGTTGAAAGGCCTCCCTGTTATGCATGTCTTGCATTTTTTTTTATGTGCATGTCCTGAATTTTAATGGGAGAATTTGAACTGTAAAAGAAATATAAACATAATTGGTATAACAAAAAAAAGTGTTATATATGAATTATATATGGTCCACGTAGTCCATCTTCATGTATAATCTTTTATTTCTAATTTATCTCACTTCTGCATCAAAACCAGGGGTGTCGCAACGGTTGGGATAATACTGGTCATGCCATATTCATATCCATTTTTTTTTCCGGATACGTATCCAAATATGAATACCACATTCCAAGAAATTAATTATCATATTTTTATTTTTTTTTGTAAAGAATGTCAAAATTGATTTCTAAAACGAGCAAAATGCACAAACATCATATTTTATTTAAAAAAATCTTTAATTGGAGACTAACACAAACAAAAAAATTTCAAAAATTTCGCAAAAATAAAATAATTGAAGTCTAACATCTTTAAAAAAATGAATTATCAAATTCTTCAAAAAAATGTCAAATTTGATGTCTCATACGAGCAATAACACCTTATAAAAATAAAGTAACCTATTTTTCTAAAAAAATATCAAAATTTAAGTCTAACACGAGAAAAGTACTCAATTTTCATGTTTTTCTATAAAAACTCCGTAATTGAAGACTAACATAAGAAAATGTCTTTAATTTTTCAAATTTTTTGCATAAATATGCAAAAATTTAAAGTCTAACACCTTAAAAAAAATTGCCAAAACTCGCAAGCTCAAGCGGTCAGGTACCCTCCCAAACCTCAAAAGGGTCATAGGTGCAGAACCCGGTGAAACCGATTTTCGAGAATAGGTGAGGACAAAGAGTCAACCCTATGTATATCGAAAACAACTCTAAAAAAATTAATTATCATATGTTTTGTAAAAAAATGTCAAAATTGATGTTTAAAATGAGCAAAATACTAAATTTTCATGTTTTATTTTTCCAAAAAACTCCATAATTGAAAACGAACACATGTTTTTTTAGCAAAAATGCAATAAGTGAAATTTAACACTTGTAGAAAAATGAATTATCATGTTCTTTTAAAAAAAATGCCAAAATTGATGTGTAAATCGAGCAAAATACTCAATTTTCATGTTTCTCCCAAAAACCCCGTAATTGAAGACTAACGCAAGCAATTTCTATTTTTTTTTCAAAAAATTAAACAAATGCAAAAAGCGAAGGTTGAAACTACAAAAAAATAATTGTCATATTTTTCTGAAAAATGTCAAATTCATATTTAAAACGAGTTGATTACTTTATTTTCATGTTTTTCCTCAAAAAAAAATTCTATATTGTTTAAAAAAAATCATAAAAATGCAAAATATTAAATCTAACACATTAAAAAAATTAGTTATCCTATTTATCTAAAAAAATTCAAAATTGATGTCCAAAAGAAATAAAATTCTCAAATTCCATGTTTTTCTTTAAAAAGTTCTATAATTGAAGACTAACACAAGCAAATTTCTATTTTTCTTTTCAAAAAAATACTCAATTTTCACGTTTTCCTTAAAAACTCTGTTATTAAAGACTAACACCATATTTTTAATTTATTAAAAACTTCGCAAAAGCACAAAAAGTGGAGGTTAACACCATAAAAAAATCAATATCCTAGTTTTTTTAATGTCCATATTTAAGTCAACATGTGCAAAATATTCAATTTTCATGTTTTCCTAAAAAAAATCTCCGTAATTGAATACAAACACAAATCAAAATTCTATTTTTTTCAAAACCAGTGCAAAAATACAAAACGTGAAGTCTAATACCTAATTTTTTTTCAATTAACCTATATTTGTAAAAAATTCCAAATTTGTATGACATGAGCAAAATACGGAGTTTTTATGGTTTCCATAAAAACTACGTAACCGAAGACTGACTCGGGAAAATTTCAATTTGATTTTAAAAAAATTCACGAAAATGCAAAATTTTAAGTCTGGCCCCTTAAAAAAAATCAAATATCCTATTTTTTCTAAAAATGATGAATTACTATTTTTTCTAACATAAGCAAATACTTAATTTTCACGTTTTTCTAAAAAGGGTGGCACACACAAGACCGGGGCTCTTGGGTGAGCTGGATGGTACAAAGGGTGGAACACACAAGACCGGGGCTCGATACCCGGTTGGAAAAAAGGGAGATAAATTAACCTTGTAATAATTTGGGGCTCGATTTACACATTAATTTCGACATTTTTTTTTTAAAAGAACATGATAATTCATTTTTCTACAAGTGTTCAATTTCACTTATTGTATTTTTTCTAAAAAAAAAAAAAAAAAAAAACATTTGTTCGTTTTCAATTATGGAGTTTTTTTGAAAAACAAAACATGAAAATTTAATATTTTGCTCGTTTTAAACATCAGTTTTGACATTTTTTTGAAAACATATGATAATTAAATTTTTTAGAGTTGTTTTCGATATACATAGGGTTGACTCTTTGTCCTCACCTATTCTCGAAAATTGGTTTCGTCGGGTTTTGAACCTATGACCCTTTTGAGGTTTGGGAGGGTACCTGACCGCTTGAGCTTGCGAGTTTTGGCAATTTTTTTGAAGCTGTTAGACTTCAATTTTTTGCATATTTATGCAAAAAATTTGAAAAATTAAAGACATTTTCTTATGTTAGTCTTCAATTACGGAGTTTTTATAGAAAAACATGAAAATTGGGTATTTTTCTCGTGTTAGACTTAAATTTTGATATTTTTTAGAAAAATAGGTCAATTTATATTTGTAAGGTGTTATTGCTCGTATGAGACATCAAATTTGATATTTTTTTGAAAAATTTGATAATTCATTTTTTTTTAAATGTTAGATTTCAATTATTTCATTTTTGCGAAATTTTTAAAAAAAAATTGTTTCTGTTAGTCTCCAATTAAGGATTTTTTAAAATAAAATATGATATTTGAGCATTTTGTTCGTTTTAGAAATTAATTTTGACATTCTTTACAAAAAAAAATTATATGATAATTAATTTTTTGAATGTGGTATCCATATTTGGATCCGTATCCGGAAAAAAAAATGGATATGAATATGATATGACCAGTATCATCCCAACCGTTGCGACACCCCTGGTTTGATGCAGAAGTGAGAGATGAGTTAGCAATAAAAAATTATACATGAAGATGGACTACGTGGACCATATATAATTCATATATAACACTTTCTTTGTTATACCAATTATGTTTATATTTCTTTTACAGTTCAAATTCTCCCATTAAAATTCAGGACACGCACATAAAACAAAAATTCAAGACATGCATAACAGGGAGGCCTTTCAACCAATTAAACGAGAGATGCATGTTATAATTTGATATTAAAAAAGCACAAACAAAATTTAATAAATAAAAAATTAAACATAACTAACGAATATTGAGGGGGGAAACGCTGGATGTTAGTTATCATGGTAACCACGAATGGTTTTCATCTCGCAATCGTATATTCACCCAAATTTTTTTATGGAAATTGCTATCCGTATCCAACTTTATCTCTTCAAATCATGTAAACAAAAAGAAATAAGAGATTAGTGGGACAAAACGGGAGAAGAACACCAAATATTAATTTGATTAGTTGGAAAGAACTATCGTGCTTAGAGGCTTTCACGTCAACTGGCTTCTCTACAAAGAACCATTCCATAGAATCCATGGACTTCATCAATCCTTCCTTTAAATGCCTCCTTCCAAGTTTTGATACTTAAACAGAACTTGTTTACTCGTCCATCTCAGGACGAAACAAGCAAAACAAAAAATATGGCATCAAGAGGTGAAATCGAAATAAATGGGAGCGAAACATCTCCGATCACCCACAGAACAGAAACTTGTGGTGTGGGAGGGTGCAATGGCGTGCCCATGACGGTCTTTCCATGTGATTGCGAGCTCGTCATATGCACAGACTGTTTTAGGCACGCTGCAGGGCCCAAAGGCAGTGGTAAGTGTCCTGCGTGCCAACAACCATATGATTTCGCCGAAATGAAACCACGGCCTATGTCTACTAAAGTTGTGAGTTGGGAAGATATGTTGGAGGGTGGACCGAGAGGTCATGGGTCCAACGGATCAAATGGGTCTGAGAGGAACATTCTGAGCCCTGAATGGCAAGACCATGGAAACGGTGAAGTGCGAGAAGGAGATGGCTATGGTGATAGTGAGGGTTATGGTAATGGCCATGGTGACAATGATTATGATGATGACGATGATGATGACGAGGACACAGAACTTCGTAGAAAGAAGAAAAGGGTACTAAGCCGAGAGGTGCCAATCCCAATCGTAACCCTGAGCATATACAGGTAATTCGACCTCGCTCTCCCTATTTTTGAAATTTAAATTCTTCAGAGAACTTGTAGAGTTCAATTTCATACATATTCTGGAATTCAAATTCGAGCTTTCTCGATGGATGTTCAAGGATCGAATTACAATTTGTGCATGTTCATACCTAGTTGTATTCCTTTTGACTTGACTTTGCATGTATTAGAATTATTCAAAATAGCATACACATTTGATCAATTTCCTATTAAATATTTGTACGAATTTAACTATTGTTATTCTGGTGTATTATAATGTATTCAACATGCATTCTTAATTGATTATTTTGTATTTGTAATCATCAGATTGTTCATCTTTATCCGCTTCGTAGCCCTCGTACTGTATCTGCTATGGCGTGTTACCCATGTCAACGATGACGCAGTTTGGCTCTGGGCCACATCGCTTGTCTGTGAGATTTGGTTCGCATTTTCGTGGGTGCTCGATCAGCTGCCAAAGTTTTCCCCCGTGAACCGCATGGCCTACCTTTCCGTTCTTAGAGACAAATTCGAATCAATAACGCCAAATAACCCCAATGGTCGCTCAGACCTCCCAGGACTTGATATATTTATTACAAGTGCCGATCCAGAGAAGGAACCGTCACTTGTTACGGCAAACACAGTACTATCCATTCTTGCAGCCGACTACCCTGTAGAGAAACTTTCTTGTTATGTTTCGGATGATGGCGGTTCACTTTTGACTTACGAAGCAATGGCTGAGGCAGGCGCTTTTGCTGAATTGTGGGTCCCGTTTTGCAGGAAGCACAGCATCGAGCCGAGATGTCCCGAGAGCTATTTTAGTTCAAAGAGAGACCCTTATAATAACAAGGTAAATTCTGAATCCTTGTTTTGTATTACACATTTCAGCTTTTTAATTTGGAAATTTTGTGGATTGTAGGTGCGGCCTGACTTCGTGAAAGACCGAAGAAGATTAAAGAGGGAGTACGAGGAGTTCAAAGTGCGAATTAATGCACTTCCAGACATGATCAGGCAACGCGCAGATGCAAACAATGCCCACGAAGAAATAGAGGCCTTCGAGCGACAGAGACAACAAGGTAAAGATGATGATGATTATGATGTTCCTAAAAACACAAACAACCCCAAAGCAACTTGGATGGACAATGGTAGCTATTGGGGCGGTACCTGGCTTACCCCCAAGTCCAACCATATGAAAGGCGACCATGCCGGTATCATACAGGTAAAAAAATATATAAGAACAAATTGATTTTTTTTCTATTGGCATATAACAACAAATTGATTACTTGATCATATATATTAATATTACGATGAATTGACAAAAATATTGAAATTATTTGATAGGTGCTAGTTGTTCCTCAAGGAAGCGACCCATGTTTCGGGAACATGGAGGGCGCAAATGGTGTTCCAATGGACTTCACCGGGGTTGACACCCGGATCCCATTGTTAGTTTACATGTCACGTGAGAAACGGCCTGGATTCGACCACAACAAGAAGGCTGGGGCCATGAATTCTCTCGTCCGTTGCTCCGCTGTTATGTCCAACGGCCCCTTCATCTTGAATTTGGACTGCGATCATTACGTTTACAACTCAAAAGCATTTCGTGAAGGAATTTGCCATATGATGGATCAAACTATTGGAGATCGTGTTGGGTTCCTCCAATTCCCACAAAGATTCGAAGGTATCGACCCTTCTGATCGGTACTCGAATCGCAACACGGTTTTCTTTGACATTAACATGCGTGGCCTAGATGGTCTCCAAGGTCCGGTTTATGTTGGAACCGGGTGTATGTTTCGGCGCGTTGCTTTGTACGGTTTTGATCCTCCTCGGTTTAGTATTCGACGCTGCTATGATTCTTGTTTCGGAAGTAAGAGACGTAACAATAACCCAGCTTTCCAAGACGATGATAATGAACCTCTTCAAGACTCGGATTTGTCCGGAAGGTCATCATGGAATAGGAGGTTTGGGAACTCAGAAGCTTTCTGCAATTCCATTGATGTCGCCGAGTTTGAAGGTCGTCCACTAAGTGATGGGTGGTCCGGGAGAACAAGGCGTGAAACAGGTGCACTTACCGTCTCTCGACGATCAATAACTCAGGCCAATGTCGAGGAAGCCATTGATGTAGTTACCTGCTCGTACGAGGAGAAGACCGGATGGGGTAGTTCTGTTGGATGGGTTTATGGAACAATCACCGAAGATGTCGTTACTGGATACAAAATGCATACGCGTGGATGGCATTCCGTGTACTGCCTTATCAGTCCGGATGCCTTTCGTGGTACTGCACCGATCAACCTTACAGATAGGCTTGTTCAGGTTTTCTTCATTTACTATTATTTTTCATCTTACAATCCATCTATTTGTCTAATGAAAGTAAACTCAATTTGATTTTATTTATAATTGAAACAGGTTTTGCGATGGGCAACTGGTTCTATTGAGATATTTTTCTCTCGCAACAACGCAATATTTGGAAGTCCGCGGTTAATGTTCCTACAACGTATTGCATATCTTAACGTTGCCATGTACCCGTTCACCTCGGTTTTTCTAATTGTATTTTGCTTCATACCCGCTTTATCTCTATTTAGTGGCCAATTCATAGTCAAGAGCCTCAATGTAGCGTTTCTTGCATACCTCCTTGCCATTACTGTTACCCTATGTGTCCTAGCTGCTATTGAGCTAAAGTGGTCCGGCATTAGTTTAGACGAATGGTGGCGAAATGAGCAGTTTTGGATGATTGGAGGAACAAGTGCTCATCTTTTTGCAGTATTTCAGGGGTTATTAAAAGTAGTTGCTGGTGTAGAGACATCTTTTACGTTGACCTCTAAATCAACCGGAGACGAAGAAGGAGACGAGTTTGCGGAGTTATATGAAGTGAGATGGACATCACTAATGATCCCACCAATCACGATCATGATGGTGAACATAATTGCAATCGCAGTGGGAGTTACGAGAGCAATCTATAGCACTTCACCAAATTGGGGAAAGCTTCTTGGTGGAGTCTTCTTTAGCTTCTGGGTTTTGGCACATTTGTATCCTTTCGCGAAGGGTGTACTAGGAAGAAGGGGGAAAACGCCGGCCATTGTCTTCGTTTGGGCGGGACTCGTATCTATTACAATTGCTTTATTGTTTAATACAATATATCCACAAAAAGGCAATCCGAATCTTAGTGGTTCATTTTCGTTTCCTTAGATTTTAATTGTGTTTGCATTTAAGTTTGTTGAATTGCTTCGCAAAATTTGTTTTTTTATAGAGATTTGTTGTTGGAATAATTGGTTAAGCAAGATTAATTGTGCTTAGACATAATTACTTCATTTGTTTGTATTTTATAGAACATTGTATTTTGAAATTAAAAGCATTCATTTTGTAGAAAGTGAGAATATTCAATGATATCTTTAGCCAATCCTAAGAAAATATTTCTTCGGTCGACACTTTATATTTGGTTTATTTTTTATCAAGAGAGGGGTAAAATCCGAACCCGCATCCGACATAAATACCGACCGGATGGGTAAAGTCCGAAAAAATACCAGCATCGGATTTGGGTCGTGTACGGGGGTGATACCTGTCCTGCCGGTAATCCGTATCCGAATTTAAAAATAACCATTTACCCGAACTCGTACCCCGATTTTCAAATTTTCAAAAAATTTCAGATTAGAATCATCTCGAGATTTCAAAAAAATTACAAAATCATCAATTTTAGATTTACTGACGAGTTCAGATATAGGATGTAAAAATTATCCACGGTGATTTTGTATTCGGATAAGGCTAATACTGGAAAAATGGGTACATGTATGGAGGAAACTTACCCGACCCGACCCGTTGGCAGCTCTTGCCGACACTGCATAGGTATCTTTGCCCCGGTAATGAAGATTTGCCATGCTGATCAACCCGCCCCGGCTTTGAAGCAATGTCGAGATAGTATGGGGTTTTCTGTCCCTGTCAGGGTGGAGCGGCATCTCACAGATCTTTGACAATCTCATTTTGGTCTTCTAAATAATTTGTTCTAACCAGTAATGGTTCTCAACTTCTTCAATTCAGGAGATAAAACGAGTATCATCATTTTTTATTATCATACTACAATGAACATATATCCAATTACACTTAAATAACACTAATAACACTAGGGGGGTCTCTAATTTTTGTGCGATAAATTAATAATTATTATTCTATAAAATTATGGTTGAAACTTTTATTGATTTAGAAACAAACAAATAAATCGAATTTGAAACATTTATTTTAGAAAAGTATGATATATATTGTGATATTAATGTTCTCGTATTTGTGGGACAATCATTATGCTAAACCATAGAATTACAAACAATTTCTCGCAACAACAAAAATTGTATGACATATACAATTTTTTGTATCACGCGTGTAAATACTATATTACAAAAACAAAATGTTGGACATATCCCCATCTTTCCTCAAAAGTCTTGATGACGTAAATATGATTTAACACATTAATCATGATTTAACATATTAATTGGATGTTCAATCATAAATTAATATAATTAAATCATAAATCAAGATGTTAAATTATGTATTTATGTGTTAATTTTTAATCTGTTAAATCATATCTACATCATCAATGTTTTTGGAGAAGAGTTCTAAGAATTGTACATCACTACTCATTACAAAATTTGAGTTTTGTTTGTAGCAACAATTAGGAGCTGGATTCATGTCCTAGTGTCGTGCTATGACATGAATCTAGCTCCTTGCTTCTTGCATTGATTTATTTATAGATGATCGGAGGGGCGACTTCATTTGAAGAAATACGTGTGATTTTTGTTGCTTCCGAATATTCCACGCGATGGCCATGAAATTTTTGTACTAAATGAATCTTTGTGGCTCCCTTAGATTTTCCCTAGTCCCGAGCCAACCATGCATGGGGTTCGGTTGTAAATTAATAATATGACGAGAGTGGATTACAAACTTGTTCCGCGCGAAGGTTGCAAAAGGGCAAACGGATATGACCGTCTCAACATCTTGACCGTCATTGGGACAATTTATATTGTTTGGTAAAATAAAATTTGAAGGTGGTCGGCGGTTAGGTTAGTAGTTCATTTGAGAACCAAAATCAAGCAAAAATATTTATTTTTACGAAACATTTGATGCTCCATAAGTAGATAGTTCAAGAGTGTTTAATACTCAGGTTCTGTAACATTTTGTTTGCCAGAATCGCGTATTTATCAATACTAATTTATCAATAACATTTTTCCTCTTCACCTCCTTTCGGGAATCGCCCATTTGGTTCAATATCTAAGTTCCTTAACATTTTTCATCTTCACCTTCTTATTTATCACATACTAATTTAACATTTACTCGTGTGTTATACCGAATCTATATTTACTTGTTTATCATCCATACGTGACCTCGTCAATATACCGTAACGAACTTCATATCACTACTCTTAATTCGTTTATTTTCTTGTTCATTTTATTATCTTCCGCTTTTATCTCATACGAGAATGATTGTTTACAATTAATCGGAAAAAATGGGATGCTAGATGAATCGGTATATGTTGAGAGTCCGGAAAGAACGTAATAACAAAATCTTCAAAAATGCCGAAAAATCATAACTATTTTTTAGGCCCTTGGCCAGTTGGCCTACAACTTAAAAAAGAAGAAAAAAATGGTTGTTTATTTAAGTTGTATAATGGAGCATGCATACACCACAAACCAAGGTACAACATTTTTTTTCTAAAAAAAACATTACCCTAATGAATATATTGACGAATAATTGGATTCATAACTCTCTTGCATGCTGAATTTGCATTATTAAGTTGTTGTAAGAATAATGAAAACAGTTGAGAAAAGAACTTGCCAACACGACTTTTCTTCACTTTGGCATTGTTTTGTGCATGTTAACTACCATTTGCACGTCTACCATGTCAAAACAATGAAATATATATATGCGTGCTCATTTTTTTTAACATCAACAGATGTTCCGTTAAGAACTAAAACGATTATTATTGTAATATGAGTTTGCTAAAATAATTTAAAAAAATGATTGAATAAATAAGTCATGCAAGCAACTCTTTACTTGTGCTGTGATCATAAAATAAAGCCATGAAAGAAAAACGTTAACTATATATTTACTTTTTGTGTTTAGTTAACGTTAACACGTACCGTATTAATTATTTATTGTTGTTCTATGTACTCATAAAATAAATCTCTTGGGACATAGTTAATTAGCATTTTAATACATATATATAATTGAGCATTTTAAAATATAAAATGCAGCTTTTTATAAGCTTCACGGTGACTTTGACAAAATCAAATGGTGTAACTATTCTTTTATTTAAATGGTCTAACTTATTATTTTATATATATTGCATGAATACAATTTGTACATGATTTCGTGCCCCACCCCACGTAACTGCAATACTGCAACCGTTTTATACCTTTTATATTATGATTATGCTAAACGATTATTTTGCTGATGTTAATTGGCGGTGTTTTTTTAATTAAGGAAAGAGGACTGTGTCCCTTTACAATACACAGCCAGACATAAACACGATCATAAACCTTAATATTTAATTAATGCAATTTTGGTCGTGCCGCCTTGATCTGTAGATTCTCTGGACACAATTAAAAGACGTATGTATAGAGGTGGCATTTTAATACATATTTATATTTTGTTATTTGTATTATTTGTATTAGTATTCCTATAATTTACTTACTAGCATCCTAATATGTTAGTTTTATATAATTACTATAATTTATATTTATATTACTATAGAATTTGCAAAACTCAAATCCTATTCCCTAGAAGTTATCTTTCCTGAACTCTGAATTCCTTGTACATCCAATCAAGCCCCTTAATATTTAGATTAGAAAAATCAGATTGGGAGGGCATTTCAAGAATCTTTAATATGAAGGTTAGTTTGGTAATTAACCATTGTGGTATTGTAAAGGAAAATATATTTGACTCTCCCAAACTCATCCCAACCTCTTTGATGAGGTGGCAAAGTGGGTTGATTAACATTCTAATTAATGGTTAATTGACATGTTTAATTGGCACGTCAATTCATTTTAATATGTTAATATTAGTACATGTTAATTGTCATGTCAATTAAATTAAACGGTCAATTAATCCGTTTAATTCATTCAATTAAGAATATTAATTAATTCAACTAAACACACTTTGTCACTTCAACAAGGATGTTTGAGTGAGTTACGGGGTTGCATATATAACCCCTATTGTAAACTATTCACATCTCCATGTTGTGTTCAAGGTAATACGTACTTATCTTATTACCAACCAAATTGTACAAATTAGTAATCAATAGTTCATAACGAAAAAAATGACACTTTGTTTGATCTAATTTCTTTTTTCCAAGTATTGCACTCTCTTTCTTGTTTTTATTTAGTTTGTTAATTGCTAAATTATTATCCATTTTGTTGTTGATTCTGTACGTTACTCTCTTGAATTCTTCAAATCCAGTATGCAAATTAATCCCCTAGTTGTATTGTCCACGTCTATAAATAAATATTAAAATTAAAATTAATATACTAATAATATATATATGATGCCTGCCCTCTTCCCTTTAACTTGCGTAGACTCAAACATCCATTGATTTCTATCTCAATGCTCCTCTATCTTCCACCAAAGAACTTGTCTTATTGCTAGGCATCTCAATATAAGAAATTGGTAAGTAATTCTACTTTAAATATACTATATTATTTTAGTCACAATATATATGATATGACTCTTTCCCACAGATTTGAAGACTTTGATATCAATTTCCAAACAATGGCATCGAATTACGATGCAAGGAGCGATCACGGCTCCGTTTCGAGTCATGCGGCGAGACGGACGAAAACGGGCAAATACGTCAAAGCAGATGACACGCCAGATAATAATCACATAAACGTTCAACTAACATCCCCTGTCCCTTTGAACGACCAAAGACGCCTCGAGGAAGAATATGTGGTACACAGCATGATGACAGGTGGCTTCGCAACCAGCACTCGCGCACGTGGGTTGCCACGTAAGCTTGAAGAAAGACCTCTTGGTTCCCCTGACAACTGTCAGTTACCTGGGTGCAACAACAAGGCGTTAGAGTCGCAAACTTGCGATTGCAATCTCAAGATGTGTGGCCCGTGCTTCAAGGAGGCTATCGGGCCGGACGGAGGTGGTGTCTGTCCGGGATGCAAAATGCCTTACGAGAATACCAATCTAGAAGAGTTACAGGCCGCACGCATGCAGTCACCTCCCGTGTCCGATGTGGCGGTGATACCTGTAAATGCCGAGGACTACCGATCTACCAGAAGGTCGAATTATAATGGAGATAGTTGGGATGCCGATTCGTTGTACTCAGCGGGGGGGTTTAATAGAAGGACAGCTAATGGGTTCGGAAACGCAAGCGTAATGCCGGAGAGTGGCCTTGGAGATGGAGGGACCGTAACTACGGGAGGCGGAAGAGGAGGACCGCCGGGAGGAAGCATTGATGGCGGCACGAGTGAATATAGCGTAGAAACGAGGCTCGGCGGTAAGGCGTGGAGACCTCTCAGTCGCAAGATTAAGGTTTCTTCGGCCGTCCTCAGCCCATATAGGTATGCACTATTTTTTATGAATATTTTATTTTTGAAGTAGAATTATTTTGCTAAATTCACAATAAACATAGGATATAATTTTGGAGCTTAGATTTTTGTTTTCCTAATTTCATAATTCTTGTAGATCATGAAAATTGATATTGACTTTACTCGGTCTTTGAGAATACCCAACATACATCTAATTAAGAGTTCAAAATAGTTTTTCCGAAATTGATAATTTCTACAGTTATTTTTTTATGGAAATTAATTCTACACTTATATTTGGTGGTCAATTACCTATAAGATATACACTTTTCCAAAATTTATTCTGTTCCAGTCAACTGCTGTATAGTATATAAATAAAGTAATTTGTACTTACTAAGTATCCGATTAGTAATTTTCCTCCCAATTACTGCTGAAGTTCTTAACTCTTGTAACAATTTATCTTTTGCCATTTTGATTTCACATCCTAGTGTTCTCATTTCATGATTTATGTGTTGATTATATAGAATTCTGGTGCTTATTCGGTTAGTGGCACTAATCCTCTTCCTAATGTGGCGAATAACCAACATCAACCATGACGCGGTCTGGCTATGGGGCATTTCAATTGTCTGCGAGATTTGGTTCGCCCTTTCTTGGTTACTCGATCAGCTTCCAAAACTATCACCAATCAATCGAGAAACAAATCTCTCAGTCCTTCAAGAAAAATTCGAAGCAAAGAATGCTTTAAACCCCAATGGCATTTCGGACCTTCCAGGCATCGATGTTTTTGTCTCCACAGCTGATCCAGAAAAGGAGCCATCGCTCGTTACGGCGAACACAATTCTCTCCATTCTCGCAGCTGATTATCCGGTCGAGAAACTCGCCTGCTATCTCTCTGACGATGGTGGCGCCCTTTTGACGTATGAGGCTATGGCCGAGGCATCCGAGTTTGCGAGATTGTGGGTCCCATTTTGCAGGAAGCATGCCATTGAACCGAGAAACCCCGAGAGCTACTTCAGTCTAAAGAAAGATCCATTCAAGTTTAAGGTACACCATCGAATAATTGAAGTGGAACAAAACAGTTTTTTCCATTCAAAATAAAAATTTATATATCGAAAATATGAAATTTATATAGGTGAAACCGGACTTTGTGAAAGATAGGAAGCGTGTGAAGAGGGAATATGACGAGTACAAAGTACGAATCAATGGCCTCCCCACTACCATAAAGCGACGATCAGACACATTAAACGCCCTTGAGCATACCAGGCAACAACGACGATATGTTGATGAAGATGGTGAGACTGCACGGCCGTTTAAGCTCCCTAAGGCCACTTGGATGGCCGATCAAACTCATTGGGCTGGCACTTGGATTCACACCACAACAGATCACACTAGAGGTGATCATGCCGGCATCATACAGGTTAATATCTACTACAAAAAGTAAAAAAACAATTGATATATTATGTGGTAAAACAACAAAGTTGTGTAAATCTATTACAGGTTTTGATAAGACCACCTGGCAATGAGAAGCAATATGGTACCAAAGACGGTAATGGCAGGGTTCCGATGGATTTCACTGAAGTAGATATACGGCTACCAATGCTCGTTTACGTCTCGAGAGAGAAACGTCCTGGATATGACCACAACAAAAAAGCCGGTGCAATGAATGCACTAGTCCGATCCTCGGCCGTCATGTCCAACGGTCCTTTCATCCTAAATTTAGATTGTGATCACTATGTCTATAATTCCCTGGCATTTCGCGAGGCCATGTGTTTCATGATGGATCGAGGTGGTGACCGTATTGCCTTCATCCAATTTCCACAACGGTTTGAGGGCATTGACCCTTCTGATCGTTACTCTAACCACAATCGAGTTTTCTTTGACGTGAATATGCGTGCACTGGATGGTCTTCAAGGGCCAGAATACGTTGGAACTGGTTGTATGTTTCGGCGTATTGCTTTGTATGGATTTGATCCCCCTCGACAAAAGGTTGAACGCCGTTGCTTGGACTACTGTTGTTGTTGCTCCGGAGAGAAAGCACACACTCACGATGACGAGTCAGAAGAACAACCTCTTAGGAAAGCAAGCATTTTACCAGGCATGTCACAATGGCCGAAAAAGTTCGGTAACTCTCATCTGTTCATTGACTCGATCACGGTAGCAGAGTTCACAGGGCGTCCACTCGCCGATCATCGAACGGTTAAGAATGGACGAGAGTCATTGGCTTTGATCGGACCACGTACTCCACTTGATGCGCCCATGGTTGCGGAAGCCATTGGAGTCGTTTCATGTTGGTATGAAGATAAGACGGACTGGGGACGCACCGTTGGATGGGTTTATGGATCCATCACCGAGGATGTTGTCACTGGATACAAGATGCATACTAGGGGATGGCGTTCTACTTATTGTATCCCCAGACGCGATGCATTTCGAGGAACTGCACCTATCAATCTTACCGATAGGCTACACCAGGTCCAACTAAGTTCTCTTAAAATTTCATTTTTGATTAAATGTAGAAAGTCTCAAAGTTCAACATAGTGAACTATATCTTATCCATGATGGGGATCATTAACCTCTGATTAATTGTCCCTTTTTTACATTAGGTTCTTCGATGGGCAACAGGATCGGTCGAAATCTTCTTTTCAAAAAACAATGCATTCCTTGGTGGGCATCGTTTAACGTTTCTCCAACGAATTGCATACCTTAACGTCGGTATCTACCCTTTCACCTCAATTTTCCTCCTCGTATACTGCTTCGTCCCGGCACTCTCACTCTTCACGGGCCAATTCATAGTCCAAACCCTAAGTATAATGTTTATAGTTTTCCTCCTTGTCATCACAGTCACTCTATGTGCACTCGCGCTGCTAGAGATAAAATGGTCCGGTATCACCTTAGAGGAGTGGTGGCGTAACGAGCAATTTTGGATGATTGGGGGTACGAGTGCTCATTTGGTTGCCGTGTTTCAAGGTTTTTTGAAAGTGATGGCGGGTATAGAGATATCTTTTACGTTGACCTCTAAATCGGGTGTAGAGGACGAAGAGGATGAATTTGCCGATCTGTACATAGTGAAGTGGACTTCTCTTATGATTCCACCTATCACCATAATGATGGTAAACATAATCGCTATAGCGGTAGGTCTTAGTCGCGCATTTTACGAGAAAGAACACAACTGGGGAAAACTTTTGGGGGGAGTGTTCTTCAGTTTTTGGGTGTTGGCACATATGTACCCTTTCGCAAAGGGTTTAATGGGAAGGAAGGGGAGAATGCCTACGATCGTTTTCATCTGGTCTGGTCTTATATCGATCACAATTGCTCTCCTTTGTGTCGCTATAAAGCCGCCAGCAAATTCCAAGTTCCAGATTGATAGCAGTTTCTCATTCCCATGAGGCTCCACTATAAGGAGGCGAATAATTATTAGCTTTCGGTTTATATTTTGTTGGTTCCACAATTTGATTTCGTTTCGTTTGTAATTGCAGTATCGTACTTTTTCTTTTTACAAGTTAAAAATACCGTACTTTGAACATTTTGATTGATTTATAAATTGCTTGAATTCTTTATGTAATAGTTTGTTATTTTATCAGTCTCAATTCATTGCTTATAAAATTATTTCACTGGAATAAAAGGATTAGATTTGCGAAATATCTCGTTCTTCGTGCATTATTCCTCTAATTATTGAAGTCTATAATTTTTTCAAGTTGATTTTCACAATTCATACTGTCACCGTAAATTTGTTTTTGAGGGAAGGTTCGTATTTGTTTTATTTAAGAATCCTAATAGTGACAATACCTTATTATACAAGTACTAGATGCAACCATTACTAAACCGAGTTTGCTCAGTACTGAACACCGATACGGACAATGATATGAGCAAACCTTTGGATGTAAATTAAAATTTACCATCAAATAATTATTTCAATTTTGTCGGATAATTCCAGTCGAGGCATTTTAAACAAGCCAATAAAGGCTTCCTATGTCACTTGTCAGTTAATTTTTTTTCGCGAAAAAGCTACTGCCTGAAAAATGTTGTTCGAATCACCAATATAACTTATCGAAAGAGTATAAAACTCGGAAGTTCTATAAAAGTAATATAAATTGAAGTCCAAAAATATCGACAAGCATTTGTAGTATGTACTGCGCTGTATGTATTGGTACCAGACTGACGTGTGCAAAAATGCTACCGGTACCAGTACTACCAATAATAGTCGTAGCCCAATTATATATTTTGAGATTTCGATCTAGAGGGTACTTAGCTAGCGGCTCAATTAAGCAATACATTTTAATTTTTGAGTGATTAATTGCAAAAATTGAGCGTGGATGAGTGATGGTCCACTAATGCCAAGGCCAGTTTAATGGCATCCATGTCATAGATTGATTGAGAAAAAGGATATATATTAAATGGCTTAATTGGTTAACTGTACTGTATATGAATCAAGAGATTGTAGATTCGAATTTCATTTTTTTTTTTTTCCAATTAAAATCACAGCAATTTCTTGCCCTCAAAAAATATATATATTGGTAACATCATGCCAATGCAGAACATATGATTTCCTCGATATGCCAGGTCATTTGAACGTTAATTATTTAACTCAGTTTGACTTGTTCTGGTTTATTTATCATCCTAATTAATATAGTTCAAAAACATATCAATTTAATTCTGTTAAGCAAAACATGGGGCTAGTTTTTGCATGCTATTATTTGGAGGAGTCGTGACAGCATGTCTCATTATGCGTGAATGCAACTAGGTACGAAATTAAGTAATATTATATTGCCAAATAGATTAATTACTAAGGAATATTGTTTGACATTTATAATACTTAAATAGATTGTGGGGTTTCAATGTGCAAATATTTTTTCCCATGAGAATGGTTTAAATAGTAAATTATTATTTATTACCAAAGAAACTGCATGCTAGAGACATGCAGGACACCACAACTTAATTGCATTCAGTTTTATTATTCAATTAATCTAACTTAATACTGATACTGCAATCCTGAGTCCCCCCTAAATCAGACATTAAAAAAAAAAGAATATGTAAAGCGCGACTAATTTCGGTGTGACTTGCTTTGCTTCGCGAGTTTATACTTTATTATACAGTCAGGAAAAAAAAATATAATTAAGATCATATTCATACCGGCTTGGGATGGATTCAATTCAATGATTTTAAATGTACTGTGATTATCGATGCGGCGCGTTAATTATATTGACTGAGTTTTGTCCATTGATTTGTTAGAATTAAAAAGGCAAAGAGCATCATCATGATATCAACATCAGAAGAAGGCACCTTAATTTTATGAGGGCATATATGGAACCCTCCAGATTCACCAGCGGGTCGACGATTGAGTAAGCATGACGCAGGGGTCAATGCTAGTGGTCCCCATTCATCACGCGAATTAACCACTAATCGGCCCCCCATTCATCACACTCAACACACACACGACACACACCCTCTCTCACACACAGAAACACCAAACCCTAGCATGGCACCGATGGCGAAACACCACCCTCTCTCTCACGATGACGAAACACCACACTCATGGCGATTGACGGTCAAACCCTAGAATCGAGCTGCCGATGCCATCGATGGAGCTGCCGACGCCACCAATGGAGCTGGCGATTGACGATGGAGATGGCGACCGACGATTGACGACGGAGCTGACGATGGAGCTGGCGATTGACGACGCCACCAATGGAGTTTGTTCTCTGATTAACGTCAAATGGAGGTCTCTTCTGCATTGTTTTCTAGAAGAAGCATTGTCTTCCTTCTTCGTTAATTTTCATTAATGGAGATCAAGCTTCGATGTTAATGGTAAGTGATTTTTTGTTCATTGAAGTGATTTATTATTAATCCAACCTCAATTTCTTAGGGTTTCGATACTGGTACAAGAGTAATTGTTCCTGTTTTTTTTTATTTGTTGTTAATCGAACCTCAATCTCTGAATTATTGATCAATCCGCACCAGATCTGGTTGTTTGTACTGACAAATGAGTTTATTTAAGTCTGGAACTTTATATTATCTGGTACTTGTCTGTTAACCAGCAATTAGCAGCTAATTAAGTGTATTTCAGTCAATTAAGTCGATTTATTTCAGTCAATTAAGTCAATTAAGTTTATTTCAGTCTATTTCAACTAATTATTCTGGTATTTTGATTTCTTATATTATCTGATAAGTTAATTAAGTCCAATTATGTGGTATTTAACAGTTTAATTGCTCGTCAATTTGCAGTTTAACAATTAGCAATTGTCGAACTAACGGTTAATTTGGACTGGTACGGTTGAATTGGCGAAGACTGGTGCGGATTCTGGTACGGCGTCGATTGCTGGTACGGTTTGATTGGCGAGGATGACGACGAGGATGAGGACGATGGCGACGAGGACGACGACGATGGCGATGGCTGGTACGAGGACGAGGACGAGGACGAGGACGAGGACGATGGCGACGAGGAAGAGGATGAGGACGATGGCGACGAGGATGACGACGAGGACGATGGCGACGAGGATGACGACGAGGACGATGGCTGGTACGAGGATGAAGACGAGGATGAGGACGATGGATGGTACGACGAGGATGAGGACGATGGCTGGTACAACGAGGATGAGGATGAGGACGTTGGCGATGAGGATGACGACGAGGATGACGACGAGGGTGACGACGAAGATGACGACGATGGCTGGTACGGTTCGATGGTTGGTACGGTTCGATGGCTGGTACGGTTGGGTTAGGTCGCGAGAATCGAGTTGATTGTGAGCGAGATTGTTTGTTAATTAATATGTGTATTATTTTTTGTTAATTTGTAAATGTATTTTTTTACACAATATTTGATTAATTTAGTTAATGGTGGTATTCATCGATTTTCAGAGATTAATGATTGTATTAATAATTAATTAATTGTATTAATTAGTTGATTAATTTGTGTGAAATAATAATGATATTTTGAAATGATTAATAATGGAATGGATTTTTACTAACCTTTAATTGGAAATGATTTATTTGGAATTTGAGATAATTAATAAATTGATTTTGATAATTACCAATTTTTTGGATATATGTTTGCAATTATTAATAACTATATAATAATAATATTTTGTTAATTGACTTAATTTTATGAACTAAATAAAACCCTTAACATAATTTAATTTTGTTGTTACTTTGTTTTGTTAATTGAAATGATTTATTTGAAATTACAATTTTCAGTGAATTGTTGAATGTTAATTAATTAATTTGGTTAATTAACAATCAATTGTCCATTAATTAATTGAAAAGTTAATTATTTTGCACAATAATTATTGCACAATAATTGTGACTTACAAAAATATTTCGAATTGTGACTTATTACAAAAATATTGCACAATAATTATTTTGTTAATTAATGTTTTTGTTAATTTTTCTGTTAATTATGTTAATTATGTTAACTATGTTTATGTTAATTAACTGGTAATTTCGAATTGTGACTTATTAATTAACTGGTACTAATTATGAATATTAATTATGAAATTATTATATATTTGTTAATTATGTGCATTGAGAGGGTGATTATTGAGAGGGTTCCCATTAACAGTTAATGGAGAGGGTAATTATTGAGTGACAAAATGTGGGGTAAAGTGGGGTTATCTAATTGACTCAATGGGCATTGGTACCATGCCCCTGACGTATGGTGATTCAATCGGCACTGCTAGAGTGCATTTCAGGGGAAGAGTAAAATTACCCTAATTTTATTGATTTCAGACGACGTATTAACTAAATAAATTTTCAGAAGTATATTTAAACAAGTCATCAATAAAAAATATATATATATGATGATGTGTCGGTATGTTACGACAAATTGTTTGATAATTAAGAGAGGTAATTATCCTTAAGGACCCTGAATGTTCTTAATTAGCAAATGATAAAAATTCAGGAGGGTATGGATGAAAGAGAATGTTAAATTATACCATTTTCAGTTTAGTTAACTCGTGATGATTCTTTCATAGAGGAAGTCACGTCGTATTAACTTCTTTTCCAAAAACCCTCGTGCTTGTTGCTATTTGATTTTCAATATTATGCCCTTGATTATTTTTTTCTTTCTTTTTATTCTACTTTATTTTTGACGAATTCAATGATCGTGCATTCAAGTCTTCACGAGTTAACTCAAGGTTAGTCTTAGTGGTATGCACATCTAAGAAAAAATTTAAGCCAGTTGGAATTGGGCTTTTTTAGAACGTATTCTGCATGGTAGTTGGCCCAATTTCTCACGAATGATTAATTAATAATTCATACTTTTCATTTTTATTAAAAGAAAATTCAATTCAACTATATATACTACATTAATACTTCATGGAATTCTCGGCGATCTCTCCTTCTCCTCCTCTTTTATGAAGTCTATGTTTGAGTAGAAATTTCTCAAAGAAGACTGTAATTAAGTAATCCAGAGCCCAATTTTACTATTTTTACTCAATATATTTTTTCACATTTTCATCTTTCTGCAAAGGCATTTTCATTTAATTTATCAAATTCCGATCCTTTCACTAATTGTTCTCTTGGAACTAATGCAGGAGCGAATTTTGTTTGAGAAAATGGGGTCAAATGGGGACTCTAGGAGCCCTAGCAACCAATCAACGGGATATGTGGCCCGACGTGATGTGTCGGGCCAGTTTATCCCAATAGATGATCCTATCACGAACAGCAGCGCGAATGTTCAATATGTGAACATCCAAATGGCATCTCCAGTCTCTCTAGAAGACACGGCACGACTCGAGGGCGTTTACCTCACAAACACAATGGTTACGGGTGGTTTTGCCACAAAAACTCGGGCTCACGGAATGCCACGTAAGGTCGAACAACGTCCTATCCGTGCCCTAGATATCTGTTTTTTACCTGGTTGTAACAACAAGGCCATGCCGAAGGATGTGTGCGAGTGTCAACTCAAGATTTGTCCCGCTTGCTTCACGGAAGCAATCGGTCCTTCCGGGGGTAAAATTTGTCCGGGGTGCAAAATGGCATACGGGAACACTAATCTTGATGAGTTTCTCGAGAGAAATGAAGGGAATTCTCAATCGGGGAGGCGAGTGAATGAGGTGATTAGGAGGCCACCTCCAATGAGTTTCACCTCCATGGAGTTTGATGCGGAATCATGGTATTCCGCCGGAGCGTTTAGGAAGACTAGTAATGGTATGGGGAACGCGTGTCTCTGGCCCGATCAGAGAGGACAAGCTAGAATGCCGCGTTACCCTTCCGTGGATACGAATGACGCTATGAGTCAATTTGGAGGTGGTTTCGAAGGGCGGGTTCCGGGTGCCAGTAGGTGGAGGCCTATGACTCGGAAGATAAAAGTCGGTTCAAGTGTCCTAAGTGCTTATCGGTGCGTAAATTATCTCAATAATTATCTTTTTTTTGTAATGATTTAAAGAAGTAATTAGTACTATTCAATAATTATCCATATGCATAATCTAACATCATGTTTGTGTTTTATTAATTAGGATGATCGCAATTATTAGGATAGTTGCACTTGCTTTATTCCTTATGTGGCGAGTCATCAATGTCAACACCGATGCCGTTTGGTTGTGGGCCATGTCCGTTATCTGCGAGATTTGGTTTGGCTTTTGTTGGCTGCTCGACCAATTACCAAAACTATCACCGCTAAAACGAGTTGCTAATCCTTCTATCCTAAAAGAGAAGTACGAATTCAAATCTATCGAAAACCCTAACGGGCGATCCCAGCTTCCCGGTATTGATGTATTTGTCAATACGGTTGATCCACGAAAAGAACCAGCACTTGTAACCGCAAATACCGTACTTTCTGTACTTGCTGCTGACTACCCTGTCGATAAACTCGCATGCTATCTATCTGATGATGCTGGTTCTCTTTTGACTTACGAGACGATGGCTGAGACTGTACATTTTGCAGCGTTATGGGCCCCTTTCTGTAGAAAACATGACATCGAGCCAAGGAATCCTGAGAGCTATTTCAATGCAAAGAGGGACCCCTACAAAGGCAAGGTAATGTGAACATACTTGCCTAAAAGGGATTTTGTTTGACAATGTGCATATTCTAATTTATTTTTAATGTATTGGGACATTTTTTTTTCGTGTGTTTTAGGTGCACAAAGATTTCGTGGTAGATCGGAGGCGAGTGAAGAGAGAATACGATGAGTTTAAAGTGCGGATTAACGGCCTCGTCGATGCGATCAAGAAGCGTTCGAGCAAATTGAACACTCATAATCAAATGATTCTGCAGCAGCAACTCGAATCAGGCGAAAATGTTGGGGCAGTAAAGGTAGCTAAGAAATTGAAGGCAACTTGGATGGCAGATGAAACCCCTTGGACCGGAACTTGGAGTAACCCCATCAAGGAGCACTCAAGAAACGACCATGCCGGTATTATACAGGTAAACTAGTCTCAAAACAATAAATTGTATGTTCATCGATGTGATAATGTTGTAGTAAATTAAAAAAATAATATAATCTTCACTAAAACCGGTTGTAGGTAATGATAAGGCCCTCATTAAGTGATGAACCACAACACGGGAACACAGAGGAGATTTGTGGAGTTCAAATCGACTTCACGGGTATTGATATAAGACTACCAATGCTAGTATATCTCTCTCGTGAGATGCGTCCAGGTTACGACCACAACAAAAAAGCAGGTGCTCTAAACTCCCTTCTTCGTTCCTCAGCCATAATGTCAAACGGTCCTTTCGTACTAGATTTAGATTGCGACCATTACGTGAATAACTCCCTTGCCTTGCGCGAAGCCATGTGTTTCATGATGGAACGCGGCAGTGCCCATGTAGCTTTCGTACAATATCCTCAACGGTTCGAGGGAATCGATCGTTCAGATCGTTATAATAACCATAATCGTGTTTTTTACGATATTACAATGCGCGGTTTAGATGGTATTCAAGGCCCTGAATATGTGGGGACTGGATGCATGTTTCGCCGTACTGCTTTGTATGGCTTTGATGCTCCTAAACACAGAAAGAAGAGGAGTTGTTTTGATTCTCTTTTCCCCCAACGACGTGCTATCACTAATGTGGTTAGAGAAGCCGAAGCCGAAGAACCCCTTCAGCAAGATCATGAATTTTTAGATAATCCGGCATGGCGTAAAAAGTTTGGAAACTCGGTTAATTTCCTTGATTCGATCAAGGATGCTGAGTTGAACGGTAGACCACTTGCCGAACTAACATTAACTGATGATGGGTCCGGTTCGTTGCCGATAAATTACGAGCCGCTTAATGCTGCAAAGGTTGCTGAAGCAATTGGGGTTATTTCGTGTTGGTACGAAAATAACACTGATTGGGGTTATGGTGTTGGATGGGTTTACGGGACGGTTTTACAAGATATTATTACCGGATATAGCATGCATGATAATGGGTGGCAATCGATATATTGCAATACGAAACCAGATGGTTTCCGTGGTACTGGACCGATAAACCTCACCGATAAACTACACCAGGTAGTTAATCACTCGGTTAAATATTCTGAATTATTATTGCTTTGTGTAATTAACACAAATTTTGACATGTATATATTTTATTTATGCAGATGCTCTATCGGGCCATTGGATCGGTGGAGTTATTCTTCTCGAGCAAAAATGCACTCTTTGCAAGCTCGCGTTTAAAATTTCTCCAACGAGTAGCGTACTTAAATGTCAATTTATACCCTTTTACCTCTATATTCCTTACTATTTACTGCCTCGTCCCTGCTCTTTCCCTTTTCACGAACCAATTCATAATCCAAACCGTGAGCCTACCGTTCCTCGTGTATCTTTTGGCCTTTGCATTTAGTCTGAGTGCCCTTGCCGGTCTCGAGATCAAATGGTCTGAAATTAACCTGCCAGAATGGTGGCGAAACCAGCAATTCTGGTTAATCGGAGGCACTAGTGCTCATTTATTCGCCGTATTTCAAGGATTAATTAAAGTTTTTACCGGTATCGAAATAAGAACTTTCACGTGGACCACCGAATCGACTAAAGACGATGACCAAGATGAATTTGCGGAGTTTCATGTCATCAAATGGAGTCCTCTCATGATCCCTCCACTCCTCATTATGTGTACAAATATAGTTGCAATTGCAGTAGGAGTTAGTCGAGCGATATACGGGACCAACCAAAATTGGGGAAAGCTGATTGGTGGAGTTCTGTTTAGTTTGTGGGTCCTAGCTCATTATTATCCTTTTTCGAAAGGTTTAATGGGAAAACAAGGGAAAGCGCCGGCTATTCTTTTGATTTGGGCAGGACTTCTATCCATCACAATTGCACTGCTATGCATCGCCATTAATCCGCCTGAAAACTTCAAGTTGCAAATTGGTGGTTCTTTCAGCCTTACTTGATTGAATTTTCGTCGCGTCATTAGTTCGAACCAGAAAGGAGCATTACTCCTTTTTACTATTCTTTTATAATTTTATGCATGTATTTTTTTTTTGTTTTTATAATGTTTCCTCTTGTCCTATAAGACTTTAGGGGTTGTTAATTTATACTGGAATTATCAATATATAATAATTTTGTTGTATCCTTGAATTGTTTGGAAATTTGTAATTGAATTATATTAATGTGTTTTTAGCCTTAATATCAATCATATTCTTTTTACACCAATTGGAGTAAAAGATTTCTAAATAATCCTTTTGAGTAGGGTACGCGGTTTTCTAATGGGTACTTAAGAGCCGATAAAATGTGACCTGAGCTGTTCAAATCCAATTCGGAACTTGATCCAAATCTTAAAATGTTTAAAATTCAATGACTTGAATTTGAAACCGAACTATTTGGATCTGAACAAACTGAAACCCGGATGATTGGAACTGAACTAATCAAAATTTGAATGATCTGAAACCTGAACGTACGAAAATCCGGATGATTCAAAATTCGAACTGAACCGAAACCCGAATGATTTGTCATCCGAACGACTTGTTGTTCAAATGACCCATAACACGAGCGACTCAAAACTGGCATAAGTTTTAACTCGAATGAGCTAAAATCTGAATCTAAATTGTCCAAAAACCAAAATCGATTGACTCGTGAAATGATTACAAATTATCTGATCTTGGCCCAAAATTAATATAAAACATGTACTGATAAGATAAATGTTTTTTTTTTTATTTACAATGTTTTTGTACCAAAATGTAATGAAATATAATGTAGATATTCAAATGTAATGTAGATATTTATTTCCTAATATTTATTTTTGTACTGAAATGTTTTTATACTGAAATGGTTTTGTACTGTTATTAAGATAAATGTATTTCCCAATTTTTTTTTTTGTATTAACAATTTATTTTATACCAAAATGTAATGTAGATATTCAAAATTATAAATTGACAGTAATAGTAGTAAATTAACAGTTAACACTATTAACGCTATGTTATAAAAGAAATAATAATATTATAACATAATTGTAGCAATTATGTTAAAAATGATATATATTAGTATTGAAAGTTTACATGGAGACTAAGAAACATATCTCTAGATGCATTATCCTAAGCACAAATCAAATGACTCAAAACAAAAACCCAATTAATTAAAAGAAAAAAAACGGAATAATGTATAAGTGTTATGAATATTAATATTAGTGAATATCCATACACATGCATATAGGTTTTTGATATTCTTATTAATATGTTTATATGTAATTAATGTCTTTAGGGTTTTCACTACTTATAAATAGAGGTCATGTTATGTATTATGGATTGATCCATTTGAATAGAAATTTTCTCTCCCCTCTCTTTTCTTGTTGTTTAAGACCAACTATTTATGTATTCCCCAATCTTTATTATAACTTGTGAGTGACCGGAGCAAAAAGCATTCACTGAATTTTGTAATGTGTAGCAGATGTGTGATAACACATGGCCGAGTTAAAAGAAGTGTTTGGTGTATATATGGTTGATTTATTCTTGAAAATGTATATCTTGAATATTTGTTTAGTTGAACCAGAAGTTCCGAACAAGAAGTTTAAATATGTACACGTAAACTAGAAGTTCACATTCAAGAAAGCAACAAAGTCGGATATGTTTTTTTTTTTTTTTTTTTTTTTGAAATTTAAAAAGCATTGCTTCGTTGATATATTAAAGCCAGTTTAATACATCGTTTTTCAATTTTACATGAATATGTAAAAAAACGTAAACAAAAAAGGAAAAGGTAACGAGAAAAAAAGAAAGAAAAAGAAAAGGAACAACATGTAGGCGGATTGAAATCCGTGCTACCCGAGTAGAGTTAGATGCGCGGCGTTTCCTTAGCAATGATTGGTCCAATTGGAGCCTTCATTGATAGCCCTTGTTATCATTATCGAATGTGGTGCTTTCTTCCCTTCAAATAGTCGTGAATTTCTTTCTTTCCAAATGGTCCAAATCGTTGCGAAGAAGAGAGTATCGAAAATACCTTTTTCCTTGTCGACTCGGGTGGCTCTATTGTTGAGCCACGAGTCAACAATTGTATCCTTCCCGTGGAAAGCTAGTCCGAGATGAGCCGAGATCCCTCCCCAAACCCTTCGGGCATAAGGACAATCGATCAAAAGGTGGTGACCCGTTTCCTCCGTAGCGTTGCAATTTTTGCAACCTTGTACATTTGGGAAATTCTTCTTCGATAGATTGTCACCGGTTAAAATTCTTCCTAGGCTCGCTAGTCATCCAAAAAATCTCACTTTTAGTGGCGCCTTTATTTTCCAAAGTTTTGTATTCCAATTGCACGTAATCCCCGGGTTGATGGTGATCACATAGCTTGCGGATGTGGAGAAGGTCTCCTTCCCGAGCCAAGATGGTGAGGTGGTGGTCGGGTCCGAAGTGAATGCTATGTTGAAGAGGGGTATTAGAGCTATTAGATCCTTTACGAAATAGGATGCGTGATGTGTGGGTATAGAGGGGAGGTTTGCGGCATGGTTAATGTCGTATATTTGGGACATGGTTGTGCCCCACATTCCTTGATGTTCCACCGAGATTTTCCAAAGCCATTTGAGGAGAAGGGCGTTGTTATGTGTCTCTAGGTCAATCAACCCTAAACCTCCGTTTTGTCTGGGGAGACAAACTTTTTTCCGATTGACGAGGCAATTTGCGCCAACGCAATTTTGATCTCCTCGCCATAGGAATTTCCATGTTATTTTGTTCATTTCCTTTATTAACCAACTTGGTAGTTTAAAACATTGCATGAAGTAGCTTGGGATCGAGTTGAGGACCGATTTCGCGAGGGTTAGTCGGCCACCAAGTGACAAGAATTTCCCTTTCCAACCCGATAGCCTCGATTGCATTTTTTTGATGAGCGGTACGAAGTCTATTTTCCTTGGTTTCTTGTGGTTTAGAGGCATCCCTAGGTATAAGATTGGTAGTTCTTTTTGTGTGCAATTGAGGATTCTTTTGATCGTGGGGTGCAAGTCGGTCGGAACCGCAAGAAAATATGAAATTCTCGAAGAAAAATACTACATACTACATACTACATACTACATACTCAACTAAGATGGTGTTAGTAAATAACCAAACATGAGTGAAAATTTTCAAAATATAAGATATCATGTTAGTCCTGAAGAACTTCATTAGATATTAATAAAAATATCAGCAACTCGTGCCTAAATCAAGGGGAAGAGACTGAAAACTGGAAAAATGACAAATTATACGCATCATCATATATCAGATCCTCGAACAAGTAAACATGAACTCGGAGTTCATAAATTTGCATGAAATTGCAAATCAGTGATATGATGCATTTATCAATACAAGAATGATTAATAAATAAGAACATTCCAGTGTAAAATGCTCATATTTTTTATATAATATCCTTGGATAATTTTAAATTTGATATAAGCCGGAAGCACGGTCGACCAATCGGTTTCAATATTAGAAATCCAAAGGAATAAGAAAAAACATGATAAAAAATTGGCAATAAAGAAATTGTTAATACTTCTAATAATATATATCCTTTTTAACAGGATAATGAAAGATTAATTAGTATATATATATATATATATATTTTTTTTCTTTGAAGAAGATTCAGGTACCTGACAATATTGAAATGATTGAAATCATAAGATGTAAAAATAATGTCTCTACTAGAAAAAGATGGAACCGAAATGAAACTATAGTTACTAGAAAGTTGGCATGGGTGCGCTTTCAATTTTTAATCAATAAAATGAGGATCTGAAGTTAAATTAATTGTGGAATGTCGACATTTAAAACTATTGGCCATAATAGAAATCACATATGAAAATGAAATTGATGGACCCGAAGTTCGAAAAACACCGTGATGATGTAAATTATATATATTTTTTTATGTTATTTTATTTTATTTGTTTGAAGGTCTCTGAAGGACTAAAATCGTGTCTTGTATTCATTATAACAGATTATTCATATGACTCATTTTAATTACAATATTCATGAAAATCCCCGTAGGATTCAATATGCCTGACGTATACAATTCAAAGTCTCGAGAGATATATTATATTAAATTACAAAGATCTTTGCATGAATAGTAATATGAGCCATAAGATATAATCGATGTAATAGCTAAGAATATATATACCGGTATGAATGACCAAATATGCAGATATGTATTTATTACAAGTAAATAGTGTTTAATTATAACGATTTGAACTCCCGAACAACTCTAAAATACAAGTACTGAAAAAACGAAATTGGACGTAAAAGATATAGAATGTGAATTTTTTCATGGATTACAAATAAATTAAATATTTCCTGAAGAAATTAGCTTGTCTCTGGCTACTACGATTTCGAAACAGAATGAGAAAGATTGATTTTTTTTTTGTCGTAAAATATTTGTATCCATGAGGGGGAGAAATAATACGCAATGCACTCTTTTTGTCCCTGGTCATGATTTTGTCCCACTGGATTTTTCTGGCAAAGGTTTTTAACGAGGCATCTTATGAGGCGTATGAAACATTATAATATTGCACTCTTTTTCCTTCACTAGGATTTTTGTCTCATTGGGTTTTACCTAGTAAGGTTTTAACGAGGCATATTTCTATGATATAAATATCCAAAGAAAAATTTTGTAATTAGTTTCTCCCTTCGTATTCAATGTGACTAAAACTGAAGTAAGCAATTCAAGAAGAATTAAATTCACTTGAAAAACGTGAAGATTTTGGACCTGTAGTTCAAACAACTATGATATATATCATATACCATATGCTTAAGAAAGAGCAATGAAGATTAGTGGAAACATAGTCTACATTGTTAGATGCAAACATATTGAGATTTTTGATTACCTTAACAGTCCTTAAAAGACTCTAGATGTATCTCATGGACGTTGTGACATCATATTTGTTTGGATCACTTGATAATGCTATTTACATCAAAATTCCTGAAGGATTAAATTTACAAGATACATGCAATAAAATGTATCAACGTATATATTTTATAAAATGGAAAGAATGTGTCTATGGGTTGAAACAATCTAGCAAAATGTGGTACTATCGTCTAAATAAATACTCTACAAAAGAAGAATGTCAAATAATCTCATTAGTCCATGTGTATTTATCATTGAAAATTCCTGAAGAACCTGATAACACGTGCTAAAGACCTAGAAAAAGGATTTTGTCTTGGCCTACAAATAAGGTATATAAGAAATGAGATTTTTCATCAATATACTTTTGTAGAGAATCTTGAACTCACTTATGGTGATCAACCTTTTCACAAAGTCGTTACCGATTATAACTTCCGAGCAGTTCGTATAAATGAGGGGGAGACCTTCGTCGTTTCATAAATGTTGGCATAAATGAGAGGGTCACATAATGCACGATGTAATCTTCTTGTTTGCTATGGTTTTTGTCAAAATGGATTTTTTCTAGCATGATTTTTTATTGAGATGGCTATTATTGTGCATAGTGTAAATTTTTTGGATATTCAAGGGGGAGTGTTATGAATATTAATATTAGTGAATATACATACACATGCATATAGGTTTTTGATATTCTTATTAATATATTTATATGTAATTAATGTCTTTAGGGTTTTCACTCCTTATAAATAGAGGCCATGTTATGTATTATGGATTGATTAATTTGAATAGAAATTTCTCTCTCCTCTCTTTTCTTGTTGTTTACCTAATTACTGAATTCATGCATTAACGCATATCGTACTGACCTGAAAACTAAATGTCCTAAAATGTTAATGACCCGAAGACCAAATATATCACAAAACCAAACTTTCCTTAACCAAATGATCTGGAACCAAAGTTGTAAAACACACGTAACACCAAATGACCTGGAACCAATATTGTAAAACACATTCAACAGAACGAGTCGGTAGGTCACAGGGTGATTAATTGGTAATTAAGCAGTCATCCGAATGAACCGATTAAACCTTAAATTCAAATAATTATAAATCAAATTTCAAAAATAAAACAAACAACATAATTCAAATTTTAAGTCCAAATAACAATTTTAATTAAACCTTAAATTAAATCAACATTTAATAACAATTTTAAATTTCAGTTAAATTTAATCAACATTTTAATAATATTATACTTTCATATATAATTTTTCATATATAATATAATGTTTTTCAATCATAGTCCGGATGTAAAACATCATGATTGAATTTTCTTTTCTTTTTCTTAAGGGAGAGGCAAGCGCGATACGCGCTGGAGCCAATCTAATTTGTATTACTCAAAAGGAAAAACTTACGAGCTCCTATTTACATAAGTTGAGAAGTAAAAAACTAGGACTTTACGCTCTAGTCCGCCCCTATGTTCCCTTTACATTGTATTCATAGCCAATCTAATTAAATTACAATCTAAGAAACAATGAGTTATCCAAATCTCAACTAAATCTTGAATGACCTTAATTATTAAGGCATGCATTCTACCCTTGCGTTGAAAAACACGGTTATTTCGCTCCCTGAATCATGATTGAATTTTCGAAATCCAAATAAAACTTAAATCTAATTAAGTAGCATGATAGAACTCATAATTTATTTATTTTTAGTTTGGATACAGGGTTTTGGTCTGAATTTGAATTTTAAATTTTGTGTCGAGTCGGCTGTAAATAAAAATCAGTAAAAAAAAATTGGTCAAACTCCGTAGAAAACGATCAACACATTCTTTGAAACGGAGAAGGTTAAACGAGTCGGTGAATCACATATTAATCGGTGATTAATCAGGATTCTAAAAACATTGCTTGGAATCGAAAGATCTGAAATTCGAACGACCCGAGAACAAAACAACTCGAGAACCGAACTATCTAAAAATCGAACAATCGAATAACCTGGAAATCGAAAGACCTGAAAACCAAATATCAGAAATAACCGGAATCTGAAATGACCCGATGGGCACCTCTAGGATATATATTATTATATTTAAAACACTAGGAAAATAGCCCGCGCTTCGCTGCGGGATATATTATTTGATAAGAAATAATATAATAAGCAAAAGTAATAATTTTATATATTATTTGATATATTATTTCGCTGCGAAATATATTATTTGATAAGAAAATAGAAATATTTCTCGCGCTTCACTGGGATTTTTCAAAATTTGTTATGATTATAAAATAATAATTTTATCTAAAACGTTATAAGTGCAAAACAAAAGTAATCTTCATAAATGTTAATTTAAAAAAAAAAATCTGATATTAAATAGTCTCACAAGTATTATGCAATAAATACAAACTTTTTTCCTCCTCAAAACATATCATATGTTCCAAAAGAAAAATTCAAATATTTTATTTAGAATACAAGGCATACGTAAAAAAAAAAAAAAAAAAAAAAAAAAAAAAAAAAAAAAACAGTAAAATATGAACAGTACCTAATTAAACAGTAACGTGAACAGTACCGGTTGTAAACAGTAAATGACAGTGAACAGTACCCGGCAGTGAACAGTAACAAGCAGTGAACAGTATAACGTGAACAGTACCGGTTGTAAACAGTAAACGACAGTGAACAGTACCCCCGGCAGTGAACAGTAACAGGCAGTGAACAGTACTGGTGACGTGGCCTCACCATATTCTTAGTATCCAACTTTTAATGGGAGAGGGAGATTACAGGATTATATATGAAAATATGCCTTCCATAAATTCCTTGTTGGCCTGTAGTTCGGTCTACGCATTAAATTCTTACACCATTACAATATCTTGTTAAATAACTGAAGATAAAAAGACAAAGAAATCCGGATAAACACTACCCTAGACGTGGTTCACCGAACCAAGACCCCATGACAAGTATGGCCATGGTGTATGTACGTCTGTGAGTCTCTCTCTCCGTGCTACCTTCGATCCAAAACAGCCTTTTTGTTTGTTTCTTTGTACGTCGAGAGAGGGAAGAGGGGAAAGCCTGTCGAGTCACTATTTTTCCTCGAGAAATTTGCAATAAAGCCCCCGATCTTTTAGGAAATTAGAAGATTTATCAGGTTTTCTATCAACCCTTCTTCTATGGGAAGCAGCGAGCCTGGAAATCAGTCGAAGAACCCCAAACCACCGCAGCCTCAGGTTTCATTTTCTCGATCTGTATAAATTTTCAGTTTTTTTGCGTTCATGCCCTTGAAATTAGCTCAATTGATGAAATTGGGACTGTTGGGGTTTTGATATAATTGCAATTTACCTCTTTGGGGTTTTAGTGAAGTCAGGAAAATTGAGGCCAATAAACTTTAAATTTCAAAAGATATAGCTTTTTTAAGTCTTATACAATAGTGTGCAAAATTGATTAAACTTGAGATTTGGTGATTAGGGGACCAGTTCTGCCACGCCAGCCACGCCGGTCTATCCTGATTGGTCCAGCTTTCAGGTTTTATACAACTATAACCTAGCTTCAATTCGACTCATAAAACTTTAAAAATCGTTAATTTCATTTGCGTATTTTTACGTTTTTAGGCATATTCACCTGTACCTTACATGTGGGGAGCTCAGGTACCACTCTCGCTCTCTATTCTTCGCTTTTCTGACAATTCTAAATTTTTATTTTTATTATTATTTATTTTATAATGTTATTTCGTAGCCAATGATGCCGCCATATGGGACGCCTCCGCCATATATGATGTATCCGCCTGGAGGAATGTATCCACATCCATCCATGCCACCTGTATAAATCTTAAATACATATTTACATATATGCCCTTGTTGAAACCTGTATTTACTTCAAAACCCTAATTTTTGAAAATATGATACGTTTTTATAGGGAGCAAATCCATATAGCCCTTTCGCTCCTCCTGCCAATGGAAGCACTAATGGTCATGTAAGTTAAATTTGAATTTTTGCAAATATGACCTTGGAAAGTTGCATGTTATAAAGGTGAAATAATAAAGTTTGGAATTTGGATGGCATATATTATATACAGGGAGCTGCACCTGGTGGTCCCGAAACGGATGGTAAGTTTCATAATTTTATTTATGATTATAATTAATTAGTTTAAATTATTGTTATTATTATTCTTTTATATATATATATAATTGTGTGTATTTATTTAATGATTTGGATTGTAGGGAAAACTAGTAATGAGCCAGCTAAAGCTTCTGGAGCTTCTGGCAATGGTGCTATTTCACTCAGGTACACTTATTAATTTTATTATTATTTTATTCCGAAATTTTTTATTTTGTTACAAATATATTATTATTGTTGTAGTGGCGAGAGTGGAAGTGAGAGTTCAAGTGGAGGAAGTGATGCAAATTCCGACACTGTAATTTAATCTCCATTCACCATATTTTGTACCTTTTTCACATATGCCCTTGTAAAACTCGTAAATAACATTCTTGCATCTGGCAGGATTCTCAACCAAAAGGAAATGCAAGACAAGAATCACCTGAAGGTAAAAATATTTTATAATGAATGCATGGAATCGAAAATTGAAATGATTAATGATTACAGATAACTCAAGGAGTGGGAGTCAGAACGGGACGAAAGGAATGGTGGCAATGCCACCTGGCACGAACTTGAATATAGGGTTGGATTATTGGTCCGGTGCACACCAGGCTGCGCCTTTTCCCGGTACTTCCAAGTTGCAAACCGCTCCTACTTCTGCCACTCTCGTTCCCATTCAGGTAATTCTATTTATGAATTTTCTTTTTGGACAAAAAAAAAAAATAATATTGGTTGATTATTTAGGATGAGAGAGAATTGAAGCGTCAGAGAAGAAAGCAGTCGAATAGAGAATCTGCACGCAGATCGAGGTTGCGGAAACAGGTAATGCATGTAAAATATATTTTAATTTGTAAGAGAAAAAAAATTAATTTTTTGGAATTTTTGAGGCTGAGTGTGAGGAGCTGGCGCAAAGGGCAGATGCGTTGAGAGAGGAGAATGCGGATTTAAGAGAGGAGGTAGAGAAAGTCAGGAAGAAACACGCGAATTTACTCGCGCAAAATAAGTCTCTCAAGGTATATTATATACTTAAATAATATGAATATGAACATTAATATACTTTTGTTAAATTATGTTGTGTGTTTTGTAGGAAAAAACAGGGGAAAAAATGCCGAATGGGAGTTCAGAAAATTCACAGAATGAGGATGCAAATCTGGCATGAGAGAATCCTTCAATCCAATCCAATTCGACATGACATGACATGATGACTTAAATTATTTGTACTCATTTGTACTAGACTAGATTAGTTTGGTAATTATAACGACCCATATATAAAATAATAATAACTTGTGATTTATCATTCGGGTTCTATGTATTAGCGTTTAATTTGCGACCGATATGTAGTTAAGTTCTGACTTTGCTTTGTCGTAGTATGCATTGTAACTTACCTTTGTTTTACTAGGATTTGTAACTTTCTTACTATTTGATTTTTAATTTGAGACTGTAATAAATGTGACCTAATTTAATTGTAGTGTGCATCCACTCAAAGACCCTATAATAAACATGTATTTTTTTCTAGTTTTGAGAGATGAAATTTGTATAACACTGAAAAATATAGTTATTCATAAATCATGTCTTACATGATAATTTGAGTTTGTACTTTATTTATAGACTGAATTTTCATGCACAAAACAATCTCTCTTCATAACATATGCATTAACAACAAACGATATCAATTGCATGAGTTAATAATATGGTTATATTTTATTTATAGACTGAATTTTTATGTTAAATTTATAACAAACAGTGATTGGGCTTAATTTATTTACAATTTATCCCAATACATTAAGTCAAATTTTCTAAGATATTGGAGAAAATTGAATTAAACCTTACCAACATATGAAGAAATATTAATTAGCAATTGAGAATTTCAAAGTCGTCCTTAAAAATAATAAGCGCAATCGCCGTATGCTTTACTATGCGGTATGTGCTACCAAAGTTTTTTTTTCTTTTTTGTATTTCTTGTCAACCATCATTTATTGAACTATTTCGAATTTTTCGTATCAATCGTTATTTCTAAGATATCTTTTTGTTTTTATTTCCATGAACAAGTATCTTATATTTCTGACAGAGAAGCTAAAATGCTTAATTGAGTATTTGTGAACTTTTAAATAATTAAATTCATTTTTTTAATTATAACCAGAATCGAACACCGGGTACCATGGTGCAACAAGACGTCAAGTGATAGGTATCTCGTAGACTTCAGGAGAGAGCTTTTGTTCGTCTTAAGGTTCAAAAGTTTCTCGAGGAAACCCACAAAAGAGGTTTGGGCCACTCGACAAGAGGAACGGACATGGGAAGAATGGGGTGATATAGCCGACCCAGCGATGTTTGTGGGCAACAATACTGCGCTTCTTCCTTCCTAAGCACCACTCGTATAGATGATGCCTAACGTCGTCTCGTAAGTAAGGTGGTTGATTAAGTAACGAGCTTGTCTTATAAAGTAGTTATAATAGCTAATAATTAACATCCAATTTGGTTATATAATCCTCGTCATATATTATGTTATAAAGTATAAACCATAATTTATTACTTAGTTGTAATGCTTTTCTTTGTACTGTAAGTTTTTATGTCATAAACCTAGCAATCTTGATCTTGGAGATCAATCAATAAGATTTTAAATTGTAAATCCAGCAATCAACACTGTAATTAATCAATTGAAATTATAATAATGAATGGAGATATCATTGATCTGACCACGAACCAAAATTTTATGCAACTTAAGAAAAATAAACCAACCACATAACTAAAATATTAACATGTAACAAATACATATAGTTTATCTGTTATGCCATCAATACAAATAATGGGAGTTCAGAAAATTCACGGAATGAGGATGCAAATCAGGCACGAGAGAATCCTTCAATCCAATCCAATTCGACATGACATGACATTATCACCTAATTTTTTAGTACTCATTGGTACTAGATTAGTTTGATAATTATAACGACCCGCATATAAAATTATAATAACTTGTGATTTATCGTTCGGGTTATATGTATTAATGATTAATTTGCGACTCATAGGTAGTTAATGATTAATTTGCGACCCATAGGTAGTTCGTTATATGTATTAATGATTAAATTGCAAAAAATAACTCGGTTTTCAAAAATATTCCAAAACTAATCTAGAACTCGTTTTTAAAACTCGGTGTCACCTGATTTTTAAAACCCGGTAGATTAATTAGATTAACTACCTGATTTGATTGCACCAAAATTTAGAAAAAAAAAACGGGTTTTATAAACCCGGTGAAGGAATTCAAATATTAAAGCTACTTGATATCCCCAGATTTTATCTCTATATTCTTTATGTATTAATTAACATATTTAATGAACATGATAAATTACATGTCATATAATTAAGAATTAATTAATATAAAACTAAGAATAATTTGAGTTCATGAATTTGAATTAATATAAACTAATTTTTAATTATATATTTATTTAATTATAAAATTAATTAAGTGTGTTGATTAGAATGTAAATAGTTTTGTGTAAAATTGCATTTTATTTGGTTTCAGCCCATGGGCCTTCAAGAAAATTTGGAAATATAAATTTCCGCAAGATTTTCACCAACACTCTCTGTGTATCTTATTTAACTAATTTAATTAGCATGGTAATTTAAAAAATATATAATTAATAATTAATTGATATTAATTTTTGTGTATTAATTCAAATTAATGTTGATTATATGTTAATTAATTATTAATTATTTTATATGGGTTAGATATTATGTTAATTAATATGATATTTATTAGAAAGTGTTGTTTGGTAAAATTTGGAGATTTTTAATTGTTTTGTATTTGAAATTCTAGATCGAGATTTATAAATCCGGTGAATTTTGTGACGAGTCAAATCAACTGATTAAAAATTTAATTAATTTAATTAAACCAACTGGTACCGAATTTTTAAAATCAGTTTTTAGTTAGTTTTGAAATATTTAAGAAAAAAAAATTATATACAAAATTACATGCAGAAATACTTCTTGTTTGGATGTCTTGGAAATAAGGAGTTATGTCTAGGTTAGTGAAAAAATACTACATAAACCCCATTTTATGTTTGGACGAGGTTTTAAAGAAACTATAGAAATTCTTGGTTAAGAAATTTTTGTATAGAATTGGGGTGAAAAAAAAAAACTAACCAATTTGTTCAGTTTTTTTAGGAAAGAAAAAAAAAAATGACATGTCTTTATTGTTCTCGTTTTCTGCGCCTCTATTTCTCTCTGTCACATTGATATTGTTGTTTTATTTCCTTAAGACATATCCCTACAATGAATCCAAATATGTATTTATATTTTTAGGTTCAACTTTTCTTATTTCTTGGAAATGTCCATTTTACAATCATAATCCAAACAAACCCTTACTATGTGATTTTTAAGTTGAGACCGTAATAAAATGTGACCCTATAATAAAGATGTTTCTTTTCTAGTTTAGAGAGAGTTGAAATTTTGTAGAACACTGAAAATTTTAGTAATTAATAAATCATGTTTATTACATGATTATTTGAGTTTGTACTCGTTTTCATGCACAAAACAATCTCTCATTCATAACATATGCATTTACATCAAAAAATAGCAATTGCATGAGTTTGATAATATAGTTATATTTTATTTGAAGACTCATAATTTTTATGTTAGTCTATAATTTGAAGAATGAAAAATGGAGACCAGTGATTCTGCTATATTTTTATACAATTTATCCCAATATATTAAGTCAATCTTTTTAACATATTAGAGAAAATTGAATTAAACCTTGTCAACATATGAAAAAATATAAATTAGCAATTAGGTATTCAGAATAATTCCTAAATAATTAGCACAGTCGCCCCGACACTTAATTATGCGGTATGTACTACAAAAGATTTATTGTTTTTGTCTTTGTTTTCATATTTCTTGTCAGCCATTTTTTATTGAACTATTTCGAGTTTTTTCGTATCAGTCGTTGTTTCTAAGGTATCTTTTGTTGTTATTTTCATGAACAACTATCTTATATTTCTTACATAGAAGCTAAAATGCTTAATTAAGTATATGGGAACTTGGTAATGATGATTTTTAAATTGCTGAATTCATTTTTGTATTTCAAGCATGTAAAAAATCCACCTTTTTATTTTCCCTTATTTCGATAACTGAAGATTTTTTTTTTGTATATATTGTGTGTATAGAAAATTTTGTACTGGCAGAAATGGCATTCTACCAGGAATTATCATGTCAAATAACTAACGAGGCATCGTGTGTATGGCGTGCAAATTGGATTGGAAAGGCAAGAACCGTGCAACAACGACAATATGTTAGGAACGAAATAGAATCATAATTGTCAAAATAAATAAATTATGATCATGAATTTACTTATATCAAATAGACTATTTTAATTTTTATGCCGTTATTATTATTTGAAATAATAATTTATGTTTCAGTAAAATTCTTTTTAAATTAAGATAGAAATGCTGAGAACAAATCTAAAGAAATAAGTAGAATGATCAAAACTTCAGTAATACAACCACATTATTTAGTCTCAATTGATGAAATCTCTGAATTTACGTAGATTATCTTATTTAGTACACAAATATCTTTCTTTCAAAAAAAAAAACGTACATAAATATTAGTAAATAAATAAGATAATTTAAATTTATTATTTTGCTTATACAGATAAATGCTTGTATATCATACACATGGCCAGAGATTATCAGATCTTTGTTGTCGGTTTTATTTTTTGAGAATTCTAAACTACAAATCGTGTTTTTTTTCAATTTTTTTATGATAATATCAATAGTACTCAATATAAGGTATCTTGTACCAAGCACTCAACCACCTAGTACCGAAATCGATATTAATTAGGAGATTTACATATTTATCTTTTGTTAAATTTAAAATTACATATTTATTTCTTCTTAAAATTAAAATATCATATTTATTCTTCATAAATCTAAAATATCATATTTATGCAAAAATTAAAACCATCCAATTTTTCCGTTAAAACTAATGATCAATTTTTAAAATTACTATTTTACCCTTTACCTATTTACCCGACCCGAATCCGTTTTGCACCCCTAGTGTTACGGATATTGAGTAGTTTGTCTCCGTTGTGTTAATTAAGACGAAGTCATCGGACCATGCCGTGATTAGACCTCCCTTACTTTCATTGGCGTTCTTGTGAAAAAACGAATTAATGTTTGGGGGGCATACTTTTTTCATGTCATAGAAATTCCTGTCATTCTTTTTTGTTTCTTGAAAACAAAATATGTTGCATAGGGCCTCTCTTGTTGTGTCCTTAACAAGCTTACATTTTTTTTATCTTGTCCTAATTTTCTTACATTCCAAAATAAAATAGCGAGAAAGTCAAATAGTTTTAGATGCATTCAAAACAAAATGATTTAGAAACCTATTCGGCAAGTCCTATTAGCACAAAATACATAATTTTGATCCTTATGGTCTAAAAAAGTCCTCTCGGACCATATATGTCATTTTCTCCATAGTCCACTTGATCTAATTAGTATCTTGTTATCGTTATCTTGATAAACTTGATAAAGACTAGAGAGGTTATCTAATTCGACCAAACTTGAAATAATATTTGTACTCCTGTGAAAAATACAATTCGTATTTTGAAAGATTTCAATTTGAAACTTGTGATTTTTCTTCTCTCTCTATCGTTCTGGAATTGAAAATGTGAATAGTCAAATAGTTGGGTTATACATTATTAAACAAAGGTCAAACAAAAATTATATTGGTCATATAATTTTAGATTATTTTTTAATGTTTAAATATTAGAATAATTCCAATACAATAGTAGAATCTTGAATATTACCAGATGCTACACGACTCTACACTTGGATTCTACACGATTCTACGAGTTAACTCGTGATTCTACCTAATTATGATTATGAGTACAACTTGAATCGTTTTCTCATCTTAGAAATGTAGACTCGTACGATTTTACGAGTAGAATCGCGATTTTTACAACTACAGAATACCGATATGTATATTTTTATGGAACACACACTTATGGAACGCATGCACGTGCGTGCGTGACGCACGCGCGCACGCGCACGCACCCCCCTACATACGTTGGTACACATAAATATGTACATAATATTCTGCAAGATCAATTATACCAAGACATGATTCGCTTATCTCCACATGATTCTCGGACAATATAACAATACAACTATGTGTTAGTGATGTTCGAATAAGAGTGAAAAATGAAAGATGGAGAGTAAAATTGCAATTTCGGGTGATCTATAGTTTTTTTACTTGTGTTATTCATTTCTTTAATTTTGAGAGAGTTCAGATTTTTTAGAACACTACAAAATTTAATTATTACTAAGTATGTATTCTCGTTTCGTTTCGAAAATATTAAATAGAGAATTTTTGATATCAAATTACTACTTTTTTTATAGTTTGTATTTTATGATATTACTATAAAAAAATAGTATTTTCTATTTTTGTTATGAAATTATGAAATGATGGTGTCATGTATTTTAAATTTTATAGAAGATACAATTTATTTTGATAGTTGTGACTTGTGAGGTTACAAAAAAAATCATATTTTGTTCTAATTTTATAATAGTATGCATGATTCATTATATTATACATGTGTAATTATTATTCTATTTTACCCAACAATATTATATGCACCATATTTTCAAGGATAAGAATAAGTAATTTTTTTCAATAGAGCTAACTTGTTGAAGTGTAAATATTTTAAAATAAAAAATATCATTTAAATCGTTTTGACAACCAAATAGAAATATATGTTTTTTTTTTTCATTTGCCCTTTCATGGGAGAATAAATATATTTCTAAAATTGCGTACACATTATATTATTAATTTATTTATATATTAAAATATATATTATTATAATATATTGATTTATTAATTTCTTAGATATTAATATTATATTAAAATATACTATGAATTTATTTATATATTAAATAAGTATTAATATGCATTTTATTTAGATATTTTTAGTACATTCATTTTATTTGTCCGTTATTGTAATTTGTTACACGATTGAGCACAAAAGTGAAGTGACACTAAATCTTGTCTGTGACTCGTCACCAATTGGCTACAATAATAATAAAAAAAGAAAATCAAAAAGGAAAACGCACATTGTTCATTTGGCAATTTTTAAGATGTATAGTATAATTAATAAATCATGTATATTACATGATTATTTTGAGTTTGTTTCTCAATTTAATGCACTTAACAATATAGCTTCACAGCATATGCATTTTAGAAGTAGAACCGATAACATATACATTTTGAACAAACAGTATCAGTTGCATGAACTAACAATATAGTTATACTTTATATACAGGCTCGCAATTTATATTTTAGTCCATAATTTGAAGAAAGAAAAATGAACATGAGTGATTCCACGCAATTTATTTAAAACTAGAAAAATTATTTGTGCTTCGCTGCGAATTTAATCATATAATAAATCAATATGCTTGATATATATATATATATATATATATATATATATATATATATATATATATGGGGAGTTCTATCATACACCCTTTTACAAGGGTATTTTGGATATTTTAGCAATTAATTATATTTGTAAAAGGGTGTATCATAAAATTTATCTTTTATGGAGATTTTTGTTTAAATGAACAACAAAAAATTCCTATTTAGTTAAACATTAATTGATAAATATATTCCTTAAATATTCATAAATGGATAATTACTCCAAATACCCTTGAAAATGGGTGTATGATAAGGAAAGGGGTGTATGATAGAAGCCCCCTATATATATATATATATAAATCATATAATAAATTATTTGTGCTTCGCTGCGAATTTAATCATATAATAAATCAATATGCTTGATATATATATATTTCATTAAAAATGGCATTGTTATGCAAATCAAGAATATTAAATATTCAGCGACGACCCGATCGATGAATAAATATAGACCTCTCGCAAAAGAGCATATGATCTAGATACAAAAAAAGACCGCAAGAATGAACAAATAATTTGAGAGGAGAGGTAGGAATGTAGTGGCGATCCACCTGCGGGCGTTGTAGCGATCCACATGCATCCCCTATTATAAATTATTTATGTGTCAATTAAACGTGTCAATTAATATTTAATCGAACCAATTAGATAGGCTAATTAATCCACCGAACCCACTTTTGCCACCTCATCATGGTTACTTTTTAATGGGAGGGGTTGAGCCAAATTATATATTTAGAGGGGTTAATTGTTTTGGGGGTGCCAAGTATATTTTAATTATATATGCTCTCATGAACAGTAATTATTGATGAAAAGTATTGAGGGCGATGAACAGTAGTCAATTCTTATTGATGAACAATAATTGATATCGATGAACAGTAATTGATGACGTGGCCAGCTGGGGTTGAGTCAAATTCTTGTAAATTTAGTGGGAGGGGTCAATTTGTCCAATATATCAAGGCAGAGTTTCTAAGATATTGGAGAAAATTGAATAAAACATTATCGACATATGAAGAAACATAAATTTGCAATTAAAAGCTCAGACATCTTGTCAAGGAATGAAAAATAAATATGAGTGATACACTGCTACTTCAGACGCATAGCGCACTATGCAGCCCATAACACACAAAAAAAATTCCATCATTTATTGATTTTTTTTTCTAATTTCTTCGCTGTTTCGGTCTTCGTCTCTAAGATCTCTTTAAATTTTATTTCCATGAACAAATATCTTGTTATATTTTGTACCGCAAAGCTAAAATGATTAATTAAGTATTCAGGAATTTGGTACTGGTGATTTTCCAATCATTAAATTCGTTTATTGGATTTATGTTTTTCTTCAGCACAAACTTTAATGCATTAAATTTCAAATCTTGTATTTACTATGAAAATCACAATTCTCAATAACATGTCTAATACTTAAAATGTTTGAAGTATCAAATCTTAAACGAAGTTTTTTAGCCTCACTATATTTCTTACTAACAAATTTTTTTTATTATTTCCTTGAGAAAAGAATAATTATTATCATGAAACAATTATAATCAGTAAACCCTGAATCCTAATTTGAGATTTATACAAAAATCCCAAAAACTAAATCACGTTGAATAAACCTTGACCTTCTTGCATAAACATCAACTCGAGCGATCTTGCGAATCAATAATTTGTTCCTAAAAAAACATGAATTTATTTCGTTCTTTATATTATTTCATTAAACGATAGAGAAATAACAAGCAAGAAAAATAAACAATAACAAAAGAAATCATTTCAACTCTTTCGACAAAAGCATAACATATCAACTCCAAAAAAATAGGGCAGACAGAGAGAGTATGTTTTTTCGGCGAGTACTTACAATCAAAATGATTCTCTTCTCTATAATTCATTCTCCCCATACCGTCTCATTAATTACTCCTAATTTCATAATATAGTCACTAATTACAAATGACATATTTATTCTCCGACAAAACAAATAGGGAAAAAATAACGCAAAAATAAAACCTCGCTTTATATTAATTTTGCGACGATTCCCCATATATATTAGATATATCCGATGTCAAAAGCGTCCCGCGAAACCCTTCCTCCACCTTCTTCGCATCCACTTTCTCCTCTGACAATTCATCTGTTCAAAAAATTAACAGAAAAACAAAATAGTAATAATATTAAGGCAGAATTTCATGTGTACCCCTGCAAAACATCATAATTTCGTGTATACCCCTCAAAATCATGAAATTTCATAAATACCCCTAAAAACCCTTCAAATATCATGGATACCCCTAAATTAAACTTTTATTTAATAATTTGTTAATTTTTCGTTCAAAACATTTTTTCGTTTTACCTTTATATAAAATATAATAATTACTTAAAATTTTGAGAATAGCATTGATTTCAACAATGATTTTTGGAAAGAAATTATGAGATAGAATTGACAATATTTGATTTGTTATTGTTTTAAATATTATTTTAGAGAAACAATTATCCATTACCAATAGAAAAATAATTTTAAAAATTAGGTAATTGGCATATTACCAACGAGAAATACGTTGATGGTTTTTAAATGATATAATAGGGGTATATGTGATATTTTAAGAATTTTATAGGGGTAATAATGATATTTGAAGGATTTTGAAGGGGTATCCATGATATTTTCAGACGTTTGCAGGGGTATTCGTGAAATTTCAGATTATTGAGGGGTATATGCGCCTAATATTAATTATATTATATCATACCAGCAATGTCACGATTTTCATGGATTTCAGAATCCTTAACCCAAAGCACGTCACCAGGAAATATATTCTTATCGGCCAAAGTATCCGTGTCTCCTTCAATCTCCGCGGACCCCTTGTGTAGCTTTTGATTCTCCTTAACCACCTACAAAAGGACAAAATTCATTCACTCAACAATTCTACGAAAATAGAATCGATTGCAAGACGTACGCCGAAAGCTTCCCAAATCATCATCTTGAGTTGGTAGAGAGTGGTGGATCCGGAAACCGTCAGGCTAATCGAGTTGCCGTAGCTCGATTTCCGGGACCGTTTCGAAGTCCGTCTTTCGGGGTCCGAGTTCGAATTCAGAACGTTCTGAATTGATTTCGGCGCGTCTTTTCCGCGCACGAAATATACGGATATGTTCTCGTTTTGGTAGTTTAATTTCTCCATTAGTATGCAACTCTCCTTCTCTCCTATACATTCTTCGCATACCTACAAAAAAAATTAACAAATTTTTTTAAATAATATAATTAAAAATATGTATAATATATATTTGTACCTGAGGATGAGTCATGAGGAAGGGTTTTCGAGAATCGGAATCGTCATTGGGGTCGTCACTTGTAATTTCGATATTATTATTATTATTATCATCGATGGGTATTGGTTCTTCTTTGGAGGACCCTGCTATTATTTTAGCTTTTTCTTTCTCTTTCTCTTTATCATTATCAATATTATTATGATTATTATTGTGACTGTTAATATCTTGACAAGTATAATTTGTAAATGCAATCTGGCAAGATATTCCCTTGGATTCTGGCACCTTCCATTCTTCGCAGAATTTCAACCAATCTGCTTCTGGTATTATTGCAAATCCGTCGCTCTGTTATTAAATAATTAACGTTATATATTTTGAAAAAAATAAAAAATAAAATATAAGTTTTGAATTTTAACTTACAGAGGAGACTTTCTGAGTGATGATGCTACGTTTACAGATCAACTCCAATGGCCTTTCGATCAACATAGAATGCTTCATACACAATACAATTAATTAATTAAAAATAATAATAATAATAATAATAATAATAATAATAATAATAATAATAATGATGATGATACCTTGTGGCAAAGAAAGGAATTGAGAGCGGACTCAAGATTATCGGGCTGAGGAAAAGAAGAAATATTTTTGCCAGTAGCAGTAACATAACCCCTCCAATCAGCCAGCCATTTTGCAGGGACTAAATTGTAATTTTTCTCGGGATTCAAAGCAAAGCTCTTCCCACTTGTCAATTTCTCGTGGTTCTGCCTCAACTTATTCTTCGTCGCCCTACCCACACAAATCAACAAATCAACAAAATTCACAATATTTACAAAAAGGACCCTGAAAATTTTACCTGAGGTTATCTTCGACAGAGGCGACCTCAGAGAGCTCAAGAGAGCAAATATCGCAGGGAGGCAAATCTGACGGGAAAGTCGGTATGTTTTCATCCATATCCGTTTTGTTATGATCGTATGTTTCGTACAGAAACAACCACAGGCTTTCGGGTATGGATACCCGTTTAGCACCCGCTGCTTGCTCAGGGAGAAGACCGCCATGCGGACACGCCAGACATGACGTGGGCCCCACATCCGTGTCGCACGGCTTTTCAGTGTTCTTTCTCCTCAACCAGTGCACCAACCTGCAAAAAACAAAATGAGGATTATTTATCCATTTTATAGGGGTATAAATGATATTTTGCAAGAGAGAGAGAGAGGGACCAGGCGCGGGAAACGAAATAGGAACGGCCTTGAGAGGATTTGGCAGCTAGGGCTGACTCAGCGAGTTCTTTAAAAGAGGCTTTTTGTTCGCGGTACATATCGGCATTGACTGCGCTATTGGCCCCGTTTTTGAGACACTCTACGCAGCAATCTTCGCTGCTCAATGCGGGCCCGCCTCCATACTACCAACAATAAAATAAATTCGTTGTAACATATTTGGATTTTAGGGTTTTAGGAAAAAGACAAAAAAAAATGTAGGTACTTTCGAATGAAGCAATTGCCATGCCATTGCAGAGATACGTTTCATCGAGTTTATTTTGGAGACTGGAACCTTTCCATGCTCGCAAATTATCGCACTGTTATCCAACGGCCTGTACAAATAAATAATAGCTAGTCAAAGAGAGAGGAGATAGATGAGAGAGAAAGGGGGGGGGGACTCACGGAGGGTCGACGTTATCAGCCCACTGACGCAACCAATCAGCAGAAATCCAAAAATAAATATCCTCCACTTTTTCAGTTTCAGTTTCTCTCTCCTCAACCGGAGCCTCTGACAATACAGATTTAACTTCCTCTCTCCTTTCAGTAATATACGCGAGTTTCTCTTCCTTTACTCTCTGATACTCCTCGCACTCTTTCTCGTACGCCTCGTTTAATTTCTCCATCTCCTCGCAGTAATAACTCGGCAACCCACTCTCCTTCTCTCCGGTACTGTTGGTACCGTTCGTACCATTGGTACCGTTTTCTTTACTCACGTTCGTTCTTTTGTACATCAACATGTAGCAATCATTGGACGAGAACATCTTTTCTTTTATTTCTTCTTTTTCATGATGATTTTTTCCATTACACATACTAATATCACTCTCTAAACCATTATTATCATTATTATTATTATGTTTGGTTTTAGAATTATTATCTTTTTCTTTTTCGCCAAAGGGGTGGGGCCCGAGTTCAGAGACTTGTTCGTCATCAAACTCCCACCATAAACCAGTAGATTCGTCTTTTATATGAGCAACATAATGTCCTGAATTTACCGTTGTGCCCTTGTGGATTAATATAGCAGATAATTCATATATCAAACTAGCTTGCGCATCATTGCAAGTGGGCGGTTCCGTAACGGTCAATCGATCCGTCATGTTTAGCTGTCTCGGGAAATTAAACGATGACGTTATCTTCTTCCTCGTTGTAGTCTGCATTAATTAAATTAATTAATTAATATAAATTAGTATAAAATATTAAAATAATATAAAGTACCTTTGGGAGGAAAACGTAGCGTTTTAATTGGAGATTGAGGACGGTGGGGAGAGACCGAAGTTTAATGCACCGAGTCGCGTCGACGCGAGAATTACACGAATCGCAAAAATATTGATTATCTCCTTGTAATTCTTCTATGCTTAGATATTGTTCTAAACTCTCGTTTAGGGTTTTCAAATCCTTTATGTTCAGTTCCAACTCATAAAAGGCCTCCATATTCGACGAGGCCTCCGAATCCTTCCCACATTTCGAACACCTAAATAAATATTAATATTAGTAAGTTAATTTATACGAGTAAAATTAATTAATTAATTAGGGGAATTGTACCGAGTGACGTGGGAAACGGTGCCGCGAAAGAGATCTTGAACGACGGTCTTGGCGGAAGGAACCCTAGAATGGTTAAGGGACCTCTCCAGTAGAGAGAGAAACAGAGTCAAGAATTCGTGAGAGTCTTGTTGGACCCCATTATCAAGTTCCAAGGTTTTGATAAACGGGGCAGAGTCGATGAAACCCATTTTGCTTAGACATAACTGAGCGAAGAGTCTTGCCAGCTGGCCTAAAACCGGGTATTGGGTTAACCCCGGTTCGAGAGAAAATATACCCGCACGAAAGGAAGTGTTCATGTAGAGACATTGTAATATGCTGTTGGCGTAGCAAGTGGCGCCGAGATTGGTGAGGCCAGCTGGCGTGCTGTGAGTGGCTCTGAGATTGTCTGACGGGTTAGGGCCGAGAGAGAGGAGTTGGTCTTGGTTTTTTTGCCAAAGACCCGTTTTTCTCGTGCTCGAAGAATTTGGGGGAATTAGGGCGCAGAAACAATTAGGGTTTTCTTTCGAGTTTATGCGACAGCCTTGACAGATTGGTTTGTTCGCCGAGTACAGCTGGCGAATGTCTGATTTCTCGATCTCTCCTGTTATGTAAATCTTCCTGTTAAATAAGGAAAAAAGGAAAGTAAGTAATATGAATTTTTATTTTTTTATTTTTTGGAAATGAAATGAAGTGTTTTAATGTTGTTTTCCAAATAGGAAGTTGAGAAGGATTAAGACAAACAATAGAATGTGGGGCGTTAGGTCCATTGATTTTGAAATTGAGGAGAGAGATTGGGAATTTGGAAGGAATTTCGAGGCCAAATTTGATGAGATTGGAGAATTTTTACGGCAAGAAAGGAGGCTAGGGTTAGGGTTTGTAGAGCGAGGAAATCGAGGGGGTAATAAGAGGATAAAGAAGGGCAGATGAGTAATTTCAGTACTCTTCAAGGGTATTGAGTGTAATTTGGCAATGCAAATAAGAAACGGAAATGCAAAGGAACCGGTATTAGGGAATTCTAGAGAATATAAAAAGTTTTTTAATTACAAGGCAAGTAGAGGAGAATCTGCATGGACCTTAATTGCATGCAAATTTATTTGCAATAAACTCGAAAAAAATAAAAAAAGAGTACAATTAATACCTCAAAATTTCTGAATATGAATTTTCAGACTCCTTTTGATTCCGCTTGTTCTTGTTGCGAGTATTTGGCCGGCTCATTTTATCTTACACAATTTCAAATTATTAATTTGTCACCGTCGAAATTTCTTCATATCCTATAATAGATGGAAAAAAAATCGATGTTTTAGTAAATTTCCAAAGTTGCCATAACGTCAATTGACCGAAATTTTTCATTAAATTCCAATTTTGGTAGCAAAATCTTGTTATTCAATTCAACCCTAAAAAATACTAACATAGACAAATGAAAGATTTTTTAAGGTAAACCTGAATTTGCCGTTTATGCAGAAATATCTCTAGACATGTTTAAGATCTTACAAAATCATTTTCAAGGATGGAAAATAATTGATTTGGTTTTATTGTAATTTTTTTTTTTAATTTCTGATAGTTTTCTACAAGATGTGTATGACCTCCAATTGTTCAAGTTCATGAGATTAAACAAAAATAAACAAGAACCTTTGAAATAACTTACGAAATTAAAGGAGAAATGAGACTAGAAATATGTCCAAGTACATCAATTTTATTCAATTTATCATGTTTTATTAAATGGGTATATCGATCATTTGATGTTCCACATGCACATTAGGTTTAACAAGACTCTAGGGCGACACATACAATACCATCAATCATTTCACGATATTCTCATCCAAAAATTATAATAAAAACTTCACACAAACCTAAAACCATGAAAATTAGCTAAAACTGGAACAAAAATCGAACAACAAAATTAAACTACAGATTCAAAAAAAAAAGAAAAAAGTACCTTTAAGAGGGGAGTAACTGCGAGTCTGCAATCAATTAGGTCTGTTTCGATGTGATCAAAGGTAATAATGGAAGATTGAAGAGAAAAAGGAGACGAGCTGCAGCTCGCACAGTGTAGAAGAGATGGGAAAGAGAGTAATTTTGGATGTAGAGAGAGTGAACTCACCGGATTTTTATTTATTTTTTCGATTTCAATCGGAAGAGAGAAAAAGCGCAATTCTTTTGGGTTCGCGTCCTCGCCAATTACAGGCCTTAGTGCCGCCTTCCTTTCTCTGCAATTTTCTTAATCGTACCCGTATGCAATTCAATATCCGATCCTCTTGGTGGATAGTAACACGTCGGGTTCGGATTCGGATCTTCTTTCTAGGCCGACTTGCTCCGGCCCGATAATCCAAATTCCAAGAGGCAAGTTAAGGCTCACTTGTTTACTAAACTAGGAGATTACCCGCGTTTCGCGGCGGTTTTGTTTCATTTGTTTTGTCATATACATAATATATAATTATGATTTTTAGGGATCAAACATAAGACTTTGTGAAAATAAAAATCATATTGATAGTTCGACGATGACAAAATTATTATATTATTTTTGAATCCGACATAATGTAAAATATTTATTTAATATTTTAATACAGCACATACAAAAAAAATTACTATAAGATAATAAAATAACATGCGTGGACATAAATAAAAACAAAATCATATGGAATTTTAAATTTTCATATCTAAAAATAAGAATAATAAGATTTTAAAAGTTCAAAAAAAATATTTTAAGAAAAATAATTATAATATAATTATTGAGTAATTATAATTATAATATAATTATTATAATATTATTAAATATAATATAATCATATTTATTTTATGAAGAAATAATATATAAATATAATATAATATAATTATTACATCATGGTATCAATAATTACAATTATAATATATTCATTAATGATAGTATAATTATAATTGATTAAATAGTTGTATTGCTTATTTTTATTAGTGATGTATCATGAAATTATTGATTATTTAATTTTTCTATAAAAAAAGGGGTATATTGTCATTTCATTCATTTTACCAAGTAATCATAGTGTCAAAACAAACATGAATATATTATTTTGCTTGAAATCTAAAAAGTTAACCAAACACAAATATTACCGGTCAATGAAAATTTGATTTTTGGGAATCACATTCGAATGTGGTTATCATGGTAATCTCACATTACCACAATTGAATCACACCTTCCTAGGAAAATTGTAACTTTTTGATGATCCGAACACACCCAAAGATTTTTCTACCGTCATATCGCATCAAGATTTGTATTGAAAAAAAACACGGGACGGTCAAGTTTATTAAGTGTTGCCTTCTAGCCATTGTTCTAAAAGTCGGTCTAGACGGCCGTCTCCTAGGCGCTAGGCGCCGACCAAACGTCCAGGTTTAGTCTAGTCGTTTTTGTCTAGGCGAAATTCCGCCTAGGCCCGCCTAGATACCGCCTAAGCGCCGAATAATTCCGCCTAGGCCCGCCCAGCCCACTTAATTTATTTTTTTTAAGACATGCACCCTTCTCTTTTTCTTCTTTCTATTTTTTGTAACTTTATTTTGTAGTTTATTTGGATTTGTGTTAAATTTTATGTCGCGCGGATACTCCGAAAAATCAAAATCTATCCGTATCCGATACGCTTATCGTATCATAAATCATATGTTAACTTGTCGTATCGCCGTATCCGATACGCGTAACGGTATCGCCGTATCGGCGTATCCGAGCAACAACACTGTTATTGTTATGTTGTAGATTTCATGTTATAATTTGTTTGGACGTTGTCTTAAATAAAATTCATATACACTATTTTTAGTATAAAAAGTTGTAGCACAAATTATAATATATAAAAATTAAAAAATATGACAAAAATTATGTAAAATTACAAATCCGCCTAGATCCGATTAATCCCCGATTAATCCCTCTAGACGCTAGACGGTGCCTGTCCGCCCGACTAGCGTCTAGCGATTTCTGTAACATTGCTTCTAACCTACCCTTGTTTTCATATACATGGAGTATCCAATAGCTCATAGATTAAACTTATTTTTTTGTCCTCCCCTTCAATCATGCGGTTTATTAACTTTGTTTTTTTTTTCTTCATTTAATAATGTATTCTCTTTATTAATCATTCAATTTTTAGTGGAATAATTATTGTAATTTTATTAAAAATAATTTTGTTTTGTTTTGTTAACATAAATTGTTGATCTGTGATTTTTAATTTAACTTTGTAAATCATATTTACATTTACGAAATTTATTACGTTAAATTTAGAGTAATATTTATTTTTAAATTCAAAGATGTCAAGTATCATCAAAGACCTCCGAATAAGAATAAGTACAAAGTCAACTCAACAAATAATAATAATGAACTCATTCTTGTACGATAACAATAACATAACCTTACAGAAAGCTCAAAGTTTGTTGCAAATAATAGTTTCACATGAGCATAAACAATAACAAAATAAAAATAATATTTTTTGATAATAAATGAAGAAGAATCGTATGTTTTTCATGAGGATTGAATTCACAATTTTTTACAATAAATAATTTTTTGTGTGTTACACCCAATCAACTGAGCTATGTTCTCATCGGCAAAATAATAATAATAATATACTTTAATTGTTGGCCGTATAGTTGTGAATATTACCAAAACTCATGATATCTTATTTTTCTTCTTCTAGAAAACTTACTATAATGCATGTCGTGAAAAAGGCATTTTTTTTTCTTTTTTTTTACTAAGAGCGAACCAAATGCATGTCGTTAGTTCCTCAACTTGCATTGCTTATAAGTCTTTGTTCCTCGAAGAACATGAAACGAAATAATTTTGATAGGTCATGGGAGGAAATCAAACTAATACACCACCTCATACTTATCTTTATTGTCATGCAAAATAAGAAACTGATTTCGTCGACCCACAAAATCGGTCTAATCTGAATATACTACAAGAAATCAATCAATTGATGAAAAATTGAAGCACAAACTTGCATTTAGAACACGAGGTTGAAAAAGCATCAGTCAAATTGAAGAAAAACAAACAAACTAAAAGAAAAAAAAGGGGAAAATGTTCATATTTTTGAGAGAAGTCGATTAATTAAAGAAAGAAAGAAGATTTGCTTGTTTTGAGAGAGCTTCATTAGGGTTTACAAAGAAAGATGGCACCCCAACTTAGGAGCTAGTGAAGGACAGGGAGAACACATAAGACATGGTAAATATTTCTTGCGAGTTGGTTGGAGGACACGACTTGAATGAGAGAGAAAGAAAACGGCGATTTGTTTCCTAGAAAAAACTGAATGATTTGTTCAGTTTTTATTTTCGTCTCGAAACTTACTGTAAACTCCTGAACCAATAAAATATCGAGACGACTGAATGATTTCTTGCGAGCGGGAGGAAAACCGAGACGACGGGAGGAAAACCGCCGGGAGGAAGACCGACGACGGGAGGCAAACCCTAGCCAGTGGTGTAGGCGACGGGCGATTTCTTGGGTGACGGGCGACTGGAAAGGGGCCGACAGCTGGAAAGGGGCGATTTCGTGGCGAGGGGCGATTTCGTGGCGAGGGACTGGAGGTGACAGCTGGCGAGGACGGCGAGGCGAGGCCGACAGCTCCGAGAGCGACGGGCTTTGAAAATGCAATTTTATTTCACCATATCGTGTACTTCTCTCTCCAGAAGCGGGAAAGCCAAAAGGGCGAAAAGGGAGACTCTGAGGCGGAGGCAAACCCTAGCTGCCTCCGCCTCCGCCACCACCTCCCCTCACCAGCCCAAGAGCGACGGGCGAGGCCGACAGTTTCCGAGAGGCAAACTCGAACTCCAAACTCCGCGACGACGGCGAGGAAAGGGAGCCAACGGGAGAGGAAAGAGGCCCTGGCGGAAATCCGGCGACGGAAACTTGCGAGGGTAGGCGATTCTGAGGGCGATCGCCAGGCGACCTGGAGGGCGAGGCGAGGGCGGCGGCTAGGGGTTTCGACGCAGATCCGACGGCGGCGGCGGACGGCGAGGGTTTCCGAAGCTAGCGAGGGATGTCCTCGGGACGATTTTGGAGCTCCTCGAAGAGCAAAAACTCGAAAGAAAAAAGTGGGAAGGGAAAAAGGGAAATCGAAAAAACGCGAGGCTGGTGCCGAGTCTGTGACGAGTCTGGGCCGAGTCTGGGGCGAGGCCGAGAGCGACGGCCGAGTCTGGGGCGAGTCTGGGGGCGAGTCCGAGAGCGACGGGCCGCGACAGCGACGGTGACAGCTTCGATGACAATCCGAGCTCGCGTGGCAAACCAAGGGCAGAGGGAGGTTGCGTTCGTCTAAGGATGGCAGAAAGCATCATCTCTCGGCATGTATCTTACTTTTGCAATTATAATTTATTTTTGCGAAACTATTTTTTTACATTTATCATGTAAAATCGCACCAATGTATTAAACTTTGCTTTAATATATTAAAAGAGGCTTCGGCTCTTTAGTTTTTCAAAAAAAAAAAAAAATACCGACCTTGCACATCCAAACAGAAACAAGATTAGGATTAGGATTGAATTGGGTTACAAAAAGTATTGTATATATCAAAGAGTAGATAATAACGATGTATTTGATGTATTAGATAAATTTAATAATACATCATATTAACATAATATTTTTACGAGTTGATAATCTTAATTCATTATATTTTAAAATGTTTCATTTACGCATCATCCATCTAGTAGACCTTGTTATTGTAAGAATTTTCAGTTTGTGATTTGTCCGTGAGAGACTCATGTCGCCACAAATAGAAAATAAATCTTTAATTGGATTTAAAATTAAATATTATAAATGACCTTATTATACTTCTGACTATGAAATCGAAGATATTGATCGTCACGGAATTGACGCTGAGGTAAATGACCTTGTCGTAAGAAACCAACATCCACGTGCGTGAGCAGCGTAACGTACGATTTCTTAGCTTTTAGAACCACTTTCTCGTGTAAAATTACGAAAGGAAGAGTAAAAAATTAAGATTTCGGTTTGCACAAAATCAATTTACCTCGTAGGATAGTCGATACATATGAAAATGATTAAATTTATTGTTCTAATTTCTCTTTTGGATCTTTTATCTGAACAGATTCATCAAAGTTGTTTACAAAAATTTATGATTATATAATTTTATTGATTTACAATTGAACTGCATATAGTTGAAACTAAGTATGGTTAAGCATACAATTAGTTATATAACTTCGAAACATACAATTGATTAATTGATTATATAAGTTCGTCATGGATTATATTAAAATTTTCTCCATACTAATAAGATTATACAAAAAGTTATAATTAACATGATATGCATATATATATTTATATAGATTGCAAAACAAAAAAAATTCTTATGGGAACTATTTTTGTAAACATTAATAATTTTTTCACAATTTTCATTCAGTCGTAATTTGGAGAGGATAATGAGATTAGTCAAATACATCCATCCATATTATTATTTTTATTATAAAATACAATTAACTCGTTTATTGGTTGAAATAAACATGAATTATTATTTATTATAAAATATAATTAATTCACTTATTGATGTAAATAAACATTAATTAAAATTCTAATCAAATTTTATTCGCTATTATATTTATATTAATAGTTTAATGTATTTTCATCTAATATTTCTTTTCACAAATCTATATAAATTTTACAATTTTATACACTAGAAATTTCTCAATATTCTTGTTGAAATTAAAAACGGTAGTTGTAAAGTCTAACTATTGTAATTTGTTATTTTTTTGTATTTGAATTGATGTATTCGAACGAAACCTCAGCAACTTAAGATTTTTTAGACAACAATTTACGATATCTCTATCTGCACTCATTTTTACAAGAAGTATAGTTACGGTATCTTAATTTTTTTGCAGGAGAAAAGGAAAACGTTTCTTTCTTTCTTGGACATTTCTACACTTCAAGAGTCATCATATACTTGTTCTAATCCTACCATACAAAGAGAATTTTTTTTATCGATATGTCAATATTTAGCAAAACATAAAGGTATTTTTTTTTTTAATTTGAGCAAAACATAAAGGTATTGCATGTATGTTTTTGAAGTTTTATTCTAATTTTCGAAAGAGTCGAATTGATAGTTTCACGATGGGGGCATCAGAATAGGTGATCATTTATGAGATGAAATTGTTTATATAGGAGTTTTTTTTTTTGTGATTGTCTGGTGTGATATAATTTTTTATGATAATATTTTTGGATGATTATTAGTTTCATGATGGAAAAGGTTCGCCGCCTCCACCCCGACCTCCACCATCTCAATCATTCTCTATCCATCACCTCCGAACCCCCAACAACATCCATCTCCTCCATGCCCTCACAGTTACTCCATCCATCTTCTTCCCAATCGCTACCCACCAGCATAATACCATTTGCCCCCACCCGATCCGTCCTTTCTTCCCACCATGGCGATGCTTTCCTCTCCGCACGGTGATTGCTCCTCCCTCATGATGTATTTCTCTTGTTAGTCCCCTCCCCTTCTTCAATAGTTTGTTTCTCGCGGAAATCTACTGACATGGCAGATCTGTCGTCAAGGTAGATATGTGACGACGAACCTTATCGACAGTCATTTCACCTTGTTTTGATTGTCATGGCAGATATCTGACGGTTGCCATGACGCAGAATTTTTTTTTCCTCTCTCAACGATTGACGTTCAAATTTGTGACGAGACATCTCGTACGGAGAGGCCACATGGATGTCAATCTCGCATCTTCTCAAATAATCTTCTCTACTCTAGATACTCGTCCCTACATATGTGACATATCATATCCGTATGGAACAATTCATGGTCTTCGCTCTTTTTTCCGGTTTCTCTTTCTTTCACTCTTCCTTTTAATTTTTCCATGTCCATAGAAGCAATAGCAATCAACACCGGTGCGGAACATATGACAAAAATGGTCTTATTTTTTTTTCCGGTGCTTCTCTTCCTTGACATGGTTAAGGTTTTCGTTTTCTTTCTATTTATGAAATGTAATCCTTCTTTTCCAAGGAATTTGTAATTTTCTTTTTTATTTTGTTTAATGAAAAATAGGTATTAAACAAGTTGTTTACTGTTCTCAATTTTTTTTATTAGTTTCATACGTTAACTATAACTATAAATTGATGTTAAAGTAAATCAATAATGAAATTTATTTGAAAATTTTGATACATACAAATTTTAAATTTTCATAATGAAATTATTTTATTTCAAATATACAAATTATAATCGTAGTAGTTTTAAATTTGTAAATCAAAACATTAAAACTTGAATTGTACTAAATCTTAACTTGCAGAAAATTAATTTTCTTCTTATAATTTTTAATAATTCAATCGTACAAAATTATTAAGTATAAACGCCATTAATAATCGTCAACTAAAATATTCCCAATTAATGTCAGTCGACAGTAGCGGCCATATTCTCTCCAGTGTTACCTAAACTGCAAGAATCCAGTTTTCGTACGAACCGTCGGATTAGATCCGACGAATCATATTTCTCCCACTGTCACTCCGATACAAGTTCAGTTCTTTCTCAAAACAACGGCTGAGAAAAACAACAACACAGTTGTCCATGGAGGAATCATCGACAGCGGCGGCGGAGCCGGAAGCGAACTCACATTCTCCGGCGCAGGAGCTTGCATCGGAGACGGAGGAAGAGATGTTCAGTAATCGCATCATCGAGCTCGTCTCTCACACTGACGAGGTAACTTCTTCTCTCTTCTTTTTTCATTATCAACCTCGCAATTCCGTAGTACTTTCAGTTTTCTAGTAGTTCCTGTAAATCTTCTACGCTCTCTGTTTCTCCTATGTCACCATTCTCGAGAAATTCCATGAACAAGGATCAATTGATCACTTCCTCGTCAAATTTGTACACAGCTGGAGAAAAGGGTGCAAGAGGTGGTGCATTTCTACGACAACACCAAAAAACAAATTGCAAATAACAATAACTCGAAAGGAATATCGATTCCTAATAAAGAAACGGCTTGCAACAGTACGAGCGCGACGAATAACAAGACACCGACAGACGGGCCCCACAAGGAATCCGTTTCGAAAAAGATGCAAGATTTAATGCGCCAGTTCGGTACCATTCTTCGCCAGTTAACGACTCACAAGTGGGCGTGGCCGTTTTTAAAACCCGTCGATGTGAAAGGCCTCGGTCTCGACGATTATTACGAGATAGTTAAGAATCCAATGGATATCGGTACGATACAGAACAGGATGGAAGGGAAGGAGGAGAGTTACAGGTACAAGAACGTGAGAGAGATTTACGCTGATGTTAGACTGGTATTCAAGAATGCAATGAGTTACAACGAGTCTACTCACGACGTGCACGTCATGGCCAAGACTCTACTCGAGAAATTCGAGGAGAAGTGGCTCCAATTGCTCCCTAAAGTCATCGAAGAGGTAACGTTATTTTTATTGTTCATTTAATTTTGACGAAAGTTAATTAATTGATTAAAATTAGGAAACGAAACAACAAGACGAAGAAACGCAAGTGGTGTCGAATATAATGATGGCTCAAGAAGATTCTATTTCTAGACTCGCTAGAGATACTGACAACGAGGTATTAATTAATAATTATTTTGATATTTTCGAATTTATATAATATTTATTTCGTTTCCTTTTTTGAATTTTTCAGTTGAGCGAGTTGAATTTACAACTAGAAGAGCTTCGCCAAATGGTCGTAAAAAAATGCGGGTACTTTTTTATTTTAATTTTAATTTTATTTTGTACGTGTCGTATATAAATCTAAAATTACGATTTGAAATATGGAAAAAGGAAAATGAGCACGGAAGAGAAACGAAAGCTAGGGACGGGACTAAGCAATCTATCTGCAGAGGATCTGAATAAAGCGCTCGAAATAATCGCGCACGATAACCCTAATTTTCATTACACTTCCGAAGAAGTCGATCTTGACATGGACGCTCAGGTTTCTCTCTCTAGAAATATATTTTCTTCAATTTTGTTCTGAATTGAATTTTTTGGGGTTGATTTGTAGAGTGAGATAACATTGTGGAGGCTCAAGTTGTTCGTTAGAGAGGCGTTGGAAAAAGAAGCGAAAAGCAGTGCAACTAAAGCAGATGATAACTCGAAGAGGAAGAGAGAGATTTGCGATGCTCTCGCCAAGACTGCTAAGAAACGCAATAAAAAACTCTCCCCTTGAATAATTCTTCCCTTTTTTTTAATGTTTTATTTTCTTTTTATAATTTTGATTTTTGTGAGTTTTTTAGGGGGGATTAACTTATATGTACATTAAGTAAAGTAATGGGTGCTCTTTTGTACTTGCTGTACTAATTTATATGCTGGAGTATTATTAATGGAAAAAAGAATAGTAAAAGAAACCGAGATTTCAAGTCAAGAATTTGAGAGACTGGGTTTTCAAATATCGAGCGACATAAAAAATTCGTGATTTTAAATTCCGGAATGCAAAACCTGAGAATACCCAAAATCCGAGATTTGAAATACCGCACCGTTATCACCATGTTCATGCAATGCCCCCAATTACTAATACCATATGTGAAGAAGGAAAATTAAAATATATAATCTTTATATAGCAATAAAATTACAAAATTTAATCACTTGCTTTGTGAGCAATACAAAATTATTTATGCTTTCTTTCAAACAGAGAACAAAGGAAGAAATAAGAGAAAACTGAAGGAGATACATCTCCTCCTCAGAAGTTTGTCTGAAATTGCTGTCCATGGGCGAATCATCGAGTACGAATCTCCAGATAAATGGCGGGAATCTCGAGGTGGAGGTTCTGGATCGCCGTGTGGACGAATTCGTCTCCAAGGCGAATGAGGTATTTTCTCTCTCTGTCTCTGCTTTTTATATTTTGCTGTAGTTTTTGTGTTTATACTCCTCAAACATGTTGAATTTTGGTTACTACTTCTGTTATCGCTTTATTTGCTTGAAGTTTGGTCAGTGCTTCTATGATCGCATTATTTTTTCTAATTTTGGTGGTATCTAAGTTACAAATTATAACTTCACGAGCATATGAAAAATTCCAATTTTAAATCACTGAAATAGCAAGCCGAGTCGATCAAAAGTCAGATCTGTTAATAGTGTTTCTGATAATTCAAATTGAAAATTGGATTTGAATTGAATTTGATATGTAGTTGGAGAGAAGCGTGCACAAAGTGGTGAATTTCTACGAGACTAAGAGGACGCTGAAAGATGCGGACCATGACGAATTATTCTGCTCGAAGAGAATGCAGGATTTTATGAGACAGTTTGCTTCTATTCTTCGCCAGGTTCTTTTCTGAACTTCCATTTTTTCTTTTCTCTTTTTTTTTATTCTTGCTTGTATCCCTGCAAAACGTCAAAATATCAGATATACCCCTCCAAAATGTAAAATATCAGGAATACCCCTAGAAATATGAGATACATCACTAAGGCCCTTCCTTTCCTAAACGATGCCTAAACTAACCCTCTTTTCTCACTTGGTACAAAAAATTAAATGAGGGTATGCATGATATTTTTTAAGGTTTATTGGGGGCATTCATGATAATTGTACATTTAGTAGGGGGTCTAAGTGATACTTCGAGAATTTGCAGCGGTACACAATAAATTGTGCCTAATAATTATTACTAGGGAAATTTTCAAAGACCCCTTAAATTATAAAAATTTCAAAGACCCCTTAAATCATTCAACATGTTAGGGTTTTTTCTACAATTTTTGCACAACACATGGACTCTTTAACAAATTTTCCTTATAATTATTATTGTTTGTTTTTATGTGACAGGTCATGAAGCACGAGTGGGCAGGTCCGTTTTTAAAACCCGTTGATGTCAAAGGTCTCGGCCTTGACGACTATTATCAGGTCCTCTCTCTCTCTCTAGATTATTATTTATCACTCCAAAATTAAAACTCAATTGTTTCTCTCTCTCTCTCTCTCTGAAGGTTATAAAGAAGCCAATGGATTTGGGCACGATACAAAAACGAATGGAGGCCCAAGAATACAAGAACGTGAGTGACATGTGCGCTGATGTCAGATTAGTTTTTGCCAACGCAACGCTATACAACGAACCCGGAACCGATGTACATAAAATGGCCCAAACTTTGAGCTCCGAATTCGAGAAGAAATGGCGCCACCTCAGCACTAAAGTCTCTGACGAGGTAAAAAGTCAAACTCGACTAACTAACTAGAATCCATAGTTTTGCTTAAAATGATTAATAATTTATGAAAATAGGAAGCGAGACAAGAATTGGAAGAAAGAGGAATTATCGGTATTACGAGATTAGCCAAAGATACCGATCATGAGGTTGTCAATTAATTAATTTATTTTCTCTTTTTTTAAGATTAATAATTTTGTTTATTTTTTTAGTTGAATGAGCTGAATTTGCAATTAGAGAAACTTCGCCAATCAGTTTTCCAACAATGCAGGTAATATTTAAAGTCTTTTTCTTCCATTTCTAGATATTTTTGTATTAAAGGTCTAGGGTTTAGGGTTTTTTGAAAATTAAATTGATAGGAAAATGAACACGGAGGAGAAAAGAAGGCTTGGAACAGGTCTGAGCAAATTAAATGCAGAAGATTTAAATAAAGTATTGGAGATAATTGCGCAGGACAATCCTAATTTCAAGTTCACTTCTGACGAGATCGATCTCGACATGGATGCGCAGGTCTCTAAAAACCCTAATTTCCAATTCGATTATTAATTTTAACATTTGGAATGAATTATTTTTTGTTTTGTTTTGTGTAGAGCGAGATTACATTGTGGAGGCTTTATTTCTTCGTCAAAGAGGCGTTGGCGAAACAAGCAAAAGATAACCTGACGATTAAAAGTGAAGATAGTTTAAAGAGAAAAAGGGAGAAATTTGATTCGATTTCCAACATTATTACCAAAAAGCAAAAGAAGCTTTCTATGTGATCCATCTTCTTGTTTCTTTTTTTTAACAAGCTTATTGTGGGTTATTACTTATTATAGTTACTAATATTGTATGTTTATGAATGCTTCTTGATTTGTATGCTAAAAATATATATATATGCAAAAAAAAGGCTTGCGTTTCATTTGTTTTATTATTTTCTTCCTATATTAATGAATAAAGCAATGAGAATGATTTTCAGATAACCAGAGAATCGTATTTCAAGGGTTCAAGTATTCAGTTCTCGGGTTTACCACTAAATATAGAAGTAGGTTTTTATAACCCGAGAACTGAAATCTCGGTTTCGGTAAAAACCCAGAATTGAACTCTGGATGTAACTTGGCCTGAACCGGGTCGTTCGAGAAAGCCTCTTTTCATTTATTTTCTAGGATCGGTTTTCGTTTGAGCTCTCAACAATGGCGACAAGCAGACTACCCGATCTGGTAAAAAGCTTAGCTCGAACCCTAGGCGGATCGTCGCGCTCGCTTACGACTGAGAGAGCAGTTGGCTCCGTCATCGGTGAGCACACCGCCAAATGGATGCAGGTCAGATCCCTTTTCATCCTTCGATTTAATTTTCTCATCTACTAATTTTCAATCTCATCTTTTCCTAAGGATTTCGAAAATCTTTTACTGGTTTTGGTTATTGAGGATCATAGATACAGCTAGAGATATACAAAATTAGACCAAAAAATTTGGGGTTAATTGATTTTGTCCTCGAGAAATTAAAATTTAATTATACTTAAGCTATTGTGTTATTATGGTATTCTATCATGAATTTGATGTTATTTTGTTCGTTTAATATGTATTTATAGGATACGAGCATTAAATCGCCGATGGAATTGATCAATGAGGTTCCTCCTATAAAAGTAGAAGGTCGCATTGCTGCTTGTGAAGGAGGTTCGTACTTTGTAATTACTTATATGTCCATATTTTCTAAATGCAAGTTCAAGCGTACCCCAAAAATTCTCAAAATATCACATTTGCCCCTACAATATAGGAAATATTGCAAGTATCCCTGCAGCGTATATGAAAAATCATGAATATCCCTATAAAACAAAGAAATATAATGTATACTTCTTATTTACTTTAAAAGAGCTCGTTAAAGGGTATATGTGATATTTACAGGTTTTGTAGGGGTACGCATGAAAGAAATTGCCCTATTGTCTAGTGTCATTTTTTTGCCAAAACCTAATTATTTTCTATTTTTCTTTTTGAAAATTTCAGATAGCGATCCGGCTCTGGGACATCCGATAGAGTACATATGCCTCGATCTCGATGCGCCAGCTGTCTGCAAATATTGCGGGCTTCGTTACGTTCAAGGCCACCATCATCACTGAGAATCTTCGTCGAATAAATATCATGCTTGAAACTTTTGTTATGTTTTGCTTTCAAATGCTTTGCTTGTTTAGTTTTTGCTGCCAAACTTTTTTAGTTGGTGTGGAATAATTTCGTGAATCTCGATTCATTTACTTTTATTTCTATGTTAAAAACTTTATTTTGCTACTCATTATATCAAAGCAGATTTATATATTTTACATAGTTGCCCGTTGAAATATCCAATTTATCGTATATTAGGTTGATAATTAATTTTAATGGAAATACCAAATGATTCTAACTTTTAATATAAAAAATATGATATTTAGATTTTTCAGAAGGTAAATAACTAATTATGGTATATTTATATTTGGAAGGGTAAATATGATATTTCTGTTTTTAGAGAGAAAATAAGAATAGGCACAATTTCACGTGTACTCTTGTCAAACATCATAATTTCACATATACCCCTCAATAATGTGAAATTTCACGGTTATTCTTGCAAATCCTTCAAATATCATATATACCTGTATAACACTCTTCAAATGTCATGTTTTCTCCTATAAATTCCCTAAAATACCACATATACCCTTATTATCGCATTAAAAGTCATCAACGTCTTTTTCGTTAGTAATCCGTCAATCACCTAATTTTTCTAATTCTTTTTCTATGATTATGATTAAATTTCTCTTAAAAATATTTAAAATCATGAAAACAAATCAAATATTATCAAATCTATCTCATAGTTTCCTTCCAAAACTCATTAGGGCCTGTTTGGAGTGCAGAATTTTGAACAGAATTCTAATTTTAAGATCCGGCAAAACTGATATTCCTTGTTTGGCAGTCATTAGAGTGGAATTAAGATATGCGGGCATTTGGTTCCTTCTCTCTATTTCCAGCAAAGTTCAGTTCCAGAAAAAGTCAGAGCGCCAAATGCCCGCAAAGTTTACACACTAAATCTCTATTGCTTCTCCTGACATGACCGTTCTCTTAATCTAGCTCTAACTTTCTTATCTCTTAGAAGCGGTGGTCTTCTCTCTTTTTTGTCGCTAGCTTCAGAGAACCACAAATCCTTGCTCTCTCTGCTGCCTTATTTTGCTCCATACAACTTCACCTTTTTCTTGCTGCCCCCATAAGTAATTGCGGATACTTTTTGGGTTATTTCTCATGTTTGCTAGGTTCAAATTGATGCTATGTGGACTGAATAATGGGTCATATTTAAATTAAAAAAAAGAATAATGGGTTATATGTTCCATTGAAAATTCGCTTATTGCATTTTTTATTTGAATCTTAACTATCATGAATTAATTGATGCGGCTGGGAACTAATTGATGCTTGGTTGAGAGTTAGTTGTTATTATTACATAATTGAGGACTTAATAGAATTTATGTATTTGATAAAATATTTATATCTCATAGGTCATAGTTCAAGATGAAGTAGCAGATTGAGGGTTTCGTAAATTCCTAATTACGTCTCGATTAATAATATATAGTTAAATCACTCACTCTATCAGGTCCTCTGATTTTGGATTAATTGATGTTTACTGGGTATTGCTCGGGCTTAATTAAAGGATGGGTGCTCAATTGAGGGTTGTATATATCTACGATGGGTGCTTAATTGAAGGATGGTTGATAGAAGGTAAGGTTTAATTGAGGATTGCCCCGATCAAAATTGAAGGATGGGTGTTTTTTTCATCACAGGTTTGGTAATAGTGATGGAGTGTTGTTTATTTTATTTTGAAATTGGAAATTGTAAGAGATGTAAGTTTTATTTGTTGTTTTCAAACTTGTAAGAATTTTTTGATTACAAATATATTGAATCAGTTTTGCATAGTTAAATGTTGTCGCTTTTAGAATGGATACAACAACACTATTAAGTAATTAAGATTTACAACAACATTATGAATTTATTACTTTATCTAATTTCTTATTTTTAAAATCAAAATTCCAAAATTTTTTACACAACCAAACGAAGAATTATATTTTCCAGCATCTTATAATTTGGACATCCAAACAAACTGTGGAATTACTAATTCCAGAACTTTTTTCCCCTCCATCTTGTAATCCAATTCTACTCTACTAATTCCGCTCGCCAAACAGGCCCTAACTGAAAACAATATTGTTTTGAAAATTTTAAGTGACTACTACATCTTATAAGGGTAAAACTAAAAAATAAACATATTTTTAACTAAAAGTTCCAAATAGGGATATCCATGATGTTTGAAGGGCTTTATAGGGGTATGTATGTAATTTCATGCTTTTGAGAGGGTATGCGTGAAATTATGATATTTTGCAGGGGCACACATGTAATTATGCCTAAGAAATAAACACTTTCATTCAATTGGGTCGTCAGGCCCATAATAAATACCCGGCCCGAAACATAGTTACGACCCGAATCCGAAACCAAAAGCAACGAACTACAAATAATTTTGTCGTGTTAATAACGACGATCCACATCCCCGAAGATTCTGAAAATTTGGACTCTTCCTTCCTTCCTTCACACTCTCCGTTTTTTTCTCTTTCGCTCAAGCACACACATTGCGAGAGAGAAAGACAAAAGGAGATATCCAGAAACCTTGGAGAAGGTTGCAATGGAGAGGGATACGAATCCCTTTGCAGATCAAGAAGATGTCAATCCATTCGCTGTAAATCAACTTCATCTCTTTTGATCTTTGAGTTATTTTACACTCTCTAGAATCTAGATCTTGTTTACAGATTTACATCTTTTCGTGTTCGTTTTTTGAGTAAAATCCGTGATTGTTTGGATTACACGCAAAAAAAACATGCATGTTATTTCTCCAAATTGAGTTTTACAGTGTCGGAATTTGTGTTTGATTTGAGTGCGTACTTAATGTATTGATAGAGTGTGGGAACGGAGCCGAAGGTACCGCCTGCTAGAGGATTTGGATTGGGAGGGATTGGTGCCACCTTCAACATACCTTTGGATAACATGGTAAATCTTTTAACATTATTAAATTCCACATATACATTATTCATAATTTTTTTGAATTGATTATGCTAAAACCTTGTTATTTGTAAGGGCTCGAAGAAGCAAAAGGAACTTGATAAATGGGAATCGGATTTGAAGAAAAGGGAAAAGGTTTCTCTCTCTCTCTCTCTCTCTCGACCTCTCTCTCGAATTCTTTACAGTTTATATGTGATTTCTTGAGCTATAAACTTATTTTAATCATGTATCATGTTTAATTTCCAGGATTTAAAACTTAGGGAGGATGCTTTGACAAGAGGTACTTTAATTTACTGATTTTTTCGTTTTCATCCCTTATAATATTACAAAATAATAAATATCTCGAACTTAGTTTTATTGTTAAAATAATGCGACTATTTATGTACCGTGTAGCTGGAGTAGTGATAGAAGAGAAGAATTGGCCCCCAATATTTCCAATAATTCATCACGATATAGCGAACGAAATCCCTCTTCACGCTCAGAAAATGCAATACCTCGCTTTTGCCAGCTGGCTCGGTACGTATATCTTCGTTTCACGCCAACTATTAATTGATTTATCAGCTAATCTTGATTTTCTGTTGTTTATTAGGACTTATTGTTTGTCTTTGCTGGAACGTTATCGCCGTGCTTGTTTTCTGGCTTCGAGGCGGAGGTAATTAACTGAATTCTCGTGTTCTTTTTACGATTTTACCCTTTTATTCTGAGATATTCTTTTGATAATTTTATTTTCATATGCATCTGAAGGAATTACTATATTTCTACTATCAATTATCTATGCATTGAGTGGATGCCCCCTTTCATATATTCTCTGGTACCGACCTTTGTACCGTGCTATGAGGTAACTCCTTTTCCTGTAACTAATTGTATTTTATGTTTACATAATATTTCTTATTTTTTTTGTTAATTTTGGGTTTAATTATAACTTTGCAGAACTGACAGTGTACTGAAGTTTGGTGGATTCTTTCTTTTCTACATGGTAATTAATTCTCTTTAATTAAAATATAAACCAACAAAATTTCTATTTCTATTATACATTTAATAAGTAACATTTTTTGTGGTTTTCAATAGGTACACATTGGTTTCTGTGTCCTCGCCGCAATTGCTCCTCCTATTGTTTTCAAAGGAAAATCTCTCGCGTAACCCTCTCTCTCTCTCTCTCTCTCTCTAAATTATTTTCTTAATCTAATTTTGTTATTAGTATGTTTTGATATTTTGATTTTTGGATAAAACAGGGGAATACTCGCAACAATTGATACATTCTCAGATGATAGTGCACTAGTTGGGGTAATTTTTTCCCCAATTTTTATTCCATTATGAATTTATACTATTTAATTTAGTTTCTAAAAAAATAAAATTATTTTGCCACGAGATTTTTTAATAAAACAAATTAATAATGTAGGTATTCTACTTGATTGGATTTGGATTCTTTTGCATGGAATCAGTTCTGAGTGTATGGGTGCTTCAGGTTTGTTCCTTTTCAAAATTAAGGATTTAAATTGAAATTAATTAACAACGATATATATTTATTTTTAATTTTGGTTACGAACCTTTTTAACATTGTGATTGCAGAGAATCTATGCATTTTTCAGAGGAGATCATTGAATGATGATATTATTTTGTTCAGTTCATTAAAAGGGGAGTAAAAGAGAAAAAAATGGAAAAAAAAATGATTTTTTTTTTATTTTGTTCAGATCTAAATGCTTGATGAGATCTCTTTTGCGTTATCGAGTCTTATTACTTGTCACGGTTTATTTTTGCGTTATCGAGTCTTATTACTTGTCACGGTTTATTCACTTTTTTTCTTTTCGTTTATATGATTCAATTTGCAAGATAAACAGATTTTCTTGTGTATATGATTCACGAATTATTATGAATATTTCTGACATTGAATAGATTTTCTCATGTGCATGACGCAACGATCCCTACCTAACTAATTTCTTCATAAAAAAAATAAATAAAGAAAAAATATCAAGAACAAGCCAAAAAATCACAAGGTCTGAAAGAAAAAAAATGGTTTAAAAATTTACATAATATCTTAACCAAAGTTAACCACCCACACTACCGCATCATCATGTTAACCGTTATGATAAAACATCAATTCTCACACAACGAAACATCTCCGTAAAATAAAAATAAAAATAAAAATAAAAATAAGAAATACAACAACAACAAGAATCTAAACAATTTCCTCGCATAATCAAATAGGAAATTAATTACGATTACGCCACGCTACCGAGAACTCGTCTGATACTCGCTCTCTGCTCCGAATTAAGCTTGGAAGGGAAGTGCACGTCAAACTTGATCCTCAAGTTACCTCTCTTACCGTGTTCCTTCACAATCGGCATCCCTTCCTTCGCAACCACCAATTCGTACCCAGGCGTGACAACGTCGGTCAACTTTATAAGCAAATCACGATTGTCCAAAGTCTTCAAAGTAACGGTGGTCCCCGCGAGGGCGTCGACCAAGGGGATATTTTGGAAGATTATTAAATCGTTTCCTTCGCGCATGTAAATATCGTGTTCTTTTTCGTCGATGACGAATACTAAATCGGCTGGGAGCTGGTGAGGCTGCTCGTTGCCTTTATCGGGGAACGTTATTTTCGTCCCCTTTTTCCACCCTGGCTTCACATCTATGGTTAGTATCTCCGATTCCGTTCCCAATTTTCTTCACATATAAAAAAAAAAAAAATTGTGAGGTTTATATATTAATTAAGAGGAAATAAATGCGTATATATATATATATATATATATGTATACCCATTAGGTCTAACGACGGTTCGAGAAATCTTCATCTTCCTTTGAGAACCGGTATAAAGCTCCGCCAAGCCACATGGTAGTTTGGTCTCGACAGGTGGCGGTTTTTTCAACGGAGCAGAAGATCCGGTACCGGTACCAGTACTGGTGCCGGTATTGTGTCCTTCGTTAGAAGACCGAAATTTGCTTTCGCCAAATCCACCGAAGGTACCGGCTCCTTCGGTCTGGAACCGCATGGATTTGGCTCGAGCCATCGACTCGAATCCGAATGGCTTGTTGCCGTTGAAAAATTCGGCGAATACGTCCTCGGCATTTCTAGGGTTATATTTGTAATTTCCGCCGTGTGAATTCGAACTGGAATTGGAATTGGAAGAGGGACCTGGGTGTGTATCGGGTGGAGGGATGCCCTTGAGACCTTCTTCTCCGTATTGGTCGTATATTTGCCTCTTCGAAGGGTCGCTCAACACCTAAAATTGGGAAATCAAAATAAAAATATAAAATTAGGATCAGAAAGGACATTATGAAATTCATAGGAGTGCCATAAAGAGATTTAAATGTGTAAAGATCACAATTTCTCTTCGAGGTTCAGCATAATTAACGAATTTGAAAGGGGAATTTAATTGCATGCAAAAGACAAGAGATGCAGTTTATAGTTTTACACCATTGCGATCATAAGCATGAAGCTACGGCAAGGAAAGAACAAATTTGTAAAAGAGTAAATTGCATGCGGATCCAAATTACCTCATAAGCCTCTGAAATTCGCTTGAATTTGGCCTCCGCCAATTTGAGATTTTCTTTAGGGTTTTTATCAGGATGCCATTTCATGGCCAATCCCTTATAAGACTTCTTAAGATCATCATCCGTAGCACTTCGATTCACCTTCAACACCTTGTAATAATCAACCCCCATCTGATCTGAGTATCTTCCAATTTCTCCTACTCAAACCCCGAAATTTCTCAAACTCAAACACCTCGTAAGTGCATCAATTCAAATTTCGCCGATCAAATTGGAAAGAAATTTCTGAAATTGACAAAATTGGCCGGCAGATTTCAGAGTTGTTGGTAATGGGTATTTTTTGTTCTACGTGAATGGAGTAATGGAATTGAGTTTAGATTGGTTTTGGGGTTCGGATTGGAGCAAAGAACAGAAAGAGGGAGAAATTGGGAAACAAATAATTAGTTATTATTGTTATGGTAGTTTAATATATTAAAAGGGAAACAAATTGTGAAGTTGAGGTAACCACGATTAAGACAATGCCTTTATCTCGTCTGATCCTACCCCACTTTCTGAAAAAACCCCAAAAAATCATATTTACCCTCTCTAAAAATTAAATATATCATAATAATTTAACTTTCGAAAAATAAATATCGTATTTTTAATTTTTGGAAGGATAAATATGATAATTTTATTTTAGGAAGAATGGAGAAGATATTTTGAGTTTGGTTATTATAAACTTATAATATAATGGTATGCATGTTAAGTATAACTATCTCATTATTGACATTTGTTGAAAAAAATATATTTTTTGAGCAAATTATTTGAAGACTATATGTACTTGAAAAATATGATGTTTTATCGTCTTATTAATAATTAATTAATTAATGATTCTTATATAGAGTGGACACCTAATCATGTTTATCATCAAACACCATTTGTAAATTTAAACTATGATAATTTGGGCCTCAATGTATATGTATAACAGGCCTACCCATGGAGAAATTGCTCTGTTTATAATGATAACCAATGAGAATCTGCCACGTCATATTAGCACACGTGTTATATTTCTAATGGATGTTACAAATGGACCGTGTCTATTTGTAATGTTCTTCAGAAAGTAGGAAAAAGCCATGGCCGACAAATAGGTTAGGGTTTTGTAACTTGTTGATTCTCGAGGTTCAGTAAGGCGATAATGGCGAAGTTCAATGTTGTGCAGAAGATGAAGAGGGAGAGGGCGCAAGAGAAGAAGAGAGCTATACATGGAGATCCTAATTCTGGCAAGATCTGTCTCAAGAATCGGAGAACTACTCTGACGTCCCAGACCATGTCCGGCAAGCGCAAGCAGAAACTCCTCCGTAAATGGCGTCGTGTACTTCCCCTTCTCATCTCTCTCTCTCTCTATATATTACTTTTTTGCATATATACCCTTGTGGATAATCGATTTTGATATTGAAGTTGATTCAAAATCAAATATATTTAGAAAATTAAGTACTTTGAAATTAAAATTGGATTGTTGGATTTATAACAGGACCAAAAGGATGCAGTGGAAAAAGGGTTGGTAACAATGGAAGATATCGACATGATTACTGCTGAAGGTAAAATTTGTTACTAATTTTGGATTACCAGTATGATAATATCGTCTTACTAGAGATTTAATAGAGGATTTAATATCAAATGAAATTTAATTTGAAGTAATTAAGCTGTATTATTCATCTCTCATGTTTGTTCGTGTAGATAATTCTGAAGGGGCGAAAGAGAAGAAGGGTTCGGTGAAGGTTCACATGAAGAAGAAGAGTTCCAAACTACAAATAAAAAAATTGAAAGGAAAAGGTAAATCAACTATTTATTAAAAGGGCTTATTTGATATTTCATGTTTTTCTAGGGTGTGTTTGCTTCGCGACAATTTATCACTTATCATTTAAATGTTTGAGCAATCAAATTCCCCATGTTCGGTTCACATGGGTTCCTATGTTCGCATGGATCTCTCACATTCTCGTGCTTATTATCCAAATACCCCTTTTTAATTTGTTAACTAATATTTAATTAAAAAAAGTTATTATCTTTTATTAATTAAAATGACAACAAAAATGTGTACTAAAATGGTAAAATTATATTTACAGTAATTTAGATGATAATGTTCATATAATTAGAACTATTTTTTCTCATATTTACTTGTAATTATGATTATTTTAGATTGGATAACAAAAATAATTAACTATGGCTTATGTGGCCATGTAATGTATTTAAATTAAAGATAACAAATTTTTTTTAATTAAAATCCTATCTAATCAATTTCTAACGTTATAATCTCATGGTTACGTCAGTCATTTTTATTCATAACCAAAATACTAAAAACTCCCCCAAAAAACTTATTTCGTACACCAAACAACAACCATAAAATATTATCTTGCACCAAACTCACCCCCAAAAAAATAATGATCGCTGATGTCACTTGTTATTTTATTTTTTAATTTTTTGGTAGGTCGAAGGAAAGGCAAAGGTGGAAAGGAAAATGACGCAACCCCTAAGGCGGATGCGATGGTAGAGTAAAACATCACGGCTAGTTAATTTTTATTAGTAAATGGTTTATTGATATAAATTTTGAGTTTCGACGAATTGTTTAGAAGGTTTTAATTTGCGGATTTGTCGTTTTTTAAGTTTTCGATGTTATAATATTATTACCGCATTAAGATGTTTATCATTAGTGGTTATGGGTGATTCTTCTGATTTTTTTATTTTTATAAATAATGTATTGCAGGCCTAACAATAACTTATAATTAATTAACTCGAGATAAGTTGACCTTCTAGAAGCATCGAACCGAAATGAATTGATTCATCATGATCTTTTTTGTTTATTTTTATTATCAGGAGCTATTAATAACCCAACATGCAAGCTTGAAATAAAATATTAATTAATCTTAAAAATATATCATATGTCATCTCTTTGAACTAACATCTCTCAATCTCACTCATGATGTACAAATTATGAATTAATCAAATGTTACAAAGTCAAACCCAAACGCAATAAATAATATTTAAAACTCTACATGATCCACAATCTCTTCCCCTTCACATGGACAAATACCGAAATAATCAAACTCCCATCTCCATTGTTTCAAATTCGAAAGCAAACTTCCTTTAAAATTTGAAACTCTCTACGAGAAAAAAGGAGACGAAAATGGAAGGAAACACAAAGTTGTTTAACACGACAGATCCGTTAAATTTTCCGGCCTCCTTCTTCTCCCCCGTCGATGACTTCGGCGACCCCTTCATGAACTCCGTCCACGACACATCGCCCGGTGCAAACTCAATCCGCGGTAACGAACCGCCTTCCGCTCCGCGCGTCAAACGAAGGTACTAGTTTACAGATCCACCAATTATGCGAAATAATCTTTTAGTAAATAATAAATCTCAATTTATTTTGTGGCGATTGATAACGTACGAACGAAAGGAAAGTGGACATGAGGAAGGTCGTAACCGTGCCGGTACCGAAGGATGCATCCGATGCTGAATTCGTGGTTCCTAGCGATGTTTGGTCTTGGCGAAAATATGGCCAAAAACCTATCAAAGGTTCTCCTTATCCAAGGTACATACCTTTAAATTCCTTCTCTCTCTTACAATTATTAATATGCATATGTGTGTGTATGTATCAGGGGTTATTACAAATGCAGTAGTTCGAAGAATTGCACCGCGCAAAAACAAGTGGAACGTAGCCAAGCAGATCGCAACATGATCATCGTCACGTACATCTCGGAGCACAACCATCCTTGCCCCGCTCAGAAGAACTCTAACGTCTCCAAAAAGAGACCCTCTCCTAATTCGATTATAGACTCCCCCGCACCGAAAGAAACTATCGATACGCCGACTTCCTCTGTTGATTTTGTTGTCGTTGCCGCCACTACGACTGCGGCTAAAACCGATGAGTATTCGATCGCGGAAGAAAAAGGATTTGAGTTGGAGAATTTTACGACGAGTTCGAAGAACGAGGGTCACGAGCTAGATCAAGTATTTGAAAACATTAGTGTGGATCCATTAATGGGTGTTATAGATGGATGGGATGAGATATTTCCTTGCTTTAGAGGATTGGAGGATGGTGATGCAAATGGACTTGACTTGTCGAGTAAATTCTTTGATGAGGAGTGGAGACTTGATTAGGCAAGAATTTCCTATTTTACAAGTATTTGTTTTGTTTGTCTTCTATAATTAAGACAAATTTGAACTTCATTTATTTTAGATAATTTTTTCATTTGTTGATGTATAAATTCTTCTAAATAACTAGATATACGATGGATGAAACTTTTGTTTTTGATTTTAAGAAATAAGAAGAAAAGTTTGACTTTGATTCATGTGAGTTTGTTCAATTGACAGGAAAGCATTTAACTGGTGAAAATTCTATTGATTGCTTGCCCTGATTATTCATTTGTTTAATTAAATCTCTATCAACCAGTTTACACATGTTATTCATGTGAATACCCCCCAATTGAAGGGGAAAAAAGAGCAAACAGAATTGTCTACTAATTAACTGAGTTTTGAATCTTTGATTTAACTTTTTTTAGAACTATTAATCTTTTATCTTTTTTTCTTAGTTTGTATTTTGGATTACCAAGTTATGTTATGTTATGTTTCTGTTGATTTTAGAGCAATTTCAACCAAAAAGCTAACTTTCTCATTTTTATTTTTATGAAATAATGATTATATAATACTAAAAAGAAATCACGTTATACAAACCATAATTAAAATTATATAATATCATATTTAATAACTAAATAAATATAGAATTATAAATTATTTAATAATAATCAATACTTCATAATACTATATTACACTTATTACTAATGTTTGGGTTTCACTAAAATAGACTCTTTCTTGTAAGATAATATTTTAGATATGGCATATGTTGCATATATTTTACGCGACTCGACTCGAGAGATTTCGAATCGAATTACGATAGTATTTTTCTTTATTCAATAAAATATGTTGCATAGATTTTAAGTCTTCACACAATTACAATGCATCCGATTAAACATGTTTTGCATGTTACCTTAATTCCTAGTTTAACTCTCTATCTTATTTATTTATACTAGTTAAATACCCGCGCTTCGCTGCGGGTTTTTTTTATATATTAGTCAAACCTGTTTTAACCAAACATAAACAAAAAAAATGTTATCAATACTCATGCTTCGCTGCACAATTTTTAATTCGTTTTCAATTTCGTATAATCATACTAATATACTTTTGAAGAAAACATCACAAAGAATATTTTAATTCAAATTGCTCAAGAAAATATCAATAACCAAGTAATTAAAGTTGCAGTACGTAACTTCATACTATTGTCAAGAAAAATTTACAAGAAAAAAATGTAAGCATAAAAATAAAATTAACAAGAAAATGTGACAATTTCTTCAAATCTTCAGTATATTGTGGTTGTGGTGCTTAATGAACCTCATTATCTTTATTACGTGAAAAATTTAATTATCGTATTAGATAAACTCAATATGCAATTATATATACCGAATTGTTCCAACTTTTCGTTGTTTTCAAATAAAATAAGTTCGATCTTTTATTCAGGAAGGAGGCCCATTAACACAGCTAGTGTTTGATAATATTCACCTGAAATATCGAAGCACCTCTGTTATTCAACAGATGCATCGAAGTGTAGACAGCACATAATTTTAGAACAAAGTACACAACCTTTATGGAATGAAAAATATTTGGAAGAAAAACATAACTAAATTGATTATGAAAGTAAAAGAAAGAAAAAAAATCAACAAAATAAAGTAACTAAGGTTTTGGAAGAAAACCAAAACAAATCAGCCAAATTAGTATGAAAAAGTCGAACCCCGTATGCAGGGCCGGCCCGGCGTAATTGGGGGCCTTTGACAAAAAAAAAATAGCGACACTAATTAAGTATTAATATTATGTGAAATTAAACATATTTTTTCAAATATGAAACTAATACCTGAGTGATGCGTATGCTTGGTCTTGTAATGTTGTCCCTTCACATGTAACATTGTTCAATAATTATTTCTTCTTTTTCTTCCTCGCATCCGTTCATCAATTAATTCTTCTTTTTCTATGATCATAAACCCTAATTATGCTGGTAATTATTAACTAGAACGACTCATAAAGAAAAAGAACTCGTACCAAATGGGGAGATAGAAAGAGAGACGCTCTTCAGCTTCTATTTTCTGGCCACTTAACGAAGAATTAAGAAGGGGCATTTCTACAAACACTTCGAGTACATACTTTTGCAAAACTGATTTCATGCTTTTGCAAAACTAATTACAAGGATAAATAAGATAAGGAACGAATAAATTCCTAATCTCCACCAAAATGAGCAATATAAATCAATGAATTTAGGAAAAATAAATTCAGACCTGAATCCGCAACAGCAAACCAAAGTTGGAATTGGAGATAATTAGTACAATTGTGGTCGAATTGAGGTTCTTCACTGCATGCACCGTGCCAGATTCGAGAAATCCACGCATGTCAGAAAATTAAAGAGCAACCGAGACTAGGGAGAAACCGAGAAATCCACTGCCGATGCACATTGAAATTAGTCGAATTTGAGTCGAATTTCAGTGGAACATGAGTCAAATTGAAGTCGAATTTCGCATAATTAGTAAAATCGGAGAGAAATTGGAGTCGAATTGGAGAGAATGAGTACAATGGGGAGACATTGGAGTCGAATTTGGGATACTTAACTCCACTGCCTGCACCGTGCCAGGGTCGAAGAATCGAGAAATCACGCACGTCGAAGAACTGACAGAGAAATCGAGGAATCCAAGCACGGTGCCAGAGTCGAAGCAAAGAAGTCCACTGCCGCGTCTTCTACTTGGTGGATCCTGCTGCACGCACGGCTCCTCGTCGCCGTCTGCTTGGTTGGTCACTACCGCGCTGTGCTTGGTGCGTCCTCGTCGCGGTCGGTGGTGGATCCAGCACGTACAGCTCGGGTCTGTGGGTTAACATTGGCCTCTTGGGCTAACATCGAGGGCCGGCTAGTGCAACTATAATACCTGTACAAGTAAGTATAGAAAGATTCGTACTTGTGAGTTTATAGTCCTTGGATTAGCATCGTGATATGTGTTGAGATTGAAGATAACTTTCCGTTTTTCCGTCAAGTTTCGCTCCGTCAAAAGAAAAAAACAAGACGAGGGATAGCGTTATAAAAACAGAGGTCTCGGTGTAGGTCCAGGATCTATGTGAGCAATGTCAAAAACAGAGGAATTTGGCGCTCGTCTTCCACGGTTAAATTAGCTTCATCTTCCCTACAACAACTCTATGAGCGACCTAGGTTGCCTTCCCTCTCTTGCATAATTACGGAGGCTTCTTTCATCACTCTCTTGTATGACTGGATATTCAACATGATAAAAAGAAAGTAAGTTAGTCTATTCCAAAATTCTTCAAAAACAATTATCAGAAAGTATCAAAATTCTTAAGTTAAGAAACTAATACAACTTTATATATTGTCATCATATTTCTCTTTTGATAGGATATGAAAATTATTCCGATGATTCGGATGAATCATTTACTGATGCCCATTGCCATAGCATCTTCAATATAATGATCTAATTTTCATGATTTAGGATAAAATATTTTCATGCGTATAGAAATTCAAATGTTTTTGTTTGTACATATTAGATGCCTCTTTTCGATGATACACCAAAATTGAATAGATGGGAAACAATTCTTTCTTATCCTACTATCTCAACTTGGAATAATTATTTTTAATACTGTTAATTTATGTGAGTTGTACATATTAGAATATATTTGATCATGTTTTGTTATTTGCAGAATTTTTTTGGACTTGCTTGTAATTTTAAAACATTTCGACCATATTTTATGTTTCATATTACAAGCAATGACCTACGGGTTTTCATCAAAAAAAATATATATATATATAATATGTGTAGTTAAATTGTTATGTAGTTTCATAAAATTGTATTAAATCTCAAATATTATTAATATTAATTGGTACAAATATATGTATAAAAAATAAAATATTTATTATCATAATGTGCATAATCGTCAATTTTATACATAATTACACATAAATGAGTTTAACAATATAACGAGGCCAATACAATTTAAAATAACTATATTTTGAGATGAGTATAATATAAATCATTATAAAAACATAATTAATTACTATGTTAACGATATGTGTTAATTTGTTAAAAGTGTTCAAACAATTAAAAGACTTGCAAAACATTGAGACATTTAATCTTATGTATAATTTTAACAAAATTATTTGTACCATATCCAGCCACGTCACCTAATTAATGTGGACCGTCTGATCATGTGGTAAAATTCACCTCTTAATCGTGGCCGTTCGTTATTAAATACACCCGGTGTTCGTACACCGCAGTTGTTCACATCAATGGTCCACGATGGACCGGGTGCACCTCGGGCCGCCCGTATAAAGGCTCTCGCTCTCTCTCTCTCTCTCTCTCTCTCTCTCCTCATTTCTCCTTTCCGCTCGACGAAATCTCGCCGAGACGAAAACGGAGCGATTTCTAGGGTTTCCTTCCTGCTTTGGTAGCTTTGCTTCGAAAGCGAGGCAAATCAATTTTAGGTTTTCGTCAGTGCTTCGGTTTGTTTGCTTCGACGACGAGAGAAAGAAGAGGAAAGCGCGTCGTTTTCGGCTGTCCAGTAACGTTTCTTCTCATTTACGAGGGTTTGGTGGCCTCATCTCTTTTCCATGGCTTAGACAACAACAAACATGAAGTTCAAGTTCGTTTACAGGTTTGTTTCTTTGCTTCGTTTTTTTATACAAATATGTTGTCTTCTGCTGATTTCTTACTCTTGCTTCGTGTGTTTGCTGATTTTAGATTAATTACGCGAAATACGAATTGCACTGAACTAAACTGTGTTGATTGGTTGATTTTAGTCTCTGATTCGTCTGAAATATGACTGAATTCATCGTCTCGGATTAGGTCACTGATTTAATTACGCGAGTACAACCAACTGGTATGATGTTCTTTTCGATCTTTTCAGCAATAATTTTGTTAATTCATTATTGGGTCACTGATTTATATTATATTATATTTTGAATAACCAAATGGTAAATTAATTTTTTCCAGATAATATCACCAATTAGTGAAGTCTTTGGGGTTTAGGCGTCATTTTGGCTTTCTTTCTCGAGGTCAATTCATGCAATTGCCGAGTCTGTGTCAATCTGGCATGCGCATTTTCTACACAGAATTTGGCATGGTAGATTGGGACGATGCTGAATTCGTCATCCGTACTCTCTTTCCTGGCTTTTTTTGGTAAAGGTATAGTTATGATGTGATTTTTCGATTGTTCTCGAATTATCACTTATGATGTTTTCTTACCTTTGGCTTCAGCTATTTATCATGGTAAATTTATTTTTCAAATTAATTACATTGGAAATTGTTGTGTGAGTTGATTTTTTTTTAATTATTTCAAATAGGGGAGCGAGAGCAAGATCTTAGTATGTGTGGTGGAATTTGTATCTCAATTGGCACTTACATTTCGTGCCTCTCTCTGGTGCCGTTTGCGATTTCGAGCAAGCCGAGTCGTGCCTTTCTCTGGTCCCTTTTACATATTTAAGGAGAGGATGTCACGCGTCTCTTTCGTCCCGTCTACGATTTCGAGTAGGCGGTGTCGTGCCTTTATGTGGTCCCGTCTACGATTTCGATAGACAATGTTTGTATCATCGCTCATAGTACAACGCACTTCCTGTCAAAACCCAAACCGGCTCCTTGACCGGTAGAAGACAATTTTGTGGATTTTTTTTACCAATTTTAACATTTATATATTATTTATTATAATATTTTAATATTTTGTATTATTTATTTTTAACATTTTCTTTTTTTTTATAATAGTTTAATATGTATTTATTATTTATTAAATTATAGAAATATATAAAATTGAACTATGAGGGTATAATGGTTATTTTTTTAAAAGACATAACAAAAATATAGAGGGTCTTTGAGGGAATATAAAAATGTTAGGTGGGTTTGGAAGAAGAAATAAATATAGGGGGTTTTGAGAAAATCTAAAAAATATAGGGGGTTTTCTAAAAAGACATGGGATTTTTCATAATTTACAGAAAAGTTGGTGGATTTTTGAAGAATTCCTCTTTATTTTATATATTTGCACCAATATTAATAATATTTGAGATTTAATACAATTTTGCAAAACAATATAACAATTTAAAAACAAATATTATATTATTGTTGTTAAATCATTGCTTGTGATACCAAAAATAAAAACAACAAAATATATATATATATATAGAGAGAGAGGAGATAACCTACTTAATTAAGTATCAAAAATTAGTCAGATTTAATGGTCCGAGTAAAAATCAGTTCGAGATTATATCGGGAATGTTAAAGTTAATTTTTAATTTTTGATCCAAAAAGATCACATGAATAAATGCTCTTTTTATTAACCAAGGCTGACTAGTGAGTCATGTGCCATGAGGTTGAGTCGAGGCCACTCGCAACGTGCATTGTACTGTTGGTTTAAGCAATGCTATCCATTAGTTGTTATCGACAAAATTGGCCTACGTATTTCTTCATCTTCTATAGTTTTTCGCAGCCATATATTATACCTCCAATTTTCCCACAACATTATTCATATTCCTAATTAATGATTAATTAACATGATAATTAATCAAATATTAATATTAATATTAATATATATATATATATATATATATATATATATATATATAATTCTTAATTAATATTAATTAACTATTAACATTCATATATATATATATATATATATATATATATATATATATATATATATATAATTCTTAATTAATATTAATTAACTATTAACCGAATGTCTTTTGTTAATGATAATGTTAATTAATCATTCATTAATGATTAATTGATGATATAGAAGATGTAGTGGATAAATAAAGGATATGACATAATTTTCCTTGTTTTTGCTAGTAATGTTTTGTACAATTTTCTTTTTCGGGTACCGATCTTTATAATTTTGTTCAATAATCTTATTTTTCAAGTTAATTAATCCGTTTAATACAAGTTAAAAGGTCAATTAATCAAGTTCAATAATCTTATTTTTCAAATGTGTAAATTTATATTTAATTAATTATGGAGGATGATGAACAAAGTCAATAAAAACATTAAATTCATTAATGGTGTGTGAAATTAATTCCGTCTCATTCTATATAGAATTGATGTTTCGCTCCCAACATTTAGTGCACATATCTAGGAATGTCAATGAGTCGGGTAAAATCCGAATCCGCGGGTACCCGACCTGGACGTGACGGGTAATACCCGAAAAAACTACGCACGGGTCGGGTAATACCCATATAAAATACCCGTTCCGGATTCGGGTCGAGTAATATCCAAATAAAATATCCGTTCCGGATTCGGATCGAGTACGGGGGTAATTTTTTACCCGCGGGTATACCTGTTACTCGAAAAAATACCCGAACCCGGACCCGAACCTGAAGAATACACGAAAATACCCAATAATATGAACATTTTGGATGTTTTATGGATTAATTATTTATAATATTTGGATTTATAATGTATTTGTATATGTTTATTGTTTTATGTATTTAAAATTATTAATGATTTTATGTATTTGTATAATAATTTTATAGATTTTTTTATTGGTGATTTTCGGTTAACGGATTCGGATATGATTTTTTTCTCAGGGATATTTAAGGTTCGAATTTAGATAATACACGAATAATCGGATTCGGATATGAGGGAACCTTATCCGAACCCTATCAATACCTGCCTCGTTGGCATCCTTACACATACCAACATATCAAACAATTATGTGGTATGTAAGAGGATTAGTATCATTACTCATTAATTAATACTATAAATTACTATCCGAAAAATCTGGTAAAAATAACACCTCTCCCTTCCCGGCCCTTAATAAATCAGCCTTCATCCGTCTTCCCAAACATTTAATTATTTGAACTCCAACATCTTTAGTAAGAAAATAGGATAACATTAATTGCAAGAGCGATTTAAATTTTTTTTTATCAAATAATTATTATGCTCATATTAATGATGATTAATATTTATTACACTTGTCAATTAGTACAATTATCTTCATAAATATATATTGGAACGAGAAATGTAAAAATGACACACAATAATAATAAGAAGACAATTTTTACATATTCGAAAACTAAACATCATTTTTTAGATGAAGATTAAAATCATGGACGTCATTAAAATTAAAAAAAAAATGCATGAATAATTTGACTTATTTATATTTCAATATTTATTATATTTAATTTTTCATAATATAAAAAAAATACGTTTGCATGATTGAGAGAAGATAATAAGTTAATAACACTAATATATAAATGTAATAAATAACAATCAAAATAGATAGTGTATAAAGATCATTTGTTACAAAAAAAATTAAATTGCTGTTAGCTAAGTCATGTAATAGAATCACCCAAAAAATATCTAAATTTTTTGTCACGATTCAAAATATTATTATAAAAATAAAGCAAAAAAGTAAAAAATAAAATAAAGAAAAGGGTTCTAAATACAAACTAAAATCTTCCTTAGAAAACAACTTTAAATATTATAATAATAATTATTATCATCTACCATTTGACATGGATTCTGACTATCAGACAATCAGGAACAATTCAATATTAGAATTTGCTTCTTATTTGTCAAATGCTTAAATATGACAAACAACCAAATAAATAAACTTAAAAAATATTATCACACCCATTTTTCTTCCAGAACATGCCGAAAGTTATAGCCGACACGTATCTCAATACTTTATACTAACTTAATTTTTTAAATCTTATTCAACGAATATATTTCAATTGAAAATAAATAAATAAATAAATATCTTCTGATAAGATAAAAATATATAAATTGAATTTAACCGTAATCTTCTTACAAATAAAAAAAAAAAATCTTAATAAACTATTACGTAGTTCCCGAGTATTTGATGAAATTGTTGGTGGGAGAATTGGAGAGGAATTAGGAGTGAGAAAGAATGAAAGGAAACAGCGAATAGAGTGCAGACAAAGCAACGGTCACAGTCCGCGCACGATTCCCCACGGTTTTTCGTCCGCTTTATCGCGACACGATATAAACGCTGCGAAAGAAACTCATATTTGATTCGGTTTTCTTTCTCCTTTCATAAACAAGACGAAATTAAACTGAATGAAATGATAAATTATGAGGATATAAATAAATCTAAAAGTGATTGATGGTCCTTTAATATTTTGACATCCACCCAAAACAACACACTTCATTCATCTCCATTTCTTTCAAAGTGTCCCTGTCAATTTGATTTGAAATTTGTACGTTTCAAATTCGAATAAATAAAATTCATGCAATGTTTGATTGAGATAGATATCTTTAGTGAATAGTCATAGAAGAACTAATTCATTTATTGAATTTTACGTTTCGTATATAACTTTGGGGATAAGTTTTAGAAGATAAAAAAGTCAGTAAAAATAATGATGTTTTTTTTTTTTTCATTTATGGGAGAAGATTCTTTGTCATGACTCTCGTTGCATTTATTAGTTAATATTAATGGTAATTAAAATTTTGATTAATAATTTATGGGCTATGAATTTAATTATTTATTGCATCCAGGGAATCATTGGTAACATCATAATATTTATGACTTTTAAATAATTAATAGAACCTCTGCACTACTATTGCTTCCTCCTCGTTTCCCTTCCTCCAACGCCCTCTGTGTGATTAATTAATGATTAATTATTGAAGTAATTAACAAAATTACATCCGATTAACAGCTAATTAATATATAATTAAAATTCATATATATTAATAATTCTTAATTAATATCAATTAACTGTTAATCGGATATATTTTTGTTAATGACCATATTAATTAATCATCAATTAATGATTAATTAGTGATATAGAGGATGTGATGGGAAAATGAGGAGGTATGATATAATTATCCTATTTTTATCATGTTATATTTACTTTTGAACGCCATAGATTTGTATAACTCGAACATTTTATGTTTACATAACCAAAAAATATCATGCACAATCGACTCATATAATTCATAGACATGTCCTTTTACATGCACGTCCCGACACATGACAGTTTGATTCTTTTTAATTTTAGTATTTGTTCAATTTTGACAGCATTAATACTAGAGGTGACAAATCTAGTCAGATTCTTTTTAATTTTAGTATTTGTTCAATTTTGACAGCATTAATACTAGAGGTGACAAATCTAGTCAGAACCCGAAAAAATCGCTCGACTCGCTCGCGACCCAAAAAATCTGGAAAAATCAAACGATCGAACCCGTCCGACCCGAACCCGAGAAATCCGATTCATAATTGACCCGGTATTACATATTATTCCGACCCAACTCGATCCAATCCAAGATGTCCGAAACTCGATAAACCTGAGACTGACAAACCTGAACCCAAATATTCCGAACCCAAGTTGACCCAATTCAAACCAATTCAATGTCCAAAATTATCATTAATATACATCTTTGATATTTTTAAATTAATAAAATATTACTATTGATATTTTGTTCATAAGTAAAACACGTAAAGATAATAATCATATGAATCACCAATTGTCACTTGGTCTAGTGATAAATTGCTTAGCACGAGATACCGAAGATTTAGGGTTCAAGTCTCATTGGTATCACAAATAAAAAAATGATACCAATAATATTCGTATTTCATGGATTAAGTTTCATTTCAAAAAAAAATTAATCATATGAATCTTCAATGAAAAATTAACATTTCAATGTAACTTTCAAATTTCAAATTGGGACAGCAAAAAAAAATATATATAAATAAACAAAAAATAAACTTAAATAAGATTTAGAAAAAAAAACATCAAAATTGCAAGATAAAACTATGAATAGAGAAATAGTAACTAAAACAATAAAAAAAAATCTTTCATAGAAACTTTCGCATTATGAAAATAGAATGGCTAATCTGCATGTAACATTTATTAGCATTATTATTTTTTACATATACGAGACCACGTGTTTGGCAATTATTTTAAACTCTTGACGATTATTTTATGAATATTTTACAATAATATATTACATAGCGGCAAAAGAAAAAAATTGGAGACATACTTTTTACGAGGAGCATACTTTATAGTTATGTAAACATGGACCACAAAATATAATATTTATTATATTTTCTATACTTCATAATAACTTACTAGTTAATATCATAGTTATTTTTTTTTTTGAATAATAATTTAATTTTATATCCAATATTTCGACAAAATTGATTTATATAATCATTAAAAAATCCGATACAACCCGAATTTGACTAGCACGAATTTCAAAAAATTCCGAATCCCGAACGAATCACCCCGAACATCCAGATTTAACCCGATCATCCCGAACATGAAAACCCCGATCCGATTATATTTTTCCGCTCAAATTGATCTGACCAAATATGACCCGACCATAACCCAACTCAATCCGAGTTGACTTAACCCAAATATATTCGAATCCAAAATTAGCCCGAAACCCGCGTGGGTCTAGCCCGAAACCGCCTGTTTGTCACCTCTCATTAGTGCACTGCAAACACACGCCAAAAAAAAACATAAATTGTAATATAAAAGGTATAATATTTTGTCGCGGATACGAATACGAGTATCTATCCGATATAATATGCGAAATGACGATACAACAATTTCAAAAAAATCTAGGATAAATATATGACTATATAATTATTGTTTTAATACATTTATATTATATGATAAGAATAAATAAAAACTAATTAGATAATAAATTAGTAATAATTTTAAAATAAATATCACGGCAATAAATAAAATCAACCAAACAAACAAATATCTTGAGAATATCGTAGACCTATTCAAGAAGAGTATTCCGGGACTAATTTAGAAATATCCTAAATAATTTATATACAAATATTATGGAGTAGAATATATATAATTGGCCGAATTATCCTAAATGGAATATCACAGTCGTATCCCAAACTTATCCTGGATTGCCATAACGTGAAGTATGCAAGCCTTATCCGTAAAAAATAAATATTAAAATAATCATATACTACATGTGACGTATCCGATATGTATCCCACCCGTACTGCACCCGTATCCCTAGGATACTTATGTATTTTTGAAATATCCGCGTAATATAGGATATAATGATTCCCAAAAAATATACAAAGCGTTAGTCATGTAAAAAGAACTATGTCTTAAACGGTATATCAAACGTACATAAATGTAAATCATACAATATGAAAAGTTATAACATCTATTGTATTTAAAAAATATATATCATCCGCGTAACATAGGACATAATCCATTCCCAAAAAAATATACAAAACGTTAGTCATATAAAAAAACTATATCTTATACGGTATATCAAACGTATATAAATGTATATCATACAATATGAAAAGTAATAACATGTATTGTATTTAAAAAATATATACCATGCATATAAAAGATACATATATACTTCTAAAATTATATTATGTGTGTAAAAATACGTAATATGTATTGTATTCAATAAAGATATATCATACTTTAAAAATAGGAAATACATCTAAAAATTAATACATAGAGGTATATCATACTTCTAAAAATATTAAAAAAAATAGATGAGGGTTAGTATGCGTTTTGGAGTGCAAAAAATGCGGCGTTTTGAAGTGCACAAAATACGATCGAAATTAGAAAAATTCAAACTGACATGTATCGTTTTTCTAATGACAATGTACACGTTAATTGCACAATGTTTTCCCTCTACAAAAATAGTAATTGAAATTTGAAAAATTACGCATGCCCTCATTGAAATGAAATTAATTTAGTTGAGATTATTTTTGATGGCACGGGTTAAATATCATGTTTGATTTCTTGCCAAATCGAATTGAAAAATACAAATAATTAAAGATGATGAAAATATTTTTTTGTCAATTTGAAATTACAAAAAGAAATGAAACATGAAGACAGTAAAAAAGAAATAATACGTAGAGAAAGGAAAATAATAGTCGCTCAAAACACTCAACAAGGAATATACGACTATAATATTGTAATAACACAAATACCAAACTCATGCAAATTATGGAATATATATAAAAACTTACGTTGCGCGGATAACAATCGTCTATTAAAAAAAATACATATAATATGATTTTGTCATCGTATATAATATTTGTTATACGAATAATGATAATTTATATTTTCAACTAGCAAAAACAAAACATTTACTACATAGAATATTTTATCCAATTCATTAAAAAATATAACATATCGAATATTCTCGAAAATTATGTACTACTATTTCAAAATAAAAATGTTCAAAATATCACACAAATATCCACATGTAACATATACGGAGACCCATATCATATCAAACATCCACAGGTAACATAAAGGGAGACACATATCATATTTCCAACGTCATGATATTGTGCTCTGCAAGGTTCTCCAAGAGAGTGATTTTGGCATTTTGCATGCATGTGCCTGTTGTTTCTTTTTGCTTTTTGTACCATTTTTTTGAATTGTGTTCTACACTTCCTATTTCTTTTACGTCCTCCAAACTATGTTTAAAAATGGACTTTACCTAATTTTGAATTTGAACCCTTTGCCTTTCTTTTCATAGTATTTTAAAACTTTACTCTTTCTACGAAAGCAACCTTATATTGCAATTTGCAAGAGAATATATCTACTATTCTAATATGAATGGATGTATCCTTTACTTGTGTGAAAGAGAGAAGAAAATGAAGTAATTGTCCCCCAGCTAACTTTATTTGCTTGCCATTATACAAGATCTGAGATAGAGAGAGCACGTGACTCCAGTCTTCTGTCTAGTCCATTTCTTCTTTTCCTTCCTCTCCTAATTAAATATCTACCGGACACGCCATTTTCCGTAATGCAGGTAAATAGTTTTATTATACAAATTTAATATGCTTTTCGATGTAATATTTTTTTGAATGACATCTAATGAACGATCGATTGTCACTACAGATACATATATGATTTTTTATATGATTTTGTTGTGATTCGAACTCATAATCTCTACAACATATGATTTTATTATATCAAATACTTTACCAACGGAGTTATGAAGTTATTGACTTCGATATAATAATATAACCAATGTAAATATCCACTACATAAATTTTGTAAAATCAAAATATTATTGTAAAACAAAATAATTTATTATGTTTTTATGCACTATTGATTATCTAAAAGTTCGCGTAACACGGGAATATTTATTTTGTTCGGAAAAACATATACTTTCGTACTTTGTTTATTTTAACAATATTTTTCGTTACAAAAGTTATAAACAAATAAAAAACATATTCATCTTTTTATGAATATTTATACATTCTATTATGAATAAAAGTACGACCATACGAACCGGTCACAAATTTAACACAAAAATATAAATTTGTGATATCAATTAGTTATCTATTTGGGAGCTTCTATCGTATACATTTTTCCTTATAATACACCTATCTTCTTCAAGTATATTTTGAGTAATTATTCATTTATGAATATTTAAGGTAAAATCTCAAATATATTTATCAATTAACGTTGACTAAATTGAAATTTTGTGTTGTTCATTTATAGAAAAATTTTCATAAAAAATAAATTTTATGATACACCATTTTACAAATATAATTAATTATTTAAATACCCAAATTTTTTTTTTAAAAGTGTACGATAGAACTCCCCTATTTTTATAAACATCCAATCAAACACAAACTTACCCATATCAATGAGATAATGATGCCAGCTATCAGAATTATAATAAAAAAAACTCATTCGTCACCCAAAAAAAAAATATGATTGATAAATATAATCTAAATTTAAATAATTATTAATCAGTAATAATATCCATTTTCAATGTCAAAAAAAAAAAACATTACTAAAACTGGACGCTGTGTTTGGAGAGTAATGGAGAGAGAAAAGAGTACTATGACATTGGGAAAAGTGCAGGACCACTATGCACATCTCAATCACCAGGCTCGCTCCCCCACTTGCCGTTTCCGTTCAACATCTGTTACATCTCCTCTCGCGATACGATAAAAACAAACACCACCAATTATTCTCTACTTTCATTATAAAAGCTTTGACTGACACATGCTTCGCAATCTGTCCCCGTCAATTTCTCTTTCATACCATCTCGAGATATTTCGCGATATATCGAGTTCTGTTCTCTCACGCAAAGGACTACGTCCTTGTTTTTTGTCCGACTGATTTGACGCTTTTGCCCTTCCAAATAGTGGATCTCATTATTTTAATCTTACAGGGGTGGTTTCGGTATTTGGAAAAGATAGATTGGAATTGAATTAGACGCAGCGAATTGATTGGGATGCTGTACAGGGGTATTATGGAAATGCCCCTCGAGGGCATGATAATTACAATAATATTAGGCACCACCCACAATTTACCCGCACTTCACCCGCAATTGGTTGATTAGGAAATTTGTTGCATTAATTACCTTCTTAATTAATATATGCGGGGTAGATTGGGGGTTTATTTAGCGGGGTGCAAAACATTACCGTGATAATTACGAGTTGATTAAAAATGGTTGTTTCTTTCTTGGACATTTCGAACTTGTACTGTTATTTGTATGTTTATTTATGATTATAATTATAATATATATACTAGCTTTTTGTACGGGGCATATTATGTTGATAGGTCTGTTTTTCCGACCACCCTATTTGCCCCCCAAAGTTCAATTATTGCTTTGTTTTTTTTTGCTTGTTCCGAGATTTTTACGCAATTTCATTTTTGTCCTAATAAATCGCACGCGTCGAAAAATTTGTATAAATATTGTTATTCAAATTCTTGGAGGTTGCAGATGACAATAATGCATTTTATGAAAAATCGGGAATTTTTATGGTAAGTATTTTAAAAAAAAAATAGATATGTTCAATGGGTGGATATCAAGAATTATATTTTTCCATATTTGTTGATAAAAAAAATCATGCAAAGACAGAAAATCATGTCTATTTAACGGGTGCGAATTTATTACTGGATTAAAATGCACGATGCATAGTATTATAGATTTTCAATTAATTTGAAGAGTGACATCAACTTTCTTATTCGACCTAATATTAATTGATAAATATATTTTAATATAACCATTAAATAATCATTAATTGATGAGTACCATTATTTATTAGAGAATAACCTACCATACAACATCCAATAGTTTTATATTAAAAAACAATGTATAAATTATGAAATTATTTTTATATGAATTAACAAATTCTAACAGCATACTCGGATTCAAAAATAAAATAAAATTCGTACCTAGTTTAATTTATATTGTATTTTAATCATTATTTTTTGCATTATATATCATTCTTTTAATTTTAAATTACATAAGACATTGCCACAAAAATGGAAATGTAAGTCCTAGAAAGTTCTATATTACATTTCAAAAATTATATATAATAAGATTATAACTTTTATTTTTCATCGCATTTGCACAATCACGAGATATCCGTATCACTCCAAACGATTTAAGTCATTAGATTTGATGTATGAGTAAGATCGACCAAATAATTGAAATAATTGATGTTATATAAAATATGTACAACAATATTTATTTAATTAGTCATAATATTCTAGACAAACAATGTATAATGTATATGGCAATTGTATTATTATTACATAATTTTTTTTATTGTTCGTCCTCTCAAAAAATGTATGCAACGTAACTTTTTTAGTATTTTGTTTGCTTCCGATCCTCTGAGAATTCTTGTCAAGATTCGTGACTGATACGATTTATTTATTTAAATACTATGATTTTAATCAATTGTAATTGTAATAACCTTTTTGTGTTATTCGCATCACTAAGAGTTCTAATGACTTTATTGTAATATCATATCATTTTAATATTCGATTTTTTTTTATCAGAAAAATTTCTCCGTCATCAAATATTATGTTCCTTATTTTTTTAATTAATTTGAAATTTTGTCTCCTTTGGTTAACTTCCGCTAATTCAAATCAAAATAGTTTTAATAAATATTTTGTTTCGATTAAACATATAAATACAAGACCAAAATATACATACCAAGATACTAAATATTTTTTGTTATGATTATTTTTTAATACTCCGGACTTTTTCGAGTTTACTTTATTTGTTTTTTTAAAAAAAAAAAACAGTTGACAAATGGAAGAATGGCCCGAATGGGTGCGAAATTGAGAGCCATCCATTTGTTGGCTTCTAGAAAATTCAACGATTCAATGTACTTGAGAACATGCAATTAGCGAGCATATACAGATTTCTTAATTAGCTAATGGCCTCCCATGAAAAAATAAATAAAACAATAATAATAATAATTATGTAATTTATGTGGCTAATTAAATCCAAGTTCTCCTGTCCAGTTCCAGACGTGCGCTCTACTGCCTCCGCGGCCATTTTAGGACCACCAAATCTGACACACACTATCAATCTTGTCATCATTATTATTGCCCGTATATTACCTTATTAATTAATACGCACCTAATTAAATTATATAAATTTAACTGGAGAATACTGGAGACGATTGAAAATCCGGGTCGCTTTCGGACTGACCTAGACATGTGATTCATGCTGCTCTCCCCATCCAGTACTCTCAATTTCCATTGTCACAACACCGTCAATTTCCCTTAAAACCCTTTCAAATATTGGTAACCGGAGCTGTCCGGTAATTAAATATCGGAGGGAATGTAGGAAAAAACTACTGGATAGGAGAGGATGTCACGACTGGACAGAATGGCAAAATAGTAATTTAACCCAAATTAGATGCCTTCTTGACGCAATAAATCAAAACAGATGACAATGACAAGAATTTTACTTGGACATTTTTAACCTTGATAGCGACGTTAACCCCATCTTCCTTGCTCTCTGGAATATCCAATGTTCTCCATTTTTTCCTTGAAAAGGACACTAAAAAATGAAGTATTGAATACAGCAGGATACTCCAGTTATAACATACAGGAGAGATAAGAATGTCAATGAAGTAATTAATATGAAAAGGAGGGCTAGGTTGGCAGATCGAAAGACAGTGACAGGAAAGGTGTAGAAAACTCAGCAAAAAGCAGAGAAGGCCCCTCGGTCACGTGAAAGAACGAACCTCACGTGACCCTTATCGGTACACGTGTCAAGATAATAATGGATGACTTCGGAGCTTCATGTTTTGCTAGATCCGAGTTTTCCTCCTGACCGTACTCTTCTTTATTCCACCCACAATTAAATAAAATTGATAACTGGTATGCCAGATTGCCAGTTGTCAGATAGGAAGACTAACCTATCACACCGAATCTGATAGGAAAGGCAACTTATCTGAATATAATGGTTGGGATTTACTAATTAATTAAAAAGGAGAATAGCGACATCGAGGCATGATTGACCCTCTTAATGCCCCTTGCCCACTAAATAAAGGCTTGATATTCTCACCCACTTTTTTTTGTAATAACCACGCTCGACGAGTCATATGCATCGTGTGTGTCGCCTGTCGGTTGTAAAGAAGGCGTTGTTTTAGTAATTAATGCGTGTGTTATTACCAAACTTTGAAATTTGAATTTTTTGTACAGGAAATATCTCCGGATTGATTGATTCCCTTTGAATATTTTCTATATATTTCGTTGTATTGTCCGTCGTATATACGATAACATATTTAAGTTACTATTTCTACCAAATAATAATTAATTGTTGATTATTTATTTATTTTATTTTTTTTTGCATTATTGTGGTATAAAAAATCAGAAATATCTCGGTAAAGGAAAAATAAATAAACAGGTACGAGGAAGCATGACGTGGCGCAAACAGAAACAATAACATGTGAATAGACGAGAATACCCCTACAAAAATTAGTCTCGAGACCAGCAGATGCCATAATCGGAGCATTGTCTTGGGCGAGTAAAATGACGATTTCGTCCCTATTTAAACCTCGAAAAGGACAGCAGATTGAGAAATTTCCAATACTACCCTTCGACGTGACCACCGCTACGTAGTTTTACGAAAATACCCCTCATTAGCTGCGTTCTCGGTCAGAAGCCGACGTGACATAACAGTGGCAATATTCGTAATTCAACACAAGACTGAGGGTTACTGTTGGTTTAGGGGGGCGGTCTCATCTCCAGGGTTTCTTCGCTAATAAAGAAAGTGGAATTACTCTCTCCGATATTAATAACCGGAGATATCCAGTTTTTTGTAGGATCACGACACATCAGCTTTAATAGTAATAAATAACGGTCATATTAATAAACGGAGAGGATAGAGTTTGGTTTAAATGCAGATGAGGGATGTAGATTCGGGTACTATATAAAGCGGGGGGAGAGAGAGAAAGTGTGTGGATTAAATTGTTTTTTCGAGCAGAGGTGTAATATAAAGTCAGAAAGAGAGAGAGACTGGGAAGAAAGAAAGAGAAAGAGAGAGAAGAACGAACGCGGCGGCTTAGCGAGAGAGAGAGGCTTCCTTCCTTGAAAACCCTAGAAGAGAGAGAGAGAGAGAGAGGAAGTTGGAAGATTGAAGAGTGTTGAGCTTCCGTGTTTCGAATTTTTGAACTTTTAGTGGTGATTTTTTTGAGATCTCGAGCTTTGTTTCTGAGATTTGGTAGAGGAAGAGGAAGAGAGAGAGAGAGGAGGAGAAGGGTGGATTCTTCTCTCTTCTGTTTAGGTTGCCTTGAGATTCGTGCTATTTTGATTCTGGCTTTGTCTGGTCAGATTTCTGAAGCTGCATCTTTGAGGGGCATTTTGGTAATTTAAGAAATATCAGGGTTAATAAAGGGAAGTGTTTCCGTTTTAAAGAGAGTTTATAATTTATAAAGGGTAGTCAGTCCAAAAATAATACAAAGGGAAAGGAGGGTTCTTTTTGCAATTTGGAAAGATAAAAAGGGTAAGAGTGGAAAAGGGAACTCATTGTTCTGAGGAGGAGTTGGGGAAAGGGGTGTATTTGTAAAATTGTTAAGACAAAGAAGTTGAGCTGGAGCAAATAGGAGGAGGAAGCATGTCGTCGCTGAGCAGGGAACTTGTTTTCCTGATTCTCCAATTCCTTGACGAGGAGAAGTTCAAGGAGACCGTACACAAGTGAGACTCTTTCTAACCTTTGACCTACCAAAATATTTTATTTTCAGATAGTCCTGTAATTTTTCGACTTCTTTTTGTCTGATATATTTGATTGTCAGATTGGAGCAAGAGTCAGGATTTTTCTTCAACATGAAGCACTTCGAAGACCTTGTTCAAGGAGGAGAATGGGACGAAGTCGAGAAGTATCTCGGGGGTTTCACTAAAGTAGAAGATAACAGATACTCCATGAAAATCTTCTTCGAGATTAGAAAGCAAAAGTATCTCGAGGCTCTCGACAGGTCAGAATTTCGATTCCATTTTCAATCAGAAATACTAAAATATTTCCTGTTCCAATTCTAAATCAACATGTAATGCATTTGTGCAGGCATGACAGAGCCAAAGCAGTAGAAATACTAGTGAAGGATCTGAAAGTATTTGCTTCTTTCAACGAGGAGCTTTTCAAGGAGATCACCCAATTACTCACTCTCGAAAATTTCAGGCAGAATGAACAGCTGTCGAAATACGGGGACACGAAATCGGCACGGAACATAATGCTTTTAGAGTTGAAAAAACTAATCGAAGCGAATCCACTGTTCCGCGACAAGCTCAATTTCCCTCCTTTCAAGGCATCTCGTTTGCGCACTTTAATCAATCAAAGCCTGAATTGGCAGCACCAGCTCTGCAAGAATCCACGTCCTAACCCGGACATAAAGACTCTCTTCACCGACCACTCCTGTGCCGCACCTCCGACCAATGGCGCGAGGCCAGCTGGACCCCCACCTGCCAATGGCGGTCCCCTTGTCGGTCCCATTCCAAAATCCGGCGCTTTCCCTCCTATGGGCGTTCATAGCGTACGCCCCTCTCACCCCTTTTTATTTCTTTTATTTAATTGCTATTTATTTAATGATCATAAATGGTTATTTCTTTTTCATGAATTTGTAGCCGTTCCAGCCAGTGGTTTCTCCTTCGCCAAGTGCGATAGCAGGATGGATGACGAATGCAAACCCAGGTGTACCGCACGGACCCGTTCCACCCGGTCCGCCTGGTCTCGTTCAGGCTCCTCCTAATACTGGTAAATTTATTTATTATTATTATTAACTGGTCGTGTGTATTATTTATGTAATATTTTTGTGGGTTGTTTAGCTGCGTTTTTGAAACATCCGAGAGGGCCAGGTGGCGGGCCGCCAGGAATGGATTACCAGAGTGCGGATTCAGAGCATCTTATGAAGAGAATGCGAGTTGGTCAGCCCGATGAGGTGTCGTTCTCTGGCGCGGCTCATCCTTCGACGAGCATGTACTCGCAAGATGATTTGCCCAAGAACTTGGTTCGAACTCTTACGCAGGGTTCCAATGTTATGAGTTTGGATTTTCATCCCGTGCAACAAACCATTCTTCTCGGTTAGTTTGGATTTTTGTTTTCACTATCTCTTTCGTTTAGTTTTTACAATTCTTGTTCTTGAAGTTTGAATATTGTGTGTGCTTTGTAGTTGGAACGAATGTGGGAGATATAGGGATATGGGAGGTGGGGTCGAAAGAGAGGATTGCTCACAAGACTTTCAAAGTTTGGGATCTTGGCTCTTGCACTTTGCCTTTACAGGTTCATTATCATACTTTCGCATTTTACTTGGCGATGAGATTGTATATAATATAATCATTTTTTTTATTTTAATTTTCAGGCCTCTTTGATGAAAGACGCAACCATATCTGTTAACCGTTGCTTGTGGAGTCCCGATGGATCCATATTAGGTTTATATTTTATTAATTTTTTTAGCTTGTAATTTAGTTCATATAATTTTCACGATTTAATTTCGTTACCTTATTCATTGTAGGTGTTGCGTTCTCAAAGCATATTGTTCAGATATACGCCTTCATATCCAACGGAGAACTGAGGCAACAAGTCGAGGTAAGTTAGCAAATTATTGAAAAGATCATTATTAATATATGTTCATTGTCTTCTAATATTTGAAATATATTCAATGCATGAATGCAGATTGACGCCCACATGGGAGGAGTGAATGATATAGCCTTTTCTCACCCTAACAAAACCCTTTCTATCATTACTTGTGGTGACGACAAAGTTATCAAGGTAAAATGATAACATTATTATACATTTTATATATTCTATATTTTTTGTAAACAAATATCATGGTATGTTTTTAGGTATGGGATGCATTGAAAGGGCACAAGCAGTACACATTCGAAGGACACGACGCCCCAGTCTATTCTGTTTGTCCCCATTACAAGGAGTCTATTCAGGTTAATTTCTCTTCCATATCATTTCATCGTTTAAACCGTTGAAAAACGCCCATAATATATTTTAAATTTAATTTACGCAGTTCATATTCTCAACCGCTATCGACGGAAAAATAAAAGCATGGCTATACGACTGTTTGGGCTCAAGAGTCGACTACGATGCGCCAGGCCACTGGTGCACCACAATGGCTTACAGTTTCGACGGAACGAGGCTGTTTTCTTGTGGGACAAGCAAAGAAGGCGAGTCGCATTTGGTGGAGTGGAACGAGTCTGAAGGGGCTATCAAACGAACCTACTCTGGGTTCAGGAAGAGATCGTTGGGTGTGGTCCAGTTCGACACGACTCGTAACCGGTTCTTGGCCGCCGGCGACGAGTTCATGGTCAAGTTTTGGGATATGGATAATACTAATACTCTCACTACCACTGATGCTGAAGGCGGCTTGCCGGTTCGTAAATAAAATCATAAACATGAGCATGATGAAATTTTAAAATAATATATTTAATTCGATCGTGTTTGTTTGTTTGTTTGTTTTTGATGTAGGCGAGTCCGAGGTTGAGATTTAACAGAGAAGGGTCGTTGTTGGCGATTACAACCAGTGATAATGGAATTAAAATATTGGCGAATGCCGATGGTCAGAAATTGTTGAGAATGCTTGAAAGCAGGGCATTTGAAGGGTCGCGTGGACCCCCTCCTTCGCAGCTTAATATCAAGGTCTTGAATGACTTCCACAATTTATTGTTTTTTTTGTTTGCAATATATTAAAAATATTTTCTTTAAAAAATATGTATTTTATATGCAGCCACAGATAGGGAATTTGATGGGTGGTCCATCGAACGTGTCGAGTCCTGTTGCGGTCAATGCAGAACGGCCTGACCGTAGTAGCGTCATGCCTTCAGTTTCCATGAGCAACCTTGTCAGTATAATAATTAATAATTCCCTTTGTATATTCCATCGTAACATATAGTGTACTTATTGTGATTTTCTGTTTCGAAAAGGCATCTATGGATGGGGGCAGGTCACAACAACAGCAACAACAGCAACAGCAACAGGATGTGAAGCCGAGAATTAATACTGACGAGTCTGACAAGGTCAAGACATGGAAAATGTCTGACATCAGCGAATCCTCCCATCTCAAAGCACTTCGCCTACCCGATACTGCTGCTACCCCTAGCAAGGTATTCATTATTTTATTCTTTTATCATCTTTGAGTTGATGCTGATTGGGTTAACGATGAATGAATAATAATAGGTGGTGAGGCTATTGTACACAAACAACGGAGTAGCTCTGTTAGCGTTAGGTTCCAACGCCGTTCACAAGTTGTGGAAATGGCAACGCAACGAGCGCAACCCATCTGGCAAGGTCAGTCCTTTTCTTTTTACTTCTCTCTCATCAAACATTAATTGTTTTATTAATTGTTTTATTTATTTTGAAATACAGTCGACAGCGACAGTGCCGCCTCAGCTATGGCAGCCATCAAACGGGATTCTGATGACGAACGACACGAGCGATCATACCAACCCGGAAGACGCGACGGCCTGCATCGCGTTGTCCAAAAACGACTCGTACGTGATGTCCGCTTCCGGCGGCAAAGTCTCTCTTTTCAACATGATGACTTCCAAAGTGATGACGACATTCATGTCGCCTCCTCCGGCGGCGACGTTCTTGGCCTTCCATCCGCAGGATAATAACATAATTGCCATCGGCATGGACGACTCCACCATCCAGATTTATAACGTCCGTGTTGACGAGGTCAAGACTAAGTTGAAAGGTCATCAGAAGAAGATTACCGGCCTTGCTTTCTCTCAGTCTTTGAATGTTCTCGTCTCCTCCGGTGCCGATGCTCAGGTATGTTTTTAGTAATAACTAAAATTCTTTTTTTACTCATAATTTGAATGATATTGAATTGTTTGTGTTTGGATTTTGTAGTTGTGCTTGTGGAGTATCGATGGATGGGAGAAGAAGAAATCGAGGTTTATACAAGCACCGGGGAACCGAGGAGGGGCGGCCCCACCTGTCGGTGAAACAAGGGTGCAGTTCCACAATGATCAGATTCATCTTCTTGTGGTTCACGAGACCCAGGTCTCCATTTTCGACTCCAAACTCGACTGCATTCGCACCGTTCGTTCTCTTTCTTCTTCTCTTTCTTCTGTCTATTTATTAATTAATCGTATCGAGTACTCTACTGATTAATCTTTCTTTCTTAATGCAGTGGTCCCCACGAGAGGCTTTGCCGGCACCGATATCGAGTGCGATATATTCTTGCGACGGTCTTTTGATCTACACGAGTTTCTGCGACGGGGCGGTTGGAGTCTTCGAAGCAGACTCTCTTAGGCTCCGTTGCCGCATCGCTCCTTCATCCTATATGCCTTCTTCCATGTCTAGGTACTATTCTATTATAATATTTATATAAAGAACTAAGTGAGTTTTAATTGATTTGTTTTTGGATAGTGCGGGGAATATATTTCCAATGGTGGTAGCAGCGCATCCGTCAGAATCAAACCAGATCGCGTTGGGAATGAGTGATGGGTCGGTACATGTAATGGAGCCGCTCGAATCTGATTCGAAGTGGGGTCCATCGACAGCTCAGGATAACGGGTCCCACCCGCCAATTGCTTCGTCTCCGTCTATTACTAATGCTCAATCAGCCGAACCGAGTGCTCGGTAAGCGGAGGAGGGGGTTTAGAAAATAATAAAGAAGGGCTAGATTAGGTGTTTAGGGCTTTAGATGAAAAAGCGACCAGAGCTTTTCTTATAGATGGGGTTTTAGGAATTTTTATTTTTATTTTATTTGTTTTCTGTGTTTGGCGTTGGATTTGCAAGGAGTGAAGTGTGAAGATTGGCTGGTTGGGGCGTGTTTGTTTGCCCTTTGTAAAGGTGAAGTGTAGCTTGCTAGATTTTCTTTTCTTGTTTGTTTAATTTAATTGTTGCGTTTTAGTTTTGACTGAGATTTGTGGAAAAATGCAAAATATTTAGTGCGACATGGATTTAATTTATGGAAAAGCCAGTATTTAATTAATTCTTTCAATGTTGTTGATCTATTTTTTGCCATGTCACGTCATTCTAATACTTGTGGTGGCGGGATCCACGACAATATCAGTAACGTTATTTAGTCGGTCTCTAACTTTACACAACGTTGTCGCACATACCTTGCACGATAATTCAAAGATGCAAGTATCTGTATACTTGCATATAAAAATTTACAAATAACACACATGAAAAATATTTTAAAAACTATAATTTTCATAACAAAATTTGATATTAAAATAAACAGTTGCATTTTTTTTGAATTAAATATTTTTTTAATGTTTCATTTTAAAATATGATATCATATATAATTTTAATAGTGCTTTCGTACAAAAGAAAAATAATGTATTTGTAATTTGTAATACATTGAATGATATGAAACAAAAGGTGTGACGGGCAAACATATAGGTAGGGGTGTCAACGGTTCGGATCCGGTTCGGATAGTGGTCACAGCAGATCCATATCCATATTTTTTTCGATACGGGTCCGGATACGGAATTATCGGGATCCGGATACGGTTAGGATAATAAACGGATACGGATACGGTTCGAATATTATCGGATACGGATACAGATACGGTTCTCTTTTGGATATTAAAACGGATACTATGTTATCATACCATAACTTACTTTTTAGCTATAAATATATATAATTTGATGAACGATAAATATGATTATATTTAAACGTAATTTTACGATTGTGAGTTTAAATCACTCACAAATCATTAATTTGTATATGATTTTTCAACTAATATCAAATATAATACATAAAAATAATATATAATATGCGTATCCGGATCCGGTTCCAGATACTCGAATCTGGTTTTGAGTATCCGGATCCTAAAAATACCCGGATTCGGAACATGGATCTGGTCCCCGCACCAAAACCGAATATCGATATTCGAGTAAAATATCCGAATCCGAGTGGATCTGGATATGGATCTGGTTGCTAATTTTAGGATCCGGAACCGAATTCGATATTCGGTTTTGGTGCGGGGACCGGATCTGTGTTCCGGATCCGAATATTTTAGGATCCGGATACTCGGAACCAGATTCGAGTATCCGGAACCGGATCCGTATCCGGATACGCATATTATATATTATTTTTATGTATTATATTTGATATTAGTTGAAAAATCATATACAAATTAATGATTTATGAGTGATTTAAACTCACAATAGTAAAATTACGTTTAAATATAATCATATTTATCGTTCATGTCACAAATTATATATTTATAGCTAAAAAATAAGTTATGTTATGATAACATAGTATCCGTTTTAATATCCGAAAGAAAACCGTATCTGTGTCCGTATCCGACAATATCCGAACCGTATCCGTATCCGTTTATTATCCGAACCGTATCCGGATCCGGATAATTCCGTGTCCGGATCTGTATCCGAAAAAAAATATGGATATGGATCTGGTATGACCACTATCCGAACCGGATTCGAACCATTGACACCCCTAATTGTATTTGACCCTTCAAATCCCTGTATTTTGCCGGATAACAAAATACACGGACATAGCTTCTCCCTGTATTTCATCACCAGCGCCATTCTTTCTTTCTCGTTAATGGCTCTCTCAATATTGCCAAACTGTTCGCCCATGTCTCTTTATCTCTCGCTCTAATTTTCTTCAATGGCATCGTCGCTCTCTAGCTCCTCAATTCGCTGGTGCTGTCAGTCCTCAAGGTCTTCGCCATTTTTCCCTCGCTCTAATCCATGTGTCCTTCTCTCTTGCTCTAAATCAAGTGAAATGGTACATCTCCATCTACCTCGGGTGATTGGTACCATCTCTTTCTCTCTCGCTTTAATTTTCTTCGAGGGTACCATCTCCATCTACTTGCCAGGTACTAATTAGGCGGAATCCTATTCTCTGACTAGTATTTTGTCAGTTCATTTCTAAATTTTGTGTTAATTAGGTTGACTTTTTGTATTATAATTATTCTCTAATAGTTCAATTTAATACTTTTTTGTACAATTGTTCACAAATTAGTTCATTTATTGAGATTACTTGCATATCAATTTACTTGTGAATTTAGCTAATTAGGGCTAATTAATGTTTTCAATTCTAGGTTAAATCAAAAAGTCACCTTGCAAAAACATATATAATCATGTGCCATCGCCGATTTTGCCTAATTCTGATGAGGTGAGTTTTCAATTCTCGATTTATGACTTTCAATTATTTTATATTTCTTTTGAATTTTGCCACATATGTCACACCGGAATTTCATTGAACAAGTTCCATGCATCCAAAGGAACCCCACAATTCAAATGTTATAGTTTGAGGCAAATAGTATTATTAATTAGTGCTAAGCGTTATTCCTGATTTCATGAATTCTTGAAAACGTTTCATGCAATTAATTTGAATTAATGAATTCTCGATTTATATTTCGTACAGTGAACGGAGAAAGGAGAAGTAGCACCAAAATATGTATCGGAGACATTCATTTTCGACGGTAACGTAACTCTCCAGGAGGATTTGAGTTAGTTCATTGAATATAATAATTATTCCCCTATTGTTGATCTTATTTATCATGGGAGTTTTATTTGAATCTAATTGAATTTATGGGGGGTATTTAGTAGTTATAGTGAACATAAAAATTAGATGTAATTGAATTGTTTTTATAACGAAATTTTTGATTATGTGATTGTGGTTTTGCAATTGGTTAATCTCTTTTATTTTTTGTACGTAATATATTGTTTTGATTTTTAATCAGTCTTGAATCGAAGATGTTATTTTGTAAATTTAATTCGTGATTTATAATCAATAAAAAGCTTGTTTAAAAAAATAATGTGATTATGTTTTATCTAATCATTTATCATAATAACTAACATAATTGAAATCCAAAATCTTCAAGACAAATCAAACAACAAATTTTTATATACATGATATTGGAATTCAACAAATCAAACAACTAGCATGTATTGTAAAATACATGGATTATCAAATACATGTATATGATATATTCAGTGATTGGACTAACAATTTGTTTTAATGCGACGGTAAAAGTTCACGTTTTGTTTTTGACGATCCAAAATTTGCATTGCGACCGGGTAAATAGTTACAATATTTGTTTTTTGGTTTGAGTTTTGTAGCTATAATCTTCTTTAAGTATTTCTCCTTAATCCCTTTCATATTAAAATAATTCTTTTGTAGATCGTGCTTTTCCTTGACTCACCCATCTTCAGCCACCATAAACTTAATAGCTGTGAATTCCGGTAATTTTTTTTGTTTTCAATTTTAATTAAATTTTATTAACTTTATTAATTAGGAACAAGGCAACCGGTTTTGTCCAAATGATTTTGGGCAATATTTTGTCCAAAACTAATTCACCATCACGCGATTTTTAATCTAAAAATAGATAATTGTTCCAACAAAATTTTACCTTAAAATCTTCTGAAATTTCTAAAATTATGAAAAATCAATAATCTCCAAACAAAATCATATTAATTGTTCAAATTTTTATGTAAAAATTTAACTCACGTAATTTTATCTTATGTCATCAAATATTAAAAAAATTGAAATTATATTAAAATCTTTTAATTTTGATAGACTTTGGACGAAATTATCTCCAAAGTCCTTTGGACAATTATGTAAAATTATATTAAAATCTTATAATTTTTGAAACCCAAAAAATATATATTGAAGAAGATGAGTTAGCTTGCTATAAAAATAATAATTATAATCTTTTTTTATATTTCACTAATAGTTGTGTAGTCTCGTGGTGAAATGTAAATTTAGAAATTGAGAGGATTCACCTTATTATTTCGAATTCGTAACTGAATTACGAAAAAAAAAATATTATAAAAAAAAATTGTTGTTTTAAACAATATTTTTTGTTTCGAGTTATATAGTTTATTCGTAGATGTTTCAGTTTGCTTTTCAAATCAGCCCTTGCCTCGTGATGACACTTGTGCCAAATTTGATTAATCAGCCGATTGTTGAACTTTTTTTTTTGATAATAAATGGAGAAGGCTCATATGTCCTCCATTCATTGATGTCAATGAGGATCGAACTCACAACCTCTCACAACACATGATTTTTTGTGTCTCACACTCAACCAACTAGGCTATGGGCCCATTGTTGAACTTAACTCATTTGTTTTCTGTATTAATTGTAATATTTTTCTGAGTTATAAATGATTGATTGTAGATAGATTTCCAATGGCGCAACATTTTGTTGAAGGCTTGGAGGATGATTTTAATCACATGATGATTGGTTTTGATGACGATTTTGATGGCGAGGGATATGAATTTGGTTTTGAGATAACCGATGGCGTAAATTCCTTTCGATTCTTTGTTTTTGTGATAAATTTCTATTTTTTAATTTAATAAGAATTTGTCTTTCGATGTCGAACTTATTTAATATAGGAGATAGAGAATTACAAGACGTCAGCATTAGAGTATAACGCTGGAAAAGATATTCAAGGGATATCTTGGGAGTTATTCAACTTTACGAGGAAACAATTTCGCAACAAGAGACTTAAGCGGTATAAGAATCACGTGGATATTTTGATATCACATGCCTGCTTACAAAAGGTGAGTAATAGTGAATTCGGGGGTTTTAAAGTATTTGGTACTACGGGATTCAAATATAAATTTTTAATAGGCAAAATTTTCTTTATTTCTAATAAATTCTTACAATTATTTTTTGTATTTTCAAAATTCATATTTGATATTTTTTTCAATGTGATTGACTGCTCAATCTTTAAGGCCTATTTATGGGTTCACAAATCCTGGTACTACAATATTAAAAATTTGTCGTATAATTATTTCCTAAATTACTTTTTTTAGAAAACATGTCATGTAATTATTTTCTTAAAATATTCTTTCCTTAAAATTATATCAAAACAAAAATTCTTAAAATTATTTGGGATAATTAATAATTCGGATTTGGGGCTTATTACCAAAAACAACTGATTTTCCTTCGAATTGCAATCTAAAATTTATATTTTATTGTGTAGGAATTCAAAGAAGTGTCGAAAGAGAGTAGATTGTATGATTTTCAGTTTTATACTAGACATGTGAAGTGTAGCATTCCGCATTTTCAGGTACTAAGAATCTCCTTTGATAAAAATGTCTCTGATTTCACCTGATTTACATTAGACGCATTTGACGATACTATGTACATAATTTTTTAGCGAAGGAACTTATTGTGGGCCACATCAAAGCATGACGTGTACAACGTTAAAAACAATAACATCATGCATTATTCACCACTTTCTCGCCGATCCAAGGAATTACTTAATGTTTCACGAGAAGTCATATCCTCTCAGGTAATCCTTATGGAATAACAAGGACTATTTAGTTCATGGGAAAATTTTGGGTGTTTTCTAGAGAGCCGCAAGGGTAAGCTAGAGAGGTTTTGGAAGAGAGAGCCCTAGAGAGGTTATATAAACACAAACCAAATGTTAATTTTTTTTTAATAAAATGAAATTTTAAATATTATCTATATTGTATGTATATAAGATAAGATATGCAGAAGTTTCTTTATCAACAAACATGCATAAAGCATTTCTCACATTTTCAGGAATCATGTATCCTTTCGAGGGTACAAATATGCAGCATGTCCGTGAAAGAGAATTTGTTAGCTGTTGGAGGTTTTGAAGGTGAACTTGTTCTCAAGGTAGTATTATAACTCGTAAAATTTTGCGTTTTCTTTTGTCTTCTGACGACGTGTATTTATGTATCTGACGTGTATTTATTTATGTGTAGTATATAAATAAACCTGGGGTTGAAATTTGTACGCAATTAACCGACAACGATGCCATTAATAACTCGGTGCATATTTATCAGTCTCCAAAGTAACGAACTATGTTTACCAACAATTTATCAATTTATTTATTTTTTCCTTGTGATAATTTTAACAAAATCACATTTTCAACAGTGGTCCGACTCGAGTAATGGCTGGTAACAGCGACTCGTCCGTGCTTGTCTTCGATATCGAGACATTTTCTATATCCAACTGTTTCCCATATTCCTGGCCTGTCAACGTGAGTCTGTTTATTTTTTACTAAATTCTTTAAATTAATTATTAACTTGATATCATCTTTTTCAAAAAATTTGGACCTCCTTAATATTTTGGAGTCGAAATCCGATTTTACGGACATCTGGTTTGGCAAATAATCACAAGAGGGAGGAATGTAAATCACCAATCGAATGCTTCACATGCAAAGAACAAGGCCAAATATTTACAAATTGTACAAAAAATGGATTACAAAACAGAAACCACATGAATACCAAGTTTTCTTGAAACCAGTCTCCTTAGAAGAATCAATAGTGAAGAAAAAAAATAGTGCTGCAGAGCAGAAAGTTCAAATGCTCCTGAAAAGAGTTTCTCCTTCCTTGGCGTCTCTAAGCAACCTTCAAACCCTAACAATATGCTTTGGTACAGTAGAAAAAATAATTAGAGTATGAATCAGTACAATGTGGTACTAGAAATAGAAAAAATAACATGAAGGATATACCATAGCAGCTAAAATTGGATGATAGATACAGGGAGTTTTGTCACAGTTTCAGTATTCTGGATGGAAAGAGATAAAAAGAGGCATCATATAAACTTGAAAAACAATGGGTAAGGGAAAGTGTACGAATGGTGATCATGCTCAATTAGTTCCAACTCCAATTTCAAGAGCACAAGAAATCCAACTAAAATAAGACGAATTACAAAGTTAGATGAAATTACCCAAATAGTAGGGGTATACATGATATTTTCATATTTTCCTTGGTATTCTGAAAAAGAAAGCATAATAGGAAAGAAAGATGTGCCTCTCGTTTAACAATTAGAAATGGCAGGAAATTACAGAATCTTCAATTGTAAATTTGAAAGAAACTATTTTGAAGTTCAAAATTTGAACACCAAATTAAACACCAAATCATTTTTTTATGTCAAATGGAGAAGACAATTTTAACGGAAGAGAAGATCTAACCTGTGGAAATCTTGGTTCCTTTGCTGTGCCGAAGGTCAGGTCTCGGCCAGGGTTGAGTCAATTTCATCTCTTATCGCTCTTCCTCTAGTCACCGAACAAATCTTCTTCCCAATTTGTAGCTTTGTTAGGTTTTGTACACCTGAAATAAACTGAAGAATGCATTTATTATGTCTACATTAATTGTGTGATTATGTCCTAATTACTCGTAAATCAAACTCAAACCAACAATCCTAATCGGTACTCATCCAAATCATGGCAAAATGAGACCAATTTCAGTGTTCTTAATCTATACTCATACGAACCCAATTTCAGTGTTCATAATCTATACTCATTCCAAAAATCAATTGAAAAATTAACAGAGAGAGAGAGAGAGAGAGAGAGAGAGAGAGAGAGAATATACAGTATTGAAGATTCGGCAGAAAGTAATTCCCAAATCGTCACTCGAAGATTCAGCAGAAAATCACTCGATTCAACAGAAAACCACTCGATTCAGCAGAAAACAACTCGATTGAGCAGAAAACCACTCGATTCAGAGACAAATCGCAGAAACTCATCAGAAAACCGTAAATTCGAAGATAACCCCACAAACTCGAAGAAATTCGCAGATTCAATCAAATCGCCACTCGAAGTTGTTGTCGCCACTCGAATCGCCGTCGGATCTGGCTCGAATCTCCGTTCGAATCGTCGTCAAATCGCCAAACCCTAGACGAGTCGTTGTCGCGGAGAGAGAGAGAGAGAAAGAGAAAGAGATGAGGGCTCGGGTCTGAGGGAGGGTGAGCGGGTTTGGGTTGGGTCTAAGGGTGAGCGGGTTTGGACCCGCAGACCCGAATTCCTTGTATATGTATGTATACTAAAAAAATAAAAATGGACCCAAAAAAAAATGGACCCGAGTCCATGCTTCTTGGGTCTTATACATGGGCCGGGTCTGACTAAATAGCTACTCTTTTTATTTCTATTTTTCGTTTACTAATTTTTTCTAATTTCATTTTAGAGTACGAGTGTGAGTCCTGATGGAAAACTACTTGCTGTGCTTGGAGATAGCACTGACTGCATAATCGCAGATCCTCAATCCGGAAAGGTACGTATATATAATCTAAAATTTGAATAATGTAATGTCAACAAAAATTTCTAAAATCAGTTCTTTTTCAAATTAGGTTGTTTCGCGTCTGAAAGGTCATCTAGATTACTCATTCTCCTGCGCTTGGGATCCATCATCAAAAATTCTCGCAACTGGAAACCAGGACAAGACATGTCGTGTATGGGATATTAGGAACACATCAAAATCTTTGGCTGTATTGAAAGGCAATATTGGTGCCGTCAGAAGCATTCAGTTATCGTCCGATGGGAGTTCTCTTGCTTTTGCGGAATCAGCAGATTTCGTCCATGTGTACGATGTGAGGAACAATTATTCGTCTGCGCAAGAGATTGATTTTTTTGGAGAAATTTCGGGGATTTCGTTTAGTCCTGACTCTGAATCTCTTTATGTTGGCATCTCCGATATTTCTTACGGAGGATTAATAGAGTTTAGTAGGAGGCGTCAATATCAATACCTCGATGCATGGGTTTAAAGATAAGACGCGTTATGGTTTCTTCCTCAATGGTGTTAACGGATTCTTACTCCTTATCCCACTCCTCTCGGTGTTTTGAGGGCCGGTACTCAGTTCTGTCCTCATCACAATCCGAGACAGGAGAGAGTTAGAAAAAAAGATTTAATTAACAAATAAACTACTATTATTTGTTGCAAAAGGTGTCAATATCAATCCCACTCCTTATCTCACTCATCATTCCATTTTATTATTGTTCTTTTAGTTTGTGTAACTTTGTTGAGTATCGGCGTCACTATCAAGCATCGCGCAACGGATTGTGAGACAGGGTCTGACCCGATCCCGAGGACCACGTCGTCGATACGAGAGGGAAACGAATACCTATGTCTCCGGAGCTGCCTTGCGCATTTTGGAATTTCGATTGAATACCGAACTCAACTATTACAAGGTTTTTGCCCAGATGGATTTACACGAATATATCGATATATGGCAGGATTTACAAATAGTAACGAGCCTATTACAAATTGCTACAAACGAAATATTATTTATTTAATTTTAGGACTTGTTGGGGTGTTTGTTTTTCCCGCCCGATGATGACGATGGTATGAATTTCTAGAGCTACGATTTGGTTGTTTGAGAATCTGTGTGTTTGTGTATTTGTGTGTTCTCTTTGTGTTTGTTGTTGAATTTGTGCGTAGGATTTATGTTTGTGTATTTGGTTGTTTGTTGAATTTGTGTGTTTGTGTATTTTCTAGGATTTGTGTTTGTTGTTGAATTTGAGTGTAGGATTTATGTTTGTTGTTGAATTTGCGCGTAGGATTTATGTTGTTAAATTTATTTCGTTCAATTTGTGTCGTATATGTGTGTTAGTATTTCATATAAATATAATTATATAGTTATATAAATATAATTATATAGTTATATAAATATATAATAATTTATGTAATTATATTTTTATATAATTATGTAATTATTTATATAATTAATATAATTATATAATTATAATATTTCGAATAACAATTATATAACAATAAATAATAAATAATATTTCGTATATAAATATGCTGATTTGGCTGCCGCCTTATAGGGTCGGCCCGCACCATTAATGTGTGTTGTAGGGTCGGCCCGCCCCATTAATGCGCGTTGTAGGGTCAACCCGCCCATGTCTTTCGTACTGATTTGACTGATGTGCTCTGATATGGCTGACATGCATATAGGGTCGGCCCGCCCCACTAAGTACCGCCCCAAAAGCCTTAAAGGGTCGGCCCACCCCTGTCAGGGTCACGACCTTTAGGGTCGGCTAGTTAGGGTCGTCTGGCCGTTCCAATAAGCTATTGGGGCGGTTTTGGGGTCTTGTTTGGTTAGTTGGCCGCCCCGATAGCCAATATATGTTGTAGTTTAGGGTTTAGGGTTTTGGCGCCTATGAGTTCCGTCATGACGCATGTTCCTCAGTCATGACGGACTATACAAGTTGGTAATTATCAAACTTACGGTTATAGTCCGTCGTGACTAACCATTCAAGAGTCATGATGGATCTCATGTATACTGGACGTCAGTAATGACGGACAGTAAGTCAGTCATGACCAATGTTCTAAAAATCGGTCTAGGCGGCCGCCTAGGCGGCGCCTAGGCGCTAGGCGTTGGGAAAACGCCCACGTTTAGCCTAGGCGTTCCTGTCTGGGCGGAATTCCGCCTAGGCCCGCCTAAATAGCGCCTAGGCCCGCATAATTCCGCCTAGGTCCGCCCAGGCCAATTTTTTTTTTTTTTTTTTTTTTTTTTTTTTAATTTTTTTTTTTATGGTTTAGGGTTTAGGGTTTAGGGTTTATTAAGACCCACAACTCATTTCCTTTCTTATTTCTATTTTTAGTAATTTTATTTTGTGATTTATTTGAATTTGTATTAATGGTATTTTGTAGATTTCATGTTACAATTTGTTTGGACGTTGTTTTAAATAAATTAATATGTAGATTTCATGTTATTATTTGTTTGGACGTTGTTTTAAATAAATCAATATACATTATTTTTAGTATAAAAAATTATAGCACAAATTATAATATATAAAAATTAAAAAAATGACAAAAACTATGTAAAATTACAAATCCGCCTAGATCCGATTAATCCCCGATTAATCCCTCTAGGCGCTAGACGGTGCCCGTCCGCCCGACTAGCGCCTAGCGATTTCTGTAACATTGGTCATGACGGACCTCATATATGCTGGACGTCAGTCATGACAGACAATTAGTCAGTCATGACGGACCTCAACTCATATTGAGATTGAATACACTGTAAGTCACAACGGATAAACCAATCCGTTGGGACTGACCTATGCGTTCCGTCATGACGCACATTTCTCAGTCATGACGTGAAGGGAAATATTCCCGACCCCGGGCCCGCGCAGCGGATATGAAGGCCCGGTCCGGTTACCAAAATCCGAGATCACGCCTCGACTTTGAGAGTAAGATGCAAATTAGGATAGACAATTACCAGCGTGAAATTGATCACGCACGACGGGTTGATCGCTCGCTTCCTTCTCTTCTTCGATGTCACATTGGTGACTAGCCCGTGCGTCCCATACCACACGTCTCCCACCGTCTTGACACACCTCCGGTTGTCTACGTTCGTCCCATATCCACACGCTTCCACATCCTTTTGCTCTTTCGTTTTGATCACAACGAAGAGCCACAAGTGTCGCTCCTCTACTCGTATCCATCGTGAGTCGTAGCACTTTGGTCGCGGATGCACCTGCCTAGACGATGCACCGGTGAACTTGCATGATTGCTTTCGATTCTCTAGACGGAGAAAACTTTTTTCTCCTCTTTTCTGTTTCTCTCTTTCTCTTCGCATTCTTTCAACACCTTGATTAGAGTCTCTCTAATTTCTGGACTGAATTAGACTTAATTCAATTGCTTAGACTGACCAAAAGGAGAGAGAGAAACATCCTATTTATACTAAAATAGGACAAGGATTGGGTGAAAGGTTGCGTATATCCAATATACACTTCCAGCAGCATGTTCGTTCGAACGCAACGTACAGTTCGTTCGAACGGACTGCTTCCTGTCATGAGAATGTATAAAACCATTTTATACTCGAAGAGGTTCATTCGAACGCATCCTTACGATTCGTTCGAACGAACCATCTCCTGTCCTACTTTAGTGTTAATTTCAAACATCATTCGTTGTAGTCCATTCGAACGAACACCAAGGTTCGTTCGAACGAACCACTCTCTGGAATGAATATGTGTAAAACCATTTTACACTCGCAGCGGTTCGTTCGAACGAACCCAACGGTTAGTTCGAACGAACCACTCTCTGTAACTTAACTTTGCATAATCATATTATGTATTTCATCAACCCATGAACATTCATGTTTATATATCCTTATATGTACACTTTTACGGTTGATCCGAAACTGTATTTCTTTCATGACGGACTATACAATTTGAAAATTATCAATCTTACAGTGACAGTCCATCGTGAAGTACCATTAAAGAGACATGACGGACCTATTGTATACTGGACGTCCGTCTTGACGGAGAAGAAGTCAGTCATGACGGACCAACTAGTTTTTGAATATTCCTGTTGTAACAGCTAGTTTGACTTGCAGTCAGTCACGACGGACTCGAAAGAAATACAGTTTCGGATCAACCGTAAAAGTATACACAAGGATGAACAAATGTAAGCGTACATTTGTGGTCATAACTTTCAGTAGGAAAATCCAATTTGAATGGTTCAAATTGGGTTAGATAGATAATAAGATTATCTACAACTTTCATGTAGAAATATATTTCATATGAATGAAGTATCAGTGTCGTTTCTATGAAATACCGAAAGGGTGCAACAGTATGACATATAGTTAGTAAAACCGTCATAAGTTTTGCATACGAACTCCAATTGGGCCAGGACAAATTGGGTTGGGTAAATAATAAGATTAGCTACAACTTTAGTGTAGGTTGATTTTCTGTCCGAAGAATTTACCATTTTCGTATGGACAGAATACTGAACAGGTTCATGCAGTTTTCTGTGTGAAAGGGTGTATATTGGATATACATGCCTTTTGGCCCATCCTAATCCTATGATATAAATAGGATAATTCTCTCTCTTCTATTCAGTTGAATCATTCTTATTATTCAGAATTATCCAGAAATATAGATCGACATCTTTCAAGAGAGTGAAAGGGTGTGAAGAGAGAGAACCGAGAAAAGGAGTTTTCTCGGTGTAGAGAATCAACTAATCGAGCAAGTTCGCCGGTGCTTCGTCTAGGCAGTTGCATCCACGACCGACGTCTTCCGACTCAAGGTGGATACACGTAGAGGAGCAACACTTGTGGCTCTGCGGTTGTGATCGATCTGGAGGAGCATTAATCGTCAATGACCGGTGAAAGACGCGTGGTGTGGGACGTGCGGATTGTCACCAACGTGACATGAGAAGAAGGCATAGCAATCGACCCTTCGAGTGCAATTAATTTTGCACCAGTATGAATCTATCCTTCTTATTGCATCGTACCCTTCGAAGTCATGGCGTGATCTCGGGGTTTTGGGAACCGGACCGGGCCTTCATATCCGCTGCGCGGGCCCGGGGTCGGGATAAATTCCCTACAGTGGTATCAGAGTGATCGCCATCGATTCGAGGGTCGAATCATAGTCGTATATATGATATACGCACGGGTTATCAAAGTTCGTACCCGTTTGCATGATGTTACATATAGAGAAATTCAAATTCCGTTAAAATCACAAGTAGAATTCGCTAGAGATCGATCAAAAGTTGATTGAGAGTATCTAGGAATGATCGTGAAAAGGTTTCATGAATAATCGTTTTTGAAACGAACGAAAACAGACGAAACAGCAGAAAAATCGCATAGTCCGTTATAACGGACTGGTTGATCCGTTATAACGGACACTGTATGTGATACAGGAAATTGGGAATTTCTGCGAAAATTACATAGTCCGTTGTAATGGACTTGGAGTTCCATTGTAACGGACCATGTATATGATACAGGGATGTGAGGAGGATTGTGAATAAATGCATAGTCCGTTATAACGGACATAGTTCCGTTGTAACGGACCTTGTATGTGATACGAGGATGCGGGGATGCCTATGGTGTCTTTTGGAGTCCGTTGTAACGGATGAGATCCGTTGTAACGGAGTTTGTTCACGAGATAGTCCGTTGTAATGGACCCTATGTTGCGTTATAACGGACATGTTTCTGGCAATTTTGGCCAAACTCCGGAATAAATAACGTTGTAACGGACTAGAGTTCCGTTATAACGGAGTGAAGGAAACTGGGGTTCCGTTGTAACGGACCATGGTGCATTACAACGGACTAGTTTATGTTTGCTGATTTTGTTTTCGTGATAACTTTGGCTACACAACTCGGAATTTTGAGTTCTTTATATCGATATGATCGACATCAAACATTCTAGCATATTAGATAATTAATTATTTAGAATAATTAGTCTCCCTAAATAAATCATATGCATTTCGAAAATCTTGTGATAGTGATATAATATGATTATGTCACGAATTATTAAACATGAATGTCATGATCCCTCATAATATTTAAGTCGTGGAAATGCCTTCCATATCATCAACCATCGAAATTGGTATCACTATATGTGTGTTGTTAGGCCTTCGTCATGCACACATGTTGTTGGTACTAATGGGTGGCAAGCGTTAAATGGGGACTTACGTGTTGTTAGGCCTTCGTCATGCACGTGAGTAGTCCACTTGACGATACGTTTGATATGGTTATGACTTAATCGTCCAAGCCAATCCGATTGGAGTTCGGGGCATAGTTAGAATGCACACACGGAAATGGGATTGTATATGATACGATCCATCACCGAAATTCTATAAAGGTTCGAGAGTCGCATGTGATGCGATTGGATTATATCCTACCTAAATAAGCGAGATCCCACTCGATAGGCCTTCGTCACTTGTGGGAGGATTGCGAAATATGGATCTCAGGTGTTATGGACTTGGAGTCCCGTATCGGTATGAGGGTTATCGATTCGATAAAATAACACCATTCATTTAATCATCATGTAAGCCTATAAGATAAGTACGCAACGTTAGTAATCAATATTTTATTTCATTTGTAGAATATGTCTTCTAGTAACACTAACGCCATGTCGATTAGATCGACATTAGAAAAGGATAAGCTAGTGGGTCGGAACTACTTGGATTGGCACCGAAACCTGAGAATAGTTCTCAGGCAAGAGGGTAAAAGCCACGTATTGGATACGAAACTAGTGGAACCGGGCCCCGATGCTACGGCCGATGAGAGGGCCGCGTTTGAGAAACTTAAGAAGGACTCAAATGATGTTACGTGCCTCATGTTGGCATGTATGGACGCTAGTCTTCAAAAGTAGTTTGAAGACTCGGATGCGCACATAATAGACGTTGTACTCAAGGAAATGTTCCAAGAGCAGGAGCGTATTGAACGGTTCATGACACTCAAAGAGTTGGTAAACTGTAAGATGCCTTATGGGTCTTCGGTGATCACTCACGTTTTAAAAGTGCAAGCTCTCATAGATCATCTAGAGAAGCTAGGAGAGAAATTGTCGAAGATTATGCAACAATATTTGATCTTGTGTGCACTCCCTCCAATGTTTTCTCCGTTTGTGACTAACTATCACATGCATTCGATGAACAAAACGATCCCTGAGCTTCACGAAATGCTCAAGAATTACGAGTCGGAGATGTTGAAGACATCCGGGGAGAACAAGGCAAAGGTTGCAGGAAATGTTCTCATGATTCAGAAAAAGGATCGTAAGAGATCGATGTCCAAGGGCAGTTCGGCTAAGAAACGTTCGAAGCCGAATAAAAAGGGAAAGGAGAAATCCAAGGATGCGACATGCTACCATTGTCACAAGACTGGACATTGGAAGCACAATTGCAAGGCTTACCTCGATGAGGTGAAGAAGGGCAATACGGCTTCGGAAGCCGGTCCGTCAGGTATTAGCGTTATCGAAATTCATCTTTCTACTATGACTAATTGGGTATTAGATACCGGTTGTGGGACTCATATTTGTCGAAATATGCAAGTTCTTCAAAATAGTCGAAGGTTGGAGAAAGGCGAAGTTGATCTACGAGTCGGGAATGGAGCAAGAGTTGCTGCGTTTGCCGTAGGAGTAGTTAATTTGACTTTGCCGAGTGGACTTATATTAGTACTAAATAATTGTTATTATGTACCGACATTATGTAAGAACATAATAAGTGTGTCGAAATTAGCCAAGGATGGCTATGAATTTGTTATTAAAAATAATGAATTTTCTATATGTAAGGATAATATTATCTATGGAAATGTTCTATTAGAAAATGGTCTTTATGTATTGGATTTTGATCACGAAAATCACGAGTCACTTTATAATGTTAATACGAAAAGAATCAAACCGAAAGCTGATAGTCGGACTTTCTTTTGGCATTGTCGTCTCGGTCATGTGAATGAGAAACGCATTGCTAGACTCCATAAAGATGGAATGCTAGACTCATTTGAATTTGATTCATTTGAGAATTGCGAATCTTGTTTGCTTGGCAAGATGACAAAGGCGCCATTCTCCAAGGCCGGAGAGCGGTCCAACGACTTGTTGGAACTCATACATTCAGATGTGTGTGGACCGATGAGCATCGAGGCAAGATGAGGCTATCGATACTTTGTTACGTTTACGGATGATCATAGTAGATATGGTTATATCTATTTGATGCGTACAAAAGCGGAGACCTTTGAAAAGTTCAAAGAGTTTCAAAACGAAGTTGAAAATCAGCTTGGCAAGAAAATTAAAGCCATTCGATCGGATCGAGGAGGCGAATATTTGAGCTATGAGTTTGAAGACCATCTAAAAGATTGTGGAATAGTTCCACAATGGACTCCGGCAGGAACGCCACAATGGAATGGCGTGTCCGAGCGGAGAAATCGAACCTTGTTGGACATGGTCCGATCTATGATGAGTCAAACTTCCCTTCCAAAATCGTTTTGGGGTTATGCCCTAGAGACCGCGGCTTACTTATTAAATCGCATACCTTCTAAATCGGTTGAAAAGACGCCTTATGAGATTTGGTCCGGAAAACCTCCGGTGTTGTCTTTTATTCGGATATGGGGATGTCAAGTTTACGCCTTATGAGAAGAATGGTAGCTGGAGGTTGTGTGTGGATTATAGAAAATTAAATGCACTAACAATAAAGAACAAGTATCCTATCCCAGTTATAGATGATCTATTAGATGAACTTAATGGGTCATGTTACTTCTCTAAGATAGACCTGATGTCAGGCTATCATCAGATTAGGATGAAGAAACAAGATATCCAAAAAACTGCTTTTAGAACTCATTTAGGACATTATGAATATAAGGTAATGCCCTTTGGATTAACCAATGCCCCTGCTACATTTCAGAGTTTAATGAATGAATTATTTAGACAATACATAAGGAAATTCATACTAGTGTTTTTTGATGATATCTTGATATACAGTAAAAGCTTACAAGAACATCAGGAACATTTACAAGTGGTACTGGAAATACTCTTAATTAATGGACTGGTAGCCAAAATGAGTAAATGTGAATTTGGTAAGCAAGAGATTGAATATTTAGGTCATATTATTTCCAGTAAAGGGGTGTCTACTGATCCTGAGAAAATAGAAGTGATGAAATCATGGCCTATACCCAAAACTATTAAGGAATTGAGAGGGTTCCTAGGGTTGACAGGGTATTACAGGAAGTTTATCAGAAATTATGGGGCCATAGCTAAACCACAGACAGAGTTACTAAAGAAAAATGCTTTTACATGGCAAGATGAGGCTACCAAGGCATTTGATCTATTAAAGGATCCAATGTGCAAGGCACCAGTACTGGCCGTGCCTGATTTCTCACTGCCATTCACCATTGAAACTGATGCCAGTGATAAAGGCATAGGAGCTGGTACTATTACAAGGGAAGAATCCCATTGCTTTTATGAGCAAAGGGTTGGGGCTCAGGGCTCAAGGATTGTCTACCTATGAAAAAGAATTTCTAGCCTTACTAGAAGCAATAAAAAAATGGAAGCACTATATTCAGAATGGTCCATTTGTGATCAAAACTGACCAGATAAGATTGAAATATTTACTGGAACAAAGACTCAACAGTCAAATGCAACACAAGAGTCTTTGCAAACTATTAGGCTTAAACTACAACATTGAATATAAAAAAGGGGTTCAGAATGTTGTAGCTGATGCCTTATCCAGGGTTGAAAAAGGAAAAAGTGTGGAAATTATGCAAGGAAACCCAGAATTAGGGTTAAGTCATGCTATTTCAGAAATTATTCCCATATGGTTGCAGGAATTAAAGGAAAGTTACCAGGATGACCTCATGGTATATGAAATTATTTCAAGAATTAATCATAATTCTAGGGGAGCTGAAAATTGGACTAACTATCAGGGAATTCTGAGGTATAAGAATAGAGTATATGTGGGACCCTCTGGACAGTGGAGAGATAGAATTATACAGGAAATGCATGATTCTCTGATAGGAGGGCATTCTGGAGTCCTAGGAACCTATAAGAGGATTAAGAAATCTTTTTATTGGCCCCACTTGAAGGAAAGAGTGCACCAACATATTCAGAATTGCCATAATTGCAAATTGAATAAAGGAGAAAGGGTAGCTAACCCTGGGTTGCTACAACCAATTCCAATTCCTGAATGGGCATGGAAGGGTATATGCATGGACTTTATCACTGGGTTACCAAAATTCAAGGGTAAAGATGTAATTTTAGTGGTGGTAGACAAGTTTACTAAATATGGTCATTTCCTACCTCTATCACACCCATACAAAGCCCTAGATGTGGCTCAAGTGTTCATAGAAAATGTGTTCAAGCTACATGGGTTACCAGAATCCATCATAACAGACAGAGATCCAATCTTCACTAGTATTTTTTGGAAAGAGTTATTCGAGAAATTAGGGGTGAAATTAAACTTCAGTACTGTTTATCACCCCCAAACTGATGGACAAAGTGAAAGATTGAATCAATGCTTAGAAAGTTATCTGAGGAGTATGGTTTTTGAAAACCCTAAGAATTGGATTACTGTTTTACCCCTGGCTGAATGGTGGTATAACACCACATACCATTCTTCCATTAAAATGTCTCCCTATGAAGCATTATATGGGTACAATCCTCCTCAGTTGAGTTTAGGATCACCCCCCAGAAGTCAAGTTGAGAAAGTAAATAAATCAAATCAGGAAAGAGTGGACCAATTGAGGAGATTAAAGGAAAATCTTAAAATTGCTCATGAAAAAATGAAAAGGATGGCGGATAAAAAGAGATCAGAAAGGAAATTTAAACTAGGAGATTGGGTATATCTTAAGTTACAACCCTATAGGCAAGTAACAATTGGAGGTAAGGGAAATCAGAAATTGAAACATAAATACTATGGTCCATTCGAAATAATTGAGAGAATTGGAGATGTGGCATATAAATTGAGATTACCACAATCCTCACAAATTCACCCAGTCATGCATGTGTCACAATTGAAACCTGGAATTATGGATGGGGGTAAGTGGGTACCTGAATTGCCGATCGTGGGTCCAGAAGGAAGACCCAAGGTTGAACCCCTGGCCATCCTAGGTCATCGTGATAGTAAGAAACAAAATCAGTTGGTACCGGAGGTTCTGGTACAGTGGTCGAATATGAGCCCGGAAGATTCCACCTGGAAAAGGTACGATCAGATGAGATTACAATTTCCGAATTTGTTCTTTGAGGACAAAGAACAGTCTGAGGGGGAGGTATTGTTAGCGCCAGATCGTGTTAAGGGAAAAGAAGGCCCTAGCATAAGGAAGGTAAAGATTACTGGGCCAACTAACCCTAGTGGGCCATTAAAGATGAGGATCAATAAGAAGTTGTTTGGGCCTGATTATCAAGTGAGGTGAAAAAGGCTTTAGAAGAGATTTAATGGTATAGGATCTAGATCCGTTATGGCGAACCGAATCCGAACTGGAGATCTCCAGGAATGTCTAAACTGGAGGGAGGGGGCAGATTCAAATCTGGTTGCTACCGTACTAGCTTAGTGATTATATTCCATTTTAGTTACTCATTATCTATCTTTTAATTACTATTTTACTTATGTTAATTCTGTTGGAGTATTTAAAGTAGAGAATGTAATTAGGGTTTTATTATCTGTAATACTGAACAACTATTTTCTATTCTCTAGCCGTCACTCCTCTTCTATCTTCTCTTCTATCCCTTCTTTATCAATCCTGTTATTGTAAGAACTATCATTAATGAATACATTTCCATTTTTGGTTGGTTAATTACTGTTTTATTCATCCTGTTAGTAATTGTGCTAACAAAATCTTTTCACGATCATTCCTAGATACTCTCAATCAACCTTTGATTGATCTCTAGTGAATTCCACTTGTGATTTTAATGAAATTTGACTTTCTCTATATATAACATCATGCAAATGGGTACAAACTTTGATAACCCGTGCGTATATCGAATATACGACTATGATTCGACCCTCGAATCAATGGCGATCGTTATGATACCACTGTAGGGAATTGTCCCGACCCCGGGCCCTCGCATCGGATATGAAGGCCCGGTCCGGTTCACAAAACCCGAGATCACGCCTCGACTTCAAGAGTACGATGCAAAGTAGGATAGACGATTACCAGCGTGAAATTGATCACGCACGACGGGTTGATCGCTCGCATCCTTTTCTTCTTTGGTGTCACGTTGGTGACTAGCCCGTGCTACCACACTTCTCCCGCCGTCTTGACACGTCTCCGGTTGTCTTCGTGCGTCCCATCACCACACGCTTCCACATCCTTTTGCTCATTCGGTATGATCACAACGAAGAGCCACAAGTGTCTCTCCTCTACCCGTATCCACCGTGAGTCGTTGCACCTCGATCACGGACACACTTGCCTAGACGATACACCAGCAAACTTGCATGATTGCTTTCGATTCTCTAGACGGAGAAAACTCTTTTCTCCTCTTTTCTCTTTCTCTCTTTCTCATCGCACTCTTTCAACACCTTGATAAGAGTCTCTCTAATTTCTGGACTGAATTCTAAATTCTGAATTGTCTCATTAGACTGACCGGACTGATTCTGAATATATATATATATATAGAGAGAGAGAGAGAGAGAGAGAGAGAGAGAGAGAGAGAGAGAGAGAGAGAGAGAGAGAGAGAAACATCCTATTTATACTAAAATATGACAAGAATTGGGTGAAAGGTTGCGTATATCCAATATACACTTCCGGCAGTATGTTCGTTCAAACGCACCATAAGTTTAGTTCGAACCAACTGCTTCCTGTCATGAGAATGTATAAAACCATTTTATACTCGAAGAGGTTCGTTCGAACGCACCCTTATGGTTCGTTCGAACGAACCATTTCCTGTCCCACTTTAGTGTTAATTCCAAACATCATTCGTTGTAGTCCATTCGAACGAACACCAATGTTGGTTCGAACGAACCACTCCCTGGAATGAATATGTGTAAAACCATTTTATACTCGCAGCAGTCCGTTCGAACGAACCCAACGGTTGGTTTGAACGAACCACTCTCTGGAACTTAACTTTGCACAATCCTATTATGCATTTCATCAACCCATGAACATTCATGTTCATATATCCTTATATGTACACTTTTACGGTTGATCCGAAACTGTATTTCCTTCAGGTTCACCAAAGCGTCATCACTGAGCCCCAAAGTCCGTCGTGACTAACACATAAACGCCACTACGGACAATACAAAGTTACAGAAGAGGTCCGTCATGACAGACAACAAGGCATCATGACTGACCTCAACTCATATCTGAGACTGAACACACTGTCCATCACAACGGATGAACCAATCCGTTGTGACTGACCTTTGAGTTCCGCCATGACGCATGTTCCTCAGTCATGACGGACTATACAAGTTGATAGTTATCAAACTTACAATGACAATTTGTCGTGACTGACCATTCAGAGTCATGACGGATCTCATGTATACTGGACGTCAGTAATGACGGACAGTAAGTTAGTCATGACGGACCTCATATATGCTGGACGTCAGTCATGACGGACCTCAACTCATATTGAGAATGAACACACTGTAAGTCACAGCGGATAAATCAATCCATTGGGACTAACCTATGAGTTCCGTCATGACGAACATTCCTCGGTCATGACGGACTATACAAGTTGAAAATCATCAAACTAACAATGACAATCCGTCGTGACATACCACTTTGAGATTTCTTGTTGTAACGACAAGTTTGACTTGCAGTCAGTCACGACGGACTATTGCGTCCGTCATTACGGACTGTATGAAACCAATCCGTTGGGGCTGACCTATGGTTCATTATTTTAATATTTGATATTGTATGAAATATTGTGAACAATGATATTATATTTGTTGTTACGTTTTTCGTAAAATTGTATTATATCTTATTCTTACATATTATTATTTAATGATACTAATATGGGTATTATTATTTGATTAAAAAAAATGAGATTTCTTGTTATCAAAATGTAAAATAATTGTAAAACATATGAATAATCATAAATAAATGCTCGTCAAACTGGATTTCAATTGGATTACAAGAAATCCCATTTATGATACATAAATATATTTCAATTGTAATACAATTATACATTTCTTGTTAACAAATATATTCTTGTTAAATCAAATAACTTTATTTTAAGATGATATTATTAATATTATCGTACAAATATATAATTGTATTACAATGAAAAACATAATTTACATGCTCGTCGCGTAGCTCGAGTATTCTACTAATAGAATTAAAACCTTCCACCCAAGGGGCATGCAGTGTCAACGTTTGGGAATTGGTGAAAATTGACCTCATAATAATCCAAAAAATTAGTTACACAAATAACTATAACATCTTAAAAATTAATGGATACAAAACTATGACAACGTCCAAAAACAATCAGCAAAGCACCAATTAGAAAACTGTTACTTCTTGCCTTGATAAATGTGAGTAATCCAATCCTCAAATTCAGAAGAACAAAATAGAAACAATAACTAATTTGATCTCACCTGAATTCTCCCAAAAAAAGTGCAATATGATTACTGCACGCTTTATTACAAATTATTAAAATAAGATTATTACATTAATATACAAATTTGATAAATAGGAAAAAAGAATAAACATAAAAGGTACATTGAAAAAAATAAGAACTTTTTCTGAATAACATCGACCTCCAATAATGCAAGCTCGTATAATTGATTACCTTTCATACTACACGATATATATAAATCATCACCAAACCCAAACATAAATAAAGAAAAAATTATATTAACTCAATGAATTAATTTAAGGAGCATTTTTACATATAACCCCATTTCAAATTAAAATTTTAAAAATAACCCCTTTCTAGAAATATTCCAAAAATAACCCTCTTTTTGATAATATTCCAAAAATAACCCCAAAAGAGATTTTAAATCTCGCCACAAATTTTATTTTTATTTTTTAATTTTTAAATATGATATATTTCCCCAAATTTTACCATAATATTTTTTATGAACTAATTAATACACTTAATTAAAATAATAACTAGTACATGTTGGCCGTTAACTTAATACATAATTAATATTTATTCGAATTTATAAATTTTAATAAATTTTAATGAATATTTAATTATATCTTTTAATTATTACGTTAATTAAATATAATTGTTCTACAATGGAGCATTCGGCGGGTAGATTTTGGGAAAATATTATGGTAAAATTTGGGAAAATATATCATATTGAAAAATATTATGGTAAAATTTGGGAAAATATATCATATTGAAAAAATAAAAAAAATAAAAAAAAAATTTATGGTGAGATTTAAAATCTCGGTTGGGGTTATTTTTGGAATATTATCAAAAAGAGGGTTATTTTTGGAATATTTCTAGAAAGGGGGTTATTTTTAAAATTTTGATTTGAAATGGGGTTATTTGTAGAAATGCTCCTTAATTTAAACCATATTTTACTGAAAATTGATGAACGCATTTTGGAATGATGCATTCTTTAGCGGGGCCCACTTCTGACAACATAAGAGGTTATGGGTTATGCAACATAAGTTTCTTCAACTCTCCACATCAGCACTGTTGGAATCAATTAAAAAAGATCAATTTTTGCATCTTATAATTATATGAAAAATGTGTAGGATAACTACATGTATTATCAGAAATTGCAAAGAAGACCATCCATTTTTCCGAAAAGCACGAAAGATAAAAAAGTTACGAACCTATAAGTGAAGATATTAAAATACACTGACAGCTTTGAGGAATTTGCAGGGTGAAAGCCTTCGAATCATTCTCATATCCATATGATTACAACATATCCGCCTTGAAATTAAATAAAAATTAGCAATTTAGCAAAATAATAAGGACTAAAGTGAATAAAAAAGCGCAATTACCTCGTTAATACTTAATAATAAAAATGCGCATTTACCTCTTTGATAATGTTCTGAAACTTCAGTTAATTTCTATAATTCCTTTGCTATTTGCGCTGCTGTTTCGCCGCATCCCATGGGCTCGAAAAACACATCAGACCTAATTCATCAAACATCAAAACTAATTAGTATAATATTTTCTTTATTGAGCGAAAATTACCCTTAATTCACCGTCATCAACACTAATTCATCACGCCTCAATGCTGATTGGTTATATAATACCCTAATTCAGCAAAAATAGCCTTAATTCACACACTTGAACACAAATTTCATCACAAGTATTTGCTAATTAGTACAAAACGAACAACAATCAAAGAAAAAATCAAACACAATCAAATGACATAAAACAAGACCAGACCTATTTCATCAAACATCAAAACTAATTAGTACAATATTACCTTTATTAAGCGAAAATTACCCTTAATTGACCATAATCGGCACAAATTCATCATTCCTCAACACTGATTAGTTATCATAATAACCTAATTCAACAAAAAATTAGCACTAGTTCACCTATTTGAACACTAATTTCATCACCAGTATTCGCTAATTAGTACAAAACGAGAAACAATTAAAGAAAAAATCAAACACAATCAAATGACATAGAACAAGAAGTGGTGAGGAGAAGGCAATTTACCTTCTCGTTGCTCTCAGAAGTGTTCTAGGGCGATTTATTGCCACCCTCATTAGGGTTTCAAAACTCTACTTTCGCCATGAGAGGAGATTTCGCCGTGAGAGCAGAAGAGAAAGGGAATAAACACAAAGAACGAACAGGAGAGAGAGAGAGAAAAGGACCTGTGAGTTGATTTATCTAATTAGTAGAATGGAGCCGGATTATAACGTGGAGTAGATGTAAATTATGGAATTATCTAATTCTTGTGTTTGTTTAGATGTTTGAATACTAAAATGCAACAAAGTATAATTTTTTGTTTGGTTGTTTGTAAAATTATGGAATATTGTGATTTTAGATATGAAAGTAGTTATAAATATTTGAGTAGTTAACAATCACGCAACATTTTTGTATCATTTTTGTATCGAGAAAAAATATATATAAATCATCTATGTTATAATTAAATCTACGCAACACAATTTTGAACATAAAATTACTAACATTCAAATTTAATCTAAAACATAACTAATATAACAATGTGCGCAGTACACGAAAGTACAACGTTAAAAATAAACCTCACCATACAATTTACCTTCCACCACCAAAATATATATTAATACCAAAATATATAACCCACCAAAATATTATACATCATAAACTTCTTCTTAACCCCATGAAAAATTGCTACCTCCATCTCCTCCCACTCCTAATTTAAATTGCCTCCAATTTAAATTGCTCACTCCTAATTCGTTGCTAAGGCCATTTATCATGCACACATATACTGCCCCAAATTGATTAATACCCAAGCCATGACCAAATTGGTCAAATACATTTTCAATCTAACATGCACACACGTGCAGTTTACTTAAGCTTATTCATGGAGACACACAAACACACATATACAGTTCACGTACAAATATAAACAGAGAGAGAGAGAGAGAGAGAGAGGTGGACAGACCTTGACGATTGTTGAGCAAGGGCTGAAACAGCGGAGGCTGGCTGTCGAGGAGACAAGAAGACGAAGAGGCGGCTCAGAGAGAAAGAAAGAGAAGAAGAGGCTGATAGAGAAAGAGAAGGGACGGGAGAGAGAGAGAGAGAGAGAGAGAGAGAGAGAGAGAGAGAGAGAGAGAGAGAGAGTTATTTGGCGCCAATAACTAATGCTCCACTTTGGCGCTCCGTGAAAAGTGGGAACCAAATTTATCCAAATTTTGGGAAGTACAAGATTCTAGAATTATGTAATTCCTTTATTTATGGTCTACCAAACAGAGAATTTAGAAAATACTGATTTTGAAATGAAATTCTTGCTCAAATTCTTGCTTCCAAACAACCCCTAAGTATACTGAAAAAATGTTTTAGTGGGAAAGTTTCCTCAAATATTTTTGCTAACTAACATTGAAAAGATAATTTAGAGGAATTTTTTTTTTCTAAATTTTTGCTAATTTTTTATCACATTTTAATTCATATGAAAATTTCAATTAAAAAAATAAAAAATTTAATCCTAAAAATCTAATCCTAAACCCTAAATCCTAAACGCTAAATGAGGCTGCCGCAGAGAAGGGAAGACATTTTAATCACTTTTGGGTTATTTGATGAGATTGTGTGTCTGGGAAACAGAGAGTGTGGGACCATTATCCCTCCATGTTGGTACTTCTCGCCGAATAGGGTCTATAAGGATATTTTTGTAAAATTGAGAACTTATAATGTGTTTTTTATGATTTTTAGGTAGTTTTGAAAACCCTAGTGGTGATTCACGGAACGCTGACACTCAGAGAAGTGATCAATTCGCAAGTCTTTTTTCTGCGAAGAATAACTCGAATGCTTTTAAGGACTTTTTTGTAATTTCGAAAAAGTACAGGGTTTAAATGAAAAAAATCATGTTTTTGTAGAGAAACACATAGCTGGAAACAAGGGCATTGCTCGAATAGTTACCAGCTTTGCAAAGGATTGTGCAAGGAGAAGTGTTCTTGTTGCTGATCATGATTATAGTTAGGGTCACAATTGTGCTAGAAATGGGTTTAGGGTTATGGTTGTAATTGTGTAAGAATTACGGTTTATGACTATTGTTTAGATTATGGTTGTAGTCGTGTACTAATTATGGCTTGTTGTTATGATTGTAATCGTTAGATAATATGTATCTGCGTATTGAATTTGTAATGAATTTGTGTTGTATGTCACTTATTATATCAAATTTGTAATGATTTTGTGTTGTATGTCACTTATTATGTCGAATTTGTAATGATTTTTTTGTTGTACGTTACTTATTATTACCATGTCTAAAATTAGACTTATTATTATCATCGGTAAATGAATATGTGAATTTTAGATTTATTATCATGGTTGGTACCATTCAACTCAAAGCGACCAACTATTACAACCGTGCGACCCTAATCATGATCTATACATAATAAAAACCATAATCTTAATCGGAAGCATAAAAATAAACCCTAATTACAATCATAATCATAACCCAACAAGGCAACAAGCAAAAAAAAAATCATCATCACGGTCCATCATAACATTATAATTAGTATAATTCTACTCTTTTTGCTGATCATACGTGAGGCCACGTCGCCAACACTGTTCATCGCTAATGTTCACAATGTACTGTTCATAATACTGTTTATGGGAGTTACTGTTCACAGTACACTGTTCACAGTGCACTGTTCATAATACTGTTTATGGAAGTTACTGTTCACAGTGCACTGTTCGTAAAAACTGCTCATGACTGTCACTGTTCCAGGGCTTTTCTGTGAAAAAAATTAATTACATTTTGGTCCTTTTTTATTTACATTTTGGTCCTTTTTAGTTTAAAAAATACATTTTGGTCCTTTTTAGAATAAAAAAAATTACATTTTGGTCCTCTTCGTCACCAGGGGCCTTTTCGAAAAAAAAAATTTAATTCACATTTTGGTCCTTTTAAATTTATATTTTGGTCCTTTTTAGTTTGAAAAATTACATTTTAGTCCTTTTTAGTTTAAAATTTTACATTTTGGTCCTTTTCATTTACACCTTGATCCTCTTTTATTTACATGTCGGTCCTTTTTTACATTTCTGAATTTATATTTTGGTCCTTTTTATTTTTTGTTTACACTTTGGTCCTTTTTATTAACATTGAGGTTCTTTTTTATTTAAATTTCGGTCCTTTCTAACATTTGAATTTATATTTTGATCATTTTTATTTATATGTTGGTCCTTTTTAGTTTTAATTTATATTTTTTTGATATTTATAAAGTTAAGAAAATTGCTCTTCTATGCTTGCTCCACGTCATCCTTCACCTTTTCACTTTTTTATATTTGAATTTCTCACTTTAATTATGATTGATTTCTTATCATTATCATGGATATCAACTATATACAATTAATATCATTTATATGTTGGTCCTTTTTAGTTTTAATTTAAATTTTTTGATATTTATAAAGTTAAGAAAATTGCTCTTCTATGCTTGCTCCACGTCATCCTTTATCTTTTCACTTTTTTATATTTGAATTTCTCACTTTAATTATGATTGATTTCTTATCATTATCATGGATATCAACTATATACAATGTATTTTTGCACATAAACCCCTACTTTATATAAATTAACTGTTTAGGGGCTTCCGTGAAAGTAGGGGTTTATATGCAAAAATACATTGTATTGATCAATGAAACGAAGCCACGCATGCAGTTTCACATGTGGCTTCCTTTCGGAGGCCACAGAGAAAACCCACTCCTTATTCATCATCAATGTCCGTACAGGTATCTATAACTTAAAATTTGTTGACCATTTATAAGCGAACACATTGCAATGCATGTACCGTCTTCTTTTAAGCATCACTGTCCATCAATATCTTTATCATTTTCTTTCAAAGCAATGTCCATCAATGTTTGTACATAGTGACAAATTCCTCAAGTTAGGCACTAATTGGGAAAAGGAGATCTTTATTAATTTAAATTAAGAAGGATCCAATACATAATTTAAGAAAATAAAAAAGACAATTTTGAAGCCTAATTGTAGAATTATTGATACAACAGAAGCCTAATTAAGGGTAATTGAAGACTTGTCCTAATGGTTGACACAGTGGAAGAAACAAATGAGATCAGTGAATGAAGGTCCAAATTGATATTCTACAGGGTACATACACAAATCCCCATTTATCAAGAAAAGAAAACCATCATATCAGAATCTGAATTAACTAAAGGACCTTGCATTTATCAATAAGCATAAAAAGATTAGAACTTTTTAAGCGATTATAAATTCCGAATTTGAGGTACTAACCATGGGCTCCTTCATCTGTTCAACGGTGCGAGAGATCCCACTTCGATCTGCTCCAAGAGAGACAGATCTCTTCGATTTGCTCTTCCCAAGAATAAGTGCGAGAGAAAAAACTTCGATCTGCTCAGCTTCAGAGATGATCCATGCTGAGAGAGAGGAGGAAACCAATGAAATCGATCCAGCGTGTGTGCGTGAGAGAGATAGACAGAAGGAACAGATAAGTTCAACGGAGAAATAGAAAGTAACGAACACGTTTGATATTTAGATGTGCACGGATCTGGATGCAGATCCAAGGGTCCATATATATATATATATATATATATATATATGTATATAGAGTGCGACTATTTTACTTGTACAAGTAAAACTAAGATCGTGCTTGTGATGTTTCTACCATTGGATTGGCATCCAGATGAGCTCTTAACACCTCCGTTTGTTTTTGTTTTATTCCGTGAGAAACTTCTCCGTTTCCTTCCTTCTTCTCTCTTCGTAAATACAACTTGAAGGATTTCTCTCCTTAGACCTTCTTCCAGGCGCACTATCTACTGTCCTCTTTTCGCAAGTTCAGATCGAACAACTCTTCCCTGTCCTGCTCGCCGCCCAACATGTCCGCTCTAGCATGCTTGATCTGAAATGTGCACGAGATTGGAGAGTAATTTTTGAATAGGAGCTTCTGAACTTTTAAATTGGTTTTGATACTAATAGAAGTATGGAATCGAAGCCTGTTGGATCAAACTCCTCACACATCAAGATTGCTGCGTTGAAATCTGACCAAGAAGAAATGATTCTCTATGGTGAACGTATCCCAGCTCTTACTCACCAATGATGCGATGATGTTATTGGAGAGTTTTATATCCTGCAACTTGTCATTTTTATAGACTTACAGGTAGCGCACTCTAATTGTTCGATAAAATGTTTAAGTGAACAATGTTTTATGTTTAATACCAATTCATCATGTTGGATCTCACCTTCAACTTGTCATTTTTGTAGAGGCTATAAATGAGTTTCTTCCTTTGTTATTCAATCGGCATCATGTTGGATCTCACCATTTTCGTGTTGAGCGACCTAAAAGTCCAAACCAAAGGCCATATGAATAATTTGTTACTAATTTGGGTTAGGTTTATTAGGTTTTATTCGGGCGATTAGTGATTTCTCAAAATCTGCCTTTTTTGGTATGATTGAGATGTTTTTTGGTTTCAATCCTTAGCTTATGTGTGAAATATGTCATTCGCTCGACTTTTTCAGTAGCAATCGAAATGCTTGTAGTATTGGCTGGTATGTATTGGTACCAAATACCATATTTGAACAAAATCTTAGATCTTTGCAGGTATCATTTTTGCATCAATAATATCATGTTTTATTTTGTATCTTTCATTTACTCCTAATTTTTTATATTGGTGCTAACAGATCCTTGACGAGTCTGGTACGATACTGGAAACTGGTACCCATAGGCCGTATCACACTTAACCAATTTGAGCCATTGATTGCATCTCATTAATTTTCTATTTTGCAGGATATACAATTATACATGACATACAGTTGAAGGTGATTTGTGCTTCATTGAAGATACATGAGATTTAAGTTGTGTTGTATGTGTGGTTTAATGTTGATTTATATTTATGATGTATGTAAGATGTAATTTTTATTTTTATTTCTTTTAGTACATAACTAATTTATGATTATATACTAGTTGTAATTATTGATTTGGTATGTATATGAGATTTATTGATGAAAAAAACTGAAAAACTTTGGTGTAAAAAAAATCTTTCATGTTATATTTATGGAATATTTTCTGAACTTCAAAAGTTTTTGTGTAACATTTTGCAGTGTTCATTTGCAAGGATGTCAATTTGAACTTTTCGAAATCAAATGAAGCTTCTTTTTTACTGCATTTGTTTACTGCATTTGTTTTATGCATTTGTTTTCTGCATTTGTAATCAAATGAAGTTTCTTTTCGAAATCAAATGAAGCTTCTTTTTTACTGCATTTGTTTTCTGCATTTGTAATCAAATGAAGCTTCTTTTCGAAATCAAATGAAGCTTCTTCAAAAGTCTTTTTTACTGCATTTGTTTTCTGCATTTGTAATCAAATGAAGCTTCTTTTCGAAATCAAATGAAGCTTCTTCAAAAGTTTTTTTTACTGCATTTGTTTTCTGGTACCAATATTATGCATGTATGTACCAGAGTGTGATGTCTTCTTTTTGTTTGTTAGAGTTGTAGATCTACATGACAAGAAAAGAAATATGTTGAAAAGAACATCACAACCACATCACGAGGCCCACTATGTTCATCCCAAATTACAGTACATCACTTCATAATTACAGCCTTTAGAAAAAAGAAAAAATACCAAAATTAACTACTTAAGAAAAAAATCACTCTCGCAAAAGAACATAAAGAAGTATCCTTGGCATTTTCTTCAATACGTCGGGGATAAACTTGAAGTTCACTGCGATTGCCAATTAGGCCACTTTTTCATGATTAAACCCTAATAAACATAAAATTGACGACAATTGTCATGAACAATTGAAATATGTTATTTAGATGCTAAAATTGGGGAATCATTAAACATTTTGGACAAGTGGTACGGTACCAGACTGTACTATAACTAATTTGTTGTTGAAGGTAATTTAGGCAAACTAATTTAAGTAATCCAAACGAATTGAAGTCTTATCCTCTTTCTAATTCTAATATAAATTAAACACTACAAGTCTACAATTATGTTTAATTGGGTTGAATAGGGCATGATTGTGCTAAGCACTGTTTAATTGTAGTGTCTTAATTCTCTCTCTCATGTAAAACATTCATATCCTGGAAGTGGAACCAAGAAATTTACAATACACCAGAAATAGAAGTCATCATTGAACTATACAAACCATGATTGTGCTAAGGACACCCAACATGAAAATTCATGCGTCAAATGAACCAAGGAGCTGCTTTTCTATTCAAGAAAAAACACCGCATCTACAGAAGAAAAAGAATAGAAAAAGGGGCGTCTCGTCTATGGTTCGCGAACGATAACAAGAAAAGCAGAGAATAAGTTGGGCGAGATGCGTGCTTTCATCTAGGGTTAGAGCACCAGAGAGCCGGTAAAGCCTGCGTCGTCAAGTGTGTGTGTGAGAGAGAGAAGAGGGGGGATAGCACAGACCTTTCGTCAGGGATAGAGGAAGCAAATAGAAAGAAGCAAATGAAACAGACAAGTGACGGAAACAAATAAGAAGGAAACGGAGATAAAATTAGCACGAATCACTATGCAGATCCAAAGGCCCACAAATTACAAGTACAAAACTCATTTTACTTGTACAAGTATATATATATATATATATATATATATATATATATATATATATATATATATATATATATATATATATATATATATATATATATATATATATATATGTATATACAGGTTTGCTAAGGAGAATCAAAAAAAAAAAATTCACGTAGGCAAAATATACTAATGATATTAGCAAAATATACTATTTAAATGAACAAAAGATACTATTGAATCCAACATGTTAACGTGGCTAAAATTAAGAATAAAATAATATATTTTCAATAGTATATTTTGGACATTGGATTCTTTTTTTGAATTCTTTTTGTGGATTCTTTTTAGCATTTTCATATATATATATATATATATATATATATATATATATATATATATATATATATATATATATATATATATATATATATATATATACGGATGCTAAACTACTTAATTAAGTACCAATATTTTGGTACTTAATGTTTTTTCACCATTGGATTTGCATTCAGATTTGTGTCTTTTCATGATGATCATGAAAGTTTGTGCACATCATTTAATGCACAAATCTCAATACAAATACAATGGTGAAAAACATTAAGTACCAAAATGTTGGTACTTAATAGGAAAAAACCACAGACACAAGTATTTTTAGGTTGAAATCCCGAAGGGAAAAAATCACGGCCGTCGGCGCTTAAACTATTTTATTATACTGGAGAAAGAGAGAATACAACTTGGTAGAATGAACGAAAACTCTAATCTAGCCCCTCTATTTATAGCAGAGTCTTAACCCAATACAAAGAAATAATACAAGGAAACATTCACTGCCTTAATTATTATTCAAACATGTCAATAAGAATATATCGAGAATTTTCAGGATCCTCGAATTCCTTGAAGTCCATATCATAACATCAGTCTATTCCATATAATATGTGGAATTGATTTATTCCATCGTTTTAATCCCAATTGTATGATGAAAATGTAGTTGACTATTCCAAACTCAATCTGACATGGCATGAAATTACATTTCCGTGTCTACGTGCTTTGTCGAACGTATTTGGAATAACATTGATTAGAGATTGTTCTCTATTCCACTAATCATCTATTCCTTTTGATGTCGGACATGCCTTAGAGTAGAGTCTGCTAATGATAGTAGCATTATAGACAACTAGCGTAACCCCCGCGCAATTGCGCGGGAACTATTTAAAAAAATAATAATATTCATTGTTATTTTCTTTGATAAACACGTTTCATTTTATCGAAAATGTTGAGTTGCAATTCAAGTGTAGCACTTTTGCTACCAAGCATTCGATTTTGTAGTTAAGAATTCTAAAATTGACGTTGTCTGTACGCCATGTATGTCATCATAATATCGTAAGATCGTATGTAGCAGACATAAGTTGTGCAAGAATTGTAAAATCGAAGATATCATATCCAATAAATTTCCAAATCAATATAAGAAAAAATTATGTAGTGTCATTACGTTGTCATGTCCAAAATACTAAATACATGATACTATAATGACATACTTTGCTCTTAAAATTAATGTCAACTAATCCAAGGATTAAATATGCAATGGTAGTCCAATCTATTTTCATCAGAATTTCCTTTCCCAAAATTGTAACAAAGAAGATTCATAACATTCCATATCAGAAAAAGGGCAATTCAAATTTCAAACCAAACATGTAAATAGTTTATACAGAGAGACAAAGTTAAAGGATTACGTTTTTGCGGGGCCTGACTGAGCCTGAGCGTCACCTCATCAGCAATATTGGCAGCACTGATTGCATCAGCAGCACGACATGTCAATGCACCTAACTGAATGACGTGTGTGTGAACTACGATGGCAATGAATCCATCTATGTGAACTGCCAAATCTATGATTAAATAAAAGCAATGTTAGGTAAGTAGACGGGTATAAATGTAATTTTGTTGATTTGGAGTTTAAGGCAATTTGTACATTTGAGCATATTGCGATTTCTAGGAGGATGGCCTCGTCAGTGGTGAGAGGGGAAAAATTGCACACTGTATTGTTCACCAAAATGCAAGCCGGAAATGTGATTCCGCTTTCTATCTTTTTCTTCGAGTTCTTGTACATGTTTCCAGTTTGTCTGTATTGAGTTTAAATAAAATAATAAGATAAAAAAATATTGTTATATTGATATTAATGAAGGTTGAAAAGGGAAAAAAGAGAGGTTAATCAGTAAATTACTCTCTGAACAAAGAATCTCCCTTCCCGCACATGTCTATGATTTAAGTTTATCACTGATAAAAAAAAAATTAGTTAAGCAGTAAATCATTTTCAATGTAGTAAGAGGAAATGAATTTTAGAGGAAATATTGAACGTGTAGGTTAATCACTGATTATTTTGGCAACGATTGAAGATAATAATCTCATTGAAGATAATAATATAATGAATTAAAAAAGGAAACGAATTAACCGACTCGCAAGATTACGAAAGCATAATATCAAGTTAATCACCGAGTGCTCAAATTAGACAGGAAATGAATTAAGAGGAAAAATTAGTATTGTCTATCTCATAGGTAGTTTTGTACTAAGTAACAACTTCATTCGACGATCGAGTTCCTTCTCCTCCTTTACTTCGCTGTCAGACATTATCTTTAGTGAACAACACACGAAAAGAACTGAATAAAAAAAATCAAGAAAATAAAAAAAAAATGACCAAAAAATCACATATAAACCTGAAATTAACGAAAATATCACATATACTCCTGATATTAATCCTAATTATTCGCGCAAACCTCTAACAAACCCTGATATGGCGAAATACTGGCCAAATCAACACGAATCAGACCGACCGACAGATGCAAACACCAACAAAATGAGATAAGCAAAGAAAACAACAACAAAAAAGAGGAATGAAGAGAAAATAAAGAATAACAGGACAAAGGGGGAAAAATGTACCTTGAAACTTCCGGCAGTGACTTTGGACGGCAAGGCAGCAATCATGATGTTCATCTTCCTAGCCTTCCATCGTCTGTAGGGTTCCGTGGTTACCTCGTCTCTAGGGTTTCATCAATTGGAGGATATATTTCTTTCTTTTTCAAGCACGACTGAGAAGACAGAGGGGAGCAGCGGTGAGTAATGGTCTCTTCAGACTTCCGATCGAACGCCCCGCACATCGCACTTTCGCCTTGTTCCTCTTCTCTCTTCCTAGTCGCCGTCCGTGATGGCGGGCGATTCGTCACGGTCTCGCACCGTGTAGAATTTGGTCATCGCGGTTAGGGTTTCCTCCAATTTTCCTGGGTCGTGAAAATGAGATGAGAGAGAAAGAGAGGGGATAGATATGAGTCGAGAACAAAATCTTGGATAGGCTCAGTTCACGTGGACCGTACACGTAATCATGCATTGGTCCATGTAAACCGAGCTCATTCAAATGAGGACCATCCGATCAAGATCGGAAGGCCCATATCTGATGGGCGACGTGGAAGCAGGAGGACTCGGCCCAATGTTCAGGATTAGTACTATTAATAATATATTTTATTCTATGTATATCTTTATAAGAAATGATTTCATCGATCAGAGAAGTATAATATACTTTATTTTGTTTATGTCTTCTGGATTATTTTTGATAGACTGTATGAACTTTCGAACACATTTTTAAATGTATGATATATCTTTTAACTTTAAATTAAACAGACGGTCAACACACACAAATTTTTATTTTGTAAAACATTTCATAGAAATGCATAAATTGTAGTATAACACCTTAAAAAAAATCAACTATCCTATTTTTCAAAAAAATTCAAAATGTAAGTGTAACATGAAGAAAATATTCAATTTTCATGTTGTCCTAAAAATACACTCTTATAAAAGACTAATACACTCAAATTTCTATATTCAAAAAATTCTTTAAGAATGCAAAAAGTGAAGTCTTATCTTCAAAAAATCAATTATCTTTTTTTTTCAAAATAAATGTCAAAATTGATGTTTAACATGAGGAAAATACTACGTAACAGAAGACTTACACACGCAAATTTCTATTTTTTAACATTTCATAAAAATGCAAAAAGTAAGTCCAACATCCTCCAAAATATCGTCTATCCTATTTTCCAAAAAAATATCAAAATTGAAGTGTAACATGAGCAAAATACTCAATTTTCATGTTGTCCTAAAATAGTACGTAATAGAAGACTAATACACTAAAATTTCTACGTGTTCAACAATTTCTTAAGAATGCAAAAAATGAAGTCTAACTCTTTTTTTCAAAAAATCAACTATCTTTTTTTCAAAAAAAAAATGTCAAAATTTAAGTGTAACATGAGAAAATTTATTCAATTTTCATGTTTTCCTCAAAAATATACTCCGTATCATAAGACTAACCCACACAATTCTTTTTGTAAAACATTTCAGGAAAATGCAAAAAGTGAACTCTAACTCTTTCGGAAATATCAATGGATAGTGATGTTGACAGGAAAAATAAATACTAGTTACATGAAATTTTATTCAAATTTGGCATGAATTTGAAGTAAAATTACCATTTCAAGTTTAAATTTACTGTTCCCGATAATTTTATTTCTTATCAATATCATTACCCAATATCAACTATCCTTTTTTCAAAAAAAATATCAAAATTGAAGTGTAACATGAGAAATACACTGGCATGTTATCCTCAAAATACTTCGTAAGAGTAGACCAACACACATAACTTTCTATTTTTGAAATCATTACAGAAAAATGCAAAAATTGAAGTATAACACCTTAAAAAATCAACTATCCTATTTTACAAAAAATGTCAAAATGTAAGTGTAACATGAGAAAAATATTCAATTTTCATGTTGTCCTAAAAATACACCGTTATAAAAGACTAATACACTCAAATTTATATATTAAAAAAATTCTTTAAGAATGAAAAAGTGAAATCTATTATCTTCAAAAAATCAATTATATATTTTTTTTCAAAATAAATGTAAAATTTGATGTTTAACATGAGGAAAATTCTCAATTTTCATTTTGGCCTCAAAATACTCCGTAACATAAGACTAACATACACAAATTATTATCATATTTTTCATAAAAATGAAAAAACTGAAATCCAACACCTTCCAAAATATCATTTATCCTATTTTTCAAAAAAAATATCAAAATTAAAGTGTAACATGAGCAAAATGCTCAATTTCATGATGACCTAAAAATACATCCTAATAGAAGACTAATACACTAAAATTTCTATATGTTCAAAAATTTCTTAAGAATGCAAAAAGTGAAGTCTAATACCTTAAAAAAAATCAATTATCCTTTTTTTTTTAAAAAAACGTCAAAATTGAGATGCACATGAGAAAAATACTCAATTTTCATATTGTCCTCAAAATACTCTGTAACATAAGACTAACACACAGATTTTTTTTTTTTTTAGAACATTTCAAAAAAAATGAAAAAAGTGATTTCTAACACCTTCAAAATTATCATCTATCCATTTTTCCAAAAAAATGTCAAAATTGAAGTGTAACATGAGGAAAACACACAATTTTCATGTCGTCCTCAAAATCACTACAACTATACCGGTATACGGTGACACTTGTTATTTGGCCTTTGACTATATGCTGCCATTACGTGTATAAAAGGCTGCATTAACGGATTAATCCTGCTATTTATTATAAAAAAACAGCATTTTATATTAAATGCCTAGAATATCATTATACAACTGCATTTTACGTTGAATGCCCTTGTTAAAATAAAATGGTGACAAAAATAAATGCTATCAATTTGTATGTGTATATTAATAAGTTGAATCATGATGTTATACAACAACAAAAAAAGAGAAAAAAGCTCACTTTTGCCCCCTGAACTGTACAAAAAAGTGCAAGTTGCCCCCCAAACTTTAATTTTGTTCATTTTACCTCCTGAATTCTCGATTTTGCTCACTTTTGCCCCTTCCATCAGTTAACTGCCCAGTCAACAGTTTTGTGATGACGTGTCAGTGTGACGTGGCAATTTTTAGTTGATTGTATTGATGACATGGCAAAATTTAAATTATAAAATTATACATCTCATTAACTCATTTAATCAGAATCATTAATCATTAATTAAAACCCAAACCCAATATTAAAACCCAAACCCATTAACCCATTATTTGAATCCTCTCTCTCTCTCTCTCTCTCTCTCTCTCTCTCTCTCTCTCTCTCTCTCTCTCTCTCGCAGACAGCTCCATTGACGCTCTCGCCAGCGTGAAGGTGCCCGCGTCGCCATTGTCGCCCCGTCGCCATTGTCGCCAGCGTGAAGGTTAGCTCCACACTCACTCTCTCTCTCTCTCTCTCTCTCTCTCTCTCTCTCTCTCTCTCTCTCTCTCTCTCTCTCTCTCTCTCTCTCTCTCTCTCTCTCTCTCTCTCGCAGCTCTCTCTCTCTCTCTCTCTCTCTCTCTCTCTCTCTCTCAGACTAACTGTCAATTAGAGTTTTTTTCTCGACTATTTTTCTGAAATTTGGGTTTTTAGTGGAATTTTAGGTTATTTTCAGCAAAAAAAAACAGCAAATAAGGGTTATTTTCAGCAAATTTCAACAATTTAGGGTTATTTTGAGTATATTTTGAGCCAATTAGAGTTTTTTTTAGTCTAATTATGGTTAATTTCCGCAAATGAGGGTTAATTTCAGCAAATTAGGGTTAATTTCAGCAATTTTCAGTAATTTCAACAATTTTCAGTAATTTCAGCAATTTTCAGCGGGTGTGTGTGTGCGTGTGTGTGTTGTGTGTGTGTGTGTGTGGGGGGGGGGGTCAGGGGGTTCTGGTGGGGAGTGCGGGGGTTCTCAAGCGAGCGAAGCCGATGCGATTCTCAAGCTCAGTCTTTAATTATTACTTCTATTTAATTATCTGGATTTTTCTGAAATTGAGAATTATTACTTCTATTTAATTATATTGAGTTCAATTTAATTTTTGAACTAATTTTCAGATTAGGAATTTGATATATTCGGGATTGGATGCGATAATGGAGCTTGAAGTTGGTGACCTTAGAAGTAAATCTCCAATTTGAATGTCGAAGAAGTTTGGATGCGATAATGGAGCTTGATTGTATTGGTACCCGCTTTTTTAGATTGAATGTGAATGTGAATGAGTGTACCATATTTTCTAGTTCTTGATTTTGTTATTTCATATTTTCAATATTGTACTGGTGTACCATATTTCGTTCTTTTGTATCGAGGAAACCATAGACATCTATATAGAACCGTAGAAGATAGTAAAAAATTGATGTTCATATAAATTCCATTTATTTCTGTATCTTAATATTGCTAAAACTAAATATTTTTTAATCATATTAACCTGATTAAATCAAAATTACTAACTCCACAGCCCACAAAAAGTTACATTACATCATGACATACAAAACCCTAAAACAGACATAGATTACAAATTATAAGAACTAAACACCACAAAATACAGAGATAATTCCAAGTCCAAAACCCTAATTCCCATCAAAGAGGCTCGCCACGTCATCCTCGAACCGATCAGTATCAAACACATCAAGCGGATCGTCCGAATCCGAGCCGTCCATTTCCACATCACCGATCTTCACATCTTTCTCAAAGCATTGTTGTTGTTCCATGCAAAGACTGCACATAAGATCTCCAACCAAATCATCGTCCGAATCCGAGCATTGTTGTTCTCTAAGTAGCAGCTCAAGTCGAAGTTGGTCACTGCATCGGGACCTCTGAATTCTATTGCTGCTAGATCATACGCTTGTGCCGCCTCCTCTTGTGTATCTAGTGAATAAATTGAATTAGCCGCAATGCCACAAATCCTGAAATTTGTTGAAATTCTGCTGAAATTTCACTAAATAACCCTGAAATTGCACAAAAAAAATCCCAATTTGCTGAAAATAACCATAATTTGCTGAAATTAACCATAATTTGACTGAAATTAACCCTAATTTACTGAAATTAAAATTAATTGGACTGAAATTAATTGAAATTGCACAAAAAAAAACACTAATTTCAGCAAATTAGGGTAAAAAAAACCCTAATTTCAGCAAAAAAACACTAATTTCAGCAACAAAAAAAAAAACTAATTTCAGCACAAAAACTCTAATTTCAGCACAAAAAAAACCCAGTTCGAAAGAGAGAGAAAGAGCGAGAGAGAGAGAGGTCACCGGAGAGAGAGAAGCGATGCAGCGAGAGAGAGAGAGAGAGAGAGAGAGAGAGAGAGAGAGAGAGAGAGAGAGAGAGAGAGAGAAAGAGAGAGAGAGAGAGAGGTCAGCGTCGAGAGAGAGAGAGTTATTCAAGCTTCGCGCGAGAGAGCGAGGGCCATAGTTAGCGTCCAGAGAGAGAGAGAGAGAGAGAGACAGAGAGAGATCGGGTTGAGATTGAGAGAGAGAGGGTTAATGTAATGGGTTTGGGTTTGGATTAAATGGGTGGGTTTGGGGGGCAACTTAACTGCTGACTGAGTTTGTCATGTCATCAATACAATCAACTAAAAATTGCCACGTCACACTGACACGTCATCACTTAACTGTTGACTGGGCAGTTAACTGATGGAAGGGGCAAAAGTGAGCAAAATCGAGAATTCAGGGGGTAAAATGAACAAAATTAAAGTTTGGGGGGCAACTTGTACTTTTTTGTACAGTTCAGGAAGCAAAAGTGAGCTTTTTTTCAAAAAAAAAATTGCCATACCCAGCCCAGCCCATTTATTTGAAAACTAAAAGCCCTCACGCTGGGACCTTCTCCCCAACCCAAACCCTATCATGCACAGCACAGACCCTGTAGGTCGGTACCTCGGCCACCCCCTTCTGCCACACGCCCAGTCCCAGTCCTGCAATTTTGGAGGCCTGTGACGAGTAATGATAAATAATACTACAATTTCATGAATATAGAATATATTATGACCTTAAATTTAAATACCGAACTTTTTTGTAGAGTTGTAACATCGTAGTTTTAAGAATGCTTAGAAATTTTAAAGAAGCTAAATCTGTGTATTCGTCCGTAACAGCAAATAAATCCACGCATACTCCTCATTGCACAGCTTCTGCAGCCTGATAAAAAAATTGAAAATTTTAACATTTTTGCAAATAGGTCCCTGGAGAGTTTTGAGGGTTGAGAAAAGGACCAAATCGCGATAAAAGGGGGTTTGTTCGGGGAGCAAAAAGCGATCGGGATCTTCTCTTCTAGAAGCGTATTGTTCGCCGTATCTTATCGTGTCTAGTTGGCCCATCCTATAATCCGGAGCCCCAGATATAAATGCAAATACTCTCGCTTCAATAAAATAAAAATTAAAAAAATTAAGTAATTTGAGTGATTTGTTTAATTTAATGTACCGAGAGCGAAAGTGGGGCCGTATTCAGAAGAGAGATAGTCGATGAGAGCGGTCATTGCGGTACCGAATCCTCTTCCTCCCATAAACGCTCCATCTAATTCGTCATGTCCTGATAATAATAAACAATTAAATTACGAAATTTGCAAAAAAGTCCCTGTTCGATCCTTACATGTCTCCACCTGTATCAGGTGCTGAAATCAGGTGCTGAAATTTGTGAATTAATTGCGAAATCAGATGCTGAAATTGGGGCTGAAATCAGGGCACAATTAGGGCAAATCAGGGGTTGAAATTCACCAGTGCACGTTGTCGAGGAATACCGAGCTGAAAATCAACACAAAATCAGGAGATATCATCAAAAGATTAGGCAAAGATTCAAGGAATAGACAAAAAAAAGAGATTACTGAATATGTGCAAGAGAATAGAGAGAGATTACAACTTACTTCGAGATAAAGACCTGCAGGAGAGATCGTCGCCGCTTGTTGTCGTTGGTCGTGTCGTCGGATCGTCGCCGCAGTGCAATCGCAAAAATCGCGTCTGAATCGCCTAGGGTTCGCTCGAACTCGACAGAAACGCGGAGAGAGAGAGACGTGCTGGTTGACAAAGAGAAAGAGAAACCCTAATCGCGTGACCGTCGCGGGTCGAGGCCTCGAGGGTCCAGGCCTCCAGGGTCGCCGTCGAGGGTTGAGAGCATTCTTGGCTGATAGAGTCGCTAGTAGCTAGGAAGAAAGAAAGAAAGAGAGAAAGAAGTAACTTGGTTAACGTAAGATTGGTTAACGTAAGAAGGTTATGCTATGAAAAAAAAAATGGAGGCCTATCGTAAATGGGAGGCCTGTGACGCCTGCCAACTCGGCCAAACGCCAGGGCCGGGCCTGCACACGCCCACACCACACCACACCCGTCTCTCACGTACGGGCCTAATAATCCCCTCACGCCTCAACATCCTCACTCTCGCCAACTAATGCTGTCATCTACATCGACCCATACTCTCGAGCGCGGCACTAATTTTGGTGAAATATAGGCGCCATCTCACTCGCGCCTTACCAAAATTGGTCAAATCTTGGCGCCATATCTCAAATATTTACTTACCGCTTCGTGATATCACCATTTCTTGGAACCAAATAAATCTTCTCACTGTGTGTTTTTCTATCTTGGTTTGACGATTGGGGTTACGTCTTTGTTGGTTAATAATTTACTTATGTATCGATATCTATTTGGCGATGGGGGTATATGTGGGAATGAACAACAGAAAAGCAATGACTCAATGATTTTGTAAGTAAAAGTTTCTTTTATGTATGCATTTTTAATTTGGTTTTGTTTTCTTTTTTCCCCTTCAGATCTTTTATTTGGTTATTTCGATTTACTGTGACTATTTCCACGGTTCCATTAGAAACTGAAGCTGTTTTCTTTATAATTTTACACAAGTAATTATGTTGAAACAATAAGAGCCTCAAAGTGTTTGGTGAAATGCATGAGTGGACTGCTTTCTGAGTTTTTATCGAGATTGAGATGATTTCAAGTTAGAAGTACTACACATCTTGACATGTTTCTATTTATTGGTTGGTTAGTGTCATATTATTATAGATAATTATAATTTTAGGGAAATTCCCGTCTTCTTGACCCTCCACGTCATCAGTGGGTTCTCAGCCATCCGATTCAGGGTTAAAATTTGAGAATTGATCTCACCCGTTCAAAGTATAATGAACTTGGTCCATGAACACCAAGACATATTGATTAATTCTTCCTATGGTGGTCCACACAACACCAATTTCATTCAAATTTGTTATTATGCCCAAATCAGATATACCCATGTGCTCTCTTTAAGAAATCCCAGCTGCCTGAAACCCTAGACGCGAGGAGACGAAGAGGTGCGATATGGCTAGACGACGAGTGAGAAGGGGAATCATGCGACGCCTCTTCGTCGGCGGAAAGAGCATAACCCTAAACCTACACAAGTGGGAATCAACAGAAATTCGCAGGTTTTGCGCTAACCCTAACTTGCTGATTTTTTTTTTTTTATCTTCTGATTTGGTGATTTTTTTTATGAATTTCTGCCTTCTAAATTGCTCATATTCATTTTTTTGTAAATTTGAGGCGAAAATTTTCGGGAACATACTTTTTTGTTCTAAAATAGATATCTTTTAGCTTTTTTTCCTTCAAATTTTCGATTTTCACAGATTGCGACCACTTTTTTTTTCCCTTTCTCTTATTTAACTTTCTAATTCATCTGAAAATATTATTTTTTTACTTCCTAAGTACATAGTTTTGTTTTTTAATTGCAGGAGAAACTAGGTAGCTGTTTTGATTGGAGAGATAGCAATGAAAAAAATATGCGGCACGATTACAACATTAAACCAGGTACATTCATATTTAATCTTGATAATAATCACAATGAAGATATGTACAACTCGATTCCTCTGGTAGCTCAAGTTTTTGATGGAAGTCCACTTATGCCTGGTGAAACGACTAATATGAGCATTACTCGAGCACAATTTGAGCAAAAAAGTCTTTATTTCTAATATTATTTGTTGATAAATTAATTTTATATAATTGTCATTCGATAATGTCAGAAATTCATAGCAAAGAAATCTGATAAGAAGAACAAAAAGAAATTCAAGAGAATCGGAAATAAATTTCTTGGATGGGGTAATTTACTACTTTTCAGTTTTAATTTTACATAATTACTTTGCGTTTTTGATTTTTTTTTTATGAGTTATTTGCAAAAGGCCTAATACGTATTCCATTTTTTGAGTTAATTAATCTATGTAATTTTTTCGGAAACTTTTCAGGTGCTTCATAACATAAATGTTGGTCAATGTTTCTGCGAGATTAGCAATCCAATCGATCCAAAGAATCTTCTAGAAATTCTTGAGAAAATTAAGGTTAGTTACTAAAGTCTAAACCATATCTATTCTTAGCAACTAATTGAGCATTTGTATGCATGGATTAATAAATAACATGAATTTAATGCGTATATCAAAATTGTGTTATACAATAAAATTTAATGCAACAAATTATTTATACAGAACAGATGCGAAGAACTCGCAGAAACATTGAATGAACAGTCCGAATCTACCAGTACTGGTACGGGTTCATGATCGAGCGAAACCGGTACGATGAATTCATCGCATTTCTGGTTCGGGTTGTGTGATCCTGATACTCGCAGACGTGTTCGATACTTCTGTTGTAACGTTTAATATTGTAAGTATTTTAAACGTGTTCTTATCTTTTCGTTGAGGATATACTTGATACAATAAAATATTGGTTATTTAATGTGGTGTTGTTTGTTTACAGGCGCTTATTCTTTATCGCATTCATGAATATGTAGCTTCTTTATCAGTTATCAAGTCACTCTATCGAAACATTGAACCTATCGATACGGTACCATATAGTTTTTATTGTCAAAATTTCATATATGCCCATCCAGAAAGTTAAAATAATCATATTCTTCGAAAACTATTTTAAGTTTATAGCTGTAGTTTTGCGAGGATAATTTGAGACATTTTGAGGTTTGGAAGGGTATATTTGATATTTTAAAATTTGCAAGGGTATATTCGATATTTTGTATTCTGATTTTCTTTTTGGTTTATCGTAGACAACAACAGAATAATCATATTCTTTTTGGTTACATCAATTCTCGAGCCGCTGTCTAAAACTACCGACGAGGTACCATATAGTTTTTATTGGAAAAATTTCATATTTGCCCTTCCAGAAAGTTAAAAGAATCATATTCGTCGAAAACTATTTTAAATTTATAGCTGTAGTTTTGGGAGGATAATTTGAGACATGTTGAGGTCTGGAAGGGTATATTTTATATTTTAAAATTCGACATTTTAAAGATTATATTTCATTGGTTTGTTGAGTTTTTACTATTTTATTTTTGCATTGTAGTGATATAGTGGATAATTTTACAATTTGTAATGGTAATTTTGAAAATTGTCAGATATTCATACAACAATTTCTGATATTTTCACATTTCAAAAGGCCACAAGTACATTGCAAGACATATTTACGCCACACAACAAGAAAAGAAAAATAATAAAACAAAAAAAATAGAATAAAAAAACTAGAAAACGCCCGCGCAATTGCGCGGGGAAAAAGCTAGTAATTAGTATAATTTTACTCTTTTTGCTGATCATACATGAGGCCACGTCGCCAACACTGTTCATCGCTACTGTTTACAATACACTGTTCATAATACTGTTCATGACTGTTACTGTTCCAAGGTCTTTTCTGTGAAAAAAATTAATTACATTATGGTCCTTTTTAGTTTAAAAATTACATTTTGGTCCTTTTTGTTTACATGTTGGTCCTTTTTAGTATAAAAAAATTACATTTTGGTCCTCTTCGTCACCAGGGGCCTTTTCGAAAAAAAAAATTAATTCACATTTTGGTCCTTTTTAATTTACATTTTGGTCCTTTTTAGTTTGAAAAATTACATTTTGGTCCTTTTTATTTATATTTTAGTCCTTTTTAGTTTAAAATTTTACATTTTGGTCCTTTTCATTTACACATTGATCCTCTTTTATTTACATGTCGGTCCTTTTTTACATTTCTGAATTTATATTTTGGTCTTTTTTATTTTTTGTTTACACTTTGGTCCTTTTTATTAACATTCAGGTCCTTTTTTATTTAAATTTCGGTCCTTTCTAACATTTGAATTTATATTTTGGTCCTTTTTATTTATATGTTGGTCCTTTTTAGTTTTAATTTACATTTTTTGATATTTATAAAGTTAAGAAAATTGCTCTTCTATGCTTGCTCCACGTCATCCTTTACCTCTTCACTTTTTTATATTTGAATTTCTCACTTTAATTCTGATTGATTTCTTATCATTATCATGGATATCAACTATATACAATTAATATCATTTATATGTTGGTCCTTTTTAGTTTTAATTTAAATTTTTTGATATTTATAAAGTTAAGAAAATTGCTCTTCTATGCTTGCTCCACGTCATCCTTTACCTTTTCACTTTTTTATATTTGAATTTCTCACTTTAATTATGATTGATTTCTTATCATTATCATGGATATCAACATACTAATTATAATTAATATTATTAATAATTTATTTTTAGCCTTTTGGTCTTCTTACCGGTTTCAGTTAATGTGATATTTACCCTTTTTTTTTTTTAGAGAAATTAAAGTCCTCACAAAAGGTCATATCATCCTTTTAATGTGGACCACTTGATCTTGATCAAAAAGATCTATAATATATGATTTTTTATTTTAACATAATCTATATAAACCCACTAATTAAAAAATTACATGAATTTTGGTCCATCGTGGATCAAGTTCATTCATATTTTTTTTTATAAATTATATACGGAAAAATTTCAAAAAACTCCTTAAATTATTAGATATTATAAAAACACCTAAATTTATATATGTAGTAATTAAAAAAAAAAAATTTCTATTAATTTAAAAAAATCTTCATATTTTTGGAGCATACAATAATTAAAAAAATTATTATATATTATATTTATACAATTTTAATATTTCATACATTATATATATTTGACTTCTATATTTTTTTCCTGAAAAACTAACACAAAATAATGATAAAAAGAACACAACATAGATATTCTTTTACAATATATTATTTTACAATAGATAAAAATATAAAATCATAAAATTATTACTAAAATAATCGGACAACGAAAAAAAAAAATGGATGTTTAAATAGATATTCTTTTACGATATGTTTTCAATGTGTTTATTTATTATTACATATTTTATTATTATTGTTTACGAATTTGGTTAAAATTAATAATAAAAAAAAAATTAATCATTACGTATGAAGATTAAAGAGTCTTTGGCAAAAGGAGAAGTGAATATCATCCATAAGAGAAACAAAAATTTAGTAGAGTTTTTTTTTTTTAAATATACAAAAACATAGAATTTTTTTTTACAATATCCAAAAAAGATAGGGAGTAAAAAATACACCAAAATACAGATGTGTGAACAATCTGGCAATAAAACGTAAAATCCAATAACATATTAGGAAAAATTACATCATAACAAACTCGAAGACTCCCGCGCAATCGCGCGGGGGGAAAAGCTAGTTTTTGAGTTTTAAAAGTATATCAATATATATATGATATTTTGTGTTTCCTAAAGAATCTCAAGGTGTTTTGGCTGGCTGTTTTGATTTTTTTTTCTATGATTTTTTTTCTCTGCCAAGAACTTCCGAATTATGAACTCAAAAATCTAACATCAGACAAAATGTTATATTTAGTTATATCGTACAAAAATGTTATATTTATTTCCTTGGCTGTTTCAATTTCATTTTTCATCATTTGCTTTGTGGTTTCTCTTCTTCTGTGACTTAATTATTTCTCAAGCGAGGGATTATTTTGCAGTTTTCGAGCGTCACACAGAACAAATGCCAACCTGTGTATCTTAAGAGTGGTATGCAAATTATACAATTTAGTATTTTACACATTTAATAATGCTCAACTTGCATTGCTTTTATAATTTTGGTAATTCAGGTTGGAGGAACCGAAGAAAATAAGCCTCAAGTAATGGGGTCGAGTTCGAGTTATTTCTTTCTCCGAGTTAATTTCTGAGGTTATTTTTTTATTTATTTAATTTTTTTAGGAACTGTAAATTTCATTATAGTTAATTATATTTTCATTTTATTTAATTAGGGGCAAATAAATATACAACCATTCCGGCCCTCCAAACCCGAAGATATTGTGACCATTTGCTACCAGAGTGGTACTGGTGGTACCCAAAGATAGGTAAATTAATCCTAATTATCATTATTTTGGCTCTAATAACCAAGTCCTAAGTTCTAAACAAAATAATATTTATATTACTTTATTTTATTTTTCCTATTTACCACTTGAATTGTATTTTTCAAACAGGTTATGCAGCAAAATAGCGAATAATCCAGCGAGAGACAAATAATTTATCCATGTCGGGAGGTACATTTTTCAGAAATTGATAATTACATTTCACAATTATTTGTGTAGAGCTATTCCATTTGTTTATTCTAGGTTTCACCTATACTTAAGGTAGCAGATTTTGCATATATACCCTTAAATGATATGCAAAATTAGGGTTGATTTACAAATGTGATGGACTGGCATTAAGCAAAAATGGTTTATATTTGATGTTAATATCATTGGAGATACTTAATCATAATTGTACAACTAATGGTTTAAGTGAGCCAAAATGTATTACATGAATTTTTTTATTGCATAATCGAGGACTTTTTATATAATGCGCTTTCCACAATTGTACATTTTTCTGATATTATGACAATATAGATAGGATGATGTTGCACAAGTAGTAGAATAAAATGAAAGCACTTGGGGGGTCATTTTGCAATTTAAGCATAATGCAACGTAAGCCCGTATTATTGTGGTGAAAGCACTTAGAGGATTTTATGATTCTTTTGTGGTGGTGTACTGATAGGCAAAATAAAAAAAATATAGGTTGACTTGCGAATATCCAGTAATGCAGGGGCTAGTTTGTGAAATTTCATATTTTGATTGCCGTGGTAGATATTCAAAATTATATATTATGGGATTGGATATTTGAATTGTTGGGGCTGATATGCAAAATTACATATTGTGCTGTTCTTTTTGCTTACATTATTTCTTATATTATTTATTATAGCTGGGATATATATGGATGGCCATAATTGTCCAGTCTACATTCCGGTTGGTACAAGGATTGCATGACCGGTGTGTGGCAAATTGAACGAGTTTAAGAGTTGATTTCGCTGAAATTATAGGTAATTGTAATTATTTAGTAATATAGGGACTTAATTGTAATTAATTAGTAAATGAAGAACAGCGGCTTGTCAGTTCCAAGCAAGGCAGGCTTTTTGGAATTGAAATGTAGATGCAAGTTGAGGTGGAATTTGGAAAGCAAAATGCATTTGTAAGAATAGAGGGCACCAGCCCGGATTGCATTTTTAGCTTATGCTGTCAAATGTAAATAACAGCATTAATACATGCATTCAACAGCATATGCGAATGCTTCGAAATGCCAGTATTTTTGTAGTGAATACTCCATAATAGAAGACCAACACATACAAATTTCTACTTTTTAAAACATTTCATACAAATGAAAAAAGTGAAGTCTAACACCTTGAGAAATATGAGTTATCTTTTTTTCAAATAAATGTCAAAATTGAAATGTAACATGAGAAAAATACTCTATTTTCATGTTGTCCTCAAAATACTCTATAATATATGACTAACACACACACCAATTTTTATTTTTTAAAACATTTTCATAAAAATGCAAAAAGTGAAGTCCAACACCTTCCAAAATATCTTCTATCCTATTTTCCAAAAAAAATATCCAAATTGAAGGGTAACATGTGCAAAATATCAAGTTTCATGTTGTCCAAAAAATAGACCTTAATAGAAGACTAATACACTCAAAATTCTATGTGTTCAAATTTTTTTTAAGAATGAAAAAGTGAAGTCTAATATCTTAAAAAAATCAATTATCCTTTTTTCAAAAAAATGTCAAAATTGAAGTGTAACATGAGAAAAGTACTCAACTTTCATATTGTCCTCAAAATATTCTATAACAGAAGACTAACACACACAATTTTTTTTTTAACATTTCAAAAAACTGAAAAAGTGATTTCTAACACCTTCGAAAATATCAATTATCCTTATTTAAAAAAAATGTCAAAATTGAAGTGTAACATGAGCAAAATACTCAATTTTCATGTTGTCTTCAAAATACTCCGTAAACTAAGACTAATACACACAAATTTCTATTTTTTTAAAACATTTCATAAAAATTCAAAAAGTTAAGTATAACACCTTCAAAAATATCAACTATCATGTTTTCCAAATAATGTGAAAATTAAAGTGTGAACTGAGAAAAAATGTTCAATTTTCATGTTGTCTTAAAAATACACCTTAATAGAAAGACAAATTCTTTCAAATTTCTATATTTTGAAAAATTCATTAAGAATGCAAACAGTGAAATCTTCAAAAAAATGAATTATTTTTTTTTCAAAAAAATATCAAAATTGAAATGTAACATGAGAAAAATACTGAACTTTCATGTTTTCCTAAAAATACTCCAAACAGAAGACAAACACACACGAATTGCTAGTTTTTAAAAAAATTCCTAAAATTCAAAAAGTGAGGTCTAATAACTTCCGAAATATCAATTATCCTTTTTCCAAAAAAATGTGAAAATTGAAGTGTACCTTGAGAAAAACAATAAATTAATTGTCATGTTGTCCTAAAAATACTCCGTCACACACTAATTTCTATTTTTTAAACATTTCATAGAAATGTAAAAAGTGAAGTCTAACACCTTCAAAAAGATGAACTATCTTATTTTCCAAAAAAAATATTAAAATTGGCGTGTAACAAGATCAAAATACTCGATTTTCTTGTTGTACTAAAAATACACCGTAATAGAAGACTTGTTAACGCAAATTTCTATATGTTCAAAACATTCTTAAGAATGCACTAATACCTTAAAAAAAATCAATTATATTTTTTTCAACAAAAAAATGTCAAAATTGAAGTATAACATGAGAAAAATACTAAATTTTCATGTTGTCCTCAAAACACTCCGTAAAAAGAAGACTAACACACATAAATTTCTATTTTTTAAAACATTTCATAAAAAGCGCAAAAATGAAGTTTAACACCTTTGGAAATATCTATTATCTTTAAAAATGACAAAATTGAAGTGTCAAATGATAAAAACACTCAATTTTCATGTTGTCCTCATAATACTCCGTAAAAGAAGACTGACCCACACAAACTTCTATCTTTTTTGAACGTTTCATAAAAATTCAAAATGTAAAGTATAACAGCTTCAAAGATATCAACTATCATGTTTTCCCAAAAATGTGAAAATTGAAGTGTAAAATGAGAAAAATATTCAATTTTTATGTTGTCTTAAAAATATACCATAATAAAAGACTAATTCCCTCAAATTTCTATATTTTAATTTTTTTTTTAAGAATGCATAAAGTGAACTCTAATACCTTCAAAAAAATCAAATATCCTTTTTACAAAAACAATATCAAAATTGAAGTGTAACATTATTAAAATATTCAATTTTCATGTTTTCCTCAAAATACTCCGAAACAGAACACTAACCCTCACAAATTTCTATTTTTTTAATACATCTCCTGAAATTCAAAAAGTGAAGTCGTTATAACACCTTCCGAAATATCAATTATCCTTTTTTTTAAATGACAAAATTGAAGTGTAACATGAGAAAAACATAGAATTAATTTTCATGTTGTCCAAAAAATACTCCGTAACAGAAGACTAGCACACACTAATTTCTATTTTTTAAAACATTTCATAGAGATGCAAAAAGTGAAGTCAAACATCCTAAAAAATATCAACTATCTTATTTTCCCAAAAAAATGTCAAAATTGGCTGATGAACGGGTTTTTGTCGTGTAAAATATCGTTGTGTTAAAAACCCCGAACAATCAACAAAATTTGTAATCTAAGTTTGTACAGTGGCAAATATATAGATTCGTTCCACGGGGAGCAATTGCGTCAAAATTTGGATCAAAATGGATGAGAAATAACGAAGAAAATTCACAGAAGATAGTCCGTTACAACGGAAGTAAGTTCCGTTACAACGCACTTGAGTGAATTTTCTGGCGCTAGTGTGAGATGACGTCCGTTACAACGGATGAAACTCCGTTATAACGCACTAAACTAGTCCGTTATAACGAACAGTGGTTGCGTTGCAACGGATTGGTTAATCCGTTACAACGGACCTCAACTTCCGTTACAACACACTAGTATTAAACTATTTGAGTGGAAATCCTGGTTAGTCCGTTACAACGCAATTTAGTTTCGTTACAATGGAGTACCAACAGACTGAAAGTCAGGTACAAACCGTTGAGTCCGTTATAACGCAGTTCAAGTTCCGTTATAACGGAAGTATTTCTGGAATTCTGGTTTGAGTTTTGATTTGAGACTTGAATTAAGGGTTTGATTTAAGATTGAATTAAGTGAGATTAAACTGAGTTTTAAGGCAGAAATTGAGAGCAAAAACTTAAGTAAAAGAACAAGTTTTAGAACAAAGATTCGATTCAAGTAAACAAGAAACTAAAGATTCATTAAACCGAGAATTCTTTACACAACAAAATCCAATCAAACAACAATTAATCAAGTAATTGAAAAGGAGTACACCTAGTTGAGAAAGCCTCGAAGTGAAACTTCTTGTCTCCTTGTCTCGCACCGAAAGATCCTTGCTTCTTGTCTCGAGAGTGATGGATTGTACCGAAAGGATGAAGCTCCCTTGTCTCGGATCGCAATCACTTCGAAGAAACGTGGATCGAGTCACGACACTTCTTCTCAAATCCACCGTAGGGAATAGCTCCTTGTCACGGCCCGATCTTCGAAGGATGAGAAGGATTCGTCGAAGGGATGAGCTCCCTTGTCTCGACTCGTCCTTGAGAGATTTTTCTTGATTGATCTTGAAGTATCTTGAAGGTTCTTGATTGTGCTTGGAAAAGAGAGAGAGAGAGAGCGAGAGTGAGTGTAAAAAAGAAAGTAAAAAGAGAGTCCAAACTCGTGGCCCTTGTGGTCATATTTATAGCACTCATGGAGTCTTCTTATTGGCCACGAGTTGGTGGAGGGGATTGGGGGTAAGGAGGTAATTCCCACCAAATGTAGGTGGGCAGGATAAGGGCTAAGGATTGAGTGGTTTTCGTGTAGACTTTTGTGTAAGTTTCTATCATGATAATTATTTGCCTCCCGTCTCATTCATGTACCGAATATATCGGTGTAATATATCATTTTCACTCCTCTTGACGTGTTGGAGACAACTACACTCTCCAAATTCCCAGAAATTCCTTCTAATTCCTGTGATTAAGCAATAAAACACACTTAGTGAAGAAATATTCATGTTATCTCAAATATGATTAATAAAGTATATAGAATTGTTCTTCACAAGGGCTAAAATCCCCAAATTAAGCATTAAATTTGTGCCTTATTTGCCTCACATCAAATACCCCCACACTTAAATCCTTGATCGTCCTCGATCAATTAGAATATAAAAGTCGAACATAAGAGAGAATTGCATAAGATTTTGTTGGTTCAAAAACTAATTTCATGAATCAAATGGTTCACTCTCATTTCATCAAGTTGAATAGTTATTTAGAATGATGTTGGTCTTTTCATTATTAGATCTCGAAATTAACTTGAAATTTCATAAGAGTTTTTCATGACACTCGATCTCAAGCGGTAAGAGCGACTTAAACGTTTTTTACTTCGAATTGCTTCACTCCACAATCTCAAAAGAACTCAATTCGAAAGCTATTATCGGGCCAAAATTTCCCGTTTTGCTAGATGATCTTAAATGCAAGTTATTCATTTTAAAACACGTTTGGTACAATGGTACAAGGTTCATACCCGTTTTCGATCAATTTTTCCGCTCATTCGTTTTCTTTTCTCTCTTTGGAAGTCTTTAACCGAACGCCCCACTACACCGAAATGCAATGAGGTTACGCTCGGTGTTGTCTTTTGACCTTCATCTTTTCTCATTTTTTTATTTTTATTTTTATAGAAGTCTTTAACCGAACGCCCCACTACACCGAAATGCAATGAGGTTACCCTCGGTGTTGTCTTTTGACCTTCATTGATTTATTTTTTTATTTATTTATTTTTTTTTTTTTTGAGAACGAGCGGGTATATTTGATCTACTAACGGGTCCCCACAAACGGTCATTTCATAGTGCAATTGGTCATGTTTTAAATCTAGCAAAACGTACTTTAACGGCTACGCTAAGAACCTTACTCATAAGTCCCATATCAATTACGGGTTCGAAAATCGAGTTAAAACGTATCGCATGAACCGCGCATCGATCAAGTGTCTCAAACTCGTGAAATTTGAAACAATAGGGCTGGAATCCCCGAATAGATCTCTTCAAAATCACAACCAAATCCTTTAAAATATTTTTCAAACTTTCAATTTTGAGAGCGAAATTCCGAGTTAAATGAAATTTTGTTTTAAAAACAACAATTTAGTTCAATTCAGTGGAGAAAAATCTTTTTATGCATTTTATGCTTGACTTATTTATTATTGATGCTCAGGGTTCAAAAATAATGTTAAATATTCGAAAATTTTAATTAAAAGAGAAAACTTGCCAGAAACTATTCCGTTACAACGCAGTGTAAAGTCCGTTACAACGGACATTGAGGTTCGTTACAACGGACTAACTGCGTTATAACGGAGCACTATTCGTAGCTTAGTTTGAAAATTCTGAGTAAGTCCGTTGTAACGGACATTGAGGTCCGTTACAACGCACATAGTTCTGGCAAATTTTGGGAATTTACCGTTGCAACGCAATTTCCTGTGTTTTTTATGTCCGTTGCAACGGTATTTTCACTCCGTTATAACGGACATTGAGATCCGTTACAACGGAACTCTTGGCGCCAGTCAAATTTTCAAAATTCTGTACAGTCCGTTACAACGGACATTGAGGTCCGTTACAACGGAGTTTCTGGCCAGATCAAAAAATTTCAGTTTTCCCTGATTTTTAAATTTTTAATTGGGCTCATACAGGTCAAAGATTGTATGTTACCCCCCCACACTTAGAGATTACTTGTCCTCAAGTATAAAAAAATTGAAAATTTCCAAAAAGAGGGATAATAGAGAGATACAACCTTTGATGCGTGGGCGTGCCTCCCTCGCTAGCGCTTTTGTTTAACGTCTTGAGCTCGACTTGGCCGAGCTCATCATTGTGAGGTGTCGTTGGGCTTTAGAGATTGCTCCTCCATCCACCCGGTTTCGAAGTTTGCGTGGTAGTGCTTGAGTCGATGACCGTTCACTTTGAATGTTTTGCTCGTTTGTTCGCTTCGAATTTCGACAACTCCAAATGTAGTCACATTGGTGACCACAAAAGGGCCGATCCATCGGGATTGAAGTTTTCCGGGGAAAAGTTTGAGACGAGAGTTGAATAACAACACTCTTTCCCCTTCTTGGAATTCTTTCTTTTGAATCATTCGGTCATGAAACCTCTTTGCTTTTGCCTTGCACGAGCTCGAATTATCGTAGGCCTCTTGCCGGAATTCGTCTAGCTCGAGTAATTGAAACTTACGCGCCGATGCGTCCTTCGGGTAATCGAGGGCAAATTGCTTGATCGCCCAAAAGGCCTTGTGCTCTAACTCGACCGGTAAATGGCACGCCTTTCCGTACACGAGCTTGAAAGGAGTCATACCTATTGGCGTTTTGAAAGCGGTACGGTACGCCCAAAGTGCGTCGCCGAGTCGAGTACTCCAATCCTTACGTGTCGGGTTCACCACCTTCTCCAAAATGGACTTGATTTCTCGATTCGAAACCTCCGCTTGGCCGTTCGTTTGAGGATGATACGCGGTTGAGGTTCGATGGCTCACATGGTATTTCTCGAGGAGGCTTTGGAGATATCGATTGCAAAAATGGGAGCCTCGATCGCTTATAAGAACTCTTGGTATGCCGAATCGTTGAAAGATATTTTTCTTCAAAAAGTCCACCACCGTTTTCGAATCCGCATGCTTGGTTGGTACCGCCTCCACCCATTTTGTAACGTAATCTACACACAACAAGATGTAAGTATAGCCAAAAGACGATGGAAACGGGCCCATGAAATCAATGCCCCAAACATCGAATGGTTCACACACATGGATTGAATTGAGGGGCATTTGATTTCTACGGCTCAAGTTCCCCGTCTTTTGGCAATTTCCACAACCTTTCACAAAGTTCGCAACGTCTTTATGCAAGGTTGGCCAATAAAATCCACATTCTTGTACCTTGTGTGTGGTACGTGCGATACCGAAATGTCCACCACATTGCAATGTATGACAAAAAGAAAGAATAGATTGTACCTCATTTTGGTGAACACATTTTCTAATTACTTGATCGGCGCAAATGCGAAATAGGTTCGGGTCCTCCCAAACGTAGAAACGCGCGTTGCTTTTCATCTTGTCGCGTTGCGCCTTGGAGAAGCTCGGGGGAAATTTCTTCGTGACGATGTAGTTTGCAAGGTCGGCGTACCATGGTGCGTCGACTTGGGCCGCGAGAACGTGTTCCTCGGGGAATTCCTCGCGAATCGGAACGAGATCTTCGATCTTCAATGGGAGCCGACTCAAATGATCCGCCACGAGATTCTCGCATCCCTTTTTGTCCTTGATCTCGAGGTCGAATTCTTGAAGCAAAAGGATCCATCGGAGCAATCTCGGTTTGCACTCCTTTTTCTTCATCAAATGTCTCAACGCGCCGTGGTCCGAGAAGACTATCACCTTTGTACCTAAAAGATAAGAACGAAATTTCTCCAATGCAAAAACAATCGTGAGGAGTTCCTTTTCGGTGGTGGTGTAGTTTCGTTGGGCATTGTCGAGAGACCTCGAGGCGTAGGCGATGACGTGGGGGTCTTTTCCTTCTCTTTGGCCAAGTACCGCCCCCACACTTGTATCGCTTGCGTCACACATTATCTCGAATGGTAGCTCCCAATTTGGCGATTTGATGATTGGCGCGGAGCAAAGACTTTCCTTGAGATTGTCGAAAGATCTCTTGCACTTTTCCCCGAACTCGAATTTTTCGTCTTTCTTCAATAGTTGGCACATTGGTTGGGCGAGCTTGGAGAAATCCTTGATGAATCGACGATAGAACCCCGCGTGGCCGAGAAAGGATCGCACGTCTTTTACCGTCTTTGGATACGGAAGTGTCTTGATTACGTCGATTTTCGCCTTGTCGACTTCCATTCCTTTCTCCGAGATCAAATGACCTAATACAATTCCATTGCTCACCATGAAGTGGCATTTCTCAAAATTTAAGACAAGGTTAGATTCAATGCACTTCTCGAGTATTTGGGACAAGTGATCTAGACACGAGTCGAATGAGTCCCCAAATACCGAGAAATCATCCATAAAAACTTCAATGAATTTGGAAATATAATCGGAGAAAATAGAAAGCATACACCTTTGAAATGTGCCGGGAGCGTTGCATAGGCCGAATGGCATGCGTCGGTACGCGAAGGTACCAAACGGGCACGTGAATGTGGTCTTCTCTTGATCCTCGGGTGCGACCGGTATTTGGAAATAGCCCGAAAATCCATCGAGGAAGCAATAGAATGGATTTCCCGCGAGTCTTTCTAACATTTGATCGATGAATGGAAGGGGAAAGTGATCCTTCTTCGTCGCCTTATTGAGCTTTCGATAATCGATGCAAACTCGCCACCCGTTTTGAACTCGAGTCGGCACTTGATCGCCTTCATCGTTCTCAACTATCGTCATCCCCGTTTTCTTCGGCACCACGTGTATGGGCGAGACCCATTTCGAATCGGCGATGGGGTAGATTATTCCGGCGTCGAGTAGCTTGATCACCTCTTTCTTTACAACTTCCATCATTGGCGGATTGAGCCGCCTTTGTGGTTCTCGCGAGGGCTTAGCATCGTCCTCGAGAAGGATTCGGTGTGTGCACATGGAGGGACTAATGCCCGAAATGTCCGCGAGTGTCCACCCGAATGCCTTCTTGTTCCGTTTTAGCACTTCAACGAGTTTCTCTTCTTGTTCCTTTGCTAGACTCGAGGCAATTATCACCGGCAAGGTCTCCGCTTCATCCAAAAATACGTATTTTAGTCCAAAAGGTAATGATTTTAGATCTAACCTTGGAGCTTGTTCGGTGGAGGGTGGAGTTCGATTCATCGGAATCTCGAAATCTCTTAGAAAGAGCGCTTGATCTATGCTTCGTTCTTCTTCCAACTCCGACTCGATTTCGAATGTAGGATTGTCACATCCTTCAAATTCTTCGAACAAAGGGTTTGAGCTCCATTGAAAGTTTTCGAGAGAGCTATCCATGACCTCTTGTACACAATCGTCGACCACGTCCATAGCACTTAAGTTGAGTGTACCTACAATGGGTTCCTTTAGTTTGTCAAAAATATTGAATTTGATTACCTCATCATCGAACTCCATCGTGAGCTCTCCCGCGTGTACATCGATTTTTGTGCGCGCCGTCTTCAAAAATGGCCGTCCAAGGAGAATCGGGGTTGAATCGTTACTCCCCTCATTCATGTCCAACACGTAGAAGTCCGCGGGGAAGTAAAGTCCATTCACCGTTACGATCACGTCTTCGACTACTCCTACCGGCTTCGTCGTAGATCTATCGGCCAATTGAATTACTACTTGTGTATCGTCGAGAGGGCCGAGATCTAGTGTTTTGAAAACCGAGAAGGGCATTACATTGATGGATGCGCCCAAATCGAGCATGCATTTGGGTAACTCGTGTTGCCCAATTTTGCAAGGGATAGCGAACATCCCCGGATCTTTGTGCTTTTGGGGAAGTCTCAAAATCGCCGAAACACTCTCCCCCACACTAATCAACTCATCTCCCTTTGTCTTCCTTTTATTCGTGCACAATGCCTTGAGGTATTTTGCCAAACGAGGCACTTCTTTGATTGCTTCGAGTAGAGGAATGTTTACCTCCACTTTCTTTAAGATGGCAAGCACGTCGTTATTCGATTCGATTGGCTTTGGAAGACGACTCGGGAAAGGTGGCTTGACTTGAGTCGATTCGGGTTCTAGTTCTCTAATTGGTATCTTCGTGGCTTGAGTCGGACTCTCTTTTTGAACCGGTACCTCGAGTTCCTTTTCTTCTTGTACCTCCTTGCTCTTCGAACTTTCGCCCACTTCTTTACCGCTTCGGAGCGATATTGCGTTCACATGCCTTTGCTCGGAAGGAGCCAAAGATTGAGATTGGAGTCGAGATGTACCTTGGGATTCGATTACGTTTACTCGAGTGGCAATTTGATTGATTTGAGTCTCCAAGTTGCCCACATGGCGATTCGTGTTCGAAACCTCTTGTCTTACACTTGAGATATCTTGCTTTATTTCTTGCTTCATTGAGTCCATGTTTTTCTCGTTTTTGTCGATTTTTCCGTTCATTGATTGCATCATTGACATCATTCCTTCCATCATTTGCTTCATTTCTTGATTCGGGTCTTGAGTTGGAAACGATTTTTGAACCGTTTGAGTCGCATTTGGATGTTGGTACGTGGCCGGTTTTGCAACCGCTTGTCGGTATGGATCGGGTTGAGCATTGTTGGAATTCGACCAACTAAAGTTAGGGTGGTTGCGGAGGTTCGGATTGTACGAGTTCGAGGCGTCGAATTTCTTGTAAACGGCATTTGCATCTTCGATCACACTCGGGCACTCATCGGTGTGGTGGGTATTTGCGAGGCAAACCCCACATGTTTTCGTTTCCTCCTTGCCCAAGGCCTTCATGATGATCTCGAGCTTGTCGTTAAGCATGTCGACATTGAGGTCGCTACACGCATTAACTCGGTATTCGACGTTCCTTCTTGATTGAGAATTGGTTGCCATTACTTCGAGTAGCTTCTTAATCTCTTCGAGATCTTTGTTCGCGATACTTCCCCCCGCGGATGCGTTGAGGAATTGGTTCTCCGAATATCCTAGCCCGTTAATGAATTGTTCGTAGAGGAATTGGACCTCGACATTGTGGCTTGGGCATTCTTCCTTCAAACGCATAAATCGATCGTAGTATTCGTGGAATGTTTCGTTCGGTTTTTGCGTTATTGCCAAAAGTTCTCGCCTTATAGCCGCCAATCGAGAGGCCGAAAAGTACCTCTCCTTGAAGAGGTTTGCTACTTCGTTGAATGCGAGGGGGCCTCTAAGCGTGTAGAACCAATCCTTGGGTCCCTCACCTAATGAGTAAGGAAAAAGAAGAAGAAGAATGTCACTAAAAGCTTCATAATTCGAATATATGTTTAGTTGAATCTTGAAATCTTTTAAGTGTTTATGAGGGTTTTCCGTGGCTTTCCCATGAAAAATAGGCAATGAGCCTATAATGCTCGGATCCGCTTTGAAATTCGGAATATTGGGCCTAATAAAATTATAATTATCCTCCACATTTCTAGGTGCCACTAATTCTCTCAAGGTTTTTGGCCTTGGAGCTCTTGTTTCATCACCCATATTTGAATTTAAATGAGTAGAGAGAGAAGAAAAAGTTTGAGTTTGCAGTTGAGGTTCGTCTTGATCTTCTTGTGTCGGTTCCTTGCTCTTCTTAGAGCTCTTGTTCCTTCTTTCGATTTCCTTGACAAATGGAAGTAATTCTCCTTTTCGTGATCTTGTGTTGTGCATAAAGCTTTCTTCCTTCACCTAGATTGTCACAAGGAAACAAAGAAGTGAGTAAACAAATTTATGAATTTAAATCTCAATTTTAAATCTAAAATATTGACTTAAACACCGCTCCCCGGCAGCGGCGCCATTTGATGAACGGGTTTTTGTCGTGTAAAATATCGTTGTGTTAAAAACCCCGAACAATCAACAAAATTTGTAATCTAAGTTTGTACAGTGGCAAATGTATAGATTCGTTCCACGGGGAGCAATTGCGTCAAAATTTGGATCAAAATGGATGAGAAATAACGAAGAAAATTCACAGAAGATAGTCCGTTACAACGGAAGTAAGTTCCGTTACAACGCACTTGAGTGAATTTTCTGGCGCTAGTGTGAGATGACGTCCGTTACAACGGATGAAACTCCGTTATAACGCACTAAACTAGTCCGTTATAACGAACAGTGGTTGCGTTGCAACGGATTGGTTAATCCGTTACAACGGACCTCAACTTCCGTTACAACGCACTAGTATTAAACTATTTGAGTGGAAATCCTGGTTAGTCCGTTACAACGCAATTTAGTTTCGTTACAACGGAGTACCAACAGACTGAAAGTCAGGTACAAACCGTTGAGTCCGTTATAACGCAGTTCAAGTTCCGTTATAACGGAAGTATTTCTGGAATTCTGGTTTGAGTTTTGATTTGAGACTTGAATTAAGGGTTTGATTTAAGATTGAATTAAGTGAGATTAAACTGAGTTTTAAGGCAGAAATTGAGAGCAAAAACTTAAGTAAAAGAACAAGTTTTAGAACAAAGATTCGATTCAAGTAAACAAGAAACTAAAGATTCATTAAACCGAGAATTCTTTACACAACAAAATCCAATCAAACAACAATTAATCAAGTAATTGAAAAGGAGTACACCTAGTTGAGAAAGCCTCGAAGTGAAACTTCTTGTCTCCTTGTCTCGCACCGAAAGATCCTTGCTTCTTGTCTCGAGAGTGATGGATTGTACCGAAAGGATGAAGCTCCCTTGTCTCGGATCGCAATCACTTCGAAGAAACGTGGATCGAGTCACGGCACTTCTTCTCAAATCCACCGTAGGGAATAGCTCCTTGTCACGGCCCGATCTTCGAAGGATGAGAAGGATTCGTCGAAGGGATGAGCTCCCTTGTCTCGACTCGTCCTTGAGAGATTTTTCTTGATTGATCTTGAAGTATCTTGAAGGTTCTTGATTGTGCTTGGAAAAGAGAGAGAGAGAGCGAGAGTGAGTGTAAAAAAGAAAGTAAAAAGAGAGTCCAAACTCGTGGCCCTTGTGGTCATATTTATAGCACTCATGGAGTCTTCTTATTGGCCACGAGTTGGTGGAGGGGATTGGGGGTAAGGAGGTAATTCCCACCAAATGTAGGTGGGCAGGATAAGGGCTAAGGATTGAGTGGTTTTCGTGTAGACTTTTGTGTAAGTTTCTATCATGATAATTATTTGCCTCCCGTCTCATTCATGTACCGAATATATCGGTGTAATATATCATTTTCACTCCTCTTGACGTGTTGGAGACTACTACACTCTCCAAATTCCCAGAAATTCCTTCTAATTCCTGTGATTAAGCAATAAAACACACTTAGTGAAGAAATATTCATGTTATCTCAAATATGATTAATAAAGTATATAGAATTGTTCTTCACGAGGGCTAAAATCCCCAAATTAAGCATTAAATTTGTGCCTTATTTGCCTCACATCATTGGCCTGTAACATGAGCAAAATACTCGTTTTTCTCGTTGTCCTAAAAATACACCGTAATAGAAGACTGATTCACGCGAATTTCTATGTGTTCAAACCATTCTTAAGAATGACCTAGTACCTACAAAAAAATCAATCATCCTTTTTTGACAAAAAAATGTCAAAATTGAAATGTAACATGAAAAAAACTCAATTTTCATGTTGTCCTCGAAATACTCCGTAAGAGAAGACTAACACACAAAAATTTCTATTTTTTAAAACATTTCATAAAAACGCAAAAAGTGAAGTCTAACACCTTCCGAAATATCTATTATCTTTTATTCAAAAAAATGTCAAAATTGAAGTGAAACATGATAAAAACACTCAATTTTCTTGTTGTCATCAAAATACTCCGCAAAAGAAGACTAACACATACAAATTTATATTTTTTTTAAAAACATTTCATATAAATTCAAAAAGTAATGTATAACACCTTCAAAAATATCAACAATCATGTTTTCCAAAAGACGTGGAGATTAAAGTGTAACATGAGAAAAATATTTAATTTTCATGTTGTCCTAAAAATATGAAAGAAATACAGTTTCGGATCAACCGTAAAAGTGTACACAAGGATAAACGAAAGTACGTGTTCGTGGGCATAATTTTCAGTTAAGGAATCCAATTTGAATGGTTCAAATTGGGTTAGATAGATAATGAGATTATCTAGAACTTTCATGTCGAAATATATTTCATTGGAACGAAGTATCATTGTCGTTTCAATGAAATACCGAAAGGGTGCAACAGTATGACATACAAATCGGTTGGAAAGATAATAAGATTATCTACAACTTTATTGAAGATTGAATGTCTGTTAAAGGAATTTAACAATTTCGTTTTGACAGAATACTAAAAGGATACAATGCAGTTTTCTGTGTGAAAAGGTGTATATTGGATATACATACCTTTTGGCCGATCCTAATCCTATGTGATATAAATAGGATATTTGTCTGTCCTTTATTCAGTCCAATCGGTTGAATTAATCTAATTAATCCAGAAATAGAGAGACATCTTACGTAAGAGTGAAAGGATGTGAAAAGAGAGAAACGAGAAAAATATTTTTTCTCGGTTTAGAGAATCAATTCGATCAAGCAAGATTACGGTATATCATCTAGGCAGGTATACCCGTAACCGAGGTGCTACGACTCGTTGTGATCAAACCGGAGGCGTTCATGGAGTCCAAACGGTGGGACACGTGTGGTATGGGACGCACGGGCTAGCCACCAACGTGACACCGGAGAAGAGAAGGATGCGAGCGATCAACCCGTCGTGCGTGATCAATTTCATGCTGGTAATCGTCTATCCTCATTTGCATCATACTCTCGAAGTCGAGACGTGATCTCGGGTTTTGGGAACCGGACCGGGCCTTCATATCCACTGTGCGGGTCCGGGGTCGGGATAATTTCCCATCAATGGTATCAGAGCGATTGCCATCGATTCGAGGGCCGAATCATAGTCGTATATTGGATATACGCACGGGTTATCAAAGTTCGTACCCGTTTGCATGATATTATATATAGAGAAAGTCAAATTTCGTTAAAATCACAAGTGAAATTCACTAGAGATCAATCAAAAGTTGATTGAGAGTATCTAGGAATGATCGTGAAAGGTTTCATGATTTATCGTTTTAGAAACGAACGAAAACAGAAGAAACTGCAAAAAACTACAAAGAAAAACTGCAGGCATCTGTAAAAATCGAATAGTCCGTTACAACGGACTTGGAGTTCCGTTGTAACAGACCTCATATATGAAATGAGTATTTGGTGAAATCTGCAGAAAAACACATAGTCCGTTGCAATGAACTAGGAGTTCCGTTGTAACAGACCTTGTATATGATACATGGATATGTGGAAAACTGTGAATAAACGCATAGTCCGTTACAACGGACTAGGAGTTCTGTTGTAACGGGCCTTGTATATGATACGAGGATGCGGGAATGCCTATGGCTTCCTTTGGAGTCCGTTGCAACGGACATGGTCCGTTATAACGGACATGTTTCTGGATATTTCATCCAGAATTCACGTGTTAGTCCGTTGTAACAGAACTATGGTCCGTTAAAACAGAATAGTTCCTGGAAATCTGGAAAAAAAATCACAGTTTAATATGTTGTAACAGACCTAGGTTGCGTTACAATGGAATAGTTTCTGGAAATTTTGTACAAAATACGCAGTTAAGTCCGTTGTAACAGAACTAGGGTCCGTTGCAACGGAAGTGTTGGAGAAGTGAGGTATGCTATAACGGACTATGGTGCGTTGCAACGAAATAGTCTCTGGATGGTGATTTTGTTTTCGTGATTACTTTGGCTACGAAGCTCGGAATTTTGAGTTCTTTATCGATATGATCGGCATCAATCATACTATCATATCATATAAGATAAGTAATTATTTAGAATAATTAGTCTCCCTAATTAAATCATATGCATTTTGAAAATCTTGTGATAGTGATATAATATGATTATGTCACGAATTTAAGAAACATGAAAGTCACGATCCCTCATAATATTTAAGTCATGGAAATGCCTTCCATATTCACAACCACTATTTTTGGTACAACGTCTCACATGGGTTAAGGCCAAATCCGACATGGGTTATTGTAGCTATCGATGGAGTGGCAAGCGTTAAATAGCGACTGATAAGGGTTAAGGCCAAAGCCGACTTATTAGTAGTTCATTTGAACGATATGTTGAGTATGGTTGTGACTTAACCGTCCAAGCCAATAAGGGTTAAGGCCAAAGCCGACTTGATTGGAGTTCGGGGCATAGATAGGATGCACACACGGAATTGGGATTGTATATGATACGATCCATCACCGAAATCCTATAAAGGTTCAAGAGTCGCATTGGATGCGATTGGATATAATCCAACCTAAATAGCGAGATCCCACCCGTCTGCCAAAGCAACTTGTGGGAGGATTGCCAAATATGGATCTTGAGTGTTATGGACTTGGAGTCCCGTATCGGTATGAGGGTTATCGATTCGATAAAATAACAATGTTAAATATTCATCATGTAAGCATATAGATTAAGTACGCACGGTTAGGAGCTTAATCTTCATCATCCATTTAGAATTATGTTTTCTAGCAACACCAAATATATCGATGAGATCGATATGATAGATGGCTTTTGGGTCGGAATTACCGTAATTAAACTTGATAGTCAAAGAATAGTTCTTAGACTTAAAGGAATGTGTTGGACACGCAAATAGTAGATTCAGGGCTCGAGGCTTTGGCTTTAGAGAAAGCCGGGTTCGATAAGCTTTAACAAGGAATCGAACAATTTTGCGTGCCTTGTGGTGGCACGTATAGACGCAAATTTCTCAAAATTGTTTTGAGGATTCGGGTGCATATGAAAATAAAACACAACGCTCATGAAATAGTTTCAAGAGCTAGAGCGCATTGAATGGTTCAATGCGGCTCAAAGAGTAGGTTAATTTTAAGGCGCCTCATGCGTCTTTGATTAACACTTGCGTGTTGATGGTACGAGATTTGATCTTCGTGACCGAATATCATATGCATTAGATAGATAAGCCGATCCCGAAATTGTATAAGATGAGATTTAAGTTTGAATTGGAGATGCTCGGATCATCCGAGGAATCCAATGCATTGAGATGCGTGGATATCCTTGTAAATCAAGGGCGGGATCGAAAGAAATTAATGTCTAAGGGTATTTTGGGAAATTGTTTTCCAAACAGAAAGTTCCGACTAGGAGTTGTCCCAACCAATGACTCAAAGAACGGTGAAATCCGAGGAGGATCGATTAAAACCTAGAAGTTGATTGCTTTTTTTGGCATTGTCGTCTTGGCCATATAAACGAGATGCACATATCTAGATTCCATATGATGGATTGCTATAATCATTCGATTGATTAATGCGATACTTCTTTATTAGGCAAGATGACAAAAGGCATCATTCTCCAAAGGTTGGAGAAAGATCCAACGAATTATTGGAAATTACAATGAGATGTAAAATATCCGATAAATTCCGAGGCAAGAGGAGGCTATTAGTATTTTGTTACGTTTACGGACGATTAAAATAGATACGGTAATATCTATTTAATGCGTGCTGAAGCGGAGATTTTTTGAAAGGCTCAAAGAGTTTCAAAAACGAAATACAAAATCGACTTGGCAAGAAAATCAAAGCTCTTCGATGGGATCGAGGAGGCGAGTATTTGAGCTGCACACTTCGATAGGATCGAAGGGGCGATATTTGAGTTATAAGTATTGATGATCATTTATGATTGTGGAATCGTTTCACGATTATCTTCATTTCGGAACATTGAGATGTATTCGAAAAGAGGAAATGAACGCATGTTAGACATGGTTCGATAAATGATAAGTCAAACGGATCTCCCAAAAATGTTTTGGGGGATACGCCCTTGCGACAGCGGCACTAATGAATTGTTGCATATATGATATGGACCATAAACCTTCTAATCGGTACAAAATGCGCTATATGAGATATATCGGAATGGTTCCGAAGATGTCATTTGTACAGATTTAGGATGTGAGTATATTTCAAAATTTGTTTCGGTTAAACTCAATCCCAAATCTGAAAATTGTTCGTTATGATCTATCCTTAAGGAAATTAAAGGGTATTAGTTCTAACGTCCCGACGAAAATGAGAATTTCCTTGCTCGAAGAGATGCCTTCTTGGAGGAGGACATAATGCGCACAAGTTTGGAACTTGATGCGATTTATCTCTACGCGAGCTAGTGTGAGTAGAATAAATCTCGAAAGAGTTCGAGATCTTAAAATGAACATTGTGCCGATGAAAGTTGACACGATTTCATCAAGAGTTGATGAATACGAGTCGAACACACAAAGGAATTTTTCGTAGATCAAGTAGGCTATATCATAAGCTGATAAATACGGATTTATCATTGCTAATGATGATAGATCGAAATCATATGATGATTCGATATCCTACAAGAATGCTATGAAAAGTGTCGATTCCATATGACATGATGTCATGAAATTTGAGATTCGATCCGTGTAAATTATCAAGTTTAGAACTTGATTTCATTACTTTCCGGGTTAGACCCGTGAAAAGTGAATGGGTTTTCAAGATGAGAATCGACACGGATAGGAATACGCATATAACAAAGCGAGGCTCGCATCGAAGAGTTTCAAGTATTTCATAGTCGGACTATGAAGAAAAGTTTTCGCATGTTGCCATGCTTTCACATTCTCAAAATTCTGCTTGTCATGGTCGCATATTATGACTATGTGATGTGGCAAAATGGATGTCAAAACTGAATTTCTTGACAGAAATTTTATGAAAGGATGTGTACTTGACACAACCTTATGATTTTGTCGATTCATAAAAACCGGGGATAGGATATGTACGCTTTAACGATCCATATGATGGATTAGAGAAAGCTTCTCGGAATTGGAATATTCGTTTTGACGAAGTTATAAACTTTAATAACATTGTCGGAACGAATGGATACTTTGTGTACACATGAAGGTTAGTGGGAGCCGCGTTATATTTCTTGTAACGACAAAGGATTTAGGCGAGACCGCTTATGAATGAAGCGTGAAGATGAATAGCATAGATCTAAAAAGTTTCTCGTTCTATATTATCACACGTATATCGACATATTGTTGAAAATGGTTTTCAACATAAAAACTCCTTAGAGGAGTTAAATCGAAATGTCGAATGGCATACATTTTTGGGGCTCGATGTGAGACATCAAGCAGCGCAAAAATGAAAATGATATGATGCTTCACATTTTGATGTGAAAATCTATTATGTATGCCATGATATGTATGTGGATATATGTCGTACGGATGAAGCGTCTAATTTACCGTCAATAAAATCCAAGGGAATCACACGAGTTTGAATGTAATGCAATTACATGAGACTAACTCTCGTGAATGTATAATGGTTATATGTTTAATATACATAACAAAAAATTCTGAAAAACGCATCGTCCTTATAATGGACTAGGAGTTCCGTTGTAACGGACCTTGTATAGGATACGGGGATGTGGGGATGCCTATGACTTCTTTTGAGGTCCGTTGTAACGGACCAATGTACGTTACAACGGAAATGTCTCTGGATTTTGATCCAGAATTCACAAGTTTGGTCCGTCGCAACAGAACTTCTGTCCGTTATAACGAAAATGTCTCTGGATTTTGATCTAGAATTCGCAGTTTAGTCCGTTGTAACGGAAATTTGGTCCGTTATAACGGAAGTATCTCTGGGTGTATATTAAACCCATCGGGATTTATATGTATAGCGGTGAAGATTGTACTTGAATACTTTGAGAAAGAATTCAGGATATTATTTATCAATAATGGTGTGGAGGAATAGTTGGTTATAAAGAGTTATACCAACGGCAGTCTCCAAACATGTAGCACGACTTTCGATCACGAAGTGTGTACGTGTTTTGTTTACACGAAATTACGGAGGCGAGTATATTGCGGTTATTAATCGCAAAAGGAAGCGGTATGGATCAAGGACACATGACCAAACTCGAAGTAGTCACGAGTTATCGAATTTATGGTTGTGGATTGCGTGAGGCGCAATAGTACGAGCCAAAAATGTCGAGGTCATAACCACTTCTAGCCAATACTCGGAAAATTTCATTTGATCCATGAAATTTTGACGCAATAGGTACATGGAAATGTTCCAAACCTTACGAAGATTAACACTAGCGGCAACGTGCGGACCCGTTTACAAAACCGCTCTCTCTAGTCGCGCGTGACTGTCATGCGATGACTATGGGTATGGAGATACCTAGAGGAGGAAGAAGAGAGTAGAGTGTAGTTATCTAATACGATAGTCCTCGCAGATTATGGGTATGGAGATACCTATAGGTAAACGCTGCATCGCCCCAATACTTAATCCATATGAGTGCATTTTAAAAATTTGTTTACCTTAAATTTTATGCATTCACCTTACGTGAAAACTGTGTGCGGGTTGTGTAATATGATTACATGAACCCTGATTTGAACTTATGGGGACGTCGGCATAATACGTTATTATGTGCAGCGAAACCGTCACACCTAAAGTTTTATTTCTAAACATCCCTAGTCGCGGATCAGTTTGCTTAAGAGAGAAGCATTTCTATTATCAGACAATAGACTGAACGTGTACACTAGTACATTAGCCGAGGAGATGATAATGTTTTGCTAATCATAGGACAAGGTGCTTGTCGAATCGGAACGTAGATATATGCTAGGTGACATATATTGGATATGACCAAAGCCGCGAGACCATGACATGATTTAGTCATTATGGATGGACTCGCGACGAGTAGGGTATTAGGTTCTTCACACTTGAGGGGACCATCGATTGCGTTACATGCGTAACACAATGCTTTGATATGACCTTACGCTTTCCGTAATAGGGGGCCAAAACGGTCATCATTGGGTATTGCCGAAACACGGAATTCAATATGAGTCTCCAAGATAGGAATTGTTTATTCCGAAAGGAAGAGATATCTCTTAGGCCGCTCGATGAAGTGATTAACGAGAACTATGGTCATAGTCAATGATATTAAAGGTTAATATCAATTGTAATTTGTTAACTCAGTTCGGAATCGAGAAATAAGTATAGTTAATCAATATATAAGGATGACTACAACCATGCCTTATTGATTAACGGATATCACAAACAAGAGGACTAGTAACCTCTATTCGAGATAGGCACAATGATCACAATCATTTTTCATTTTAACATGTGTAGCCATGATGGAGTGACTAGATCCCGCTCATGGGGTTGTAGGGCCTTGGTAACAGCCTACTGCCACCGTTAAACGTACCTACACGGTCACACAACGAGTCGTACAATGTCGGGCTTGATTACAAAATTGGCACATAGGATGTGCATGTCTTGGTATTTTCATACGCGAGCTATATTCTCTAATATCGTGCATATTGGATATGCATGAGTATCTTTTAGGTAGATCTAAAATTGAGTGGGAGACTGAAAGAAATACAGTTTCAGATCAACCGTAAAAGTGTACATAGGGATAAACGAACGTACGCGTTCGTGGGCATAACTTTCAGTTAAGGAATCCAATTTGAATGGTTCAAATTGTATTAGATAGATAATGAGATTATCTAGAACTTTCATGTATAAATATATTTCATTTGAATGAAGTATCAGTGTCGTTTCAATGAAATACCGAAAGGGTGCAACAGTATGACATACAATTAGTAAAACTGTCAAACTTTTGCATACGAACTCCAATTGGGCTGGGCCAAATTGGGTTGGAAATATAATAAGATTATCTACAACTTTCGTGGAGGGTGAAAGTCTGTTAAAGGAATTTAACAATTTCGTTTTGACAGAATACTGAAAGGGTTGATATACATACTTTTTGGTCCATCATAATCATATGTGATATAAATAGGATATTTGTCTCTCCTCTATTCAGTCCAATCAGTTGAATTAATCTAATTAATCCAGAAATAGAGAGTCATCTTTCTTAAGAGTGAAAGAGTGTGAAAAGAGAGAAACGAGAAAAATAGTTTTTCTCGGTTTAGAAAATCAATTCGATCGAGCAAGTTTACCGGTATATCCTCTAGGCAGGTATACCCGTAACCGAGGTGCTACGACTCACAGTGGATATGAGTAGAGGAGTGACGTTTGTGGCTCTACGTTGTGATCAAATCGGAGGCGTTCATGGAGTCCAAACGGTGGGAGACGTGTGGTATGGGACGCACGGGCTAGTCACCAACGTGACACCGGAGAAGAGAAGGATGCGAGCGATCAACCCGTCGTGCGTGATCAATTTCATGCTGGTAATCGTCTATCCTTCTTTGTATCGTACTCTCAAAGTTGAGGCGTGATCTCGGGTTTTGGGAACCGGACCGGGCCTTCATATCCGATGCGCGGGTCCGGGGTCGGGATAATTTCCCATAAAAATATACCTTAATAGAAGACTAATTCCCTCAAATTTGTATATTTTGAAAAATTATTTAAGAATGCAAAAAGTGAAGTCTAACCTTCACAAAAATCAACTATCCTTTTTTTTCAAAATAATATCAAAATTGAAGTGTAACTTGAGAAAAATACTCAATTTTCATGTTTTCCTCAAAATACTCCAAAATAGAAGACTAACACACATAAATTTCAATTTTTTTAAACATTTTCTAAAATCTAAAAAGTGAAGTCTAACGCCTGCCGAAATATCAATTATCCTTTTTTTCAAAAAAAAAAAAATCAAAATTGAAGTGTAACGTGAGAAAAACTCTCAATTAATTTTCATGTTGTCCTGAAAATACTCCTTAACAGAAGACTAACACACACTAATTTCTATTTTTTAAAACATTTCATAAAATGTAAAAATTGAAGTTTGACACCTTCAAAAGTATCTACTATCTTATTTTCCCAAAAAATGTCAAAATTGGCGTGTAACATGAGCAAAATACTCGATTTTCTCGTTGTCCTAAAAATACACCGTAATAGAAGATACGCGCAAATTTCTATATGTTCAAAACATTCTTAAGAATGCACTAATACCTTCAAAAAAATCAATTATCATTTTTTCGACAAAAAATATCAAAATTGAAGTGTAACATGACAAAAATACTCAATTTTCATGTTGTTCTCAAAATACTCCGTAAGAGAAGACTAACACACATACATTTCTATTTTTTAAAACATTTCCTAAAGATGGAAAAAGTGATGTCTAACACATTCGGATATATAAATTATCCTTTTTTCAAAAAATATCAAAATTGAAGTATAACATGAGAAAAACACTCAATTAATTTTCATGTTGTCCTAAAAATACTCCGTGACAGAAGACTAACACACATTAATTTCTATTTTTTAAAACACTTCACAAAAATGCAAAAAGTGAAGTCTAACACCTTTAGAAATATCAACTATCTTATTTTCCCAAAAAAATGTCAACATTGGTGTGTAACATGAGCACAAAAAACACGATTTTCTCGTTGTCCTAAAAATACACTGTAATAATAGAAGACTCATTGAAGCAAATTTCTATATGTTCAAAACATTCTTAATAATGCACTAATACCTTCAAAAAAAATTATCGGTTTTTTCAACAAAAAAATGTCAAAATTGAAGTGTAACATGAGAAAAATACTTAATTTTAGTGTTGTCTCAAAATACTCCGTAAGAGAAGACTAACACACATAAATTTCTGTTTTTTTTAACATTTCATGAAAATTCAAAAAGTGAAGTCAAACACCTTCGGAAATATCAATTATCTATTATTTAAAAAAAATGCCAAAATTGAAGTGTAACATGATAAAACACTAAATTTTCATTTTTCCCCAAAATACTCTGAAACAGAAGACTAACACACATCAATTTCAAATTTTTGAAACATTTCCTAAAAATCAGAAAGTGATGTTTAACACCATCCGAAATATCAATTATCTCCTTTTCAAAAAAATGTCAAAATTGAAGTGTAACATGAGAAAATCACTCAATTAATTTTCATGTTGTCCTAAAAATACTCCGTAAAAGAAGACTAACACACACTGATTTATATTTTTAAAACATTTCGTAAAAATGCAAAAAGTGAACTCTAACACCTTCAAAAATATCCACTATATTATTTTCCCAAAAAAATTTCAAAATTGGCGTGTAACAGGAGCAAAATACTCAATTTTCTAGTTGTCCTAAAAATACACCATAATATAAGACTAATTCGGGCAAATTTCTATATGTTCAAAACATTCTTAAGAATGTACTAATAACTTCAAAAAAACAATTATCCTTTTTTAACAAAAAAAGTCAAAATTGGAGCGCACCATAAGAAAAGTAGTTAATTTTCATGTTGTCCTCAAAGTACTCCGTAATTGAAGACTAACACACATACATTTATATTTTTTGAAAACATTTCATAAAAAATGCAAAAAATGAAGTCTAACACCTTCGGATATATCAATTATCTTTTATTCAAAAAAATGTCAAAATTGAAGTGTAACATGATAAAAACACTTAATTTTCATGTTGTCCTCAAAATAATCCGTAAAAGAAGAATAACACACAAATTTATATTTTTTCAAAACATTTCATAAAAATGCAAAAAGTAAAGTATAACACCTTCAAAAATATCAACTATCATGTTTTCCAAAAAAATGTGAAAATTAAAATGTAGCATGAGAAAAATATTCAATTTTCATGTTGTCCTAAAAATACACCTTAATAGAAGACTAATTCCTTCAAATATCTATCTTTTCAAAAATGATTTAAGAATGCAAAAAATTAAGTCTAGTGTACCTTCAAAAAAATCAATTATCCTTTTTTCAAAAACATTACAAAAATTGAAGTGTAACATGAGAAAAATACTCAATTTTCATGTTTTCTTAAAAATACGCCGAAATAGAAGGCTAACCCAAACAAATTTCAATTTTATAAAATATTTCCTAAAATATAAAAAGTGAAGTATAACACCTTCCGAAATATGAATAATCCATTATTCAAATAAATGTCAAAATATAAGTGTAACATGAGAAAAACACTCAATTAATTTTCATGTTGTCGTAAGAATTCTCCATAACAAAAAGCCTAACTCACACTAATTTCTCTTTTTTTAAATATTTCAAAAAAAATACAAAAAGTGAAGTCACCTTCATAAATATCAACTATCTTATTTTCCCAAAAAAAATATCAAATTGTGTGTAACATGAGCAAAAAACACAATTTTCTCGTTGTCCTATAAATACACTGTAATAAAAGACTCATTGAAGCAAATTTCTATATGTTCAAAACATTCTTAATATTGCACTAATACCTTCAAAAAAAAATCAATTATCTTTTTTTCAACAAAAAAATGTCAAAATTGAAGTGTAACATGACAAAAATACTCCTCAAAATACTCCGTAAGAGAAGACTAACACACAAAAAAATTATTTTTTTAAACATTTCATGAAAATTCAAAAAGTGAAGTCACACCTTCAAAAATATCAATTATCTATTATTAAAAAAATGTCAAAATTGAAGTGAAACATGACAAAAACACTAAATTTTCATATTCTCCTCAAAATACTCCGTAAAAGAAGACTAACACATACAAATTTCTATTTTTTTTAAAACATTTCATAAAAATGAAAAAAGTAAAGTAGAACACCTTAAAAAATATGAACTATCATGTTTTCCAAAAAATGTGATTAATAAAGTGTAACATGAGGAAAGTATTCAATTTTCATGTCGTCATAGAAATACACCTTAATAGAAGACTAATCACGTCAAATTTGTATATTTTCAAAAATTTCTTTAAGAATAAAAAAAATTAAAGTCACCTTCAAAAAACTCAATTTTCCATTTTTTCAAAAACAATATCAAAATTAAAGTGTAACATGAGAAAAATATTCACTTTTATATTTTCCTCAAAATACTCCGAAACAGAAGACTATCACATAAATTTCTATTTTTTAAAATATTTCTAAAAATTCAAAAAGTGAAGTCTATACCTTCCGAAATATCAATTATCCTTTTTTCAAAAAAATGTCAAAATTGAAGTGTAACATGAGAAAACACTCAATTAATTTCCATGTCGTCCTAAAATTACTCCGTAACAGAAAACTAACACACACTAATTAGTATTTTTTAAAACATTTCAAAAAAATACAAAAAGTGAAGTCATCTTCAAAAATATCAAATGTCTTATTTTCCCCAAAAAATGTCAACATTGGCGTGTAACCACTACAACAATACTGGTATGCTGTGACATTTTTTTTTGTCATTTGACTATATGCTGTCATTGCTTGAATAAAAAACGGCATTAACTGATTAATCATGTCATTATATTAGAAATAACATCATTTTACCTTAAATATCAGCAATACTACTATATAACGACGTTTTGTATGTAATGCTGTTATTGAAATAAATTCACGGCAAAAATAAATGCCATCAAAATATACTTCGTATATGTATTACAAAAGTAAAATGCACACAATGTTGTATCATTAACAAGAAAAATACCGGCAAGAGCCCAGTATACAGGCAAGAGCCCAATATAGTCCATACTTGATATTTACTATACTAAACAAAAAGAACCCACTCACGCTGCAGTGTATCCGTGCCTTCCCACTTTCATCCCCGTCTCACCCGCGAGACCCTCCCATCTCACCGAACCCTAGCACAGTCGCACCCCTTACCTTCGTCGATCCCTAGTGAAATTTAGTGAAATTTTGGGGCCTCCCAAATATTTTTCTTTCCGCCAATTCTTCTCTTGTTATGACCAAGGATGGAAATAACGGGAATTGAGAGATGAGGAGTAAGATGAATCGACGGAGAGAGACAGATCTCCCTGAGGAGATCGGATTTCAATACTGTTGAAGTCTAAAACAAACTAAAATAAGGAAATGCATAGAAAACATAGAGCAAAAGAGAGTAATTTAGGGTTCATAATCATACTGATGAATATTACATAAATTACTTTTATACTCTCTCTATTCTGACTTCTTCTCCAGTATAATCCCACTGGAGATCTACTAAGGCCTGAGTGAAGCTCAGCCTGCTATCGATTTTAAAACCAAATATCTGGCCCATGGGCCTTAGTTACAACTCAGATAAAATTAAAGAAAATTAATGATAAAGTACACGACCATTCTCTCTTTCTTCTCTCATCTCGTACTCTTCTTCTTCCTGGGTTTCATGGAAACCCTAATTGAGCTCGATCGTGCCATTCCTTCATGAATAAGAGAAATGAATAAGAATTAGAAAAGATCGTGACAATCCCCACTCGATAATTTCAGTCTTGACCACAAGACTGTTCGTGAGCAAAAAACTCGGGAAACTTGAGTTTAAGCTCATCGTAGTCTTCCCACGAAGCTTCACTTTCCGGTAAGTTTTGCCATTTAATTTTCAGTTGGACCCCGTAAGAATTTCCCTTTTTATACATCTGACGATCTAATTCTTTTTCTGGTACCGATCTCGGTATTCCTTCTTGGTTTATTTCAGGGGTCCCTGCTTGCACTTGTTTGTTTTCTCCTATTTTCTTCTTTAATTGAGATACGTGGAACACTGAATGAATCATACTAGCAGCTGGTAATTTTAACCTGTAAGCAACCTTTCCAATTTTCTCTGTTATTTGAAATGGTCCATAGTATTTGGAAGCCAATTTCTGATTTGTCCTTGTTGCTACTGATTGTTGCCGATATGGTTGCAGTTTTAAGAATACCCAATCTCCTACCTGGAATTCTCTTTCAGTTCGATTCTTATCAGCGAATTGTTTCATTCTGGTTTGTGCTTTGAGGAGATGTTCTCTGATATGTATTAGTGCCTTCTCTCTCTCTTTAAGATAAGTATCAATCTCTTCAATTTTGGAGTTAGGATGGCTCCCTAATCCTAACTGTGGTGGTGAGTAACCAAAGAGGGCCTCAAATGGAGTTGTTTTTAAAGATGAGTGGAAACTGGTATTGTACCAAAATTCTGCTAGATGAAGCCATTTAATCCATTTCTTTGGATTTGTTGAACACATGCACCTGAGATATGTTTCAAGGCATTGATTTACCCTCTCTGTCTGACCATCTGTTTGTGGATGGTAAGAAGTGGAAAAATGCAAAGAGGTCCCTAAGAGTTTGAATAATTCTTTCCAAAGAGAACTAGTGAAGATCTTATCTCTATCTGACACAATTCTCTGTGGCATTCCATGGGTTTTATAAATTTCTTTCATAAATAATTTTGCTACTTCAGAGGCAGTGAAGGGGTGAGATAAGGCTAAAAAATGGGAGTATTTGGTAAATATGTCAACGATGACTAGAATGACCTCTTTACCCTCTGATTTGGGTAAGCCTTCTATGAAATCCATTGAAATATCTGTCCATGGGGAGTAAGGAATTGGTAATGGTTGTAAAAGACCCGGATTTGGAGTATTCTCATGTTTATTCATTTGACATATGTCACATTCTCTGATTAGGGTTTCAATGATTGATTTGAGGTTTGGCCAATAAAAATATTTTTTTATTTTTTGGTAGGTGGCTGTTATGCCATAATGACCCCCACTTGGTGAACCATGCATCTCTAATACCAATTCCTTTCTGAAATTCTGATCTTCTCCCACATAAATTCTCTCTTTTCTTTTTATGATTTCTTCTTCTATACTCCAATGTTTTAACTTGATTTCATTGTTTTGAATTTTGTTTTTAATCTCTTCTGCTAGAGCATCTTTAACATAGCTTTGTTTTACTCTGGCTATCCATTTGGGTTCCAATTGAGAAACCAATGAGGACACGTGAAGATGATCCTTGTCAGGGTTTCTTCTGCTTAAAGCATCTGCTACTTTGTTGAGAACACCTTTCTTATATTCTATCTTATAATCAAGACCAAAAAGCTTGGTTAAAGCCTTGTGTTGCATGGGATGATTTAATCTTTGTTCTAGTAAGTGTTTCAGAGATTCATGATCAGTCTTTATGATAAAAGGGGAATTTTGCATGTAATGTCTCCATTTTTGGACTGCCATTAACACTGCCAATAATTCTTTTTCATAAGTGGACAAGCCTTTGCTCTTTATGCCAATTGATTTACTGAGAAAAGCAATTGGTTTCTTATCTTGCGATAAGACTGCCCCTACCCCTGTATCAGAAGCATCAGCTTCGACTACAAATGGTTTTGAGAACCATTGCTCTTTGTAATGTCTGAAATGCCCCTGTGGCTTGATCAGTCCATTGAAAAGCCCCTTTTTTGAGTAACTCAGTAAGAGGTTTACTAATTGCTCCATAGTTTCTGACAAATCTCCTATAGTATCCTGTGAGACCCAGGAATCCTCTGAGTTCTATGAGATTTTTGGGAATAGGCCAATGAAGCATGGCTTCTATCTTTGCTGGGTCTGTGGCTACTCCATTTTCAGATATTGTATGCCCCAGATATGAAATTTGGTTTACTGCAAAAGCACATTTGCTTTGCTTTGCAAAGAGTTGGTGTTGTTTCATTATCTGAAAAATTTCCCGCAAGAGTAATAGGTGTGATGACATGTCTTTACTGTATAACAATATGTCATCAAAGAATACCAGAACTCCTTTTCTGAGCTTATAATGAAATATATCATTCATGGCTGCTTGAAAAGTGGCTGGTGCATTAGTGGGGCCAAATGGCATCACATGAAATTCATAATGGCCTTGATGGGTTCGAAAAGCAGTTTTATGTTCTTCTCCTTCTTGTAATCTGATTTGATGGTATCCAGATCTGAGATCAATTTTGGAAAAAATTGATGCTCCTTTTAATTCATCCAGAAGTTCCTCAATTATGGGAATTGGGTATTTATTTTTTATGGTATTCGAATTAAGTTTTCTATAATCCACACACATTCTCCATCCTCCATCTTTCTTCTTGACCAGCAATGCTGGTGCTGCATATGGGCTTTGGCTGGGTTTGATAATTCCATTAAGGAGCATGTCTTTGATTAGGGTTTCAAGTGCTTCTTTTTGGGTGTGGGAGTATCTGTAAGGTCTAAGATTGATTGGTTCAGTACCATTTTTCAATGGTATGTAGTGGTCATGTGATCTTCTGGGGGGTAATTTAGTTGGTTCCTGAAAGAGGGAACTAAATTCTGTCAAAAGAGATTGAATTTCAGGGTGTAATAATACCTGAGTATCCTTGGCTTCATTGTCGAGGGCCCTGATCATGCAGATTTGTTGCATGGGAGTGATCTTGCTAGAGTTTTGCTCTTGTTCCTTCTTCTCCCCTTGGAGTTTCACTCTTCTGTTGCCCCAATGAAATTCTAGGATTTTGCTCTTGAGATCCAAGAACATTGGACCGATGGTTTCAATCCAGTCACTCCCAAGGATGACATCATAGGATCCTAATTGCATGATTTTGAGATTTGAGGTGAATGTGTGTCCTTGAATTGCCCATTTAACCCTCTCTGCACATGAATTGCATTTAACAGTGTTGCCATTAGCAACTGTTACAATGATTGGGATTGTTGTGGTGAGTGAAAGTTTCAGTTGTTTGGCTACTGTTTCATCAATAAAACTGGTGGTACTACCAGTATCTATTAACATGGAAACTGGTATATTGTGAATGGTTGCCATGAGTTTGAATGGTTCTCCTTTTTGTCCTTCAAGGACAGAGGCTAGGGATAAATTCTCTGTTGTAAGTTCTTGTTGAGGCATGGCCTGAATTGCATGGATTAACTCTTCTTCTTCTAAATCACTTTCTTCTTCTTCCTCTTTTGGTTGGTCTGAGATTTCCATTGTGTGTAGGACAGGATTCTTACACACATGGCCAGGTGCCCAATTTGGTTCTTTACATTTGTAACAGAACTTTTCACCTGAAGAAGTTGGATTAGTCTTCTTGAAAGGTTTGAATGTAGTTTTAGAGTTCTTTAGCCAAGAATTATAAACTGCCTCTTGTTTCTTTGCTAATTTAATTGCACTTTTCAGGGATTTTGGGTCTGTAGCTTCCACTGAAACCCTAATTTCCTCTTGCAAGCCTCCTAAGAAGCTGTGGAGGAAGTATGCTTCATCAAAAGAAGGATGATCTCTAAGAAGTAAGCCTTTTAAATCTTCAAATTGAGATCTGTACTCCTCTACTGTACCCTTTTGCCTCAAATTTTTGATTTGTTGGATAACAGTTGCATCCTGGTTATCGAACCTTTCAATAATTTCATCACTCATTATTTGCCAGTTCATTGTAGGTTTTGCTAACAATATTCCTTGAAACCAATTTTCAGCCTTCTTTTGGAGGTGCATAGCTGCTAAGCTAACCTTGTGTATCTCTGGAGTTTGATAGATTTGAAAGAAGAATTCACACTTTTGTATCCATCCTCTAGGATTGTATCCATCAAAAGTTGGAAATTCGACTCTGGTGGGATGTTGGTATTGATTAGTTTGGGATAATGGGTATGGGGCAGGCATTTGCGACATGTGATGGTAAGGTGTTTGAGGAAATGCTTCTCTAGGATTTTGTTGATTTTGTGTAAATTGGCTGGTTTGGATATGTGGGCTAGATGGTATATGTGGACTTGCTGGTAATGGAAAAGAGTATTGTGGGTATGGGTTGCAAGGAATGGGATTGGTGATAATGGATGTGTGTTGCCAAGGTGGATTCTGTAGTGGTATGGGGTTGGATCCATTTAGATGAACAGGAGGAATGCTTCCTAGGGTTGGACAGCCAAAATTCATTGAGGGGAAGCCATTTGGAGCAAGAACGGGTACATAAGAAGCTGGTATTTGGCTACTCATGAATTGTTGGTTGGCTCGAGGGTTTGTCATTGCTTTTGTCATTAGATCTGGAGGCCTCAAGAGGGTGGGGGATGATGATATGATATTCTGACCCCCCATATTGTTGGACATACCATTAGATTCCATCTGAGAGGAGTTTGCTAGGGACATGGATTGAGAAATTTGTTGTTGAATGATTTCAAGTTGCCTATTCAGTTTGTTATCTAATTCCTCTTGGAATTTGTTTTGTTTTTCGATTTGTTCTGCTAAGAATCTGGATATTTTGGCTTCTTGGTTTTCGATTTGTTGTTTAACTTCTTCCATTTCATTTTGCTGGCTTGAGCTTCCCTGAATTGGATTTGTTGCTTCTTTATTTTTCTCAGTGTTCCAAGTCTTAGATCTAGTGAGAATCTGCGGATTTTGGTTGGTATTTGCCATGGAATGATGATTGGCAAAGAGGATCTTCTGAATCTGATACCAATTGTTATGACCAAGGATGGAAATAACGGGAATTGAGAGATGAGGAGTAAGATGAATCGACGGAGAGAGACAGATCTCCCTGAGGAGATCGGATTTCAATACTGTTGAAGTCTAAAACAAACTAAAATAAGGAAATGCATAGAAAACATAGAGCAAAAGAGAGTAATTTAGGGTTCATAATCATACTGATGAATATTACATAAATTACTTTTATACTCTCTCTATTCTGACTTCTTCTCCAGTATAATCCCACTGGAGATCTACTAAGGCCTGAGTGAAGCTCAGCCTGCTATCGATTTTAAATTCAAATATCTGGCCCATGGGCCTTAGTTACAACTCAGATAAAATTAAAGAAAATTAATGATAAAGTACACGACCATTCTCTCTTTCTTCTCTCATCTCGTACTCTTCTTCTTCCTGGGTTTCATGGAAACCCTAATTGAGCTCGATCGTGCCATTCCTTCATGAATAAGAGAAATGAATAAGAATTAGAAAAGATCGTGACATCTCTCTCCGAAATTGGCTTTATCCTTCACTGGGCGTGGCGAGCCTCTCATTTGTTCGGGCCTTTCTCCCCTTTTCACAAAATTGGCGATTTTCTTGGTTAGTAATTTCTATTCTAATTCATTTATCTTTTTTTGTTGATCTTTTGAGAGCTTTAATATATACCTGTTGATGAATTTTGTTTGAATATGATAAAAAATTGTACCAGTTTCCCTAATGGAATGGTTGTTCGGCAACTGAGGCATGACTAGGTTTCATGTTATAGGGGATAATTCAGGGATAATATTAAGTTAAGTGTCCAATTCTGAGTTTTTTTTAAAAAAAAATTAGGCTTTTGTCAGTATGATATGCTGATGAATACAATATTGGGGCAATTTTGCATTAAATTAGGGCCTGTTAGCACATTCCACTGGCTGTTTGCAAGGTTCAGGTGTTACATTGCAAAGTTCGAATGATTTTTTGCAAAACAAAATTAAAAAACTTTAAAACTGAATTGAATGGCTATTTTGTAAATTTTAACATATACATAATTTAGAAAATTCAATGTTTGGATACAAGAGTTTGCAATTTGTTTTGTCCAAATGCAGAGCTATTCAATTCGTTTATTCTGAGTTTCACCTGTACTTAAGTTAGCCGATTTTTCATATATACCCTTACAAGATATGCAAAATTACAAAAATGTACGGTTGATTTGCAAATGTGGGGGAATAACATTAAGCAAACATGAATTATTTAATATGACACTGTTTTTAATATTAAACAAAATTATAGGGGCATTTTGCACTACATGTGGTTCCGGTTTGTTTTGCAGGTTTCATACTATTTTAAGGGCTTGTATGCAATTTGTTAGTAATTCAAGGGATAATGTGCAATTAAACCACATTCCAGGGGCATTTTGCTGGTCGAGAAAACTGGTAAGGTGCATATAATTTGATAATCTATCTAAACATTAATTGACGTTTTGAATTTTTAATTGTTGGGGCTGATATGAAAAATTACAGATTGCAGGGTCTTTTTTGCTCATATTCTTTGTTGTAGACTTGTAGTTGGGGTATACAAGGATGGCCATAATTGTCCATTCTACATTCTAGTTGTACAGGACTGCATGACACGGGTACATGACAATTTGAACGAATTTAAGAGTTCATTACATTGAAATTATAGGTAATTATCCTCGCTTCATTCAACAATGCAAGGGTTGTTTTGCATATTTGTTTAGTAATGTAGGGATTTAATTGGAATTATTTAGTAATGAAAGGGCGGGTCTTGCAAATTCCAAGCAAGACAGGGTTTCTGGCATCGAAAGGCAGAAACGCAAGTGTGTTGAGGTGGAATTTGGAAAGCAAAATGTAGTGGAAAAGTTCTACAAATTTTGGGCAGTGAGGGATTTGTTTTGTAAATATTTAATAATCAAGGGTTATTTTGCAAATATCCAATAACTTTTCTGTTGCTTTAATTAAGATTTTGATCTTGATATTATTTTTTCTTTCAAGTTCTTTTTGACAACAAGAATGAAATGCTGTGTGCTAGGTAAATCGACATCAAAATTCAACTCAATTTTATTTGGTATGTATGGTACCAGTTGAAACTCGCTCAAATTGTTTGTTGCTATTTAATTCATTTGAATAATGTCTCATTTGATCTATTAATTGATTTGAATAAATCTCATCTGATCAATCGTTGGATCAACATCATGTGGTCATATGATTAAACAAAAAATGGCATGACATGGCTTGTGGTGATGGTTCGAAGATATTGGTAAAGTAGAAAAAGAAAATCAAAAACACAAACAATATGTGAATAAGTAAACAGAATGCACAAAAGCCAAGTAAACATTCAAATCAAAAAATGAAGGTTGTTAATTATAGAACAATGTGATACATGTATAAAATAATGGTAATGAATTAATTACCAAAAATATCGAATACATGGATAAATATAGAAAATACATGTTTAAATTATAGAAATACATTAGAACGACATATGGACAATATATGTGTAATGTACTAAGCTACTCGTATACTTTGAAAATCAAGCCGTATCGGAAACCGACATGTATTAATTATAGGAATACATTATAACGACATATGGACAATATATGTATAATGTATTGTGTTACGCCGATACTTCAAAAATCAAGCCCTATCGGAAACCGATACTCGCCGGATACGTATCCAAATTTTTTAAGAATATTATATAAATTATTGTCTTGAATTAAATAAAATAATTCAAAAAAATATTAAGATATTAGAAATGATAAAATTCAAATTACATTTATATATATTTTAAATAATTTGTTAAAATCATAGAACGTAATTATCTAATTTTGCATGAATGGCTGAAATTATACATTATTCCCTAAAAATATACATTTTATTAAATCACAATATAATGAGTAATACTATGTATTTGGTCACACAATACATTTTATATAGTGTTGATGTTCACCCATTCATTGCTAATTTGGTAAAAAATACTATTTAGTAACTATTTTTTATTAACAACTATTTAACGTTAAATTAAATACTAGAATAATATTAATTTGTCAAGATATTTTCAAAAATATTTTTGATATCATATTTCTATTTAATTGTCGTTTTCTATGATAAAATATATAATAAATAAAAGATTAAAATTATGCATATAACATATAGTTTTTTTAAATAAATATGTGTTAAAAAATATTTATAGTGATTTTAAATTAACAAAGTAATAAAAAAATATGTTTGATATCTTATCGTCGTATCCATTACGTATCAGCGTATTCGGACAACACTCACAGGTAAATATTAAAATTATCGTTAATTTATTAGCATCATATTTTTATGTTTATACATTGTTAACAAAAACTAGTTGTTAAAATAATATATAATTTTTTACAATATAAGATCATAATAATTAATATTACCTCCATGTTTATATTGTTTTGTTAATTATCATACATTCGTAATGAATTAAATAATTTGAGGAATTAACATGTACATATTATAATTATAAATAATTAATTGTAAAAATATATTTAATTATAAATAAATAATTGTAAAAATATGTCAACCTAAATAATGATGATGTCTTAATTATAGAAAAACGTGATACATTATAAAGACATGGACACTATGTTTATTAACAAAATAAATATATTTAATGACAAATATATTACTTTTGTTTTAATAAATTTTTAGATCAACTACCACATTTACATTTTTGTATCATAACAAAATATCACTACTTTTAAATTAAATCTAAACTCGTTGCCAACCCTAATCGATGATTATTGAAAAATTCATGTATTTGTGCTAATCAAATATTTTGTGTTGTATTAAAGAATATATATTCAATTACCAGTAAATATTATTTGAAAATTCAAAGATATGTGAATATTAGAAAATTCCTCGGCGGCAGACCAAAAATTGGACAAATTTCATTTCCCTCCCAAATGCATATTTCATATCTCTCTCTTTATCTCCCACATCTCCTCCCGAGTTTTTTACGAAGGGGAAGAGAATGAAGGGAGAGAGAATGGAAGGGAAGGGAATGAAGGGGAAGGGAAGAAATATGTTTTCTCTTTCTCTCGAGTTTTAAAATGTTTAATGAAAGGAAAAGGAAGGGAAGAAATAAAATCATGAAAAATGACAATTTTACCCTTTGTGTCATTACTAACTATAAAATGAAATTAGGGATATTTTGGATATTAAAATGTTATAATATGTGTTACCCTCCATTACCTCCCAAATTTGGAGAGAGAAATAATTGATCTCTTATGTATATAGAGGGAAAATAATTTCCCCTCCATTATCTTTCCGCCTCATCATAAAAATATTTGGAAGCAAGTTAAAAATTAGCCTTCCGCTTCATTCTCATCCCCTCCCTCCTATTCCCTCCCTCCCATTCCCTCTTATTGACATAGAATGCAATATTGTTGATGAAGTTGGTGTATGAAAGAGGAAAGAGTGGTGTAATTGTTGCCAGTAACAATAATATCACCCACGTATACTAGAACTAAGAGTATGGAATTTGAGATTCGTTGGATGAAAAGTGAATTATTTGATTGAGAAGACTGAACACCAAGAGAACGGAGTGATTGGCTGAGTTTTTGGTACCACGCTCGTGGTGCTTGTTTGAGGCCATATATGACTTTCTTGAGAAGGCAGACGTGATTGGGTCGTTGAGGATCCATAAATCCTTGTGGTTGTTCCATGAAAATTTGAGTATCAAGTTCACCATTGAGAAAAACGTTATTCACATCAATTAAAGTTATCGAATTGGCCACTTCATTGATACTGCAATGGAAAGAACTAATCGAATAGTTGTTGCTTTGATTACAGGCGAGAATGTTTCATCAAAATCGATGCCTTCTTCTTGTGTGAACCCCTTGGCCACCAGTCGTGCTTTGAATCGCTCCACAGATCCATCTTTATTCTTCTTTATCATGTAAATCCATTTACATTTGACAACATTAGTACTGTGAGGTTTGTCAACAATAATCCACGTACCTGATTGAAGTAATGCATCGATTTCTTGAATCATGGCAGTTCTCCATTGTATATCTTTTGAAGCTTGAGTATATGAAGTCGGTTCCAGTAAATGAGTAGACGAAGTGGTAGCAGTAAGAACTGTGTAATTGGAGTTTTGTTTTGGTTTTAATGAATTTGTTTTGGATCTTGTAACCATTGGATGAGAGTAAGTGGAAGTAGAAGCTGTAGATATATGAAGAGGAAGTGAACTTGTGTTTGATGAATCAGTACTAGTTGAGGAAGATTGTGTATTTGGTAATGGATTTGAAGGTTCTTGTTGAATGATCTGGAGAGGAACATGGGGTATAACTTGTAGTGGAGTGGATTGAGTTGATGCAGACGAAGAGACTGAATCTTGAAATGGAAAGATATCTTCATTGAAGATTACATGTCTTGTAGTGTAAACCTGTTTTGTATTTAAATCTAAACATTTGTATCCTTTTTGGTTAGTACAATATCCAATAAATACACAAAGAAGCGATTTAAATTGTAGTTTTTGTTCATTGTATGGTTTGATATAAGGAAAACAAAGACATCCTAAACTTTTAAAAAAATGAAAATCAGGTGTTTTGTGAAAAAGAAGAGAAAATAGTATTTTATAATCTAGTGATTGTGAGGGTAATCTGTTAATTATAAAAACTATACTTGAAAAAATGTGATCCCAATACTCAAGAGGAAAATTTGCATTGGAGATAATAGCTAGACTGAGTTCAATAATATGCCTGTGTTTTCTTTCCGATATTCCATTTCGTTGAGGGGTATATGGACAAGAAATCTGATGAATAATTTCAGGATAAAAATTAGAAAGAAAGAAGAATTCACTTCCTCCATCAGATCGAATGCATTTGATTTTCTTTGTGAGTAAGTTTTCTGTCTGATTTTTGAATTTTGAAAATATAGTTTGTACTTCATATTTTGATCGTAGAAAATATATCCAAGAATATCGAGAGAAATGATCAGTGAAACAAACATAATATTTAGAACCAGAAAAAGATTGAATTCTAGAGGGACCCCATACATCACAGTGAGTCAACTCAAGTGGCTCACTAGCAACAAAATCTGAACTAGGAAAAGGAAGCTTCTTAGATTTGGCCTTACAACAATCTGAACACATATCAAACTTTTGAGTAGCTAAAGAAATACAATTGTTTTTGGCTAAAGAAGATAATACGTCTGAAGATGAATGCCCTAATCTTCTATGCCAAATTAGACGAGACACTTTGAACCCTAACATTGCAACTGGAGAGGATGAAGAGCTTGCAGAACCGACATTTGGAATGGAAAAGAGACCATCAACAACCTTGATGTGGAGCAGTGTAGCCTTGGTTTGAGGATCATTTATCAAACAAAGATTAGGATGAAATTCAGCAAAGACATTATTATCACTAGTAAATTTATTTATGCTAATTAAATTCTTAATGATAGATGGTACATGTAAAACATTATTTAGTTTGAAATGTTGTGAATTTGTATTGATAAAAGAGGAACCAGTGTGTAAGATATTCAAACCTGCTCCATTACCTATTTGCACCTGATCTGGCCCATGATAGTTGTAGTGAGAAGCAAGATTGTTTATGTCAGGAGTGAGATGATGTGAAGCACCAGAATCAAGGAACCAATCTGCAGGAGGTTGAGTGTATTGAGGTGGAGCTTGAGATTGCTGAGGATAGACCTGAGATGGGTCCAGAGGGTCAGGCAAGATATACTTGAGGAGGAGGTCTTTGTTGTTGAGATTTGTTAAGAGCATAATTTGGATCTCGAAAGTAACATTTATCAGCAGTATGGTTTGTCTTCTTGCAGATTTGGCAAGCAAAAGGATTAGGGTTTTGAGGACCATTGTAGTTCTTCCATTTATTTTTCTTGTTATTGTTGTAGTTGGGGTTGTAGTTGGGGTTAAATGGAGGCCTAAATTGATTTGGAGTTAAATTTGGCTGTTGAGAATTTGAGTAAAAAGGAGGTCTATTATGAGGTGGAACATACTGTGAAGTAGTATGGATTAGAGCATGAGGATTTTGAATGGAAGTAGATTGAATTTGGGTTTTCTTTTTAATCTTGTTTTCATGAGCCAAAAGAATCCCTTGCAAATCAGCAAGAGATATGAACTCTTTGTTAACATTAATGCCATCATAAGAGGCATCATATTCTTCCCCCAAATTATTCATTATGGCAATAGTGATATCTTTTTCCTCAACTTTATCACCCAAGAATTTTAACTGGTCTGCAATAGACTTAATTTTGGAGAAGTAATCAGTGATTCCAAGATTACCCCTTGGAGTAGTGTTCAATTGATTTCTTAATTCCATAATTTCATCCATTGAGGCTGAGGAATAAAAATCTTGAAGAGTGGCCCACAGATCATGAGTAGTATTGCAATTAATTACTTGAATCAAAATAGGTTCAGTTAAGGATCCAAGTAACCAGGCCAGGATAAGAGAATCTTGAGATTGCCAGTCTAGAAAGCTTTGACTAGTTTCATTTGAGATTACTGAAGATTTAGGATTTTGCAAATAAGAGAGAAGATTATACCCTCTTAGGACTGGTATGATATTTATTTTCCAAATGAGATAATTGTTTTTATCTAGTTTTATAGGAATTGGATGTGGAAAAGTTATGATTTTAGTGGAAGAAATAGGTAGAGTGGTTTCAAAATCTGGTGTAGCAGACATTTTGACAGAAAAGGGTATTTTTGTAATTTGTAGAATTTGTGAGGTAAAAATGTAAATTTGTACTGCACAGAATGAGAGAGTATTTGGTGAATTTTATAAGAGTTTTTGGGTAATTTTTGAACGATTTTGTGATATAAGAGAAAGATTAGGGGTGTATATGCAAAAGTGATAGAAAACCAAGATTTTGCAAGATTTGAGGGTATTTATGTAAAATTGATGCATGACATATATGAATAGCAAGGAGTACTAAAGAAAAATGGAAGAAGAGAAAAATTGAGGGGCAAAAGTGAAAAAGATCCAAAATGGGTTATCAGATCCAGAATTTTTATTAACTTTTCTGAATTTTTAGAAGAGAAGAGATAGCAAGACCTGTTCTTGATGATTTTCTTTAAAGATTTGTAATCTTGAGGTTTGATTTCTCCTTAGAATCTCACAAGAACTAGTTTGGTACCGGTAGAAGCAACAGTTTGGTACCAGTAGTTTAAGAGGTTGCTTGACCCGTTTACAGAGCTAATATTTATCTTAAATTTGAAGCCAGCGAAGGATTGAATAAAATTATAGGCGTTTGCCAATTTCTCTTGATACCATGAAAGATTTTATAAAAGTGTAAAGTTTTATTAATCGTTATATATTTTTACAAGAGATTATGACTCTATTTATAGATCAAATTTCTAACGGCTATATCTAACTCATTGCACTAAACGCTATGGAGTTAGACTAAACTTAGTATAACTGTTACAGACAATCTAGGAAAACCTAACGGTAACTAATGACTCATTACATCATTCTTCATACAGTGCTCCTTGTAACTCCAGTATAACCACATAAGATCCTGTGAGTCTTTACCGTTGCTCTTCACCTTCACTTCGTTAAGTTCGTTATTGTTCATGAAACATCTCCAGTACTTTATATAACTGGAGATGTCCAGTACTTCGTAATTTCACCATTAATACTCCACTCTCTCACCGTCAACAGGCGCCATGCCGCGCCGCTTCAACGCCTCTCCACTTCTCCACTTCAAAGAGATCGTTTGAAGTTCCTGCTCTCCGCCAAACGAGGGTTTTGATGTTCTTTCACGCCTTTTTTCTCAGGACATTCACGCCTCTTCTCTCAGATCAATTAATTCCGTCTTGCTCTTATGCATATTGGTCCCAAACCAACTCGAAATCCCTTTATTGCCCTCAAATCCGAGAATGCCACAAAGCTTTCGTCTTGGCTTGGTGATTTCTGGACCATACTTGATATTTGTGCATTTCATCTGTGGTATCTTTTCAATTTGTTGTCAGATTAATTTTCGATTTCTAAATCCGAGGATATTTAATCGAACAACTTGAGGGCATCATCTATTCCTCTTGATGTCGATATCCCTTATTCCCCCAAATTCGAATATTCCACAAACCATTCGATTTTTCATGTTTATTTCTCAAATATACTTGATATTTTTGAAGAAGGGACGAAATTGCTTGAAATTTCATCATTTAAGAAATGATATTCCTGATTATTTGCATGAAATCTTGATAAGTATATAATTGTTTTTACTAAATTTTGTGTACTCCACTAATTAAATGTCTGTAATTTTACATGATCCATTTAATGCAGAACCCCCTTTGAGGCTCTGATTCAATCATATATTATTCCAGTGGACTATCTCTACATGAAGAGTCGCGGCCCGATTCTCATAATCGAAGACATTGCAAAGTTTTATGCTTTACCCCTTCTTGTTTTGAATTATATAATTCAATCTTAATTTGACATAACAATTCTTGCTTGTTTTCATTGAGCAGGTACAGGCTGACCCTCGATAGTCCCGTTGAGAAACCTATTCAACTTTCTCTGTCACAAATTAAGTAAATAGGCTTATATAACCCCAAAATGATTCAATTTTTTGTGTATTTTATAACACAAATTATTTGCAGGCATCTCCCAAAATAACCGTGACAACTCACAACTACTTTACAGGTCAAGTTACACACTTTCTCAAAGTTCCAAATGAATCAATTTAATCCCTAAGATTATAAAATATCATAAACAATAATAATAAAAATATAAAATATCATAAACAATAATTCGTGTTGTTTAGCGATTGAACACAACCATCATCAGGAGGTTCAAAATGTTCTCATATTTTTATTTGAACTTTTGTTTTAAATGCTTTTTTAGCTGGTGGTTTAATTTATTTAGGGTTTTGTCCATTGATGGGGGAGATGAACTTTCACGGTATCACACTGCTTTCCATGAACTTCATGTTTCTTTCTCTTTCTTTCTCTCTCTCTCTCTCTCTCTCTCTCTCTCTCTCTCTCTCTCTCTCTCTCTCTCTCTCTCTCTCTCTCTCTCTCTCTCTCTATTTATTTTATTATATTTTTTTAATGTTAGCCAAGTATTTAGGGTATTGGAGATATAGATGGTTGTTTCTATGTCGTGAAACAAAGCATTAAATAATTACATAATGTAACCTAAAGGTAAATTATAACTTTTTAAATCAATATACCGAAGCTACTCAAGGTTAAATTAAGAATTTACATAAGTTATATGTTAAGAATTTACGAAGATATACATATTAGTTATAAATATACCATTTATGAAGTTCATCAAAATTTCATATTTGAAATGGTCTACGTCGTAATTTTGGATTTTACAAGAATATATTAGATAATGTTAGATTTTCTAAAGATATAAGTGCAATTTCAAATTTTATAGGGGCATATAAGATAATGTCTAATTTTTCGGCCCTTGGTCATGCTTTCAAAATTTCAAGAGATTTTCACTAGGGTATATATAATTAATTCAGAATTTAATGTTTCCCTCTTCCTTCGCCAAAGAAGTCTGTTATTCATCAAGGTGTTTGGTAATTGGTATGCATTACGGAGTATGTTTTAGGTATTTCACAATAAGGTCACTACGAAAAGACTATCCTATACTGCTTGATGTAGAGAAATCCATGATTTCCATGTTAACTAATTCATATATGATTTGGTTTATCCCTAAATCATTAATTAAATTTAATTATAATAATTTATGACTTGTTTCTGATAAACATCATAATTTCAAAATTTATAGGGACAGACATGATAAATTCAGAATTCACATGGGCATATATGATAATTTCAGCAATCATTAGGTTTGTTTTTACAAGAAATATCTTTTTAATTTTTGTTGTTGTTGTAATTTTCAACATTTGGGAGGTTTTTTTTTAATTTTCTACATTTTTAATTAATTTATTATAAAATACCAGCATTTTGAGGGTGGTCTTTGCAAATTTCAACACTTTTGGGGATTCTTTTGAAATTTTGTGAATGTAAATGATTTGTGTATGCTCCAAAGTGTCAATTTGTCTACCAGCAATCTTTAGATAGATATCTTACAAGAATACTAATGCAAGAGGTTTTGCTTGCATTTGGTGTTGCCACGTTTTGCCTTTTTTTGCCGTCTGATGATGTTTTTGCGGAGCTGTTATGAGCCGTCTGATTGGTGTTTTTGGTCTTTTCGCTTTTGGGCCGTCTGATCGAGGCTTTCTGCGTTCAGTATTTGATGGTTTTGTGGCCGTTTGATATTTTCGTGATGGTTAAGATGTGCCGACTTGATACTTCTTTATTTTTTTGTGCTTGCATTCGGTGTTTGTGGGCTGTCTGTGCTTTTCGTTCTGGTCTATGGGTGTACACAGATTGGTGCACTGTATTTTTTTATTGGATGCTCCTGGTCTTCGTGATCTTTTAGTTTAGTTCATGTTATGTGCTTCGTGTGCCGAGTGTGCATGTTTTGCTTTTCTTATCAACCCAGCCGCTTTACCCTATTCTTTGTAGGGTTTTTTTTATTTTTAATTTGTTCATTTCTCTGTTGTGGCTTTGGTTTTGCTTCGCCGTTTAGGTCTCCGGCTTTGGTATGGTTTCTCTTCATTCCTTCTTTTCTGTTTGTTTATTTTAGTTCTTTGTTTCGCCATAGTTACATATATGTTTATTTGCGAGGTTATGGCTGTGTGTTGTCTTTTTGTGATCTTGCTGCTCTATTCAATACGGCTTTTAGTTTGCTGTCATTGATGTGTTTTGGGTGTTTCTGTCGTTTGTGCTGTTGGTTTTTGTTTGTGTTCGTTATTTCGAACGTTTGGCAAATCTTTAGATTCGATAGATTTGACGAGGTCATGTATTGTTTGTTGTTGATTCTTTGCTCTGAGGCTGCAGTTTGTTATTTGCTTTGTAGATCTGTTTGTTCGTATCGTCTTTGTGTTTATTTGGTTGTTTTTGGATCTTACTAAGTTTTTTTGGTGTGGTATTGTTTTGTGGTGCTTTGGATTCTTTGTCATGTTTGGGATTTTTTTTTTTTGCCCCAACTATGGCTTATCTCAAATTGGATGCTTCATATATTTTGCTAATTTCTTTTGTTTTCCGAGCTTTTTTGGATCGTGTTTCACCACCATATTGTTCTGCCATGCTGTACTCTTCTATGGATGATAATACCAAAATAATTTGCATTTCTGTGTTTTGTTGCAGTGTGAACTTTTCTGTTACATAGTGTGATGAGTGTGCTCTGTGTTTCGTGAGATACGGTAGCGGAATCTTATCACAATACATGGTTTTGTTTTTACTGCGAAAACATGGGATTGCCACGAGTATGGCTCATCTAAAATTAGATACTTCATATCTTTTGTTATCTAACAAGAATACTGATGCAAGTGTTTTTGCTTGCATTCCGTTCTTCCACGTTCTGTCATTTTTGCGGTCCGATGATGTTTTTGCGGGGCTGTTCTGAGTTGGATGATTTGTTTGGTGAGTTAGGTTGGTCTGATTGGTGTTTTTTGCTTTCTTGGTCAGACTAGCTGTTTTTGCATTTCTCTCTGTCTTCTTAACATTTCTCTTTGTTTTTTGGTCTTTTGTTTCCATGTTTGGATTTTTGTTTGTTTATGCTATAGCAAATGATGAATTCCTCCGACAATTTTCAAGTTATGGTCTAGGTTCTTCAGATGTGGTGTTTAATAAGTGTGTCCCGAAACATAAATAGCAGTGAGTGGAACTTTGCTGGTACATCGATATCTGTAAATGTGCTCTGCTGCTATGTTATGACAACGGGGATGGAACCTTATTAGAACCCATTAATAATTAGATCTATGATTTGACAAACAAACTTCTTTGATCCATATATTTTCTGAGGATATTTTCTTATTTTGGTTTGTTTTCTTTACTCTTTTCAATCTTGCTATATTTCTATTTTGTTTTTGTTTTTGTTGTTTTCAATATGGATTTTTATTTGGACAAAAACAAAAATGCAGCAGGGCCCAGATGACATAAAGATTTTTTTTTTGTAGACTCTTTATTTCTTCTAAAAATGTGTTCGAACGGATTACTGGGAAGACTGTTCGTGTAATGCACATTTTTTTTGTGATCAAATAACATACATGTTTCTTTTGCAAGGGCACTTTTGTGTTCTGATTTATCCATACTGCATCCTTGTCGAGATATATGTGTGTCAATGGGCTATTTCAAAACCTGCTAATTTATTCCATAACCAATTTCTTTCTAATAAAAAATAAACATGTTTCTTTATAGGAACACTTATTTCGTATTCTACTTTATACATGCTGCATTGTTGTCATAGTATAGCACGATTCATACCTGAAAAATACTACAAGGATACAAACATAAAATACAATGAGAATACAAATATAAAATACTACCAAGGATACAAACATAAAATACAATGAGAATACAAATATACAATACTACGACGATACAAACATAAAATACAATGAGAATACAAATATAAAATACTACAAGGATACAAACATAAAATACAATGAGAATACAAATATAAAATACTACAAGGATACAAACATAAAATACAATGAGAATACAAATATAAAATACTACAAGGATACAAACATAAAATACAATGAGAATACAAATATAAAATACTACGACGATACAAACATAAAATACAATGAGAATACAAATATGAAATACTACGACGATACAAACATAAAATACAATGAGAATACAAATATAAAATACTACAAGGATACAAACATAAAATACAATGAGAATACAAATATAAAATACTACAAGGATACAAACATAAAATACAATGAGAATACAAATATAAAATACTACGACGATACAAACATAAAATACAATGAGAATACAAATAAAAAATACTACGAGGATACAAATATGACCAAATAGCATTACTGCAATGGGCCCCGAATAAAAAATAAGGGGGTAGAGAATAATTAGGGGTGTCAATGGGGCGGATACTGTCCGAACCGACCCGAACCGTATCCGAAGAAATATCTGATTCCGAAAAAAAATATCCGGATCCGGATGGAACCGGATTCGGAACCGTATCCGTTTTTACGGGTATAGATCCGGATCTAGGAGCTAATATTTTGATGGATCCGGATACTATCCGGATCCGAATAAAATTTATAAACGGGTAACCGTTTTGCTGAAATCATGATCAAATTCATAGTAATATCTAATATACAATAATTATATTTTAGTTTATAATAATACTTAATAAATCAATATATATATATATATATATATATATATATATATATATATATATATATATATATATATATATATATATGGGATAGGTTCAATGACCAACATCCTTGTTTGACCAACTCGGCCAACAACGTTTATTTCTCATAATATATACATGAAAATAAAAATCCAACCGCATAGATGTGATATACATCACTTGAGAATGTTATATATTTAATGTCATGAAAAATAAATATTTTTATCATCTCCATCATGATACGTAAAGATATTGACGGATGACAATATTTACGACATGATTCATCATGAAATCAATTTTAAAATTCGATTTTTTTTCATTGGATTTAATTTAAATTATATAGATAGACTTTAGATTAATTTTTACAATGTTTCGACTTTTCTTTCATCGAAATCTAAAAAAATACCGAAATAGACGGTTGTGAAAATAACTTATCGATTTTGTTAGATAGAAAAATGCAAACGAAACAAAATTTGTTCTACAACATATCTAAATGATATAGATTGCATCTATACGCTTAAAATTTAATTTTCATTTATATAATTTGAGAAATAAACGTTGTTGGCCGAGTTGGCCAAACAAGGGTGTTGGCCATTGAACCTAGCCCTATATATATATATATATATATATATATATATATATATATATATAATTTGTTTTAAAATTTTAAAATAATCAAGACTTGAATTCTAAAATTATTATTATATTATTATATCATAGTATCCGTTTTAATAATAAGATCCGTATCCGTATCCGACAATATCCGAACCATATCCGTATCCGTTTAATATCCGAACCGTATCCGGATCCGGATAATATCATATCCAGATCCGTATTCGTATCCGAAAAAAATATGGATATGGATCTGGTATGAACACTATCCGAACCGTATCCGAACCGTTGACACCCCTAAGAATAATAGAGAATACTTGACTGATATAGAATTTATTGCTTTGTTCCATTGCTCTAAGAATCTCTTACATCATTATTTATGCTCTAATTTAGTGCGTAACTAAATTTTTTCTGACAAAAATCAAACATTTCTCTTTATGGGAGCATTTATTTCGTATTCTTCTTTATCAATACTGCGTCATTATTATGGTAAGGCGCAATTAATACAGGAAAAATACTATTGACCATACCAATGCAAGCAAATAGAATTATTGTAATGACCCATGAATAAAAAAGGAAAGACAAAAGAACAGGAAATAATTGACTGATATGGAATTGATTTATTTGTTCTATTGTTCTGAGAAAGTTCTTATAGCATTGTTTGTTCTACTCGGTTCATTTTCTCATTTTGTCGAAACTGCTTTATAATGATGACAAACAATTTCTGGATTCTTTCTTTATCATTCATATGAAATGTATTGTTCAAGAATTTGTACACTAAACTTTCTGTTTCACGATGATTGTTCAAAGCTAAGAAAATCAATATGACAATGGCAAAAACTTTGTAAAAATATGTATATATATATTTGGTAACAACTTTCTGTTTCGCAAAAAATGAGCAAACAAAGAAATTTGTAAATAAAAAAAATCCCTTTTCTTCCACAGTCAATTCAAACCTGAAAAAGAACACTAATCGAGACAAAAAAATTCGTGAACAGCTTTTTGCTTCGCAATTTGCTTTGCAAAAAATCAGCACAAAAAAAGACATTTGCGTATCCAAAATACAGCCTATTATATGGATCTCAACAGAAACAAACTATAAGTGAAGGCGCAAAAAAATACAGCCTAATTACATGAATACATGTATGAGACATGAACACGCAAAAATATGTGGACACACGTCAGCAAATCCAAATTGCTAAATAAACACAAACGGGAACAACTACAAAAACTTGAACAAACAAATTCAAACACATTTGTTACAACTTTTGTTTCACTTTTTCGAAGGTTGCCCATGATGTGTGAAAAAATAAGTACATTCTAATGCAAAAAATATTTTGATTGTTCAATAAAGCTAGCTATTGAACAACCCGATATTCCCCGATATTTATTGCTTTCAAATGTATATTTGGTCATAATTCGTTGAGGCAAACTATTACAATCTTAGCTATATTTTCTATTGTACTCAAGACCGAATTTAAAACTAAATTAAGCAAAATCTGTTTTACACCATATCCAATTGCACTATTCAAATTTGAAAGCAACTTATGATGCGCAAACAATATTGCAAAGAACACATTTTCATTGAATATCTTGCACTATTTAAACTTGCTTATAATTATTTGCAAAAACAAAAGGAATAAACTCATTTTTACAATGTTTTAAATCAGCAAATTCGTTAATATCTATGAACATGTTTAAATACGGAAATGATATAGCCATCCTATTCTGCAATTTCTCCGACTTGGTTGAAATTACTCGGTACATGACCTCACCTAGGAATCTCTTATGACAATTCTCGAAGAACGCGAAAACAAATCCAAATATTCAACACGGATGGAACACACGCAAATAGAGAAAATTACATGTGCGAACACCAAACAAATAAATATAACCAATTCTTTACATAAACATTGTTTCGATTGTTCATAGAAGTCGACTCTTTGATCATTCAGACAATATATGAATTGAAACTACAAATAACTGCAACAACAAACACACAAAAGACAAGTCCGCGCAATTGCGCGGGCGAAGCACTAGTACTAATACTAATTTTAAACATTGGGCTCTTCTCTCCTTCTTCCACGCTCTTCTTCTCTTGACCGTTGGATTGTTCCATTCTGTTCGATCAAAATATCTACTAATACCTTATACTGCCGTCAGCGAGAGAAGAAAGAGAAAAAAAGAGAAAGTACTCTCTTCGTTCACCCTCGACGGTCGAAGAGGAAAAGGCCGACGAAACCCTAGCACGCTGGCGCGAAGGTTGAGCTCCGTCGCTTTCACTCACGGCGCCGATGGAAATGAGCCGACGACAAAACGGAAGTGACGGAAGTGGCGGTGCGACGATTTCAGCCATGGTGAGTCGTTTTTGTGAGATTTTTTCTCAGAGATTTGAGTTATTTTAATATTTCAACGATTTTTTTGTTATTTATTAGAGATTTCAGCCATGCCCTGAGTTGTTTTCCACGGTTTTTGAGCGATTTCTCATTGTTTTTAATTTGATATTTCATCGATTTTGTTTCGATTTACAAACTTCAAATATATTGGTCCCTCAAGTTGCAGAATAGGCGATGAATTCGTGACTTTCAACTAATTTCAGGGTTTATATCGACTAATTCCCGCATTCCTTTTGATTTTCATCAATTGAAAGGTTTTGATCTTCATATCGAAAGGTTTGTTTGCACTTATTTACATTAAAACCTCACGATTTTTAATTGCAGCCATTCATTTGTGTTTGATCATGGTTGGGCCGATGCGTATTACAATTAGGGTACAGTTATTATCCCAAATTGCAGTATTGTGTGCCTTTTACACCTGCGATAACTCGGTTCCCGAAACTTCTAAATGATTATGTCGAGTCTGAGCATGATAAGGAGCCGTCTCAGAATAAGAATTGTATTCTTGGCAAAGATTTGTTAGGTTAGTTCATGGTTGAATCTTAGTATTATATTATTTTCTTCGCTTGAGTAAAATTTGAAATTTGTAGCTAATGTTTTCAAATTTTTGATATTCGGAAGTTTATATTTGTATATTTTTGTTTCTTTTTTTAGTACGCCGGATTATATCACACCCGATGCTCCGCAAATTCCAAGCTGTCTCCAATTTGGTGAGGTAAATAATTAATTTTCTTCAAATTTTATGATTTATCACTGTCATTATTATCGTTATTAATTATTATCAACTATCCAGTTTTGAATATTTGGATTTCTCCTATGTTTAATTGTTGATTAGGAGAGTTTCCCTAAATCACTTTCTTGGGTAACTTCAGCCTTTTTCTCATAAATTTAAAGATTTTGTTTTCCAAAAATGATATTTCAAGTATTTCTTTTATCTTTGCATATTTGATATTTTCAGATTTTGTAGGTGTTTTTTATTTTTTTCACGGTTCAGGGGCATGTTCGATATTTTCCTAATTTTCAAGGATGTTTTTTACTTTTCTGAATATCGAGGTACTTTTGAAATTTTTATATTTTAATAGTGTATTTTTGAAATTTTCATGTTCTAAAGGGATGTATTTGATATTTTCAGGTTTTATGAGGGTATTTTAGAAAATTTTGCTTATTAGAGGGACGAATTCGATATTTTTAGATATTACAAAGGTATTTTTGATATCTTGAAATTCACAGTGCACATTTGTTATTTTTAGGGATTTATAATCTATTTCTGAAATATTCTGGTTTTAGAGGGGTAATTCTGATATTTTTCAGATTCGAGAAAGCTGTTTTGGGTTAATTCAACATCTTGCGCAATGTACGAGTTTTTTCTGAATATCAGGGTATTTTTAAAATTTTATATTTTAATAGTGTATTTTTGAAATTTTCATATTCCAAAGGTGCGTATGTGTTATTTTCAGGTTTTGATGAGGGCATTTTTGAAAATTTTGAATATTAGAGAGGACAATTCGGTATTTTGTGATTTTATATAAGTATTTTGGATATCTTTAAATTTAGAGGGCACATTTATAATTTTTCGGATTTTTATAAGCTATTTTCTGAAATTTTCTGCTTTTACAGGGGTAATTGTGATATTTATCATATTCGAGAAAGTTGTTTTTGGGGTAATTCAGTATCTCTCGCAGATTGTGCTATTTCTTTAAATCCTTAATTTTCTGTAAAAAGTTGAAGTGAAGGAGGGCATTTATGATATTTGGATTGTTGACATAAGAGATTTGAAATGTAATTTTTCGTTTTGCCCCATAGAAAGTTAAATAATTGCGTGTTCTATTTTTATAGGAAAAACTTGCAGAAGGAGTTTTGGATCATGGGATTTTAACGTTATTAAGGGTATGGCTCGAGCCCTCGCCTGATGGGAGCTTGCATAACATGAATATTAGGTCTGGCATTCTCAAGTTGTTAAATGATGTATTATAACTTTTAGCCTTTTTTCTTGAAAAATCATGTTAACTGGTTCCAATGGTCCAGATAAAGTTCTATATCAAGATTGCTCTTATATAAGTCTTGAGGAAATTATTTCAGGTTATTATCAACACCAAAGAAGATATGCTATGCATAATTCAGGTCAATTTCCATTTTCATCCTTTCATATTTTTAACGAAATCTCAAATTTTTTTACAATAAATTATGAACAATTTGCAGCACGAACGATTGTACGCATGTCAGACAGCTTGATAAGATTAGCACTGCAGGGAATTCACCCGATCCCGGACCCGCGCAGTGGATATGAAGGTCCGGTCCGGTTCCCAAATCCAAGATCACGCCATGACTTCGAGAGTACGATGCAATAGAAGGATAGACGATTACCAGCGTGAAATTGATCACGCACGACGGGTTGATCGCTCGCATCCTTTCCTTCTTCGGTGTCACGTTGGTGACTAGCCCGTGCGTCCCATACCACACGTCTCCCACCGTCTTGACACGCCTCCGATTGTCTTTCGTGCGTCCCACGTCCACACTCTCCCACCGTCTTGACGTCGTTCTAGTCGCCGTCACGATCAATTCTCTCAAGAACTTGCTCGAATCTCCCTCTAAATCACTCTAGATCTAATCTATTTTTCTGTGGAAGAAGAGAGAGAAAGCGGCGGCTCAAAACCCTAATTCTGAAAATTAGCATAGGTTAAAACGAAATCAGAATTCTATATATATAGGAAATAAGTTCGTTCCAACGCACTTAAATAGTTCGTTCGAACGAACCCAATTCTGACTGTCACGAATAAGTCTGTTCGAACGCACTTAAATAGTTCGTTCGAACGAACCCAATTCTGACTGTCACGAATAAGTCCGTTCGAACGCACTTAAATAGTTCGTTCGAACGAACCCAATTCTGACTGTAGATTTGCCTATTTATATAAATTCTTCCAAGTTAATTCTTAAGACATATTTTCTTTCAAACTCCCTCTTGGATTAAGACTTAATCAACCTGGCCATATGTCCAACATATGTCGTGAGATCTAATCACACGTGATTCCATTTTGTTTGTCCAACAAATGTATTGGTGAGCATTATCTTGAGAATCCGATATGTTACGAAATCTTGGTGTGACCGTGTAGGTTCGTCTAAGATTGGCAGTGGATATAGTAGCAATCCACAAGGTATTGCAAGCACTAGACTGCCGTTAATACCTACCCAGAATTAGCACGAAAAATGTGGAGAACACCTTTATGAAGATGCAGTACATCTTCATACCTAGCTCAGATAAGTGTTACTAGTCCTCTTGTTCGCGATATCTTCCGATCAAAAGAGTCACGGTGAAGCCTAAGACTTCAAGTCATCCCCTTTTCTTTTTGATCAGATATACTCTTTCTCGATAAGAATTAGATTGATAATAACAATGCGAACTCTACTGAGTTCCATCGAGCTTGGCCAAGCATTTCATCAATCTCAATTCAATCGAGGGGCCCGTGAGATATCTCCCTCTATCCTTTTTGAAGGTTAGAAAGGAACAATTCCTATCTTGCAACCTCACATCCTTTGCCTATGCTAAAAACAATACCCAATAGTAATCTCTGCTACACAGTTACGCGTAGGGTTAATTATATCAAAGCATTGTCTTTTCACATACTAGGTATCCGTGAGATCACTCAAGTATGAAGAACTAAAATGCACTATCTGGATATGAGTTCGTCTCCAATGACTCTGACCATGTCACAAACTCATATAGTGGTCAGTCCAATATACGACGCCGCGTATATCCATATTCTAGAATCGACGCTACCGTCCCAGATTAGTAAAACCTGATCATCTCATCTATGAATATGCCAGTGTATGTAAAAGTCTCCATTCAGTAAATGGACTACCTGGTTCAAACCAATGAACAACTTTATACACGAGGGACGTTTTAGAATTATATTCATTCCGTTTAGTGGTTTTACTATCATTCAATTGACGAATCAATATGCCAGACTATGGCCATGCAACATATTATTCTCAACTGACTCGATGCACTAAACTAGAATAAAATTCAAGGTCTATCCGATTATTATAATCGAATAACCTCTCACACACTTTCTCGTTATTTAAAATTTTTGAAATATGAAGGTTTAGGTCATATGATGAATAATAATATAAATAAATATCTGTTTCATAAACAAATACAATCCCAATAACACGCCTAGGGCATAATAAATGTTCTCCCACTTGCACTAGGCAGATCGAATCCCCTTATGCAATAAGAAACATAAATAAAACACCCAATCTAACACTGCGATTGATATCCTAATCCTATCGCCCTAGCATGCTGCTCATGCTTGGCACGTGATAGTGGCTTCGTAAATGGATTGGCCACGTTATCATCAGTAGATATCTTCATTATTTTCACGTCACCTCTCTTCGTAATCTCACTAATCAAGTGGTAACGCCGGAGTACATGCTTGGACCTGTGATGCGCTCGCGGATCCTTGGATTGTGCTATTGCTCCGTTATTGTCACAATAGACATCCATGGGACCCGAGATGCTTGGCATAACGCCAAGTTCCATCACGAACTGTCGTAGCCAGACGGCCTCCTTTGCGGCTTCCGAAGCCACGATGTATTCCGCTTCAGTTGTAGAATCAGCCACCGTCTTCTGTTTGGAGCTTTTCAAAACAACAGCACCTCCATTGAGCGTGAAGACGTAACCACTTTGAGAATGGAAATCGTCCGGGCAAGTTTGGAAACTAGCATCTGTATATCCTTGGATAATCAGATCTCCTTCCGAACCTCCATAGACAAGAAACATATCTTTAGTATTCCTGAGATACTTAAGAATGCTCTTGACTGCAGACCAGTGAACTTCCCCGGGATCAGACTAATAGCGGGAATTCACACTCTACGCATATGCGACATCTGGTCTAGTACATATCATGGCATACATGATCGATCCTATAGCCGAAGCGTATGGGATCCGACTCATTCGCTCACGTTCAGTATCCGTTGAAGGACACTGATCCTTAGTGAGAGCGATGCCATGTGACATTGGCAGAAATCCTTTCTTGGATTGCTCCATGTGAAACCTAGTTATCACTTTGTCAATATATGTATTTTGACTTAGACCGAGAAGTCTCCTCGATCTATCTCTATAGATCTTCACTCCTAAAATATAGGCGGCTTCTCCTAAGTCCTTCATTGCGAATTGACTACCCAAATATGCCTTAACCTGGTTAAGCATTGGGATGTCATTTCCAATGAGTAAGATGTCGTCCACGTACAAGATGAGGAATACGACCGAACTCCCACTGAATTTCTTGTATACACAAGGTTCCTCGATATTTTGAATGAAACCATACTTTGTGATGACCTCATCGAATCATATGTTCCACGCACGAGATGCTTGTTTTAATCCATAAATGGATCTCACAAGCTTGCACACTTTATTCGTATTCTTTGGATCGACAAAACCCTCGGGTTGTGTCATATACACATCCTCGGTAAGGTTCCCGTGAAGGAAAGCGGTTTTGACATCCATCTGCCATATCTCATAATCGTGATATGCAGCTATCGCTAGAAGAATGCGAATACTTTTAAACATGGCTACTGGAGAAAACGTTTCATCATAGTCTACACCATGAATTTGCTTGAAACCTTTCGCCACCAGTCTTGCTTTAAAAGTGTGTACATTACCATCCATGTCGATTTTCTTCTTGAAAACCCATTTGCACCCAACGGTCTTAGCACCATTAGGTAGATCAATAAGATTCCAAACCTTATTATCATACATGGACTGGATCTCGGTTTTCATGGCTTCAAGCCATTTCGAGGAATCCAGGCTAGACATAGCACCTTTGTAGGAGGTTGGCTCATCATCTAGAGTCAACTCATCATCGTCATTACTAATGAGAAATCCATATCTCTCAGGTTCTTGATGATTCCTATCAGATCTACGTATAGCTTGTGTACTAGATTCTGGTTCACCATCCAATGGTAACTCGGAATCTTGTTCCAAATCAACTTGTTCACTTTGTGGTTCTCGAATCTCTTCGAGATCAATTTTACTCCCACTGGCTTGACGATCTAGGAATTCCTTCTCTAAGAAGTGTCCTCGTCGAGCTACGAAAACCTTGTTTTCGCTAGGCAAGTAAAAGTAGTATCCTTTTGTTTCTTGAGGATACCCCACAAATAAACACTTGTCTGATCTTGGCTCGAGTTTTTCCGTCAATAACCTTTTGACGTATGCATCGCAACCCCAAATCTTAAGATAAGACAATGATGGCACCATGCCATGCCATAATTCATGTGGTGTCTTTTCAACCGATTTGGACGAAACTCTATTCAGTATATGAGCGGCCGTTTGAAGCACGAAACCCCAAAATGACTTTGGCAAATCCGTTCGACTCATCATCGAGCGAACCATGTCTAACAAGGTCTGATTCCACCTCTCGGACACTCCATTCCATTGGGGTGTACCGGGTGGAGTCCATTGTGATACTATACCACAATCTCGAAGATAGTCCTCAAACGCATAGCTCAAGTATTCACCACCTCGATCCGATCGAATGGCTTTTACTTTCTTACCCAGTTGAAGTTCTACTTCGTGTTGAAACTCTTTGAATTTCTCAAAAGTTTCACTTTTGTGACGCATTAAGTATAGATAACCATATCTACTATAATCGTCAGTAAAAGTCACAAAGTAGCGATACCCATTTCTAGCCTCGACACTCATCGGTCCACATACATCGGAATGTATGAAGGCCAACACATCTTTCGATCTTTCTCCTTTCTTGGAGAAAGGTGTCTTTGTCATCTTACCCATCAAACAAGATTCACAATTTTTTATTGACTCTAAGTCAAAAGAATCTAGCACTCCATCCTTTTGGAGTCTAGCAATGCGTTTCTCGTTTATGTGTCCGAGACGACAATGCCATGAGTATGTTTCATTAGTTTGAGTAGTATTTATGTTATAAATGGACTGATTATTGTTGTTATTTTCTAAATCCAAGACATATAGACCATTTTCAACTAGAACATTACTAAAGAAAATGTCATTCTTGCGAATAAAACAATCATTAGTACCAATAACTAATTCATATCCATCCGCAATAAGTCTCGAAACAGAAATAATACTCCTACTCAAAGTAGGTACATAACAACAATTATCCAAAACTAAAATAAGTCCATTTGGCAAAGTTAAATCATACGTCCCTTCGGCTAATGCTGCTACTCGAGCTCCATTCCCGACGCATAAATCAACATCGCCACGAATCAACGATCTTCTACTTCTTAGGCCCTGCATATTATTACAAATATGAGTCCCACATCCAGTGTCCAACACCCATGATGATGAAGTAAAGAAATAAGATTCGATAACGGAAATACCTGATGCCGGTGTGTCCAAGGAAACGGTCTTTTGCTTGCTCTCCCTCAGGAAGATCTCGCAATCACGCTTCCAATGCCCCTCCTTGAGGCAGTGGAAACACTTCTTGTCATCCTTGGCTTTCTTGCCCACGGGCTTAGGCGCAACCTTGTTGCCCTTTGCCTTCCTCTTCTTGTTTTTGTTCCCATTGCTTGGACTCTTCCCTTCAACCACCAATACTTCCGAAGTCTTAGACTTCATGTACCGCGGTTTCATGTCACTTTCGAATGTTCTGAGCATTCCGAAAAGCTGGGGAATAGTCCTTTGCATGCCTGACATGTGGAAATGCGAAATGAACGAATCAAAACTCGGTGGCAGTGACAGCATGATCAAATCAGTTTGTAACTCCACCTCGAATTTCATGTCAAGCCTCTCAAGGTGATCGAAATATCCTTTCATCTTGAGAAGGTGCGAGCTAACGGACGTACCATCTTGCATCTTGCATTGCGTCGCATTGTCAAGTGCTTGATACTTTTCCACCCTTGCTTGAACCTGAAACATCTCCCTGAGTTGTTTCATATTCTCATATGCATCCTGTTTCTCAAACTAGATTTGATATTCATGAGTCATAGTAGCCAACATGAGGCATGTGACATCATTCGAATCGTCCAAAATGGTCGTATGTTCGAATACATCATCCTCAGTTGCTTTATCCCCTGGCACAGGAGGGATAGGCGTCTCCAAGACATGTGCCTTTCATTCTTGTTTCAGAACGAATCCCAGATTCCTCTGCCAGTCGAGAAAGTTCTTTCCGTTCATTCGTTCCCTTTCCAAAATGGAACGCAAACTAAAGCGGTTATTACTTGGTAAAGCCATGAAATCTATAATTTTTGAAAAATAATGTAATTAATAACGTGGTCTTTCATATATTAAAATTCATTTTAAACAACTTGAAATACCCATTATTTTATCATTTCAAATATCCCCCACTATTGAAACGGAGATTTGATACCTTAAATCTCATAATGGACAAGATCCCTATTTAACGTATTTCTAAGGTAACTATGGCCAACCACTCAGAAAATATGTCACGTCGGGTAGGACGGTGTCCAATCATCTCCAAGATGATTCTTGCTTTATTCGTGAGGTCCGGTATTGAGTCCAACTCAAAACCAGAGTGTGTGTACCTCACTCCTTGCCCCAAATCCAAGACTAACTAGCGAATTGGTCAAGTCCAAACCACAAATGGAGTATCATTCAATCAGCGAATTGACATGCCAGACTATGGCCATGCAACACGTCAACTCCTAATCAATGCATGCCTTCCTTGCTACGTACGTGTAAATCTGTGCCAGACTATGGCCATGCAACACAAATAAACAAATACTAGTCTCGAAGGTTCCACTTTGGGAGGCAAATAACTTGATAATTACGTGGGAGGATTTTCTTTTAATAAAAATCATTTATTTTATTCATTCACAAAAACAAAACAAATAAAATATTACGGTATAGCATATTGGCCTTTTAGTTTTATGAGCAATCATAAAACCCTAAATTTCCAACCCTAAAACCCAAGATGATTCCTTGCTTTGAAGATCCAATCTCCGTGTCGTGTCGACTTGCCTTGAAAGTCGTGCTTCAAAACTAAACCTATTTTATTACAACTTTGGAAGACTCACCGGTCCCCACAATAAAATAGATTACAATTTGGAAAGCTCACCGGCCCCCACACAACACAAATTACAAGCATTCACAGACAATCATCCCCGTTTTAGGCTATATGCTATACCGAATCGAATTTATAAATTGGAAATTTTAAATTATTGGGCATTTTTGACAGAAAAAAATTTGATTGTCCAGAATTTTGTTCGTTCGAACGCAACTCCAATTTCGTTCGAAAGCATGACAGAAAAAAAAAAATTTCACCTTTTTTTACTCTTTTCTTTTTTTTTTCTTTTTTGAAAAACCCGATCAGTTCGTTCGGAACGAACCCTAGGTTCGTTCGAACGAACCCTAATCTGCCAGTTTTCTCAAAACCTGATTTCTTTGTCGTTTCGTTCCGAAAATCGAATTTTCAACAAATCCAATCTGTTCAACACTTTAATAACATACAAATATCCAATAATTGATTTATTAAAGGTCTTCCTATCATGTGTTTTTGCTCAATTTTGTGTAATTTTGCAATTTAGCCCAAAAATTCTAAAATTTCCTAAATTCGAATTAAAACATCGATTTTCGATGGTTTTAGCGAGCGGTTGCTCTGATACCACTGTTGGGTTACGCACACGTTTATCAAAGTGTGCAGCGGAATTAGTTTCGCATGCGTAACCTAATTCTACCGGGATCACGCTCGAAAACCATCCAAAAAGGAAGAGTTGGAGAAAATTACCTCGTACAAGTTAGTACGTGTCGATTTCTTCTCCAAATCCGTGAACCTTCTCCAAGGAGTGCTCGTGCAATCCCTCTACTCGTGTCCACCTTGATTTCGACCGATCGGAATCGTCGACGTCGTTCTAGTCGCCGTCACGATCAATTCTCTCAAGAACTTGCTCGAATCTCCCTCTAAATCACTCTAGATCTAATCTATTTTTCTGTGGAAGAAGAGAGAGAAAGCGGCAGCTCAAAACCCTAATTCTGAAAAGTAGCTTAGGTTAAAACGAAATCAGAATTCTATATATATAGGAAATAGGTTCGTTCCAGCGTACTTAAATAGTTCGTTCGAACGAACCCAATTCTGACTGTCACGAATAAGTCCGTTCGAACGCACTTAAATAGTTCATTCGAACGAACCCAATTCTGACTGTCACGAATAAGTCCGTTCAAACGCTCTTAAATAGTTCGTTCGAACGAACCCAATTCTGACTGCAGATTTACCTATTTATATAAATTCTTCCAAGTTAATTCTTAAGCCATATTTTCTTTCACGGAACTCCTAGTCCGTTGCAACGGACTATGCGTTTATTCACAGTCCTCCTCACATCCCTGCATCTCATGCAGGGTCCGTTACAACGGAACTCCAAGTCCGTTGCAACGGACTATGTGATTTTCGCAGATAATCCCCAATTTCATGTATCTTATACAGTGTCTGTTACAACGGATCAACCAGTCCGTTGCAACGGACTATGCGATTTTTTTTCTGTTTCCTGCAGTTTTGTCCGTTTTCGCTCGTTTCAAAAACGACCAATCATGAAACCTTTTCACGATCATTCCTAGATACTCTCAATCAACTCTTGATTGATCTCTAGTGAATTCCACTTGTGATTATAATGAAATTTGACTTTCTCTATATGTAACAATATGCAAACGGGTACGAACTTTGATAACCCGTGCGTATATCTAATATACGACTATGATTCAACCCTCGAATTGATGGCGATCGCTCTGATACCACTGAAGGGAATTCATCCGACCCCGGGCCCGCGTAGCGGATATGAAGGCCCGGTCCGGTTCCCAAAATCCAAGATCACGCCATGACTTCGAGAGTACGATGCAAAGAAGGATAGACGATTACTGGCGTGAAATTGATCACGCACGAAGGGTTGATTGCTTGTTTCCTTCTTTTCTCCGGTGTCACGTTGGTGACTAGTCCGTGCGTCCCATACCACACGTCTCCCACCGTTTGGAGTCCATAAACGCCTCCGGTTTAATCACAACTGAGAGCCACATATGTCGCTCCTCTACTCGTATCCACCATGAGACGTAAGACCTTGGTCGTGGGTGCAACTGCCTAGACGAAGCACCGGCGAACTTGCTCGATCATATTGATTCTCTAAACCGAGAAAAACTGTTTTTCTCGTTTCTTTCTTTTTGCATCCTTTCACTCTCTGAAAGGTGACTCTCTATTTCTGGATTAATTCCCTAAATACAATGAATTGGACTGAATAGAGGAGGGAGAAATATCCTTTTTATATCACATAGGATAAGGATGGGCCAAAAGATATGTATATCTAGTATACACCTTTTCAAACAGAAAATTGTATACACCCTTTCAGTATTCTGTTGAAACGAAAATATTAAGTCGTTCCAACCGACTTTAGACCTTCATGAAACTGTACATAATTTTATTATATTTCCAACCCAATTTGGTCTGGCCCAATTGGAGTTCGGATGCGAAAGTTACGGCGGTTTTACTAACAGTATGTCAAATTGTCGAACCCTTTCGGTATTCCATTAAAACGACACTGATACTTCGTTCAAATAAAAAATATTTCTACATGAAAGTTCTAGATAATCTCATTATATATCTAACCCAATTTGAACCATTCAAAATGGAGTTTGTCACTGAAAGTTATGTCAGTTTTACTAAAACTGTTTCTTATGCCTATGAACGCGTACGTTCGTTTATCCTTGTGTACACTCTTACGGTTGATCCGAAACTGTATTTCTTTCACAATGATCACAATCATTTTTCATTTTAACATAGGTAGCCATGATGGAGTGACTAGATCCCGCTCATGGGCTTGTAGGGATTTGGAAACAACCTACTGCTATCGTTAAACGAACCTACACGGTCACACAACAAGTCGTACTATGTCGGGATTGATTACAAAATTGGCACATAGGATGTGCATGGCTTGTTATTTTGATACGCGAGCTATATTCTTTAAGATCATGCATATTGGATATGCATGAGTACCTTTTAGGTAGATCTGAAATTGAGTGGGAGACTAAAAGAAATACAGTTTCGGATCAACCGTAAAAGTGTACACAAGGATAAACGAACGTACGCGTTCGTGGGCCTAACTTTTAGTTAATGAATCCAATTTGAATGGTTCGAATTGGGTTAGATGGATAATAATATTATCTAGAACTTTCATGAAGAAATATATTTCATTTGAACGAAGTATCAGTGTCGTTTTTATGAAATACCGAAAGGGTGCAACAATTTGACATACAGTTAGTAAAAATGTAATAACTTTTGCATACGAACTCCAATTGGGTTGGAAAGATAATACGATTATCTACAACTTTCGTGAAGGTTGGGCCATAATGGTTTACAAAACCGCTCTCTCTAGTCGCGCGTGACTGTCATGCTTTGACTATGGGTATGGAAATACCTAGAGGAGGAAGAAGAGAGTAGAGTGTAGTTATCTAATCCATATGAATGCATCCCTTTAAAAAATGTGTTTACTTAAATTAATATGCATTCATCTTATATGAAAAATGTGTGCGGGTCCTGTATATGATTGTTACATGAATCCTGATTTAAGTTTGTGTGGACATCGGCATAATTGATGATTATGTGCTGCAAAACCGTCAAACCGAAAGTTTCATTTCTAAACATCACTAGTTGTTGGTCAGTTTGCTTAAGAGAGAAGCATTTCTATTACAAGGGAATAGACTGAACGCGTACACTAGTACGTTAGCCGAGGAGATAATTATGTTTTGCTAATCATAAGACAAAGTTTTTGTCGAATCGGAAACGTGTATATATATGTTAGGTTACTTGTATTGGAAATGACCAAAGCCGCGAGACCATGACAAGATTTAGTCATTATAGATGGACTCCCGATGAGTAGGATATTAGGTTCTTCATACTTGAGGGGACCATTGATTGTGTTACGTGCGTAACACAATACTTTGATATGACCTTACGCCTGCTGTAACAGGGGGCTAAAACTGTCATTATTGGATACTGTCCGAATCACGGAATTCAATATGAGTCTCCAAGATAGAAATTGTTAATTCCAAGAGAAATAGTTATCTCTTAAGCGCCGCTCGATGAGTTGATTTACGAAAACTGTGGCCACAGTCAACAATATTAAAGATTAATATCGATTGAAATTGTTAAGTCAATTCAGAATCGGGGAATAAGTATGGTTAATCAAACTATAAGGAAGACTACCACCAAGCATTTTGATTAACGGATATCGCTAACAAGAGAACTAATAACCGCTATTCGAGATGGGCGCAATGATGGAGTGACTAGATCCCGTTCATGGCTTGTAGTGCCTTGGAAACGGTCTGCCATCGTTAAACGAACCTACACGGTCACACAACGAGTCGTACTATATCGGGGTTGATTGCAAGTTTTTGCATATGGGATGTGCATGGCTTTAGCGTATATGATACGCGGGCTAGATTCTCTGATATAGTGTATATGTGATATATATGAGTACATTTTAGTTAGATCTGAAACTGAGTGGGACACTGAAGGAAATACAGTTTTGGATCAATGGTAAAATGGTACGTAGAAGGACAAACGAACGTACGCGTTCGTGAGCATAAGAAACAGTTTTAGTAAAATCGGCATAACTTTCAGATAACGACTTCAATTTGAATGGTTAAAAATGGGTTAGATAGATAATGAGATTATCTAGAACTTTCATGAAGAAATATATTTCATTTGAGATACCGTCATAACTTTCGCATCCGAACTCCAATTGGGCTGGGAAAAATTGGGTTGAAAAGATAATAAGATTATCTGCAACTTTCGAAGGTTTGAAGTTGGTTGGAATGATTTAACAATTTTGTTTCAACAGAATACTGAAAGGGTGCATGCAGTTTTCTGTTTGAAAATGTTTATAGTATATATACATACCTTTTGGCCCATCCTTATCCTATGTAGTATATATAGGATGTTTTTCTCTGATCTAAGAAGTGAATCAAAGCCAATTAAAGAGTTAATCCCGAATCTAATTCAAATTAGACTAATTGAGACGATGATTCGAAAGAACACCATCAATAGTTGAAGGGGTGTGATGAGAAAGAGAGAAAAGAGAAAAGGGGTTTTCTCATATTAGAGAATCAAACGCGATCAGGCAAGTTCGCCGGTGCATCGTCTAGGCTGGTGCATTCGCGATCGAGGTGCTGCGACCAGTGTTGTAAAAAACGGTGAAAAACGGTGAAAAATGGAGAGGGTTTTGAGATCGTTATGCCATGCTCTGATTGGCTGGTTTCTCTCAATCCTGATTGGGTCCGAGAGTTTAGGTCTGAGGATATTCGGTGGCAGTCTCTGTGTAGAGTTCGTGAACTGAGGAGGATCTAGAGAGGGGGCAGGGCTTCAACGTGGGCCAACAATCTATTCGTCACACGAGATCAGTAGCAAAATAAGAGGTATGGTATGCATCTGTCCATATAGTGAGTCAACTTCGACCCTATGTGATCCTTGGTGTAGTGAGCTGCTGACAAGAGTCGCCAGTATCTGTGAGAGGTTTTCGGCGTGGTCTTCGGTGCAGTGGGTCGTGTTTGATTTGGTCTTTGACCCGTTTCATAAAATCTCTTGTAACTTCTCCGTCTTTCCTTCAAATGACACGATCTTCATATCATAATTTCTCGTTTTGACGAGACGAACGCATCCATCACAATATATTTAAAAAATTCGGCCTTTATATGCTTAAATCAACATAAAACGTCTGTTAAAGTATTTTAATCAACAAGTGTTTAATATAAAGTTTATATAGTGATTTTGTGTTGATCTATCACTTAATTTCCTTATTTGATTATTAAAATATATGATAAAATATGCTTATAACAATACCAATATTTTAAATAGCGTGTAGCGGCGCGCAACATTTGACTTTTAATTTAACGGGTAGCGTAAAGTGGGCGATATAGCGCCACTTGCCAATCGTAGCAAACTTTGGTCAATGTTATTATTTTTAAAATACTACAATATGCATATAAATATATTTTAAAAATCAAATAATATTAAAAAAAATAATGTTTCTTTACACCAACCTCACAAATCAACATAAATACAAATATATTATTATTATTATTATTATTATTATTATTATTATTATTATTATTATTATTATTATTATTAATTACTATTTTTTATTTTTTTATTGTTATTATAATAGTAATAATAGTAGTACTAGTTTTTATTATTATCTTACTCTTAGTATTAGTATTAGTATTATTATTATTATTATTATTGTTTGATAACAATAATTATTATCGTATAATAATATTAAAAAAATTCCAAACATAATTATTGTCAAAAATGCTCCCAAAATATACCAAAATACCACAAACATCAAAAAAAAAAAAGAGCTCATATATGGAACTCCCCAGATTCACCACGCCATCCTCGATGTGGGGGGGCCAATTCCCATCTCCCAAAATTGTACCCAAAAATATATTAACCGTTAATTAAAATTAGTAATTTTGATACAATTGTATTAACCGGTAATTAACTTTGAATTAACCGTTAAAAGAAATTTGAATTAACCGTTAAAAGAAAATGTGGGGTGCAATTTGGGGAGATTTATTGGTGCAAAACCCATGTTTTGTACGGATCGTGGATGGAGTTGGATGTTTGAGGGGTATGGTATAATTTCCCAAAAAAAAATACACACACAAAACAATACACAAACACAAACACGCAGAAATCTTCCTATTAATAGGAAAAAAAAAAATAGGCCCGCGAGAATGCACGCTGGTTAAAACTGATTGTTTCTAAACTATAGCTATACACAACCACATGAACCGTGTAATTGTTTGTAACTATTTAGCTATAGACCACCACCAATAACCTGGTAATTGTTCCTAAATTAAAGAGATTGACGAACTATAAGTGCGTCATGTAATTGTTCCTAACCTATAAATATAGACAAACTGGACTTTCATTTATTATTAGCAAAGTCCTAGTTCGTGGTCTGCTGCCCCCATTCTCTCTCATCTCTCTTCCCCTACAACAAATTTCCCTACAGCTAATTACGTTAGTTCCATTTCCAAAGTTCAGAGAACGGAGCAATAACGGAAACACCTAACTATGGCTAACCTCGAGTGTCGGATGTACGAAACACCGTATCCTGATGTGGATATGGCGGTGATGATTCAGGTTAAGCACATCGGCGAGATGGGTGTTTACGTCTCTCTTCTCGAGTTTAACAATATAGAGGGTATGATCCAATTCTCCGAACTCTCCCATCGCCGGATTCGCTCTGTCTCTTCTCTCATCAAAGCCGGCCGCCAGGAACCAGCCATCGTTCTTCGTGTCGACAGGTGCGTGAAATTTTGCTTCAGGAACAATTCGAGTATTGTCAGGATTTTTAAATTCTAGATAACTATTTCAAAATTACAAATCGGTGTTCGTAAAACCTTGCATTAAATTCCCCAATTCAAATATCCAAATAGGGAGAAAGGATACATCGATCTGTCAAAGAGGAGGGTGTCGGAGGAAGATGTACAGTCATGCAAGCAGAGGTACAACAAATCCAAGCTGGTACACTCCATAATGAGCCACGTGGCAGAGACTCTCTCAATCGACCTCAAGGAACTCTATACCACCATTGGTTGGCCTCTCTACCGTAAATATGGTCATGCCTACGAGGTACTTGAATTCGCGAATGGAGCATCTTTTATGAATTAATTAATACATTTAATTAAAATAATAACTAATACATATTTGTTGTTAACTTAATACATAATTAATATTTATTCGAATTCAAAAATTGGAATAAATTTTCATGAATATTTAATTATATCTTTTGATTAGCACGTTAATTAAATGCAATTGTTATATAATGGAAAATTCGGCAGGTACATTTTGGGGAGTGATTTTTTTTTTAAAAGTTACTGACACGTTTTGAAAAAAAATATTAAAATTTATTTCATTCCAAAATGTATCCGCCGAATTATCCATTATTGAACAATTAAATTACGTGATAATTAAAACATATAATTAAATATTCATTAAAATTTATTCAAAATTATTAATTCGAATAAATATTAATTAAGTATTAAGTTAACAGTTAACATGTACTAGTTATCATTTTAGTTAAATATACTAACCGAAATTACCCAAATTTTACCATATCATAGTGTATGGTCTAATTAGTATATTTAATTAAAATGATAACTAGTACATATTAACTGTTAACTTAATACGTAATTAATATTTATTCGAATTCATAATTTTGAAATTTTTTTAATGAATATTTAATTATATGTTTTAATTATCATGTTAATTAAATGTAATTGGTCAATGACGAAAAATTTGGCGGGTACATTTTGGAGTGCAATAAATTTTAATATTTTTTTTTTTCAAACATGTCAGTAACTTTTAAAAAAAATTACTCCCCAAAATGTACTCGCCGAATTATCAATTATAGAACAATTACATTTAATTAACGTGTTAACTAAAAGATATAATTAAATATTAATTAAAATGTATTCCAATTTATGAATTCGAATAAATATTAATTATGTATTAAGTTAACAGCCAACAAGTACTAGTTATTGTTTTAATTAAGTGTGTTAATTAGTTTATAAAAGATGTTATGGTAAATTTTTGGGGGAAATATATCATATTTAAAAAATTAAAAAAAAATAAAATTTTTGCCGGCGGGATTTAAAAACCCGGTTTGGGTTATTTTTGGAATATTATAAAAAGAAAAGATTTATTTTTGGAATATTTTTAGAAAGAAGATTATTTATTAAAAAATTATTCTAAATAGGATTATATGCAGAAATGCTCCTCCACGAATTCCTTATTTTTACAATTAAGCCTTGATCTATATTTTTTCATGAAATTGTTCTTAGGCATTTAAGATGATAGTTACAAACCCAAATTCAATTTTCGGCTCTCTTACCCACGAAATCAAGGAAATGGGTCCTGACGGCGCAGAGGTAATTCGGTTCCTTTTTTTTTCTCTATATACTTTGCGGCTTTGCCCCCATCAATTTTCCCACAATTCCTCCACAATTCCTGCACATTACTTAATCCCATAATTAGTGTGTTCGATTAACGATTAAATCATGATTATTATAATTTTAATACATAATCAAGATCCATATCAATTAATGATTAATTTTAAATATTTAAAAATAAATAATTATGAATTAATCGTTCATCTATCATATTAATTATGGAATTAATTAATGTGAGAGAATTGTGAGAGAATTGTGGGGACATGGCTTCTTAAATTAATATATTTTGAATAAATATAAGGCGACGAAAGTGGAGCCGGTAGTGAGTGCAGAAGTGAAGGATGCATTTGTGAGGAATATAGAGAGGAGAATGATACCTCAACCCATCAGGATCCGTGCTGTTGTTCACATGACATGCTACCAAATGGACGGCGTCCTTTTCATTCAGGTTCGTAGCCAAACTTTCAAAATATCATGTATACCCTTATATTGTATATATTTTTTTTCTATGTATGTAGAACGCAATGAGTAAAGCTCAATATGTTGGAACTGAAGATTGTCCAGTTAAGATCAAATTGGTCGCTGCTCCTCTCTACGTCTTGACTACCGAAACAATCGACAAGGTATTTATTTCATATTTTTGTTGATAGATTATATATTCATTTATTTAATGGGTTTTATTTGTAATTAATAGAAAAAAGGAATGACCGTGCTTCGCGCGTCAGTTAAGGCTTGTGAAAAGGAGATCGAAGCATGCAAAGGAAAACTCATAGTTCAAGAGGCCGTCAAAGCTGTAAGTTTTACGATTAATTATTCATTTGTCAACTCACATATTTTGATATTGATATACTGTTTCGTGTATAGGTGAGTGAGCATGAGGATAGACTACTTGCCGAGGAAATGGAGAACATGAGGCTTCAAAATAAAGAGATTGCCGGTGATGAAGACAATGAAGAGGAGGAAGATACTGGCATGGGTGATGAGGACCTTGAGAATTAATTTTGTTCTTTTATTTTTTGATGGAGATCGTTTTGGTTTTTGTTGTTTTGATAATTTATGTTGTTGCTTTTCATATATATTGTTTATTAAATTTTAATTCTTTTAGCTTTTATGTGTTTGAAGAAAATACCGGAGTGGAATTGAATTATCGGATGGAAGAGTAAAAAATTCTGAAATTAGTAATTTCACAGTTTGTTTGGATGTCCAAATTATGAGATGCTAGAAAATATCATTCTTTGTTTGGTTGTTTAAAATTTTATGGAATATTGTTATTGAAATGTAAAAATAATATTTCGTTAAAACTGATAACAAATATTAGTATTATGGCAATATTGTATTATTGTAATATTATTATAATAATATTATTATTATAATAATATTAGTTTCACAAAAAATATTATTATAATATAGCATTATTGCAACATACAATTATAATAATATTATTGTATAACATAATATTATATTATATGCATACAATATATTATAATAATAATTTAAAAATATTAAATATACTTTTATATTATTATAATATTATATTTTATATTTTAATATATACTAAAACTAATATAATTATTTTATTATGTTATGTTTCAATATAATTAATATAATATTATAAATTATATAATAACAATATTAAAATTTTAAATTTACTGTTATATTATTATAATATTATATATATTAATATATAATAAAACTAATATAATTATTTTAACGAGGATGACTAGGATACTTAATTAAGTATCATAAGTTTGATACTTAAAATTTTTGGACCATTAAATTTGTTTTGAGATTTGTGCATTTAATGATTTGCATAATATGGTAATATTTAATGATGTATATATATAACATCAAAAAACACAAATCTCAAAGCAAATCTAATGATTACAAAGTCCTAAATACCAAACTCATAATACTTAATTGAGTATCTTATCCATTCTCTTATTTTAACATAATTTATTATATATTAGAAATTATATAATAATAACAAATTTTTTTTTTTCTCATCTTGAAATTTTAATTTTATTCTAATTCCACCTCTCCATATCCTAAATTCACAAAGAGCTCATTTACAGTGCCACCAGATTTCAACAAAAAATAACCCCGATGACTCAGCAAAAGCATTTTGGATTGAAAAGTTATCGGACTCCCTATTTTTTGCCCACCCATATAAGGTTTGTCTGGGGTTTTCTGGGGCCGATTAATGATGGCCCGGACTAATGGCAGATCTCGTACATTGGAAAAAATAATAGGCCCGTACAGTGCCTATGGCTCAATTAATGCTGGTCATCATTAATGAGATTAGATCCTTACGAGGTTTTCCAAATAAAGTGATAACTGAAAGGAAAATTTTACGAATAAAGCTACAGTCCCTCCCTCCTTCCCTCCCATATTCCCCTTCCAATAAATGACATGTGGGTCTCATGTGAATTGATTTTTGTAAAAGTAGATGTGGACTCCATATGTCAGTGAGTTTAGGGTGTGAATTTGGGAGTGAGAGTGGGAGTAGTTCTAGCATCGCTCAAATTTTACTAACCAAATTATCAAACATAATAAAGAAAATAATCAAGTTTGGATAAAAATTCCAAAAATGTCTTTTGCGAGCTTCCATTAAGCGCCTGACGGGATTTCATTGTGCGCATTTGTACAATTTTGTTAGTTTGTGCGCTGAGAAGTAATCAACAAATGTTTAATATAAAGTTTATATAATGATTTTGTGTTGATCTATCACAAAAATGTCGCCGGACGGGATTCCAAAAATGTCTTTTCGACGACTCTCTCTTCTCGCTTCTGAGCCAAAGCATGACGATTAATGGCGCTTTTCTTGTTTTTTGAATTTGGCGTCTCTCTCTCCTGGATCTGATCCGGTAAGATACACATGTTCTTGTATTTTTGAGTGCTATTTGAAGTTTGTGATGTTATTTTTTGATTATTAGTGCTATGTGATGTTTTTGAATCAGCCGTGCCCTAATCGGATTTGTTTGCTCGAATTGTTGTGTCCAGTTGCAAAAATCCAGTCTATTAATGAGGTATGCCTTCTGCAGTGAATAAATTTTGTAGTCTATTATGAAAGGGTGTACATCTTTTTTCTCGTCGGATCTGGTCTGGTCCGATCTTGGTTTATGCATTTTTTTCGAAATTTGGTGTATTTTTTTTTCGAAATGTGTTGAAATTAGTTGATTTTTTTGGGTGTTAATTAGTGCATTTTGAGGTGTATGCGTCTTTCTTTTGCTGTAATTTTCAATTGTTTGTTGTTTTTGCAAAAAATAATTTGATATATAATTTTTCAATTTGAGAACGAATTGTGCAGTTCTAGTCCTTACATTGTGTCGAAAGTAATGAGTGATCAGTCGGTGTTTTTTTTCTTCTGAATTTCTATTTTTTCATTTTCGAATCTAAGATTGATGGTTTTTCATTGTTGCTTATTTGAATCCCTTGTTTTTATTATGATAAAGGAGGACCTTACTTTTTATTAAGAAATGAGGACCTTACTATTTCTAGAGCTGGTATTTCTGAATCTAGAGCAATTATATTAAAATCCCCAAAATACCCTTTTCTAATCATGTAATGTATTGATGAGACTCTTATCTATTAATTTGTTAATTATATCGATCTTAATTAATCGGCTAAAAACAAAAAAATTGTTAACTATCAATCTTAATTAATTGTTAAAAATAAAAACTAACATCAATGTATATAATTAAAAATTTATCTTCGTCCATCATGTTCTCTATATTTGAAATAATATCAATGTAAATAATACCCCTTCATTTAAATGAATGAAATAAATAATTCAAAACAACAATAATATTGAAATCAATAAAAATATTTATTCATACAAAATAACAACTTTCTCAAATCTAAATCTACTAATTAAACTAATTAAACTGGATATAAAAAAGATGCAATGATCCATAAATAATCTTACTCACTTCTTTGATGTCCAATAATAAAAATCTGCATTATAAAAGATAATTTATTATGACGAAACAAATAAAATAAAACTAATAATTATTAGAAAAAGGTATTTTGGAGATTTTGATATAGTTGCTCTAGATTCAGAAATATCAGCTCTAGAAATAGTGTTTCCCTTTATTAAATTGTTACTGATTCCATTTGTATCAATTAATTATTTCATTTCCTTTTTAGTTAGTTTTTACAAAAAAAATTGTCTTGTATCAAGCTTTCATTGTAGTTTCAAATTAATTTATTTGGACATTCCATATATTATGACACAATTTAATTTCCTTACTAATAAGCCCTTAACTTCATCTAATTAATAGATTTGATTCTTCATGTACAGGTGATTCCAAGGATCGACGGATTGAGATTTGTGAATTAGAATGTTGTTCAAATGATGACTTGAAATGATGAATTAGAATGTTGTTCCAAGAGCAGGAGCGTATTGAAAGGTTCAGTACCCTCAAAGAGTTGGTGAACTGCAAGATGCCTTTTGGGTCTTCGGTGAGCACTCACGTTTTAAATGTACAAGCTCTCATAGACCATCTTGAGAAGCTAGGAGAGAAAGTGTCTAGGATTATGCAACAAGATTTGATCTTGTGTGCACTTCCTCCAATGTTTTCTCCATTTGTAACCAATTATCATATGCATTCGATGGATAAAACGATCCCTGAGCTTCACGTAATGCTCAAGAATTATGAGTCGGAGATGTTGAAGACATCCGGGGAGAACAAGGCAAAAGTTGCTGGGAATGTTCTCACGATTCAGAATAAGGATCGTAAGAGATCGATGTCCAAGGGCAGTTCGGCTAAGAAACGTTCGAGGCCGAATTAAAAGGGAAAGGAGAAATCCAAGGATGCGACGTGGTACCATTGTCACAAGACTGGACATTGGAATCGCAATTGCAAGGCTTACCTCGATGAGGTGAAGAAGGGCAACACGGCTTCGGAAGCCGGTCCATCAGGTATTAACGTTATTGAAATTCATCTTTCTACTATGACTAATTGGGTATTGGATACCGGTTGTGGGACTCATATTTGTCGAAATATGCAGGTTCTTCCAAATAGTCGAAAGTTGGAGAAAGGCGAAGTTGATCTACGAGTCGGGAATGGAGCAAGAGTTGTTGCGTTTGCCGTAGGAGTAGTTAATTTGACTTTGCCGAGTGGACTTATATTAGTACTAAATAATTGTTATTATGTACCGACGTTATGTAAGAACATAATAAGTGTGTCGAAACTAGCTAAAGATGGCTATGAATTTGTTATTAAGAATAATGAATTTTCTATATGTAAGGATAATATTATCTATGGAAATGTTCTATTAGAAAATGGTCTTTATGTATTGGATTTCGATCACGAAAATCATGAGTCTCTTTATAATGTTAATACGAAAAGAATCAAACCGAAAGTTGATAGTCAGACTTTCTTTTGGCATTGCCGTCTAGGTCATGTGAACGAGAAACACATTTCAAAACTCCATAAGGATGGATTATTAGATTCGTTCGAATTTGATTCGTATGAAAATTGCGAGGCTTGTTTACTTGGCAAGATGACAAAGGCGCCATTCTCCAAGGTCGGAGAGCGGTCCAACGACTTGTTGGAACTCATACATTCGGATGTGTGTGGACCAATGAGCATCGAAGCAAGAGAAGGTTATCGATACTTTGTTACGTTTACGGACGATCATAGTAGATATGGTTACATCTATTTGATGCGTACTAAAAGCGGAGACCTTTGAAAAGTTCAAAGAGTTTCAAAACGAAGTTGAAAATCAGCTTGGCAAGAAAATTAAAGCCATTCAATCGGATCGAGGAGGCGAATATTTGAGCTATGAGTTTGAAGACCATCTAAAAGATTGTGGAATAGTTCCACAATGGACTCCGGCAGGAACGCCACAATGGAATGGCGTGTCCGAGAGGAGGAATCGAACCTTGTTGGACATGGTTCGATCTGTAGGGTTACGCACACGTTTATCAAAGTGTGCAGCGGAATTAGTTTCGCATGCGTAACCTAATTCTACCGGGATCACGCTCGAAAAGCCAACGAAAAAGGAAGAGTTGGAGAAAATTACCTCGTACAAGTTAGTACGTGTTGACTTCTCCTCCAAATCCGTGAACCTTCTCCAAGGAATGCTCGTGCAATCCCTCTACTCGTGTCCACCTCGATTTCGACCGATCGGAATCGTCGACGTCGTTCTAGTCGCCGTCACGATCAATTCTCTCAAGAACTTGCTCGAATCTCCCTCTCAATCTCTCTAAACGAAATCAGAATTTTGTGGAAGAAGGAGAGAGAAACGGCGGCTCAAAAACCTAGGTCTGAAAAAGCTAGGTTAAAAATGAAATCAGAATTATATATATATAGGAAATAAGTTCGAACGGGCCCAATTCTGACTGCAGATCGGGCCCAATTCTGTCTGCAGATTTGCCTATTTATATAAATTCTTCCAAGTTAATTCTTAAGCCATATTTTCTTTCAAACTCCCTCTTGGATTAAGACTTAATCAACATGGCCATATGTCCAACATATGTCGTGAGATCTAATCTCACGTGATTCCATTTTGTTTGTCCAACAAACATATTGGTGAGCATTATCTTGAGAATCCGATATGTTACGAAATCTTGGTGTGACCGTGTAGGTTCGTCTAAGACTGGTAGTGGATATAGCAGCAATCCGCAAGGTATTGCGAGCACTAGACTGCCGTTAATACCTACCCAGAATTAGCACGAAAAAGGTGGAGAACACCTTTATGAAGATGCAGTACATCTTCATACCTAGCTCAGATAAGTGTTACTAGTCCTCTTGTTCGCGATATCTTCCGATCAAAAGAGTCATGGTGAAGCCTAAGACTTCAAGTCATCCCCTTTTCTATTTGATCAGATATACTCTTTCTCGATAAGAATTAGATTGATAATAACAATGCGAACTCCATTGAGTTCCATCGAGCTTGGCCAAGCATTTCATCAATCTAAATTCAATCGAGGGGCCCGAGAGATATCTCCCTCTATCCTTTTTCAAGGTTAGAAAGGAACAATTCCTATCTTGCAATCTCACATCCTTTGCCTATGCTAAAAACAATACCCAATAGTAATCTCTGCTACACAGTTACGCGTAGGGTTAATTATATCAAAGCATTGTCTTTTCACATACTACGTATCCGTGAGATCACTCAAGTATGAAGAACTAAAACGCACTATCTGGATATGAGTTCGTTTCCAATGACTCTGACCATGTCACAAACTCATATAGTGGTCAGTTCAATATACGACGCTGCGTATATCCATATTCTAGAATCGACGCTACCGTCCCAGATCAGTAAAACCTGATCATCTCATCTACGAATATGCCAGTGTATGTAAAAAGTCTCCATTCTGTGAATGGACTGAAGGAAATACAGTTTCAGGATCAACCGTAAAAGTGTACACAAGGATAAACGAATGTAAGCATACATTCGTGGTCATATCTTTCAGTAGGAAAATCCAATTTGAATGGTTCAAATTGGGTTAGATAGATAATAAGATTATCTACAACCTTCATGTAGAAATATATTTCATATGAACGAAGTATCAGGGTCGTTTCTATGAAATACCGAAAGGGTGCAACAGTATGACATACAGTTAGTAAAACAGTCATAACTTTTGTATACTAACTCCAATTGGGCCAGGACAAATTGGGTCGTGTATATAACAAGATTATCTACAACTTTTGTGTTGGTTGATTTTCTGTCAGAGAAATTTACCAATTTCGTATGGACAGAATACTGGACAGATTCATGCAACTTTCTGTGTGAAAGAGTGTATATTGGATATACATGTCTTTTGGCCAATCCTAATCCTATGTGATATAAATAGAATGTTTCTCTCTCTCGCTCTAGTAAATCCAGATGTGAATTCATTCAGAATATTCAGAATATTCCAGAAATATTGAGAGACATCTTTCTATTGAGTGAAAGGGTGTAAAGAGAGAGAACCGAGAAAAACAGTTTTTCGGAGAAGAGAATCAAACGATCAAGCAAGTTCGCCGGTGCTTCGTCTAGGCAGTTGCACCCGCGACCGACGTCTTACGAGTCAAGGTGGATACAAGTAGAGGAGCAACATCTGGGGCTCTTTCGGTTGTGATCGATTCGGAGAAACGAAATCTGTCGGAGACGGAAACGAGCGAATCGGAAACGGGACGCATGAAGACAACCGGACGCGTGTCAAGACGGTGGGAGACGTGTGGTATGGGACGCACGGGCTAGTCACCAACGTGACACCGAAGGAAGAGAAGGATGCGAGCGATCAACCCGTCGTGCGTGATCAATTTCACGCTGGTAATCGTCTATCCTTCTATTGCATCGTACCCTCGAAGTCATGGCGTGATCTTGGATTTAGGGAACCGGACCGGGCCTTCATATCCGCTGCGCGGGCCCGGGGTCGGGTGAATTCCCAACAGTGGTATCAGAGCGATCGCCATCGATTCGAGGGTCGAATCATAGTCGTATATTCGATATACGCACGGGTTATCAAAGTTCGTACCCGTTTGCATGATGATAGATATAGAGATTCCAATTTCGTTAAAAATCACAAGTAGAATTCGCTAGAGATCAATAAAAAGTTGATTGAGAGTATCTAGGAATTATCGTGAAAAGGTTTCATGATTTATCGTTTCAGAAACGAGCGAAAACGGAAGATACGGCAAAATCTGCAGAAAATTAGAATACGAAACAGTGAGTAAAACTAAGATAATTTTCAGTGGGAAATTCCAAATTGATTGGATCAAATTGGCGTAGTTAGACAATGAGATTATCTATGACTTTGATACAGAAAGTTTTTTCATTTGAACGAATTATCAGTGTCGTTTTTATGGAATACTGAAAGGGTGCGACTGTTTGACATACAGAGACTAAAACATCCGTATATGTCGTATAGAAACTCCAATTGAGTCCAATCCAATTGGGTTAGTTAGATAATAAGATTATCTAGAACTTTGGTTCACGTTCAAAGTCGGTTGGAACAATTTAATATTTTCGTTTCAAAAGAATACTGAAAAGGTGTCTGTAGTTTTCTGGTTGAAAAGGTGTCTATTGGATATACTTACCTTTTCGTTTGTCCGTATTTTACTAAAACTGGTATAACTTTCAGTAGGAAACTCCGATTTGAATGGTTTAAATTGGGTTAGTTAGATAATGATATTATCTAGAACTTTCATGTTGTAATATATTTCATTTGAGCGAAGTATCAGTGTCGTTCTAATGAAATACCGAAAGGATGCGACAGTTTGACATATAGTCAGTAAAACGGCCGTAACTTTCGGGTCCGAACTCCAATTGGGCTGATACAAATTGGGTTGGAAAGATAATAAGATTATCTACAACTTTTGTGTTAGTTGATTTTCTGTCAGAGGAATTTACGATTTTCGTTCTGACAGATTACTGAAAGGATGTATGCAGTTTTCTGTTTGAAAATGTGTATATGAGATATACATACCTTTAGGCCTATCTTTATCTCTAATCAATTAATTCAATCATATTAGCATATTAGATAATTAATTATTTAGAATAATTAGTCTCCCTAAATAAATCATATGCATTTAGAAATCTTGTGATAGTGATATAATATGATTATGTCACGAATTTAGAAACATGAATGTCATGATCCCTCATAATATTTAAGTCATGGAAATGCCTTCCATATCATCAACCATCGAAATTGGTATCACAATATGTGTGTTTCTAGGCCTTCGTCATGAACACATGTTGATGGTACTAATGGGTGGCAAGCATTAAATGAGGACTTACGTGTTTCTAGGCCTTCGTCATGCACGTGAGTAGTTCATTTGAACGATACGTTTGATATGGTTATGACTTAACCGTCCAAGCCAATCCGATTGGAGTTCGGGGCATAGTTAGAATGCACACACGGAACTGGGATTGTATGTGATACGATCCATCACCGAAATTCTAAAAGGTTCGAGAGTCGCATATGATGCGATTGGATTATATCCTACCTAAATAAGCGAGATCCCACTCGATAGGCCTTCGTTACTTGTGGGAGGATTGCGAAATATGGATCTCGAGTGTTATGGACTTGGAGTCCCGTATCGGTATGAGGGTTATCGATTCGATAAAATAACACTATTCATATATTCATCATATAAGCATATAGATTAAGTACGCACGGTTAGGAGCTTAATCTTCATCATCCGTTTAGAATTATGTTTTCAAGCAAACACCAAATATATATTGATGAGATCGATATGATAGATGGCTTTTGGGTCGGAATTACCGTAATTAACCTTGATAGTCAAAGAATAGTTCTTAGACTTAAAGGAACGTGTTGGACACGGAAACGGTAGATTCGGGGCTCGAGGCTTTGGCTTTAGAGAAAGCCGGGTTCGATACACTTTAAGAAGGAATCGAACAATATTACATGCCTTGTGGTGGCATGTGTAGACGCAAATTTCTCAAAATTGTTTTGAGAATTCGGGTGTATATGAAAATAAAACACAACGCTCATGAAATAGTTTCAAGAGCTAGAGCGCGTTGAATGGTTCAATGCGGCTCAAAGAGTTGGTTAATTTTGAGACGCCTTATGGGTCTTTGATTAACACTCGTGTGTTGATGGTACGAGATTTGATCTTCGTGACCGAATATCATATGCATTCGATACACAAGTTGATCCCGGAATTGCATGAGATGCGATGTAAATTTGAATAGGAGATGCTCGGAGCATCCGAGGAATCCAATGCATTGAGATGCATGGATGTCCTTGTAATTCAAGGACGGGATCGAAAGAAATAAATGTCTAAGGGTATTTTGGGAAATTATTTTCCAAACAGAAAGTTCGGACAAGGAGTTGTCCAAACTAATGACTCAAAGAACGGTGAAATCCGAGGAGGATTAAACCTAGAAGTTGATTGCTTCCTTTGGCATTGCCGTCTTGGCCATATGAATGAGATACGCATATCTAGATTCCATATGATGGATTGCTAGAATCATTCGAATTAGATCCGATTGATTAATGCGATACTTATTTATTAGGCAAAACGACAAAGGGCATCATTCTCCAAAGGTTGGAGAAAGATCCAACGAGTTATAGGAAATTACATTTAGATGTAATGTTCCGATAAGTTCCAAGGCAAGAGGAGGCTATCGGTATTTTGTTACGTTTACGGACGGTTAAAGTAGATACGGTAATATCTGTTTAATGCGTGCCGAAATGGAGACTTTTGAAAGGTTCAAAGAGTTTCAAAAACAAAATACAATATCGACTTAGCAAGAAAATCAAAGCCCTTTGATAGGATCGAGGAGGCAAGTATTTGAGCTACGCACTTCGATAGGATCGAAGAGGCGATATTTGAGTTATGAGTATTGATGATCATTTATGATTGTGGAATCATTTCACGATTACCTTTATTCGGAACATTAAAGATGTATTCAAAAAGAGGAAATGAACGCATGTTAAACATGATTCGATAAATGATAAGTCAATAGGATCTCCCAAAAATGTTTTGGGGATACGCCCTTGAGACAACGGCACTAATGAATGGTTGCATATAAGATATGGACCATAAACCTTCTAATCGGTATAAAAGACGCCATATTAGATATGGATCGGAATGGTTCCGAAGTTGTCATTTGTACAGATTTGTGGATGTGAGTATATTTCGAAATTTGTTTCGGTTAAACTCATTCCCAAATCTGAAAATTGTTCGTTTATGACATATATCCTTAAGGAAACTAAAGGGTATTAGTTCTAACGTCCCGACGAAAATAAGATTTTCGTGGCTCGAAGAGATGCCTTCTTGGAGGAGGACTCGATGCGCACAAGTTTGAAACTTGATGTTGCTAATCTCTATGCGGGCTAGTGGGAGTAGAATAAATCTCGAAAGAGTTCGAGATCTGAAAATGAACATTGTACCGATGAATGTTGACACGACTTCATCAAGAGTTGATGAATACGAGTCGAACACACAAAGGAATTATTTGTAGATCAAGTAGGCTATATCATAAGCCGGTAAATACGGATTTACCGTGGCTAATGATGATAGATCGAAATCATATGATGATTCGATATCCTACAGGGATGCTATGAAGGGTTGATTCCACATGACATGATGTCATGAATTCTGAGATTCGATCCGTTTAAAATTATCAAGTTTAGAACTTGATTTCATTACTTTTCGGGTTAGACCTGTGAAAAGACAATGGGTTTTCAAGATGAGAACCGACACGGATAGGAATACGCATATATGCAAAGCGAGGCTCGTAGCGAAGAGTTTCAAGAATTTCATAGTCGGACTATGAAGAAACGTTTTCGCATGTTGCCATGCTTTCACATTCTCGAAATTCTGCTTCACATGGTCGCGTATTATGACTATGTGATGTGGCAAAATGGATGTCAAAACCGAATTTCTTGACAGAAATTTTATGAAAGGATGTGTACTTGACACAACCTTACGGTTTTGTCGATTCATAAGAATCGGGGATAAGATATGCATGCTTTAACGATCCATATGATGGATTAGAGAAAGCTTCTCGGAATTGGCATATTCATTTTGATGAAGTTATAAACTGCTATAACATTGTCGGAACGAATGGAAACTTTGTGTACACATGAAGGTTAGTGGGAGCCGCGTTATATTTCTTGTAACGACACAAAATTTAGGCGAGACCGCTTATGAATTAAGCGTGAAGATCTATAGGATAGATCCAAGAAGTTCCTCGTTCTATATTATAGCACGTATATCGACATATTGTTGAAAAAGGTTTTCAACATATAACTTCTTGGCGGAGTTAAATAGAGATGTCGAATGGCAGAAATTTTCTACGGGTCGATGTGAGACATCAAGCAGGGCGAAAATAAAAATATGATGCTTTACATTCGATGTGAGAATCTATTATATCTGTCATGATATGTATGTGGCTATATGTCTTATAGACGAAGCGTCTAATTCACCGTCAATAAAATCCAAGGAATCACACGAGTTTGAATGTAATGCGATTACATGAGACTAACTCTTGTGAATGTATAATGGTTATACATATATATATACATAATGGTTATGTATATTTAAATTCATCGGGATTTGTATTGATAGCGGTGAATGTTATCCATGAATACTTTACAAAAGAATTCAGGATTTTATTTTATCTATAATGGTGTGGAGGACGTGTTGGTTATAAAGAGTTATAACAACGACAGTTTCCAAAGATTTAGCACGTCCAAATATGTAGCACGACTTTCGATCACAAAGTGTGTACATGATTTGCTTAAACGAAAACATGGTTATGTGGAAAGGTTCCACATGACCAATAATGATTCTATTTACGGGGGCGAGTATATTGTGGTTATGAATCACAAAAGGAAGCGGTATGGATCAAGGATACATGACCAAACTCGAGTAGTCACGAGTTATCGGATTTATGGTTGTATATTGCGTGACACGCAATAGTACAAGCCAAAAATGCCGAGGTCACAACCACTTCTAGCCAATACTCAGAAAATTTCATTGATCCATGAAATTTTATGAAATGATGTGATCGTAGGTATTGGAAATGTTCCAAACCTGATGTTGATTAACACTAACGGCAACGTGCGGACCCGTTTACAAAACCGCTCTCTCTAGTCGCGCGTGACTGTCATGCGATGACTATGGGTATGGAGATACCTAGAGGAGGAAGAAGACAGTAGAGTGTAGTTATCTAATACGATAGTCCTCGCAGGTTGTGGGTATGGAGATACCCATAGGTAAACGTTGTATCACCCAAATACTTAATCCGTATGAATGCATCCCTTTTAAAATTTTTGTTTACTTAAATTTTCATACATTCACCTTATATGAAAACTGTGTGCGGGGTTGTATAATATGATTACATGAACCTTGATTTGAACTTGTGTGGACGTCGACATGGTTGAGGACTATGTGCAGCGAAACCGTCACACTTAAAGTTTCATTTCTAAACATCCTTGTCGTGGGTCAGTTTGCTTAAGAGAGAAGCATTTCTATTACAAGGGAATAGACTGAACGCGTACACTAGTACGTTAGCCGAGGAGATGATTATGTTTTGCTAATCATAGGACAATGGTGTTTGTCGAATCGGGAACGTAGATATATGCTAGGTGACATATATTGGATATGACCGAAGCCGCGAGACCATGACATGGTTTAGTCATTATAGATGGACTCGCGACGAGTAGGGTATTAGGTTCTTCATACTTGAGGGGACCATTGATTGCGTTACGTGCGTAACACAATGCTTTGATATGACCTTATGATCACCGTAACAGGGAGTTAAAACGGTCATCATTGGGTATTGTCCGAAACACGGAATTCAATGTGAGTCTCCAAGATAGGAATTGTTTATTCCGAAAGGAAGAGATATCTCTTTGGCCACTCGATGAATTGATTAACGAAAACTGTGGCCACAGTCAATGATATTAATGGTTAATATCGATTGAAATTGTTAACTCAGTTCGGAATCGAGGAATAAGTATAGTTAATCAAAATATAAGGATGACTACCACCATGCCTTTTGATTAACGGATATCTCTAACAAGAGAACTAATAACCGCTATTCGAGATAGGCACAATGATCACAATCATTTTCCGTTTTAACATGGGTAGCCATGATGGAGTGACTAGATCCCGCTCATGGACTTGTAGGGCTTTGGAAACGGCCTACTGCCATCGTTAAACGAACCTACATGGTCACACAACGAGTCGTACTAAGTCGGGCTTGATTATAATATTGGCACATCTTGGTATTTTGATACGCAAGATATATTCTCTAAAATCGTGCATATTGGATATGCATGAGTACCTTTTAGGTAGATCTAAAATTGAGTGGGAGACTGAAAGAAATACAGTTTCGGATCAACCGTAAAATTGTACACAAGGATAAACGAATGTAATCGTACATTCGTGGTCATAACTTTCAGTAAGAAAATCCAATTTTAATGGTTCAAATTGGGTTAGATAGATAATAATATTATCTATAACCTTCATGTAGAAATGTATTTCATATGAACGAAGTATCAGTGTCGTTTCTATGAAATACCGAAATGGTGCAACAGTATGACATACAGTTAGTAAAACTGTCATAACTTTTGCATACGAACTCCAATTGGGCCAGGCCAAATTGAGTTGAGTAGATAATAAGATTATCTACAACTTTCGTGAATTTTAATTTTCTGTCAGAATAATTTACCAATTTCGTATGGACAGAATACTGAACAGGATACATGCAGTTTTCTGTGTGAAATGATGTATATTGGATATACATGTCTTTTGACCCATCCTAATCCTATGAGATATAAATAGGATATTTCTCTCTCCTCTATGCAGTCCAATTCAATCTATCAAAATATTTATCCAGAAATAGAGAGTCATCTTTCAAGAGAGTGAAAGAGTGCGAAGAGAGAAAACCGAGAAAAATGAGTTTTTCTCGGTATAGAGAATCAATCAATCGAGCAAGTTCGCCGGTGCTTCGTCTGGGCAGTTGCACCCGCGACCGACGTCTTCCGACTCAAGGTGGATACACGTAGAGGAGCAACACTTGTGGCTCTTCGGTTGTGATCGACCCGAAGGAGAAATAACGGTCAACAAGGGGTTAAAGACGCGTGGTGTGGGACGTGCGGATTGTCACCAACGTGACAGGAAGAAGAAGAATAGTAATCAACCCTTCGTGTGCAATCAATTTTGCACTGGTATGAATCTATCCTTCTTATTTTGCATTGTACCCTCTAAGTCATGGCGTGATCTTGGATTATGGGAACCGGACCGGGCCTACATATCCGCTGCGCGGGCCCGGGGACGGGATAGAATTCCCAACATTAGGACCGTCTGATGGTACCGGTACTGGTACTTGAGCTTGATCAAGTACTGATATTAGAATCTGATATTGGGTCAGATAGACTGCTTCTATAGGCATGTGAACTAGTACCGGTACTGAAACCGGTACCAGTCAATCTTCTTTTTCGATCCTCTTCACTTCTATTTCCCTGTCTGGTATCGGTACTGGAACCGGATCCAGTACTAGTAAATCTTCTCCCTTGCTCCTCTTCACTTATATTCCTCTGTCTTGTGTTTCCTGCATTTTTAAATCCATTAGTGCAGTATGCCTCTTTATTTAGTAGTATTTCATTTGTAAATTAGCAACAAAGTCCAAAATAAAAACATTGCAAATGAAATACTACTTGTTTTTATTTTGGACTTTGTTGCTAATTTATTTAATGTGAATTGATAGATTATATGTTCTACTACTTGCCAATCTTGAAAGGCTTGATTAGTAAAAGTTCTTCTACACCTCTCAAACCAGATTTGGTACAGAAAATACAGATAAGTATCTTAATCTCAATCTTTTTTGTTTGAGTACTTAATATTTCAAAGGGTTTAAATATATTATGATGTTGATTAATTATTCCTAATATACCATGTTGATTAATTATTCACTTATCATATGTTCCCAAAACTACCCATATATATATATTCTAGGGTTTCCATTTAATCTCATTCTAGTAGTACCATGAAGTACAGAATATTTTATCCATGTTAAGTCTATATAAAAAGAGAATAATAAATCTGTTTTTTGTTTATGATTCTTATATTCTACACCATTTTTATCTTTTAAAATTGAAATCAAGGAATTAGATTTTTTAATTGAAGCATGTAAATGAAAAAACCTTGTATTAGCATCTCCTTTTTTAATCCAATTGAACTTTGATCTTTGTCTCCAATATAATTTTTTCAAAGAAATTAAAGTTTCAAGTCTCATTTTAGTTTGTATTTTAATCCATTTTTCAATTGTTGTTAGTTCTCTAATATCTTCTATTTTATCTGTCCATTGAATGATTTTTTTACAATTTTCCATTTGAATATTATATTTGATATGCATAATTTTATTCAACTCTTTTTAAATCTGTTCCTAGTTCCTAATTTTTGAAATTTATCAAATAATTCTTCCATTGATTGACTCTTAATGTTGCTGAGATTAGAATTAATTAATGTGTTATATTCATTACGTCTTAACCATTTTGATTCAAATCTAAATCCATTGAATATAGGATAATTTGTATTTGCCTCATATAAAATAGGTATATGGTGAGAACAAGTGTTAACTCTTGATATTAGTTGTGAATTAGGATACATTAACATCCATTCTTTATTTATTATAATTCTATCAAGTTTAGCTTTTGATATTGAATTACTCTACGTATATTTTTTCTCTTTTAAAGGTAGATCTATTAATTTTAGGTTATTAATTAATTCTCTAAATTCACTTGTATAATAATTTTTATTCGTTTTTTCACTTCTCTCAATAACATGTTGATGGGAATTATCCCGACCACGGGCCCGCGCAGCGGATATGAAGGCCCGGTCCAGTTCCCTAAATCCAAGATCACGCTTCGATATCGAGGGTACGATGCAAAGTAGGATAGACGATTACCTGCGTGAAATTGATCACGCACGACGGGTTGATCGCTCTCATCCTTCTCTTCTTTCGGTGTCACGTTGGTGACTAGCCCGTACGTCCCATACCGCACATCTCCCACCGTCTTGACACGCCTCGGGTTGTCTTCGTGCGTTCCATGCCCGCATGCTTCCACAGCCCGTTACTAGATTACTACTCCGGTTTGATCACAACGAAGAGCCACAGATGTCGCTCCTCTACCCGTATCCACCATGAGTCGTAGCACCTCGGTCGCGGATGCATCTGCCTAGACGATGCACCGGCGAACATGCATGATTGCGTTTCGATTCTCTAGACGGAGAAAATTCTTTTCTCCTCTTTTCTCTTTCTCTCAATCTCTTCGCACTCTTTCATCAAGTGATTAGAGTCTCTTAATTTCTGGATTAATTCTGAATTAACTCCATTAATTATCTGGTTGAACTGATCTGGTTCTTCAACTTCAATTACACTGATGAGAGAGAGAGAAACATCCTATATATATTCCATAGGATAAGGATGGGCCAAAAGGTATGTACATCTTCTATACACCTTTTCAAACAGAAAACTGCATACACCCTTTCAGTAATCTGTCAGATCGAAAATCGTAACTTCCTCTGACAGAAAATCAACTAACATGAAAGTTGTAGATAATCTTATTATCTTTCCAACCCAATTTGGCCCAGCCCAATTGGAGTTCGGACCCGAAAGTTACGGTCGTTTTACTGACTGTATGTCAAACTGTCGCACCCTTTCGGTATTCCATTAGAACGACACTGATACTTCGCTCAAATGAAATATATTACAACATGAAAGTTCTAGATAATCTCATTATCTAACTAACTCAATTTGAACCATTCAAATCGGAGTTTCCTACTGAAAGTTATACCAGTTTTACTAATCTGTTTCGTATGCCCACGAATGCGTATGTTCGTTTGTCCTACGTACCATTTTAGCGATGATCCAAAACTGTATTTCCTTCACATGTAAAGTCAAATTAAAATCCCCTAAAATGAGCCAAGGGTTTATAATTTTTGTTGCAATTAAATTTAATTCATCTAGATTCAGATTTTTCATTTCTTTTATTAGGACCATAAACCCCTGTAACTGAAAAATTTGTTCCATCCCATTTATTTTGTAGATTTACAGTTATATTATATATTTTTTTTTTATAGTACTTATATGTTTAATCAAACTTTTATTCCAAGATATCAAAATCCCTCCTGATGCACCCTTGGATTCTAAGAGATCATATCCATTTAGTTTATTGCAACAACATTGTAAGTTTATATTATCAGTAATTTATTCTATTTTAGTTTCTTGTAAGCAACAAATATCCACTTTTTCATCTTTAATATTTTTTTGTACCATATTTTTTCTTATAATTATTATTTAAACCTCTTACATTCCAAGACATTATTTTAAATTTTTTATAATTTATTAAAATATATTTATCTTCATGACTTGTAAACAAGTACTTAAGTACTTTTCTCATTTATCATTTCTTGAATTTTTTCAGTCATATTATCATTAAGTTCTATTCCAGTAGAATTTAGTATGTTAATTATATCATTCTTATTTGTAATGTCTTGTATTTTATCCATAGTTAATTCTTTAATTTCTATATTTTGAGATTTAGATTTGTGTCTTTTATTTCTCTCCTTTTGAATTTCTTTATATTTGACCAATTGAGCCTTTTCAACTGGAGAATTGTAGTGTCCATGTTGTTTATTTAATAATCTTGTACTTCTTCTTTGTTCTTCCATTTTAGATATTTTACTATTTGATTTCATATTTGATTTAGTACTATTTTATGTGCTAATTATTTGTTGTTGCTTAATATTTATATCGCTGGATACAAGCTCTGTAAAGCCCTCTCTTGTTTCTAAATTGGATTCATGCTGATTTAAGGTATTGTTGAATTATATATTTATTATTTTTATTATTTATATGAAAATAATCTTTAATCAGTCTTTGTTTGATTTTAGGGCTTTCTGCTTGATTTTGAAATTCTGATGAGTGTACTAGGAAACTAGAAGGAACCTTTTCAGAATTCTTTTCTGCTGAAATCTCCTTAAGTGGTAAATCAGTAATTTCCTCATCTCCATTGAAGATCATGATATCATTATTTGTTTGATAATTATATTCTGGTGAAACATTTCCCATATCACTAGCAGATTTAATCACTGCTTTTGATTTATGAGACATACTAGAGTTAATGATAAGATCCTTTGATGTGAATTTGAATGATAAGGATGTTAATGCATAATATCCTTTGCTTTGTCAAAATAGTGAACCATGATTTGCATTATTAAGGGGATTTTTGAAAAGTTGGCTAATATTACAAAAAGGTCCCTGATTTTCATTATTCATTAATTTTTGAAAAGGAGTTTTAATGAAATGATTTATTTGTGAAAAGTTCACTTGATATAATTCCCTCCCCCCTTCCATTCCAATAATTAAACCTTCTTTAGAAGGTTTTATAATCACATTTTTCCCAATGAAAATATCATTTCCCGAGGTTTTTGTGATTTCACATTGATTTTTATTTTGATTAATATTTATAGTATGTTCTTTACTTTTCACCCTCCAATATGTTGTTTGTGTTTTCTTCTTTTGTCAGATTTTAATTGTTTTCTTCTTCTGTAATCTATAATTATTTTTAATTGGCATCCTAGACTTTTCCTTATTTATTGTGTTTATTGTATTTATTGCGTTTCCCCCCTTCACTAATTTTGATTCTATGATGTTTTCTGAAGGTTTATTTGCAAAATTTATAACTTTGGAAGTACTTTGGAACATCCAACATTTCTTCTACAGGTATTATTACTGTAATATTATCATCTATTAATTTGATTGATTTTGGTATAATTTTATTTTTGACACAATTAATAGATAACTTTATTTCATTTATAGTTTCTGTTGGAATGTATAACCCTACAAATATAAGCGTACCAATGCTCTCAATTATGAAAATCAAATCAGCTGGATTGCAATATTGAGAAGGTAATTGTTTAATTTTTATTATTCTTGTGTGCACTCTTTCAATTCCTTTATTTTTAGATTGAGATATATTAACTGCGATTTCATTATCCATAGTGATAGATATATTATTAATATTTGAAAATTCATTATTATCAATTATTATCTGTTTACCTTTGTATTTTAGATCAGTATATACTTTGCTTTCAGATTTTTTTATATTCTTTACTTTTATTAGGTTTTGATTCATTCCAAACATTCATATTTAGCTTATCTAAATTTGTATAACAATATTTTTTAATATGCCCAAGTTTGAAACATCTTAAACATCTAATTGGCTCTCTACACTCATATCTAAAATGCGTAGTTGCTAGACACCTAAAACATTTCTTTGAAATTGATCAATTTGAGATTTATTGTTGAAGTTCTTAGGTTTCTTTGCTACTATTGTTCATTGATTTTCAGATGAATTATTGTTTTTCAGGACTTGTGCATATGATATATTCATTGTTGTGTTGAAGAACTAAATAAAGATTTAAAGAAGAAGACTTGCCTGAATTGGAGTTTGCAGCCTTGTAAACTTGATCAACTGGAGAGCTTAACCACACTGCTGGAGATTGTAGAACTTGTCCGCACTGGAGAGCTTGACTGCACTAGAGAACTTGACCACACTAAGAGCTTGATCGCCGGAGACTGTGACTCTTGGAAGCTTGCAACCACTTGATAGTTTGAAATGATGCTCTGAGAACTTGAAACTACTGGATTACTGGAGAATGAGTTCACCGGTACTAGCTGTGAACTTTGAACCCTTCTACCAGAACTACCATAAATCTCATGGTTCTTCCATTTCAATCTTTCTTCTGCTTTGATCAATTAGTTTGTGTGAAATCCTAAAGAATTGAAGGGCTTAGCCTTTCTCAACGATTGTCATATATACCCTTTTTCTTCTTTAAGATTTCTTTAAGCACTGAAGATTGTATAACCTGACCCGCCTGAGTAGTTCACCTAAATAATCTCACTGTGTAGTGTATCTAGGCTTGCTCTTGTTAAAATCTTGAATCTTGAAAATCGCTTCTTGAATCGCTTCTTCTCTTTCCACCTTCGCACCGTCTTAATTACACGATAGTCTTAGAGAGGTAAAAAACCCTAATTATTAAACACTCCCTCGCCATGTTAATCTATTTTCTCGGTGTAGCATTAAAGGAGGCACTCGAAGCGGAGGTACAACGTCTAGAAGCTGAGACATGCGAAATTGTGCAAGCGAAAAACAACGGTCAATAAAATTATATTTTATTTGTTTCATAGGGCAGAATTCATCCAGAAAGGTCTCGATTCGAAGACCCTTGGACCAACGAGCCTCTCAAATTCGACAATTCTTATTTCAAGCAAATTAACTAAATAAATTAAAATTTCTTAAATCTTACGGAATTATAAAATTACATAATTACCCTTATAATTAATTAATTTTTTTTTCCTAGGGAGGAGCCTATGCTGGAGAATAAAATTGTAGAACATGTATCCGAACCGAGACCGTACCAGCGCGATGTAGAAGCAGCCTATTGGATGGTACAATGTGAAAACGGGCCATTCCAGTTTCCCACTCACCAAAAAAGTTAGATAACGAGTTATCCACTCCTTATTGCATACCAATGGAGTTAGTTCTTTTTTCCCATCATTTTTGAATTTTCATTTTGTTTATTAATTATGCTGTCACTGTTTCTAGTATTTTTTTTTACGGTTTTTAGTAAAATTTCATCATATTCAAGCTTTTTTTAGCAAATTTCAGAATTATGTAGGGTTTGTTTTGCTAATTAAGCATTACTGTAGCTTTCTTTTTCTCTAAATTTCACTAGTTGTTAAGGTTCTCTTAAAAAATTTAGTAGTTTTTATTATAAATTTTAGATTTTTTTATGTTTTTTTGTAAATTTCAGTGTTGCTGTGCCATCTTTTGTAAATTACACCATTTCGAATGTTTGTTTCGAAAAGTTCTGTTTTGCAGTTAATTACATACTTGTTTATTTTATTTGAGCAATATGGAGAATTTATTTCAAAATTTTCAGTTTTTTTACTTCGTTTTTTGTTTATGTATGTCGGGCCATTTTTCTAAATTTTCAGCACTTTAAGCTTTTGTTTGAAAAATTAAGCATTCTGGAGTATTTTTAGATAAATTTGATATTTATTTTGAAATTTCCGCATTTTTAAGGTCCTTATAGCAAATTTTAACATTACTGGAGTTATATATACCGATTTTAGCATTATTTAGGGTTGTTTAAAATTAAGGGCTAATTAACATCGGTAATTTGATATTATATATCATTTTTGTACTTAATTAGGTATCATGTATGTACAATAGTTTGTATTATGATTCAGTGATTTTTGTATTGAAAATGCAAGTAGTCTTTTAGCAAGCTTGAACTGATGCAAGCATGTACTATGAAAAAGGGCAAATGAAAGCAGGACTAAAAAGTGAATGACACTTCTTTAACGAGGAAGATTGTATAATTACTCTCTGCCCATAGTGTATAGTATTTTTCTTGGTCAAATAAAATATACTAATGGCATTGTTAGTTTGTGACTAAATTTTTTTTTTTTTGAAGACGGCATTGTCAATTTTGGAATTTCATATATGAAATAATGATATTTACAAAGTGTTTAGTGTGTGTAAATAAAAAATGAAAGAAGGGAAAAAAGAAAGAATAAGAGATAAAGAAACAAGCGAGTTGAATTCGTCGTGACAGTATGGGCTTCGAGAGCGCTTCCGTCACTAGGTCATTTTACTCCATAGCCTTGCTTGTTCCATTGTTTGTAGTGCTACGAGTCTAGGAGGCCTTTTCTTGTTGCGGAAAATTCTTGCATTTCTTTCTTTCCTAATGTGCCATAGCGTTGAGATCCAACGTGTGTCCCATATTCTACGCCTTGTAGCCTCCATTGTTGCTCGCGATTCATTTCACGTTTCTAGTACAGAAAATGTGTTCCGCGGTGTGGTGTGGTCCCCGTTTATTATCCCTACTAAGCGCCAAACCGCTTTAGTATAGCTACATTCCACGAGTAGATGATCCGTCGTTTCATGTAGTCTAGTGCATAATTGACGGCGATTGACGTGTGGCCACCCTTTTCTTTGGAGTAACTCGGCAGTATTTATTCGCCTGTGCAACGTTAGCCATATGAAAAATCTTGCCTTTAAAGACGCTTTGGCTTGCCACACTTGTTTCTGCCGAAAGTGATGGGAATTATCCCGTCCCCGGGACCGCGCAGCGGATATGAAGATCCGGTCCGGTTCCCAAATCCTGAGATCACGTTTCGATATCGAGGGTACGATGCAAAGTAGGATAGACGATTACCAACGTGAAATTGATCACGCACGACGGGTTGATCACTCGCATCCTTCTCTTCGTCGGAGTCACGTTGGTGACTAGCCCGTGCGTCTCATACCACACTTCTCCCACCGTCTTGACACGCCTCCGGTTGTCTTCGTGTGTCCCATGTCCACACGCTTCCACAGCCTTTCACTCCTTTACTTCTCCGGTTTGATCACAAACGAAGAGCCAGAAGTGTCGCTCCTCTACCCGTATTCACCGTGAGTCGTAGCACCTCGGTCGCGGATGCACCTGCCTAGATGATGCACTAGCAAACTTGCTTGATTGCCTTCGATTTTCTAGACGGAGAAAACTCTCTTTTCTCCTCTTTTATTTCTCTCTTTCTTCGCACTCATTCAACTCCTTGTATGGAATGATAGACTGTATTGCACTAAATAGAGGAGAGGGAAATATCCTATTTATACTAAAATAGGACAAGAATTGGGTTAAAGATTGTGTATATTCAATATACACTTCCAACAATATGTTCGTTCTGAAGGGAAATATTCCCGTCCCCGGGCCCGCGCAGCGGATATGAAGGCCCAGTCCGGTTCCCAAAATCCGAGATCACGCCTCGACTTCGAGAGTACGATGCAAAAGAAGGATAGATCTTTACCGACGTGAAACTGATCACGCTCGAAGGGTTGATCGTGTTTCCTTCTTTCTCCTGTCACGTTGGTGACTAGTGGTGCGTCCCACGCCCACACGTCTCCCACCACTTCGTTGACGAATAATACGTCTCCGGATTGATCACAACCGGAGAGCCACACGTGTCGCTCCTCTACTCGTATCCATCCTGAGTCGTAGCACCTCGGTCGCGGGTGCAACTGCCTAGACGAAGCACCGGCGAACTGGCTTGATTGAATTGATTCTCTATTCCGAGAAAAACTCTTTTTCTCGTTTCTCTCTTTTCGCACCCTTTCACTCTCTGAAAGATGACTTTCTATTTATGGATTAATTCTCTAGATATAATGAATTGGACTGAATAGAAGAGAGAGAAATATCTTATTTATATCACATAGGATTATGATGGGCCAGAAGGCATGTATATCCAATATACACATTTTCACACAGAAAACTGCATGTCCCCTTTCAGTATTCTGTCAAAACGAAATTATTAAATTCTTCTAACATAATTTCAACATTCACGAAAGTTGTAGATAATCTTATTATCTTTCCAACCAATTTGTCCCAGCCCAATTGGATTTCGTATGCAAACGTTATGACAGTTTTACTAACTGTATGTCATACTGTTGCACCCTTTCGGTATTTCATTAAAACGACATTGATACTTCTTCGTTCAAATGAAATATATTTCTACATGAAAGTTATAGATAATCTCATTATCTATCTAACCCAATTTGAAGCATTCAAATTGGATTATTTAACTGGAAGTTATGCCCACGAATGCGTACGTTCGTTTATCCTTGTGTACATTTTACGGTTGATCCGAAACTGTATTTCTTTCACGCTCGAACGCACCATAAGGTTCATTCGGACGAACTGCTTCCTGTCATGAGAATGTATAAAACCATTTTATACTCAAAGAGGTTCGTTGGAACGCAAAGGTTCGTTCGAACGAACCATCTCATGTCTCACTTCAGTGTTAATTCCGAACATCATTCGTTATAGTCCGTTCGAACGAACACCAAGGTTCGTACACTCGCAGCGGTTCATTCAAACGAACCCAACAGTTCGTTCGAACGAACCACTCTTTGGAACTTAACTTTGCACAATCCTATTATGCATTTAATCAACTCATGAACATTCATGTTCATATATCCTTATATGTACACTTTTACGGTTGATCCAAAACTGTATTTCTTTCAGTCTCCCACTCAATTTCAAATCAACCTAAACGGTACTCATGCATATCCAATATACATGATCATAGATAATATAGCCCACATATCAAATACGCTAAGCCATGCACATCCCATGTGCCAATACTTGCAATCAAGCCCGACATAGTACGACTCGTTGTGTGGCCGTGTAGGTTTGTTTAACGATGGCAGTAGGCTGTTTCCAAGACACTACAAGCCCATGAACGGGATCTGGTCACTCCATCATGGCTACCCATGTTAAAACGAAAAATGATTCTGATCATTGTGCATATCTCGAATAGCGGTTACTAGTTCTCTTGTTAGCAATATCCGTTAATCAAAAGGCATGGTGGTAGTCATTCTTATAATTTGATTAACTATACTTATTCCCCGATTCCGAATTGAGTTAACAATTTCAATCGATATTAACCGTTAATATCATTGACTGTGGCCACGGTTTTCGTTAATCAACTCATCGAGCGGCGCCTAAGAGATATCTCTTCCTTTCGGAATAAAAAATTCCTATCTTGGAGACTCATATTGAATTTCGTGTTTCGGACAATACCCAATGATAACCGTTTTGGCCCCTTGTTACAGCAGGCGTAAGGTCATATCAAAGCATTGTGTTATGCACGCAACGCAATCAATGGTCCCCTCAAGTGTGAAGAACCTAAAACCCTATCCGTTGCAAGTCCATCTATAATGACTAAACCATGTCATAGTCTCGCGGCTTTGGTCATATCCAATACATGTAACCTAACATATATCTACGTTCCCGATTCGACAAGCACTTTGCCCCATGATTAGCAAAACATAATCATCTCCTCGGCAAACGTACTAGTGTACACGTCCAGACTATTAACTGATAATAGAAATGCTTTACTCTTAAGCAAACTGATCCGCTACTAGAGATGTTTGGAAATGAAACTTTAGGTGTGACGGTTTTGCTGCACATAATCATCAATTATGTCAAAGTCCACACAAGCTCAAATCAGGATTCATGTAACAATCATATTACACAACTCGCACACAGTTTTCATATAAGGTGAATGCATATTAATTTAAGTAAACAAAATTTTTAAAGGGGTGCATTCATATGGATTAAGTATTTGGGTGATACAACGTTTACCTATGGGTATCTCCATACCCACAACCTGCGAGGACTGTCGTATTAGATAACTACACTCTACTCTCTACTTCCTTCTCTAGGTATCTCCATATCCATAGTCATCGCATGACAATCACGCGCGACTAGAGAGAGCGGTTTTGTAAACGGGTCCGCACGTTCCCGCTAGTGTTAATCTTCATCAGGTTTGGAACATTTCCAATACCTACGATCACATCTTTTCACAAAATTTCATGGATCAAATGAAAAATTTCTGAGTATTGGCTAGAAGTGGTTGTGACCTCGGCATTTTGGCTTGTACTATTGCGTTTCACGCAATACACAACCATAAATCCGATAACTCGTGACTACTCGAGTTTGGTCATGTATCCTTGATCCACACCGCTTCCTTTTGTGATTAATAACCGCATATACTCGCCTCCGTAAATAGAATCATAAACTATTGGTCATGTGGAACCTTGCCACATAACCGTGTTTTAGTTTAAGCAAAACATGTACACACTTTGTGATCGAAAGTCGTGCTACATATTTGGACGTGCTTAATATTTGGAAATTGTCATTGTTATAACTCTTTATAACCCACACGTCCTCCGCACCATTATAGATAATTATAAAATCCTGAATTTCGCCGCTACCAATACAAATCCCGATGGGTTTAAATATACATAACCATTATGTATATATATGTATAACCATTATACATTCACAAGAGTTAGTCTCATGTAATCGCATTACATTCAAACTTGTGTGATCCCCTTGGATTTTATTGACGTTGAATTAGATGTTTTATGTGTACGACGTATAGCCACATACATATCATGGAAGATATAATATATTCTCACATCAAATGTAAAGATTCATATTACTTTTCTCCATGCTTGATGCCTCACGTCGAGCCGTAGAAAATTTCTGCCATTCGACATTTCGATTTAACTCCACCAATGAGTTATATGTTGAAAACCATTTTGAACAATATGTCGATATACGTGTGATAATATAGAACGAGGAACTTCTTAGATCTATCCTATAGATCTTCATGCTTAATTCATAAGCGGTCTCGCCTAAATCCTTTGTCGTTACAAGAAATATAACGCGGCTCCCACTAACCTTCATGTGTACACAAAGTTTCCATTCGTTCCGACAAGGTTATAACATTTTATAACTTTGTTAAAACGAATATTCCAATTCCGAGAAGCTTTCTCTAATCCATCATATGGATCGTTAAAGCATGCATATCATATTCCCGATTCTTGTGAATCGACAAAACCATAAGGTTGTGTCAAGTACACATCCTTTTATAATATTTCTGCCAAGAAATTCGGTTTTGACATCCATTTTTCCATATCACGTATTCATAATACACGACCAAGACAAGCAGAATTTCGAGAATGTGAAAGCATGGCAACATGCGAAAACGTTTCTTCATAGTCCGACTATGAAAAACTTGAAACTTTTCGCTACTAGTCTCGCTTTGTTATATGCATATTCCTATCCGTGTCGGTTTTCATCTTGAAAATCCATTGACATTTCACAGGTCAAATCCTGAAAGTAATGAAATCAAGTTCTAAACTTGATAATTTACGCAGATCGAATCTTAGATTTCATGGAATCTTGCAATATGGGATCGTCACTTCTCATAGCCTCCTTGTAGGATATCGAATCATCATATGATTTCTATTTATCATCATTAGCCACGATAAATCCGTATTTCCCGGCTTATGATATAGCCTACTTGATATATGAAAAAGTCTTTGTGTGTTTGACTCGTATTCATCAACTATTGATGAAGTTGTGTCAACTTTCATCGGCACAATGTTCATTTTCAGATCTCGAACTCTTTCGAGATTTATTCTACTCCCACTAGCCTGCGTAGAGAAAAATAGCATCAAGTTCCAAACTTGTGCGCATTATGTCCTCCTCCAAGAAGGCATCTCTTCAAGTCACGAAAATCTCATTTTCGTTGGGACGTTAGAACTAATACCCTTTAGTTTCCTTAAGGACATATGATAAATGAACAATTTTCAGATTTGGGATTGAGCTTAACCGAAACAAATTTCGAAATATACTCACATCCTCAAATATGTACAAACAACAACTTCGGAACCATTCCGATGAAGGAAATACAGTTTCGGATCAACCGTAAAAAGTGTACACAAGGATGAACGAATGTAAGCGTACATTTGTGGTCATAACTTTCAGTAGGACAATCCAATTTGAATGGTTCAAATTGGGTTAGATAGATAATAAGATTATCTATAACCTTAATGTAGAAATATTTTTCATTTGAATGAAGTATCAGTGTCGTTTTAATGGAATACCGAAAGGGTGCGACAGTTTGACATACAGTTAGTAAAACGTCCGTAACTTTCGTATCCGAACTCCAATTGGGCCAGGTCAAATTGGGTTGGAAATATAATAAGATTATCTAGAACTTTCGTGAAGGTTTAAAGTCGGTTGGAACGATTTAATATTTTCGTTTCAACAGAATACTGAAAGGATGTCTATAGTTTTCTGTCTGAAAAGGTGTATATTAGATATACATACCTTTTGGCCCATCCTTATCCTATGTGATATAAATAGGATATTTCTCTCTTCTCTATTCAGTCCAACCTGTTGAATTAATTAGATTAATCCAGAATATTGAGAGTCATCTTTCAGAGAGTGAAAGAGTGCGAAGAGAGAAAACCGAGAAAAAAAGTTTTTCTCGGAATAGAGAATCGATCTAATCAAGCAAGTTCGCCGGTGCTTCGTCTAGGCAGTTGCATCCGCGACCGATGTATTCCGACTCAAGGTGGATACACGTAGAGGGGCGACACTTGTGGCTCTTCGATTGTGATCAAACCGAAGGAGCAAAACTGTTGGTTGTGGAAGAGTGTGGACGTGGGACGCACGAAAAACAACCGGAGGCGTGTCCAGACGGTGGGAGACGTGTGGTATGGGACGCACGGGCTAGTCACCAACGTGACACCGGAGAAGGAAAGGATGCGAGCGATCAACCCGTCGTGCGTGATCAATTTCACGCTGGTAATCGTCTATCCTTCTATTGCATCGTACCCTGGAAGTCATGGCGTGATCTTGGATTATGGGAACCGAACCGGGCCTACATATCCGCTGCGCGGGCCCGGGACAGGATGAATTCCCAACAGTGATATCAGAGCGATCGCCATCGATTCGAGGGTCGAATCATAGTCGTATATTCGATATACGCACGGGTTATCAAAGTTCGTACCCGTTTGCATGATGTTACATATAGAGAAAGTCAAATTTCGTTAAAATCACAAGTGGAATTCACTAGAGATCAATCAAAAGTTGATTGAGAGTATCTAGGAATGATCGTGAAAAGGTTTCATGATTTATCGTTTTAGAAACGAGTGAAAACGAAAGAAACGGCGAAATCTGCAGAAAAACAGTTTTTCTGCCGCCCCGGGGGGCAGTTTTTGGCGCCCCGGACGCGTCCCGGGCATGATTTTCTCGTGCCCCATGGCCCCTGCATTACAACAGATGGGGCAGTCCGTTACAACGGACCCCCCTCTGGATGCTGATTTGTTTCGCCATGATCGGCATCAATCATACTATCATATAAGATAAATAATTATTTAGAATAATTAATTTTCCTAATTAGTACATATGCATTGATGAAAATCTTGTGATAGTGATATAATATGATTATGTCACGAATTAAGAAACATGAATGTCATGATCCCTCATAATATTTAAGTCATAGAAATGTCTTCCATGTCCACAGTCATCGAGATTGATATGACATAATACGTGGTTTCAGGCCATAGTCGGGCACGTATTATTGTATGTATTGATGCGGGTGATAAAGGTTAATTGGGGACTCACGTGGGTTCAGGCCATAGTCGGGCACGTGAGTAGTTCAATTGAACGATACGTTGGATATGGTTGTGACTTAACCGTCCAAGCTAATCCGATTAGAGTTCGGGAAATAGATAGAATGCACATACGGAACTAGGATTGTATGTGATACGATCCATCACCGAAATTCTATAAAGGTTCAAGAGTCGTATTGGATACGATTGGATATTAATCCTACCTAAATAGCGAGATCCCATTTGTCGGCCATAGTCACTTGTGGGAGGATTGCGAAATATGGATCTTGAGTGTTATGGACTTGGAGTCCCGGATCGGTATGAGGGTTATCGATTCGATAAAAATAACACATTCATATATTCATCATGTAAGCATATAGATTAAGTACGCACGGTTAGGAGCTTAATCTTCATCATCCGTTTAGAATTATGTTTTCTAGCAACACCAAATATATCGATGAGATCAATATGATAGATAGTTTTTGGGCCGGAATTATCGTAATTAACCTTGATAGTGAAAGAATAGTTCTTAGACTTAAAGGAACGTGTTGGACACGGAAATGGTAGATTCAGGGCTCGAGGCTTTGGCTTTAGAGAAAGCCGGGTTCGATAAACTTTAAGAAGAAATCGAACGATATTACGTGCCTTGTGGTGGCATGTATAGACGCAAATTTCTCAAAATTGTTTTGAGAATTCGGATGCATACGAAAGTAAAACACAACGCTCATGAAATAGTTTCAAGAGCTAGAGCGCGTTGAATGGTTCGATGCGGCTCAAAGAGTAGGTTAATTTTGAGACACCTTATGGGTCTTTGATTAACACTCGTGTGTTGATGGTACGAGATTTGATCTTCGGGACCGAATATCATATGCATTCCATAGATAAGTCGATCCCGGAATTGCATGAGATGCGATGTAAATTTGAATAGGAGATGCTTGGAGCATCCGAGGAATCCAATGCATTGAGATGCGTGGATGTATTTGTAATTCAAGGGCGGGATCGAAAGAAATAAATGTCTAAGGGTATTTTGGGAAAATGTTTTCCAAACAGAAAGTTCGGGCAAGGAGTTGTCCAAACTAATGACTCAAAGAACGGTGAAATCCGAGGAGGATTAAACCTAGAAGTTGATTGCTTCTTTTGGCATTGCCATCTTGGCCATATGAATGAGATACGCGTATCTAGATTCCATATGATGGATTGCTAGAATCATTCGAATTAGCTTCGATTGATTGATGCGATACTTATTTATTAGGCAAGATGACAAAGGGCATCATTCTCCAAAGGTTGGAGAAAGATCCAACGAATTATTGGAAATTACATTATGATGTAAATGTTCCGATAAGTTCCGAGGCAAGAGGAGGCTATCAGTATTTTGTTACGTTTATGGCCGGTTAAAGTAGATACGGTAATATCTATTTAATGTGTGCCGAAGCGGAGACTTTTGAAAGGTTCAAAGAGTTTCAACAACAAAAATACAAAATTGATTTGGCAAGAAAATCAAAACTTTTCGATAGGATCGAGAAGGCGAGTATTTGAGCTACGCACTTCGATAGGATCGAAGAGGCGATATTTGAGTTATAAGTATTGATGATCATTTATGATTGTGGAATCGTTTCATGATTATCTTCATTTCTGAACATTGAGATGTATTCGAAAAGAGGAAATGAACGCATGTTATACATAGTTCGATAAATGATAAGTCAAACGGATCTCCCAAAAATGTTTTGGGGATACGCCCTTGAGACAGCGGCACTAATGAATGGTTGCATATATGTTATGAACCATAAACCTTCTAATCGGTACAAAAGACGCCATATGAGATATGGATCGGAATGGTTCCGAAGTTGTCATTTGTACAGATTTAGGATGTGAGTAAATTTCGAAATTTGTTTCGGTTAAACTCAATCCCAAATCTGAAAATTGTTCGTTTATGATATATCCTTAAGGAAACTAAAGGGTATTAGTTCTAACGTCCCGACGAAAATGAGATTTTCGTGGCGCGAAGAGATGCCTTCTTGGAGGAGGACATAATGCGCACAAGTTTGGAACTTGATGCCATTTATCTCTACGCAGGCTAGTGGGAGTAGGATAAATCTTGAAAGAGTTCGAGATATGAAAATGAACATTGTGCCGATGAAAGTTGACACGACTTCATCAAGAATTGATGAATACGAGTCGAACACACAAAAGAATTTTTCATAGATCGAGTAGGTTATATCATAAGCTGATAAATACGGATTTATCGTTGCTAATGATGATAGATCGAAATCATATGATGATTCGATATCCTACAAGGATGCTATGAAAATGACGATTCCATATGGCAAGATGCCATGAAATCTGAGATCCGATCCGTGTAAATTATCAAGTTTAGAACTTGATTTCATTACTTTCAGGGTTAGACCCGTGAAATGTCAATGGGTTTTCAAGATGAGAACCGACACGGATAGGAATACGCGACCATGGCAATTAGAATTTCGAGAATGTGAAAGCATGGCAACATGCGAAAACGTGAAAGCATGGCACATCACATAGTCATTTTGCCACATCACATAGTCATAATACGCGACCATGGCAAGCAGAATTTCGAGAATGTGAAAGCATGGCAACATGCGAAAACGTTTCTTCATAGTCCGACTATGAATTGCATGAAACTCTTCGCAAAAAGCCTCGCTTTACATATATGCGTATTCTTATCCATGTAGGTTCTTCATCTTGAAAAACCCACTCACATTTCACGGGTCTAACCCAGAAAGTGATGAAATCAAGTTCTGAACTTGATAATTTACATGGATAGAATCTCAGATTTCATGACACCATGTCATGTGGAATCAACTTTTCATAGCATCCTTGTAGGATATCGAATCATCATATGATTTCGATCTATCATCATTAGCCACGATAAATCCGTATTTACCGGCTTATGATATAGCCTACTTGATCTACGAAAAATTTCTTTGTGTGTTCGACTTGCGTTCATCAACTCTTGATGAAGCCATGTCAACTTTCATCGGTACAATGTTCATTTTCAAATCTCAAACTCTTTCGAGATTTATTCTACTCCCACTAGCCCGCATAGAGATAAATGGCACCAAGTTCCAAACTTGTGCGCATCTAGTCCTCCTCCAAGAAGGCATCTCTTCGAGCCACGAAAATCTCATTTTCGTCGGGACGTTAGAACTAATACCCTTTAGTTTCCTTAAGGATAAACGAACAATTTCCAGATTTGGGATTGAGTTTAACCGAAACAAATTTCGAAATATACCCACATCCTCAAATATGTACAAATGACAACTTCGGAACCATTCCGATCCATATCTCATATGGCGTCTTTTATACCGATTAGAAGGTTTATGGTCCATATCTTATATGCAACCATTCATTAGTGCCGCTGTCTCAAGGGCGTATCTCCAAAACATTTTTGGGAGATCCTATTGGCTTATCATTTATCGAACCATGTCCACCATGCGTTCATTTCCTCTTTTCGGACACATCTCAATGTTCCAAATGAAGACAATCGTGAAACGATTCCACAATCATAAATGATCATCAATATTCATAACTCAAATATCGCCTCTTCGATCCTATCGAAAGGTTTAGCTCAAATCTTCGCCTTCTCGATCCTATCGAAAAGCTTTGATTTTCTTGCTCAGTTGATTTCGTATTTCGTTTTTTTTTTTTTTTTTTTTGAAACTCTATGAACCTTTCAAAAATCTCCGTTTCGGTACGCATTAAATAGATATTTTCATATCTACTTTAACCGTCCATAAACGTAACAAAATACCGATAGCCTCCTCTTGCCTCGGAACTTATCGGATCATCTACATGTGAATGTAAGTTCCAATAATTCGTTGGATCTTTCTCCAACCTTTGGAGAATGATGCCCTTTGTCGTCTTGCCTAATAAATAAGTATCGCATTAATCAATCGAATCTAATTCGAATGATTCTAGCAATCCATCATATGGAATCTAGATACGCGTATCTCGTTTATATGGCCATGACGGCAATGCCAAAAGAAGCAATCAACTTCTAGGTTTAATCCTCCTCGGATTTCACCATTCTTTGAGTCACTAGTTTGGACAACTCCTTGTCCAAACTCTCTGTTTGGAAAACATTTTCCCAAAATACCCTTAGACATACATTTCTTTCGATCCCGCTTTTGAATTACAAGGACATCCACACATCTATATGCATTGGATTCCTCGGATACTCCGAGCATCTCCAATTCAAATTTAAATCGCATCTCATGCAATTTCGGGATCGACTTATCTATCGAATGCATATGATATTCGGTCACGACGATCAAATCTCGTACCATCAACACATGAGTGTTAATCCAAGACCCATAAGGCTTCTCAAAATTAACCTACTCTTTGAGCCGCATTGAATCATTCAACGCGCTCTAGCTCTTGAAACTATTTCATGAGCGTTGTGTTTTACTTTCATATACACCCGAATTCTCAAAACAATTTTGAGAATATGCGTCTATACATGCCATCACAAGGCACGTAATATCGTTCGATTTCTTCTTAAAGTTTATCGAACCCGGCTTTCTCTAAAGCCAATGCCTCGAGCCCCGAATCTACCATTTCCGTGTCCAACACGTTCCTTTAAGTCTAAGAACTATTCTTTGACTATCAAGGTTAATAACGGTAATTCCGGCCCAAAAGGCATCTATCATATCGATCTCATCGATATATTTGGTGTTGCTTGAAAACATAATTCTAAACGGATGATGAAGATTAACTCCTAACCGTGCGTACTTAATCTATATGCTTATATGATGAATATATGATAGTGTTATTTTATCGAATCGATAACCCTCATACCGAAACGGGACTCCAAGTCCATAACACTCAAGACCCATATTTTACGATCCTCCCATAAGTGACTATGGCCGACAAATGAGATCTCGATATTTTAGGTAGGATTAAATCCAATCGTATCCAATACGACTCTTGTTCCTTTATAGAATTTCGGTGACGAATCGTATCTAATACAATCCATGTTCCGTGTGTGCATTCTATCTATGCCCCGAACTCCAATCGGATTGGCTTGGACGGTTAAGTCACAACCATATCCAACGTATCGTTCAATCGAACTACTCACGTGCCCGACTATGGCCTGAAACCACGTGAGTCCCCAATTAACGCTTACCACCCGCATCAATATATACAATAATACGTGCCCGACTATGGCCTGAAACCACGCACTATGTCATATCAATCTCGATGGTTGTGGATATGGAAGGCATTTTCATGACTTAAATATTATGAGGGATCATGCCATTGCATGTTTCTAAATTCGTGACATAATCATATTATATCACTATCACAAGATTTTCAATATGCATATGATTTTATTTGGGAGTCTAATTATTCTAAATAATTATCTAATTATATGCTAGTATGATTGATGCCGATCAAATCGATATATAGAACTCAAAATTCCGAGTTTCGTAGCCAAAGTTATCGCGAAAACAAAAACAGCATTCTGCCAACCAAGGGGCAGTTCGTTCCAACGAACTGGAGTCCGTTCGAACGAACCTAAACCCATCTTTTAAGGCCCCCGGTCGCATCCCCGCAGCCCCGGTTCGTTCGGAACGAACTGTCCAGTCAGTTCGAACGAACTGGCCCCTGGGGACGCAGAAAACCCTGTTTTCGTGCAGTTTTTCGCCGTTTTTTGCCGTTTTTTGCCGTTTTTCGCCCGTTTTCGAAGCGATCAATCATGAAACCTTTTCACGATCATTCCTAGATACTCTCAATCAACTTTTGATCGATCTCTAGCAAATTCCACTTGTGATTTTAACGGAATTCGACATTCTTTATATGTAACATCATGCAAACGGGTACGAACTTTGATAACCCGTGCGTATATCGAATATACGACTATGATTCGACCCTCGAATCTCAGCGATCGCTCTGATACCACTGTTGGGAATTATCCCAACCCCGGGCCCGCGCAGCGGATATGAAGGCCCGGTCCGGTTCCCTAAATCCAAGATCACGCTTCGATATAGAGGGTACGATGCAAAGTAGGATAGACAATTACCTGCATGAAATTGATCACGCACGACGGGTTGATCGCTCTCATCCTTCTCTTCTTTCGGTGTCACGTTGGTGACTAGCCCATACGTCCCATACCGCACGTCTCCCACCGTCTTGACACGCCTCGGGTTGTCTTCGTTCGTTCCATGCCCGCATGCTTCCACAGCCCGTTACTCGATTACTACTCCGGTTTGATCACAACGAAGAGCCACAGATGTCGCTCCTCTACCCGTATCCACCATGAGTCGTAGCACCTCGGTCGTGGATGCATCTGCCTAGACGATGCACCGGCGAACTTGCATGATTGCGTTTCGATTCTCTAGACGGAGAAAACTCTTTTCTCCTCTTTTCTCTTTCTCTCAATCTCTTCGCACTCTTTCATCAAGTGATTAGAGTCTCTTAATTTCTGGATTAATTCTGAATTAACTCCATTAATTATATGGTTGAACTGATCTGGTTCTTCAACTTCAATTAGACTGATGAGAGAGAGAGAGAAACATCCTATATATATTCCATAGGATAAGGATGGGCCAAAAGGTATGTATATCTTCTATACACTTTTTCAAACAGAAAACTGCATACACCCTTTCAGTAATCTGTCAGATCGAAAATCGTAAATTTCTCTGACAGAAAATCAACTAACATGAAAGTTGTAGATAATCTTATTATCTTTCCAACCCAATTTGTCCCAGCCCAATTGGTGTTTGGACCCGAAAGTTACGGCCGTTTTACTGACTGTATGTCAAACTGTCGCACCCTTTCGGTATTCCATTAGAACGACACTGATACTTCGCTCAAATGAAATATATTACAACATGAAAGTTCTAGATAATTTCATTATCTAACTAACCCAATTTGAACCATTCAAATCGGAGTTTCCTACTGAAAGTTATACCAGTTTTACTAATCTGTTTCGTATGCCCACGAACGCTTACGTTCGTTTGTCCTACGTACCATTTTAGCGATGATCCAAAACTGTATTTCCTTCACTTTTTGTTTGTGGTAGTGTGTTATAAGCTCTCTAGCCGCAGCGTATGAGTCCACTATAGATCTTTTTTTAATGAAGGCCGTTTGGTTAGCGTGAATTAATGAAGGCATAAGGGGTTGGAGCCTATTTGCAAGGATCTTAGTGATTATTTTTATCGGTATGGTAATCACACTTACGGGCCGAAATTCCTCCATCGTTGAGGCGCCTATTTTTTGGGTATAAGGGAGATAGTCGCATTATTAATCGGTTTGAGTTCTAGCTTGTCATTATAGAAGTCTATAAGAATGTCCATGATGTCTTTTTTATATTTTCCACATTTCTTGGAGGTATTCATTTGGTAGGCCATCGGGACCCGAAGATTTTTCTCTTTTCAATTTTTTTACGACCTCATTGGTCTCCCTTTCGGTGAAGGGGTTAGTTAAGTTGGCAAAGGTCGCTTGGTCATGGGCCGTTACAATAGCTGGGTCCCAACTCGTAGTCGTGGGTTGTGTCGCCCCTAGAATCTCTTTGTAATATTGGAGAAAGATGTTTTCAATTTTAGATTGAGACGAAATGGTTGAGTTGTTATGGCGTAATTCATTTATGTTGTTGCGCGCTCTTCTTCCGGACGCTATAGCATGGAAGTAGGGCGTGTTGTTATCTCCTAATTTAAGCCACGTACATGAGGAACGTTGTTGCCATTTTTGCTCTTCTTCCAAAGCCATTTGGTGGCCTTTGGTTTTGAGGTCTATTCTAAGAGAGATTTCTATCGGCGCTAGGGGCCTTATTTCTTCCCTTTGATCCAACTGATGAATGGAAAATTTGATGTTTTGAGAGAGTTCTTTGTCTTTAATTTTTTTTCCTTGGCCCATTTCGAGAGCGATGAGCTTATCCTATTGATTTTGTAGGCGTAATTTTTAGAGGCACGTGTATGGATTGGTGTAGGACCCCTTTTTGAATTAGTAATTCTCCTGCTTCCGTGTTTTTAAGCCATGATCGTTCAAACTTCTTTGCCGATTTTTTCGTTGTTATCATTGGCTTGTTAAGCGTGAATTTCAATTCAACATGATCCGAAGTTAGGTCCGTTATGTTGGTTAGGTGTGGGATAGCATTTAGCGACATGAAATGATCTGATAAGAATATTCTATCTAGTTTGGAGAAGGTTGGGGTCTCTCTTGTAGGGAATTATCCCGTTCTCGGGCCCGCGCAACGGATATGGAGGCCCGGTCCGGTTCCCAAATTTCGAGATCATGCTTCGATATCGAGGGTACGATGCAAAGTAAATTAGACGATTACCAACGTGAAATTGATCACGCACGACGGGTTGATCGTTCGTATCCTTCTCTTCTTCGGTGTCATGTTGGTGATTATCCCGTGCGTCCCATACCACACGTCTCTCACCGTCATGACACGTCTCCGGTTGTCTTCGTGCGTCTCATACCCACACGCTTCCACAGCCTATTACTCATTTACGTCTTTGGTTTGATCACAACGAAGAGCCACAAGCGTCGCTCCTCTACTCGTATCCACCATGAGTCATAGCACCTCGATCATGGATGCAACTGTCTAGACGATGCACCGGCGAACTTGCTTGATTGCTTTCGATTCTCTTAGACGGAGAAAACTCTTCTCCTCTTTTATATTTCTCTCTTTCTCTTCGCACTCTTTCAACACCTTGATAAGAGTCTCTCTAATTTATGGACTGAATTAGACATCAATTGATTTATTAGTCTGATTAGAGGAGAGAGAAAGAGAGAAACATCCTATTTATACTAAAATAGGATAAGGATGAGCCAAAAGGTATATATATCTACTATACACCTTTTCAAACAGAAAACTACATACACCCTTTCAGTATTTTGTTGAAATGAAATTGTTAAATCGTTCCAAACGACTTCAAACTTTCACGAAAATTGTAGATAATCTTATTATCTTTCCAACCCAGTTTGTCCTAGACCAATTGGAGTTCGGATGTGAAAGGTATAACGGTTTTACTAACTGTATGTCAAACTGCCGCACCCTTTCGGTATTCCATTAAAACGACACAGATACTTCGCTCAAATGAAATATATTTCTTCATGAAAGTTCTAGATAATCTCATTATGTATCTAACCCAATTTGAACCATTCAAATTGGAGTCGTTATCTGAAAGTTATGCCAGTTTTACTAAATTTGTTTCTTATGCTCTCGAACGTTTACGTTCGTTTGTCCTTCTACGTACCATTTTAACGTTGATCCAAAACTGTATTTCCTTCATTTCTTTTGTTCATCCATGTGAATATACGTCCGATCAAGGGAATATCAAAGAGAGATAGCATGTCTATTGCGTTGTTGAAAAGGATTGTGTTGGATGGGAGATGTGAGTTCGTCGTTAATTCTTGCACGTTTCTTATTAGGTTAAAATCCCCTAGTACCATCCACGGTATTGTGTTAGGCTTTAGATTCTTTAATTCCTCGAAGAAAGCCGGTTTTTTTAATTTCGATAGAGGGTCCATATATGTTTGAGAGTTGGAACTGAAATCCACTCGAGGTAGTGATAGTTGTGTTAAGAGAGTGTGTAGTCGAGAAAGAACTAGTGAGAGAAAAGTCGTTTGACCACGCCGTCATTAGACCGCCTTTAGACCCCCTTGCATCGTTAAATTGCATATTTTGAATGTTTGGGGGGCATATTGATTTCATGTGAAAAAAGATGGATTTTCCCATTTAGTTTCTTGAAGACATATTAGATTACATTGCGCTTCTCTAATAGAGTTTTTGATAATCAAACATTTCTACGGATCTCCTAGTCCGCGTACATTCCAACACAAAAGTGATACAAAATTAAACAATAACATTAAAGATACAATCAGAGCCGTATGCTCATTTCTTGTTTCTAAGAGGATCTTCATCCGTAGATGTCGCTCTCATCATGATAATCCACTAATTGCTGGTCATCATCCTCTTGAAATCCCAAAAAAATAGTTTTCGTTTTTGTTTTGTCATTTTTTTTATTTGTCAGTAATGAGCAAGAGCCAATTTGCAGCCCTTTATTTTTTTGTCTTCTTGTGCTCAATTTCCTTTTCTCACTCGGTGGGGATATCATAATCAGTTTGATTCTCATGATCAGACATATTTTAAGTGGATTTGCATTATCTTTATCTTCACATTTATCTAGTTCTAACGTGATTATTTGGTTGTTATGTACATTAATATGAGAGTTATTTTGCATCCTTCCTTTGAAAATTCATTTTCTAGTTTGTGTCGATCCGAGTCATGTGACTCCATTTGGAGACCACATAAATTTCTTATTTTATTAGTTTGTTCTAGGTCCATCTTAGAGGGCTTTTGTTTTTCATTTTCAAGAAGTGTTAGAATTTGTTTTTGGGCTTTCGACAGAAGCATGGATTTTTGTAATTTTTCTCTTTCTTTAGATGGTTCGGGCCTTGTCATTTGTTTTTTATATTTGACCAAAATATTTCTTTGGCCCAACCGAAAATTTTTCTTGGCCTTTCCCTTTCTTCTGATCGTTGCAATTGTTTGGTTTAGAAAAGATGACGAAGTTTGCTTAGATATTACACTTTGACCCCTGTTTTTTTTGTGGACCAGGTCCTTGTGAATTTTTTTTACGGCTAATGGAGATGACTTACAGCGTGATGGTGATGCGACTTTTGCTTTTCCCTTTTCCTCCCTTGTCAGACGCCTCGGGGTCGGTGCTTCGTCAGATACGGCGCTCCCCATGCTCCCCATCTCTCCCATCTTTGTTTGTGACACGTGCTTGGGGTAGCTGGTCGAGTTGGTAAGGAGACGTACTTCTACAGTCTTTTTTCCTTGGGCGTGCGGCGGGCTGTCCCTATCACGCGACTTGTTATTTCCCATATGTGTGTCGTCATGTGTGTGGCGAGTCGGTTTATGCCACGGTGTAGCCTTGCGCGTGGCCACCGATGCCTTATCAGTCTCTAATGGGGTTTTGGAAGAGTTGTGGACCTGAACCGGTGCCTGGTTGGCATACGTCGTGAGTACTTTGGAGAATAATTTGAGTGTCAACTAGTCTACAACTTGGTACAACAGGTACAGGGCGGTCTTGTCCTTCACTCGTTTCACTTTCATTGCTTTTAACTGTTTTACCGTCTGCTCCGTTTCAGCAACCGGTTCCACGTAACTACTTTTGACTATCTCCCAAACATCTTGCGCACCGACTAACGCCCGCATCTGGATATTCCATACTTTGTAATTCGTCTTCGTCAATCGCGGTAGCGATATATGGCCAAACGCACTCCTAGAACTCGCCATCGCTCTAATGCCAATTTGTTGGAGAAGGAGGCAAATGATGGTGTTCTCATGATGCATCACAAAGACACCACGATACGACCTGGTACCTCGATACCGGTGCAAGCAACCACATGTGCGGGCACAAACACCGTTTTGCAGATATAAAGGAGATAAACGATGGGCGTGTCATTTGGAGATGCGTCAAAGGTCCAATTGAAGGGCAAAGGTAAATTTCGATTCTATCAGAAGAAGGAAAATGTCTATTACGTGCCCGAGATGAAGAGCAACATTATCAGCATGGTGCAACTATTGGAGAGAGGATACTCGGTCTTCATGAAAGATCGAATGATGCAGCTGAAGGACAAGGAAGGTCGATTAATTGCGTGTGTTGAGAAGACGAAGAATCGAATGTTCGAACTCAACCTGAGAAGTGTGTTGAGAATGTGCTTACGAGTCGACGTAGAGGACAAAGCTTGGCTTTGACATTTGCAGTCTGAACATTTGCACTATGTATGCCTGTGAGAGTTGGAAAAAAAGACATGGTGCACGGTCTGCCAGATATGGACTACACGAGCAGATTTTGCGAAGGTTGCATACTCGGTAAACATGCAAGAGTTTCTTTCAAAAAAAGGCGAAATATGAAGCAGCAAGCCCTCTCGAGCTTGTGCACACCGACATTTGTGGTCCGATCACACCGAAATCGTTTAGTGAGAAAAGGTATTTTATTACATTCGTTGATGATTACACTAGGAGGACATGGGTTTATTTTTTGAAGGAAAAATCTGAGGCATTCGAAGTGTTCAAGAGGTTCAAGGTGCTATGTTTCTGGCAATTTTGGACAATCACCCGATTAAATTGCGTTATAACGGACTAGAGTTCCGTTGTAACGGAGTGCCAAGGAGACTGGAGGTCCGTTGTAACGGGCTATGGTGCGTTATAACGGACTGGTTTCTGGTTGCTGATTTTGTTTTTGTGATAACTTTGGCTACAAAACTTGGAATTTTGAGTTCTTTATATCGATTTGATCGGCATCAATCATACTAGCATATAATTAAATAATTATTTAGAATAATTAGACTCCCAAATAAAATCATATGCATATCGAAAATCTTGTGATAGTGATATAATATGATTATGTCACGAATTTAGAAACATGCAATGGCATGATCCCTCATAATATTTAAGTCATGGAAATGCCTTCCATATCCACAACCATCGAGATTGATATAACATAGTGCGTGGTTTCAGGCCATAGTCGGGCACGTACTATTGTATATATGGGTGCGGGTGGTAAGCGTTAATTGAGGACTCACGTGGTTTCAAGTAGGGGTGTAAACGGTTCGGATCCGGTTCGGATAGTGGTCATACCAGATCCGGATCCGTATTTTTTGTCGGATCCGGATCCGGATCCGGATACGGTTCAGATATTAAACGGATACGGATACGGTTCGGATATCGTCGGATACGGATACGGATCCGGATAATATTCGGATAGTTCAGACATATATTGTATATGTAATTAATTATTTTTTTCTAACCAAAATATTTATGATACAATTATGATAATACTTAAGTAATAAATAATATAATTATACTTTACTAAATTCAAATATTTGTCGAATATAATAGAGTAATTTGGTCGAAATGATGAAAACGTGAGTTTGACTAATAATTTATGTCGCGCGAATACGGATACTAATAATTTATAATGTATGCAATATTATATTTTAATTAATCAATTCAAAATATATTTCTTAAATTTTAATTTAATTCTTATATTAAAGGAAATTCTTATATGATATTTTACAAATAACAATAGGTCGTGGCTAAAATTCTTTATTTTGACAAGACCATGGCTTGCAGAGACCATGTTATATTTGTAATTAACAATATGTTAATTATTGATAGGTAATTAAATACATTACTTATATTTCAAGTTTTATATGTAGGGGCTTCTATCATACACAAACAATTCTTGTTTGTAATAAAAATGGTAATAAATTTGGAAAAACGGGTACCCGTTTTGCATTGCTATTCGGATCCGGGTAATTATCCGGATCCGGATCCGGATCCGACCGTATTTTTTGTTCCGGATCCGAAAAAACGGATCCGGGTAGTATCCGGATCCGCTCGGATCCGGGTAATTTTATTCGGATCCGGATATTTAGACGGATCCGGTTCGGGTCGGGTCGGGCATTACCCGCACCATTTACATCCCTAGTTTTAGGCCATAGTCGGGCACGTGAGTAGTTCGATTGAACGATACGTTGGATATGGTTGTGACTTAACCGTCCAAGCCAATCCGATTGGAGTTCGGGGCATAGATAGAATGCACACACGCAAAATGGATTGTATTGGATACGATTCGTCACCGAAATTCTATAAAGGAACGATAGTCGTATTGGATACGATTGGATTTAATCCTACCTAAAATATCGAGATCTCATTTGTCGGTCATAGTCACTTATGGGAGGATCGTAAAATATGGGTCTTGAGTGTTATGGACTTGGAGTCCCGTATCGGTATGAGGGTTATCGATTCGATAAAATAGCACTATCATATAATCATCATATAAGCCTATAAGATAAGTACGCAACGTTAGTAATCAATCTTTTAATTCATTTGTAGAACATGTCTTCTAGTAACACCAACACCTTATCGATTAGATCGGTATTAGAAAAGAAAAAGCTAGTGGGTCGGAACTACTTAGACTGGCATCGAAACCTGAGAATAGTTCTCAGGCAAGAGGGCAAGAGTCACGTATTGGATACGAAATTAGTAGAACTGGGCCCCGATGCTACGGCCGATGAAAAGGCCGCATTTGAGAAACTTAAGAAGGACTCAAATGACGTTACGTGCCTCATGTTGGCATGTATGGACGCTAGTCTTCAAAAGCAGTTTGAGGACTCGGATGCATACTCGATAAACGTTGTGCTCAAGTAAATGTTCCAAGAGCAGGAGCGTATTGAACGGTTCAGTACGCTCAAAGAGTTGGTAAACTGCAAGATGCCTTCGGGGTCTTCGGTGAGCACTCACGTTTTGAAGGTGCAAGCTCTCATAGATCGTCTTGAGAGGCTAGGAGAGAAATTGTCGAAGATTATGCAACAAGATTTGATCTTGTGTGCACTTCCTCCAATGTTTTCTCCGTTTGTGACTAACTATCACATGCATTCGATGGATAAATCGATCCCTGAGCTTCACGGAATGCTCAAGAATTTTGAATCGGAGACGTTGAAGTCGTCCGGAGAGAACAGGGCAAGAGTTGCCGGAAATGTTCTCACAATTCAGAATAAGGATCGTAAGATATCAATGTCCAAGGGCAGTTCGGCTAAGAAACGTTCGAAGCCGAATAAAAAGGGTAAGGAGAAATCCAAGGATGAGACATGCTAGCATTGTCACAAGGCTGGACATTGGAAGCGTGATTGCAAGTCTTACCTCGAGGAGGTGAAGAAGAGCAAGGCGGTTTCAGCAACCGGCCTCTCAGGTATTAACGTTATTGAAGTTAATATTTCAACTATGACTAATTGGGTATTGGACACCGGATGAGGGACTCATATTTGTCGAAATATGCAGGTTCTACAAAATAGTCGTAGGTTGAAAAAGGGTGAAGTCGATCTACGCGTCGGGAATGGAGCAAGAGTTGCTGCGTTTGCCGTAGGAGTAGTTAATTTGACTTTGCCTAGTGGACTTATATTAGTACTAAATAATTGTTATTATGTACCAACATTATGTAAGAACATAATAAGTGTGTCGAAACTAGCCAACGATGGTTATGAATTCGTTATTAGGAATAATGAGTTTTCGATATGTAAGGATTCTATTATCTATGGAAATGTTCTGTTAGAAAATGGTCTTTATGTGTTGAATTTCGATCACGGAAATAATGAGTCCATGTATAACGTTAATGCAAAAAGGATTAAACCTAAAGTTGATAATCTGACTTTCTTTTGGCATTGTCGTCTCGGTCACGTGAATGAGAAACGCATTGCTAAACTCCATAAAGATGGAATGCTAGACTCATTTGAATTCGATTCATTTGGGAATTGTGAATCTTGTTTGCTTGGCAAGATGACAAAGGCACCGTTCTCCAAGGTCGGAGAGCGGTCCAACGATCTATTGGAACTCATACATTCCGATGTGTGTGGACCGATGAGCATCGAGGCAAGAGGAGGCTATCGATACTTTGTTACGTTTACGGACGATCATAGTAGATATGGATATATCTATTTGATGCGTACTAAAGCGGAGACCTTTGAAAAGTTCAAAGAATTTCAAAACGAAGTTGAAAATCAGCTAGGCAAGAAAATTAAAGCCATTCGATCGGATCGAGGTGGCGAATATTTGAGCTATGAGTTTGAAGATCATCTAAAAGATTGTGGAATAGTTCCACGATGGACTCCGGCAGGAACGCCACAATGGAATGGCGTGTCCGAGAGGAGGAATCGGACCTTGTTGGACATGGTTCGATCCATGATGAATCAAACTTCCCTTCCAAAATCGTTTTGGGGATATGCCCTAGAGACAGCGGCTTTCTTATTGAACCGCATACCTTCTAAATCGGTACAAAAGATGCCATATGAGATGTGGTTTGGAAAATCTCCAAAGTTGTCTTTTGTTAAGATTTGGGGTTGCGAAGCATATGTTCGAAAATTGATTTCGGATAAGCTCGAACCCAAATCTGAAAAATGTTTATTTGTCGGGTATCCTAAGGAAACAAAAGGATATTATTTCTATCTTCCAATCGAAAATAAAGTTTTCGTAGCTCGAAGAGGAGTCTTCCTTGAGGAGGATTTTATCTCTAGGCGAGTGAATGGGACTGAAATAGATCTCGAAGAAATTCGAGACCCGCAAACGAATGTTGAACCGATGAACGTTGATCCGGTTTCCTCAAATGTTGAGGATCCGGAGTCAAGTGCACAAGGCGCAATTCGTAGATCGGGTAGGATTCGTCAAGAGCCTGTACGATATGGTTTTATCGTGGCAAATGACGATGAAGTCGAATTCATAGATGATGAACCGACATCCTATCGCGAGGCTATGAAAAGCGAGAATTCCAATAAATGGCAAACTGCCATGAAATCCGAGATTCAATCCATGTACGACAATCAAGTTTGGAACTTGGTTGATCCACCTCCCGGGGTTAATCCAGTGGGATGTAAGTGGGTCTTCAAGAAGAAGACCGACATGGATGGGAATGTGAACACTTATAAGGCACGGCTTGTGGCGAAAGGTTTCAAACAAATTCATGGTGTAGACTATGAAGAAACGTTTTCACCCGTAGCAATGCTTAAATCCATACGGATCTTACTTGCAATCTCTGCGTATTATGACTATGAGATTTGGCAAATGGATGTCAAAACCGCATTCCTTAATGGGAACTTAGAAGAGGATGTGTAGATGACACAGCCCGAGGGTTTTGTCGATTCAAAGAGTCCGGATAAAGTGTGCAAGTTGCAACGATCCATTTATGGATTGAAGCAAGCTTCTCGGAGTTGGAACATACGTTTCGATGAAGTTATACGAGAATATAATTTCGTGAAAAACATAGAAGAACCTTGTGTATACAAGAAGGTTAGTGGGAGCCGCGTAGTATTTCTTGTACTATATGTAGACGACATCTTGATCATAGGAAACGACATTCCGATGCTTACGGATGTTAAGAAGTATTTAAATACTCGTTTCGCTATGAAAGATTTGGGCGAGGCCACTTATATATTAGGCGTGAGGATTTATAGAGATAGATCCAAGAAGTTACTCGGCTTGAGTCAAAGCACGTACATCGACAAAGTGTTGAAACGGTTTTCAATGCAAAATTCGAAGAAAGGACTTCTTCCAATGTCGAGTGGCATATCGTATTCTAAAGCTCAATGTCCGACATCGAGCGAAGATAAGAATGCGATGAGTATTGTTCCATACGCTTCGGCAGTTAGATCAATTATGTATGCCATGATTTGTACGCGCCCCGATGTATCGTATGCATTGAGCGTCGTTTCGCGTTACCAATCTAATCCAGGGGATATGCATTGGATCGCGGTTAAGAACATCCTTAAGTACTTACGAAGAACTAAGGATCAATTTCTAATTTATGGTGGAAAGACATCCGGGTTGGTCATCAATGGATATACCGACGCCAGTTTCCAAACATGTGTCGATGACTTTCGATCACAAAGCGGATACGTGTTTTGTATAAATGGTGGAGCGGTAGTTTGGAAGAGTTCCAAATAACCCACGATAGCAGACTCTACAACTGAATCGGAGTATATTGCGGCTTCCGAAGCGGCAAAGGAGGCGGTATGGATCAAGAAATTTGTGACAGAACTTGGAGTAGTCCCGAGTATCTCGGAACCTGTAGTTGTGTATTGCGACAATACGGGCGCAATAGCACAGTCCAAGGAACCGAGGGCACATCACCGCTCCAAGCACATACTCAGAAAATTTCACTTGATCCGTGAGATTTTGCAAAGAAAGGATGTGATCATTGAAAAGATTGATACTGACAGGAATGTTGCGGACCCGTTTACTAAGCCACTCTCGCAAGCTAAGCACGATTATCATGCGAAAGCTATAGGTTTGAGATACCTAGAGGAGGAAGAGAGTAGTTAGTTATCTAAAACGATAGTTTCGTAGGACGAGATTAGTCTAATAGATTAGTAAACGTTGTATCACCCCAAACTTATCTTATAGTAATGCAATTTCAGAATTTTAAAATTTTTCATTTTTGCATTCATCTTATATGAAAACTATGTGCGGGGTTGTGTAATATGATTACATGAACCTTGATTTGAACTTGTGTGGACGTCGACATGGTTGAGGACCATGTGCAGCGAAACTGTCACACTTAAAATGCCATTTCTAAACATCCCTAGTCGCGGATCAGCTTGCTTAAGAGAGAAGCATTTCTATTATCTGATAATAGACTGAACGCGTACACTAGTACGTTAGCCGAGGAGATGATTATGTTTTGCTAATCATAGGACAAAGGTATTTGTCGAATCGGGAACGTAGATATATGCTAGGTGACATATATTGGATATGACCGAATCCGCGAGATCATGACATGGTTTAGTCATTATGGATGAACTCGCGACGAGTAGGGTATTAGGTTCTTCAAACTTGAGGAGATCATTGATTGCGTTACGTGTGTAACACAATGCTTTGATATGATCTTACGCTCACCGTAACAGGGAGTTAAAAGGGTCATCATTGGGTATTGTCCGAAACACGGAATTCAATGTGAGTCTCCAAGATAGGAATTGTTTATTCCGAAAGGAAGAGATATCTCTTAGGCGCCGCTCGATGAGTCAAATCTGCGGCCGCAGTCAATGATATTAACGGTTAATATCGATTGAAATTTGTTAACTCAACTCGGAATCGGGGAATAAGTGCAGTTAATCAAATTATAAGGATGACTATCACCATGCCTTTTGATTAACGGATATCGCAAACAAGAGAACTAATAACCGCTATTCGAGATAGGCACGATGATCACAATCATTATTCGTTTAACATGGGTAGCTATGATGGAGTGACTAGATCCCGCTCATGAGCTTGTAGGCATTGGAAACAACCTACTGCCATCGTTAATCGAACCTACATGGTCACACAACGAGTCGTACTAAGTCGGGCTTGATCATAAAATTGGCACATAGGATGTGCATAGCTTGGTATTTGATACGCGAGCTATATTCTCTAAAATCGTGCGTATTGGATATGCATGAGTACCTTTTAGGTAGATCTGAAATTGAGTGGGAGACTGAAAGAAATACAGTTTCGGATCAACCGTAAAAGTGTACACAAGGATGAACGAATGTAAGCGTACATTTGTAGCCATAACTTTCAGTGGGAAAATCCGATTTGAATGGTTCAAATTGGGTTAGATAGATAATGGGATTATCTATAACCTTCATGTAGAAATATATTTCATATGAACGAAGTATAAGTGTCGTTTATGTGAAATACCGAAAGGGTGCAACAGTATGACATACAGTTAATAAAACAGTCATAACTTTTGCATACGAACTCCAATTGGGCTGGACCAAATTGGGTTGTGTAGATAATAATATTATCTACAACTTTCATGTTGGTTGATTTTCTGTCAGAGAAATTTATCAATTTCGTCTGAACAGAATACTGAACAGGTTCATGCACTTTTCTGTGTGAAAGGGTGTATATTGGATATACATGCCTCTTGGCTAATCCTAATCCTATTTGATATAAATAGGATACTTTCTCTCTCATCCAAACTAAGTAATTGAGCAATTCATTCTGCCAAAGACACCAAAAGAAAGAGAGAATTCAGATTTAATCTTTCGATAGTGAAAAGGTGCGAAGAGAGAGAAATCGAGAAAAGAGTTTCTCGAAAGATAGAGAATCAATTCGATCGAGCAAGTTCGCCGTACATCGTCTAGGCAATTGTACTCGCGACCGGCGTCTTACGAATCAAGGTGGATACACGTAGAGGAGCTACACTTGTGGCTCTTTCGGTTGTGATCGATTCGGACGAGTAGATTCAGTCGGAGACGAAATCGAGCGAATCGGCGAAGTCAACAAACGGTGAAAGACGCGTGGTGTGGGACGCGCGGATTGTCACCAACGTGACAGGAAATAGAAGGCAGCGATCAACCCTTCGAGTGCAATCAATTTTGCACCGGTATGAATCTGTCCTTCTATTTACATCGTACCCTCGAAGTCATGACGTGATCTCGGGAATCGGGGAACCGGACCGGGCCTTCATTCCGCTGCGCGGGCCCGGGGTCGGGGATATTCCCCAACATATGGAGCCTATAAATAGGCCTTACATATTTAGGAACTAATCACATTGAAAATATATCAAAATATCAATTAGAAAAGATAGAAAGACTTGTAAAAGCCTATTATACTTATAAGAGAGAGATTTATTTATTAGAAATCCCTATTAGAAATTCATATTCGAATCTCGTATTACCAACAAATTGTTCGATGGCGGAGCCATATGCCATAGTTGCAACATCGCTTCATTGAATGGCGGCGAACCATGCATATTTTCCTCCACCTGCCTCAGCTCGGACGAAGTGGCGCGTTGAGATTTCGCTTCAGAATCTGTTGAGGTGATTGGAGTTGGGGAGTAATTAGCAGAATTGTCGTAGTCTTGGATTGGAGCAGCTCTGATTGGCGGGGGAATCGGGTTGTTGCGGAGTTTTTCGAAGAATTGGTCTGAAGGTGTTGTGTCCGGTGCTCAAAAGAAATACGCAGAGTGTTGGATCGCTTTTGGCACATGTACATTAACTTTCCTGGTGAACCCCCCTGCTCGTGCCCACACAAATGGGGGACAAAGATTGAAGTCCGTGGTGACCATATGGACTGTTAGTTTGTCCGCTGCCACTAGCGACTTGAGGGGGCCATAGTCGGGGCCGGCCCAAGGATTTACCAGACCCTAAGCCAAATTATAAAACTAACTCAAAATATTTTATAATGGACCCTAACTTTTTTTATTATACTATGTAATTTGTTAAAATGGACCCCAATTTTTTTATAATGGACCCCAAAATTTATAAATTATACTACGTATTTTTTTTTTTGTATCCGGACTCGAGCGGGGGCTTCAAACAATTGCATATATGGGCCGGCTTTGGCCATAGTGCTCAATGACACCAAATGTGCCAACTATAGTTGATCGAGCTCTCTCTCGCACCATGAGTGCAATGGGAGATTGGTTAACACGACTTCAAGTTTGAATTTTTAATGAGCTATCTTAGCTCCTATCGCGTGCCCAAACTCAAGGCATTTCGGACATCTATCCTGCCAGCTCAAGTGAGTGGCCAGCTCAAGTGAGTGGGGTCGTATGGGTATATGGGACGAGTTTGCTTGGGCGTCGAGAGGATGAATCCAGGTGGGCCCTGTTGGGGTGAGTGGGGGCGCTTAGTACCTGCCAGTGTGTGTTGTGTGCCTGCCTTTGTCTGTTTTGGCATTTCTTTCCATCGTCGAGTGGCATGGCGAACTCCCTGAGCATTTGATTTGCTCATGTTTATTTCCTTGAGTTGTCTTGCTTGCATGGCTGTGAGAGTTTGGGTGGGGACGATGCAAACTTTTAACGACTTTGTGGGTAGGGTACGGGTTGTAGGCTCTGCAGAGATTGTTGTTTGGGTTCCTGAGAATGGTCCATCATCCATCTTCTTGTTCCACCTCTGTGAGCTTACCCCTTCGCTGGTGCGGTTTGCTTCCTTCTTCTTCCAAGATTCGCTCTTTTTCCATGGAAAGAGAGAAGGTTAAGCAATTCAGCAATTTTTTGTAATCCCCAAGTCCTACCGTAGTTAAGTCTCTCTTGTGACTCAAATTTTACAGTGACAATTATAATAAAGGTAAAACAGATGAAAATTCCCACAGCGAAGTCGTGGATATAGCACTAGTATATTTTATTTTCTAAAAAAAAATTAATCATTTTAGCTTAAAATGATCATAATTACTAGAATTATAAAACTATGATGAATGCCAATTTTTATTTTTTAAATGATAATCAATGTCATACATAGCATTACACATCTTATTAGAATAACAAATATAATTAAATAACCGGAGTAGCACAAATATTCTTCTAATTACAATTTACAACTCACCAAAATCCATAGCCAACTTGAATTATAAATTTATAACTTACTACCCATCAATAAAATGAAAGGCATGTCCGAATCCTAAAATTCGGCCTGATTTCGTTTTATCTGATTTTTAGTTCTGATCAGAAAATCAAACAAACTGTTGTAAATTTACAACTCACTAAAAAAAATTAATCATTTTATTATATTATATTGTTTTATATTATATTATATTATATTATATTATATTAAATTAAATTAGTTTATTTTATATTATATTATTTGATTTATATTATATTATTTTATATTGTATCATATTATATCATACTATATTATATTATATCATATTACATCATATTATATCATATTATGTTATATTTTTTTATTAAATTATATTATTTCATGTTGTACCATATTGTATATTGTATTATGTTATATTATTATTATATTATATTATATTTGTATCATATTATATTATATAATATTGTATTTATTTTGTATTATATTATATTATTTTAAAGAAAAAAACTCACTTTTCCTCCATAAATTGTGCAAAAAAGTACACTTACTCACCCAATTTTAATTTGCTCATTTTTATCCCATGAACTTTTCGTTTTGTTCACTTTTGTTCTTTTCATCAGTTAAGTGCATAGTCATAGGTTAAATGATGAGGTGACATTGTGATGTGACATTTTTTTTAACTATTTTGAAACATTGCATGACAAATTGAATAAATCATTTAAACCCAAATTCATTAATCAAAATAATTAGGATAATTTTACTATGCCCCTCAGTTTCCCCCCGCCACTCATGATTGAATCATCCATGCGTCATAGGGGCATGGTATTGAACCCCAATTTGAATTCAAATTTCCCCCCAAATATATATACCATTGTATTGTTGGTTAATTCATTTTCAAATAATTATGAAATACTAATTAATAAATATGATAAGTAATAAATATTTTGTAACATAATTTTCAGATAATTAACATGATTAAAAAATAATATTTTTCTAATACAACTAAAAAATATATGTTAACTTAATTAACAATATATCAAATAACAAATATTATTTAAAAATAATATTTGACAATGTAATTAACAAACAAATAATTTGTAGCTAACTTAATTAACCAAATTATGCTAATTAATTTTTTTAGAAATAAGCATGCATAAATTCTTTTTTATAACTCAATTAATCATATGTCAATTAACCATTAACATTCATAATTATCGGAAAATATTCAATTAACCACTTATTCAATTAATTTATTAATTATCTGAAATTCCAAATAAATCATTTCCAATTAACACTTAATTGATTTCGTTTCCTGCATATACCAATTAACCATTATAAGTTATAAATATTTGTTAATACTTAATTAATCATAGTTTGCCATATATGATAATTTATTAACTAAATTTAATTCATTCCACATTCTTAACAATAATTTTGGAAATATAATCAACTCAAATTAACAATTTAAAATTTCAATATTCATACTGATCCAATTAACAACTAATCTGTAATATTTTTTTTAACAGCTAATTAACACCAAATTTCAAATTTCAAAATTTCAAATTTCAATTTTTATACTGAATTAACAGTTAATAGCATTTCCCTTTCGAATATTAAAATATAATATTTCAAATTTCAATATTCAATTTTTATACCGAATTAACAATTAATACAATTTCCATTCAAATAATAAATTTTCAATATTTAAAACATCAACATTCAAAGATTGTTTCAATTAACAGTCAATACAATTTCCTCAAATTAACCAGTAATTTTAAAAAAGTAATTTTCATTAATTTTTTAATTCGAATTCAAAAACTAAAATTCAAAATTCCATATCTGCAAATTCCATAAATCCCCAAATCTTCTCAATCTGTTCTTCATTAACAAGTTATTTTCATTCCATATCTGCAATTAACAAAATTCAAAAACTATGAAATTCGAGTTAATTAATAAGTAATCAATATATAAAAAAAATTGAATTAACAATTAATCAATATCCAAAAATCCTGGAATTAATAAACAGTAAAAAAATCCGAGTTGTGTTAATGAAGAACAGATTGAGAAAAAACAGTAAAAACAGTAAAAAAATCCTGGAATCCCTAAACAACAGAAAAATCCGAGTTGCGGCGGATCTAGGGTTACAACCAAAAACAGTAAAAAAATTCTTAAAATCCCAAAAAATATTACGATTTACGACCTCCACACAAAATCGAAAATCAGTCAAAACAAATCATGAGTTAACTCTTAATTACTCGCAAAATAGTCAAAAAAAAAAAATCAGCAAAACTATCAAAATATAACAACTCAGTCAAAAAAAAATCGCACAAAACCTCTAAAAACGAGAGATAACAACTATATGCAACGGCTACGGTTCGTGTTCGCGGGTTGTGTTTGTGCGGCGGCTAGGGTTTCACCAGAGAGAGAGAGAGAGAGAGGTGAGGCGGCTACAAATGAAAGAGGAGAGAGAGTGTGTAGGGTTAAGAGTATTTATATGGGCCGGCCCCAATTAACTGTTAATTCAGGACCGAGTTAATTGGGAGCAATATCATTTCCCTATATAGAGGAGATTTTTTGGGGACGGTAAATGGAGCTCTCTATTAATCAATGACCTCATGCTGATCTGAGCGGGGGGAAATGGGGGGCTTCATATATGAGCTCAAATAATTAAACCAATAACTCAGACCAACCTCTTTCTCTCTCTAAAGTGTGATTTCGAGTTTTTTGTGAGTGAAGGGGAAAAGAATGAGACAGAAGAGAATGGGGGAAGAGAATGAATGAGAAGAGAAGAAAATATTTTTATCCTCTACGCGATTGACCTCTACGCCAATTGAGATACTTCTCTCGCCAATTGAAGAAGAAGTCACATGGAGATTGACCTCTACGCGAAGAGAGTTTTGCACGACCCTATCCATGGCGATGGCTTCATAAAAACACTCAACAGTGACTCTCACGGGCTAAATATCCTTTTTCTAGCGTTAAAATGAGAAAACCCAAATCAATAGGTGAGAGAAATACTTGCTCGGTTCACCCTTCCTTCTGATAGAGTTGTGGCAAGAAAATCCTAATCGAGGTAACTCTTGCTCGATTTCAATTATAATTGCTCAATTTCATTAGTAATATTCGATTTAAATTTTGACTAGTCAATTAAATGAATGCCCACTTTCAAAAATTAATCCCAATGCTCGATTTCATTTCTGGTTATATGATTGCTTGATATCAATTATTATCGACGCAATTCTTGCTCCATTTCAGTTATAATTGCTTAACTTCAATAGGAAGTGAAAATATGCAAATATATCCTTCTGTTTTGGTTATCATGCAAATATGCAATTTCATATATGTTGAATTCATCTGTTATGGTTGTGTTGAATCTTCGAGTAAGTTGTTTTATACATAGGAAATATGCAAATAAACACCTCTTTTTTTTAACAAGTTCCTATGTATATTAGTGTATTTTTCACATATACCCCTCTAGTTTTTCACAATATCAAATAAATATCTTATTTATGTATCTATATATCAAGTGATTATGAACAACCATTTTATCATTTGCAGAATGGAACTTCTGGTCTATCTATGAAGATGAGTGGGATTGTCGACATGTTTGATGACATTTCTTACTTGTACTTTAGTACCCGTACCAACTGGTACCAAGCAATAGATGAAGATGGGTGTGATGATTATGGAAGCGGTGATTAGGCTTTTCGTTTTTAGATGTGTTTTTGGACTAGGATTAAGTATTGGAACATTCTTGTCGTATTTTGAAATTTTAGGATTTATTTGAAATTTTCAAGTTAGTGAACATGTTTAATTGCTTCCTTTGCGAGAACTATTACAATTATTGCTAGTTCGCAACATCAAGGAAATTTGGAATCAAAGTATTAAGATTGGTACCAATTGGTAGAGAGATGTAGATAAAAGATGTTTAAATGAATACATTTTATGTAATTTGCATGAATGCATTTGGTTCTGGAAAACATTAGCCAATAATTTTCAATATTTCAATAAAAAAAAAAGTACTTGATTAGGAAATTTTCAAAATTAGATTTCTCGAGAACTTTGTATCAACTTCAATAAGTACATTTAAAAGTACTTGATTAGGACCAAAATTAACTACCTTGTATTTCACCCATAGAAATTTTACTCACTTAGTTTCACCAATCAAATTACAAAAAAACATACACAAATATGAATTCTGTAATCCTAATCAAATTACAATTACCCTAAACAAAACTTCCATGTTGGCCATTTTACGCTTGAGTAGACTTGTATAACTACCAAACCAACTCTCTTTTCGGATCGGTTCCATCTTGGTACGAGTCATATCGGTACCAGTCCATCTTTAGGTTCGATCTCTTCCTGAAATTATCAAAGTAAACAAATAACAGAAAATTACACGAAAAATTCTTTAATTAACTGGTCCAGCGTCATCTCAAGAAGCCAAGAAATTATCAAAGTAAACAAATAACAGAAAATTACACGAAAAATTATTTAATTAACTGGTTCAGCGTCATATCAAGAAGCCAAATTGAACCCCTAAACAAATATGAATTCTGTAATCCTAATCAAATTACAATTACCCAAAACAAAACTTCCATGTTGGCCATTTTACGCTTGAGTAGACTTGTATAACTACCAAACCAACTCTCTTTTCGGATCGGTTCCATCTTGGTACGAGTCATATCGGTACCAGTCCATCTTTAGGTTCGATCTCTTCCTGAAATTATCAAAGTAAACAAATAACAGAAAATTACACGAAAAATTCTTTAATTAACTGGTCCAGCGTCATCTCAAGAAGCCAAGAAATTATCAAAGTAAACAAATAACAGAAAATTACACGAAAAATTATTTAATTAACTGGTTCAGCGTCATATCAAGAAGCCAAATTGAACCCCTAAACAAATATGAATTCTGTAATCCTAATCAAATTACAATTACCCAAAACAAAACTTCCATGTTGGCCATTTTACGCTTGAGTAGACTTGTATAACTACCAAACCAACTCTCTTTTCGGATCGGTTCCATCTTGGTACGAGTCATATCGGTACCAGTCCATCTTTAGGTTCGATCTCTTCCTGAAATTATCAAAGTAAACAAATAACAGAAAATTACACGAAAAATTCTTTAATTAACTGGTCCAGCGTCATCTCAAGAAGCCAAGAAATTATCAAAGTAAACAAATAACAGAAAATTACACGAAAAATTATTTAATTAACTGGTTCAGCGTCATATCAAGAAGCCAAATTGAACCCCTATTTAGTCAATCTTCACCGAATTGATGTCAAACAAGCCTAATTCAGTACATTGACGACAAGAGGAGGTCTCAAAGAACATGAATTAAAAAACAATTAACACAAATCATTGTGCAGTTAGACCAAAATAGCCCTAATTACCTTTATTTATCCTTTGGGGCGTCGTGAGCTCGAGCAGAGTGTTATATATGTATATATATTTCCAGTTTTGCAAATTAATAAAAAAATAGGGGCTGTTATGCTTAATTCCACTTTGAATGGAATTAGTCGTAGATAGCGCGGGTTTGGAACCCGTTAATAGAATATGAGGATTAAACAGGCTAGAGTGGAGATGGGCTTGAGGATCATTGACAAGAGTAAAAGCCCAATGAAGAGTGGGCTGAGTAGAAAGGGAATCTAGAGCAAGAAGGTCTGTAGGAGTTTGTTATGATCTGATCTTCCGTACGTTTAGGCAGATCATATATTTGTTATGATATGATCTTCCGTACGTTTAGGCAGATCATATATAAGGAGTCTAGTAGAGTTATTTGTCTTTATCTATCTTGTAAGAAACTATGAGTTTTGGTCTGTAATAACTCTACTTCTATAATCCTGAATTTGGTTCTTATTGAATTGAATTTGAGCGAGAAGTTGAATTGTGTTTTGTTGTGTTGATTTTAAATTGCGGGACATAACAAATTGGTACCAGAGTCGGCTAGATTGCGGAGAGAGAGAGAGAGAGAGAGAGAGAGAGAGAGAGAGAGAGAGAGGTTTATGCCGGCTAAAACCAGATCGAGGTCCAATCGAACTGAAGAGATGGCGGCGTCCAGATCTGAAACCGATAACTGGCAAGCTCCCGTGCACAAACTCATAACGGATTTCATGAGTATGTCCAATTCTCAATCAAGGCTTGAAGAGATAGTGGGAAATTTAGCCAATGATATGAAGGAGGTGAAAGGCTTTATGGCTAACTGGCAATCTCAGGCCGGTCCAGCCACTACGTCAGGCTTGATCCATGGATCTACATAGAAACACGGAAACGGTAAAGAAACAGCTAAAGAGGCCATAGATCCCAGGGCAGCGGTCTACAGGGTGATCTAGAAGGAGAGGAAGATCCACAGTGGGACCGAGGTGTCAGAGGTGGGTTTAGAGATCCAGAGAGGGGACGATACAGAGATCGAGGTGGTCATCGAGATCCAGATTGGATGGAGAGAGGAGATCGAACGAGAGGAGCGGATTTTCAACCTAAAGGGCGTATGGAAATTGTGTATTACTCGGGGGAGAACCAGAATCCGCGTTATTGGGTATTTAAATGTGAGAGGTACTTTCGTATGTGCCGGGTTCCAGAGTGGCAGCAGGTGGAGGTGGCCAGCATGTATTTGACCAAAGATGCTGAGGAATGGTTTCATGGGTATATCATTAATCGGGAGGAGATATTATGGGATCAATTTGTGAGAGATTTGTACCGAAAATTTGAGAGCAAGCTGTTGATGGGGCCGGTGGGCGAGTTCCACATGCTCCGGCAAGTGGGAAATGTAACAGAATATCGAAGTCAGTTCGAAAAGTTGAAGAATCTGGTAATGAGAGATCATCCTTATTTGAACGATCGATTCCTCACGCCATGCTTTGTAGCTGGGTTAAGGAAGGACCTGAGGGCTGACGTGGTCGTTTCAAAACCACGAGATTTGTATGAAGCGTACGATAATGCATTACATTATGAATCAGGGTCGAGTTACAAGGGAAAGAACGGAGTTACAGAGTCCCAAAATCAGAACAAAGTCCAGAATCGAGAGAAAACTACGGGGTTTTCTAATGCGCAAAAAGAAAAACCAAAGAAGGTGAAAATAGATTGGAAACAACGCAGAGAGGCGGGGTTATGTTATTGGTGCCCAGAAAAATTTTCTGCAGCCCATGATTGTCCAAATAAACCGAAGGGCAATTTGAACGTGATAGCAGGTGAAGAATTAGAGGGTAGAGATGAGCAATCTGAGGAAGGTGGAAGGAGAGAAATGGAGTTTAAAGAATGTGAAGAAGTTAATGAAGAAGAGGGTGAGTATATGGAGATCTCTGTTAGTAGCATGAACAATCAGAGCTCAACTCAAACCATTAAAATTAAAGGAGAGGTTGGAAAAAGAGAATTTTTCATTTTGGCGGATAGTGGGAGTACAAATTCGTTCATTGATCCAAAATTCACAAAATCAGTGGGATATTCTGTTACCAAAGCTTCTCCATTAGGAGTCATGGTGGCCAATGGAACGAGAATAGTGAGCGATGCGGAATGTAAAGGGATAACGTGGAATATGCAGGGCAAACGATACCAGTACGACGTGAGAGTGATGGAGATTGGATCAGTGGATATGATCTTGGGAGTTGATTGGATGAAGACCCTTGGATCAGTGGCTTTCAACTATCAAAAGAGGATGATTGAATTTGTGACGAAGGGAGAGAAGATCCAACTCCATGAAGAAATTCAAACGAAAGAAAAAGCGGGAGAGATGAAAATGATAACAGAATCAGAACTTGAAAACCTGATGTTAAAAGACGGAATTCAGTGGATGGCCTATATGGTTAAACTGGAAAGTGAAGACAAGGTTGGAAGTAAGGGGGAAAAAGAGAATGAAGAGTCCGGGTTTGAGTATAAACTCGGAAAAGAGAAGCAAGGCACAGATCCGAGAATTCAAAGACTAGTGGAAGAATACGGAATCCTATTCCAGGAAACCAAATCCCTACCCCCAAAGCGCGATATGGACCACTCAATTCCAGTAATGGAGGGATCAAGGCCAGTTCAGCTTAGACCATACCGCTACTCCCATCAACAGAAAGAAGAGATTGAGAAGATGACTCGAGAGATGCTTGCTAGTGGGATAATCAGACATAGCCAGAGCTCGTTTGCGTCGCCAGCCATACTTGTTGGCAAGAAGGATGGATCGTGGCGCCTTTGCATCGATTACCGACGATTAAACTCGATCACTACCAAAGATAAGTACCCCATTCCTATCATTGATGATTTGCTTGATGAATTAAATGGAGCCCATGTTTTTTCCAAATTGGATCTCAGGTCGGGTTATCACCAGATACGAATGGCGGATCAGGATGTGTACAAGACTGCCTTCCGTACACATTCCGGTCATTTCGAATTTCTCGTCATGCCCTTCGGTTTAACAAACGCCCCGACAACCTTTCAAGCTCTTATGAACCGAATATTCGAGCCGCATTTGAGGAAATTTGTACTGGTCTTCTTCGATGACATCTTGGTATTTAGTCGAACACCTGATGAGCATGTGAGACATCTCGAAAGTGTGTTCAGAACTTTCAAGCATCATGATCTGTATGTGAATAAGGAGAAGTGCGCTTTTGGAGTACGCTCAATTGAGTATCTAGGGCACATAATAAGTGGAGAAGGGGTGTCTACAGATCCTGAAAAGATTGAATCGATGAAGAATTGGCTAAAACCTAAAAATATTAAACAATTAAGGGGGTTTCTGGGTTTGACGGGTTATTATAGAAAATTCGTAAGAGGATATGGGGTGATTAGTAGGCCTCTTACTAATTTGCTTAAAAAGAGAGGTTATAAGTGGAGTGAAGAAGCCGATCTGGCATTCAGCACCCTGAAGGAGGCGATGTGTAATACACCAGTACTCAGTTTGTCAGATTTTAACAAAGAGTTTGTATTGGAGACAGATGCTAGTGGTTATGGAATTGGGGATGTGTTAATGCAGGAGAAGCACCCCTTGGCTTTTTTTAGTAAGAATTTGGGAGTTAAAAATCAAGGTAGATCCATTTACGAAAAAGAATTAATGGCTATTTTGATGGCTGTTAATAAATGGAGACATTTTCTAATTGGGAAGAAATTCATAATTAAGACTGATCATGAGAGTCTCAAATATCTGTTAGGAGGAAAAATACAAACTCAATTACAACACAAGGGTCTGACAAGCTTAATGGGTTTAGATTATGAGATTCAATACCGAAAAGGGGCGGAAAATGTGGTAGCAGATGCTTTATCTAGGAGGTGTGAGGAAGTTGTGGCCGAGACCGAATTATTTGTGATTAGTACCATCAGTCCAGATTGGTGCATAGAAGTGGAAGCTAGTTATCAGAAGAGTGATAAAGATAAAGAGCTAGTGGAGGAATTAACTATAAATCCTGAGGGTAACCCTAATTATAAATTGATAAAAGGCTTGATCAGATATAAAGGCAAGATATTCATCGGGGATGATCCACCATTGAAAGAGAAGATCATATCACAATTGCATGATTCATCGATAGGGGGACATTCTGGAATTTTGGGTACGTATCAGAGAGTTAAGAGAAATTTCTATTGGGCAGGGTTAAAAAGGGAAATTCAGGTTTTTGTGCAAGAATGCGATGTATGCCAGAGGAATAAGGGTGAACGTATAGCTTATCCTGGATTATTACAGCCAATAGCAATACCTAATGAAGCTTGGGAATGTGTGTCAATGGGTTTTGTAGAAGGGTTGCCTAAGTCCGAGGGCAAGGATGTCATTTTAGTGGTCGTAGATAAACTTACCAAATACAGCCATTTTCTAACTCTGGCTCACCCCTTCAATGCCACTCAAGTAGCTAAGAAATTTTTCGAAGGAATTTGCATGTTACATGGAGTTCCCAAGGCCATCATTAGTGATAGAGATAAGGTTTTCACTAGTAAATTCTGGCAAGAAATTTTCAAAATTTACGGGACTAAATTGCAAATGAGCACAGCATATCACCCCCAAACTGACGGACAAACCGAGAGAGTTAATCAGTGTTTGGAACAGTACTTGAGGTGTATGGTTTCTCAAAATCAGAAGAAATGGAGCCAGTGGTTACCCCTAGCAGAATTGTGGTATAATACCAACTTTCACACAGCCTTACAGAAAAGTCCTTTTGAATTGATGTATGGTTATACCCCACCCAGAATTGAGTTAGGTTCAGCTCCTGTGTGTAGAGTAGCTGCAGCCGACGAATGGTTCAAGGAGAGAAATCAGGCTTTAAGGGTAATTAAGGAAAAACTGAGAATTGCGCAAGATAGAATGAAGATGTATGCTGATAAAAAGAGGACAGAGAGAGTCTTTGAGATTGGAGATGTGGTGTTTTTGAGACTTCAACCCTATAAGCAAACCAGTGTTTCATTGAGCAAAGGGTCTAAGTTGAATTCAAAGTTCTTTGGACCCTATAAGGTACTTGAGAAAAATAGGTCAAGTTGCTTATAAACTAGAATTACCAGAAGGATCATTGATATATCCAGTTTTTCATGTCTCGCAATTAAAAAAGAAAATTGGGAAGAAGAAGAGTGTGCAAAGTGAGTTACCATTAATCAAGGTAGAACATGTGGCAATTCTAGAGAGAGAAATGTATAACAAAAACAATGGAGTTGGAGTAAAGATTTTAGTGAGGTGGTCGAATCTGGCAGATGAAGATGCATCTTGGGAGGATTACGACGAGATCATGGCCAAGTTTCCTAAATTTAAACATTGAGACAAGGTTTTTATTAGGGGAAGGTATTGTTATATATGTATATATATTTCCAGTTTTGCAAATTAATAAAAAATAGGGGTTGTTATGCTTAATTCCACTTTGAATGGAATATCATGGCCAGGTTTCCTAAATTTAAACCTTGAGACAAGGTTTTTATTAGGGGAAGGTATTGTTATATATGTACATATATTTCCAGTTTTGCAAATTAATAAAAAATAGGGGCTGTTATGCTTAATTCCACTTTGAATGGAATTAGTCGTAGATAGCGGGTTTGGAACCTGTTAATAGAAGATGAGGATTAAACAGGCTAGAGTGGAGATGGGCTTGAGGATCATTGACAAGAGTAAAAGCCCAATGAAGAGTGGGCTGAGTAGAAAGGGAATCTAGAGCAAGAAGGCATGTAGGAGTTTGTTATGATCTGATCTTCCGTACGTTTAGGCAGATCATATATTTGTTATGATCTGATCTTCCGTACGTTTAGGCAGATCATATATAAGGAGTCTAGTAGAGTTATTTGTCTTTATCTATCTTGTAAGAAACTATGAGTTTTTGGTCTGTAATAACTCTACTTCTATAATCCTGAATTTGGTTCTTAATGAATTGAATTTGAGCGAGAAGTTGAATTGTGTTCTGTTGTGTTGTGTTGATTTTAAATTGCGGGACATAACACAGAGAAGAAAGACCTTGTCACGACAAAAGAGTTCTAGGGAGGCCGTTATCTAGGGTTTGGTTCTGCTGCATCCAGGATTCGAGGGTAAGGGTCTGGATGATGGAGAAGGGCGTCGTCAAGGATTCTGCTGCCGTCACCATAGAAAGAAGATCATCGTCGAGGTTCAGAGAGAGAGAGAGAGAGAGAGAGAGAGAGAGATATTTCAGCGAGAAACTAACAAGGTCGAGAGAGAGAGAGAGAGAGAGAGAGAGAGAGAGAGAGAGAGAGAGAGAGAGAGAGAGAGAGAGAGATCCAACGAGCTTCCAGTAAAATATGCTGGTGAGAGTGAGAGAGACAAGGGGCGAGAGAGGGGGGTTGTCCTCAGAGGGCTGGTGAGAGCGCGCACGCGCGCAAGAGAGAAAGAGGTGAATTTGAATTATTGGGTTTAATTATTTTGATTAATGAGTTTGGATTTAAATAAATTTTATTTTTATTTAATTTGTTACGTCATTTTTCAAAATAGTTTAAAAATGTCACGTCACACTGAAATCTTATCATTTAATTTATGACTGGACACTTAACTGATGAAAGAGACAAAATAAGCAAAACGAAGAATCTAGAGGATAAAAAATGAGCAAATTAAAGTTGTGGGGAGGGCCCTATAAATTGTATTTCTTTTTTCCAGTTTAGGAGGCAAAAATGAATTTTTTTTTGTTTTAAATATTATTATGTCATTACTCATTAGTACTAATATATGAATAAACAATGAAATTTTTTTTATTTCTAGACAACTATAGAATGTAAATTGTTAAAAGAGCTATCATACTTTTGATATTACAAAAATGCCACTCTCAATTTTTTATGGGTACAGTACATGACTTCATATTACACCCTTATTTACCACCAAAATTTATATTGTTTAAAACATATATTACAATAAATATTATATTTGAATCATAAATTTCAAAAAAAAAATTATTGAAAAATGTGTGTCTATTAAAAATAATTAATAAATTGATATACCTACAAATATTTTAAAATATAAGTATGACACTTAAAAATATGTTTCGTTATTAAATCTTAGAAAAGCATATTTATTTATTTATTTATTTTTAAATGTGTGTTTACTAAAATATGGTTCATATCTTGTAAAATGATTTTTATTTGAAAAATATGATTTTTTTTTTAAATAAAATACTCTTAGATATATCATTTTGTAAAATATGAAAACCTTAGTAGGTACACAATTTTGTAAACTAAAGGAAAAAGTCTGTTTTTGGTCTCTAACAATTACCAAATTGTTCAACTTGCTCCCTGACTAATTTTTTGCACCTTTTTGCCCCCTGAACTTGCTATCTGTGTTCGGTTTGCCCCCTCCGTCTAATAACTCGTGTCCCCTCAGTTAAATTGCTGTTAACTCATGTTATTTTATACTTATTATTCAAATCCGATCCGTTAATCATTTAACCTGAGCCGAAACCCGACCCCCCCCCCCTTCTTATCGCTCTCGCTCTCTTACTCCTGTGGAATTCACCCTCATCTTCTCCACCCTCAAAAATCCCTAGGCAAATGCTCTTATCGCCATTGCCATGTCACCAAAATTTTCCACCCTCATCTTCTCCTTCTTCACCTTCCTCCCCATCTTCTTCTTCCTCGATTTCTTTCTTCAAAATTTTCCGTCAGTCCGTCGCTGAACTAACGAACCGTCGCTGAAAGTCTGCTACGGACCGTCGAAAACACCTAACCCGTCGCAGAAAGTCCCGACGTGGATTCAAAAGTTCTCCGTCGGCCCGTCGTACAAAGCCCAGCCCGTCAGTGAAAAGAAAAAACCGTCGCAAAACTTTCCTATGGCCCGTCGGTGAAGTGGAAAACGGTCGCAAAAGGCCCAGTTACGACCCGTCGGAAATAGTTTAGACTATTATAACCCCCCGTCGGAAATAGTTTAGACTATTATTATAACCCCCGACGGAGAACTTTTGAATCCACGTCGGGACTTTCTGCGACGGGTTAGGTGTTTTCGACGGTCCGTAGCAGACTTTCAGCGACGGTCACCCCGTCGGAAATAGTTTAGACTATTATTATAACCCCCGACGGAGAACTTTTGAATCCACGGGACTTTCTGCGACGGGTTAGGTGTTTTCGACGGTCCGTAGCAGACTTTCAGCGACGGTTTGTTAGTTCAGCGACGGGCTGACGAAAAATTTTGAATATTTACTACGGGTCGAGAAAGAAATCAAGGAAGAAGAAGATGGGGAGGAAGGTGAAGAAGGAGAATCTTTTGGTGACATGGCAATGGCGATAAGAGCAATTTGCCCAGGGGTTTTTGAGGGTGGACAAGATGAAGATGAAGATGAGGGTGGATTCCACAGGAGTAAGAGAGCGAGAGCGACAGGAGGGGGGGCTCGGGTTTCGGGTCGGGTTAAATGATTAACGGGTCGGATTTGAATAATAAGTATAAAATAGCATGAGTTAACAACAATTTAACTGAGGGGGCATGAGTTATTGGACAGAGGGGGCAAACCGAACACAAATAGCAAGTTCAGGGGGCAAAAAGATGCATAAAGTTAGTCATGGGGCAAGTTGAACAATTTGGTAATTGTTAGGGACCAAAAACAGACTTTTTCCTAAACTAAATAAGGTCTGCAAGATTTAATGATGAAACATATTTTCTAAAATTCATTTTTATATTTAAAATATTTCAAGATATATAATTTATGAAATATTTTTAATGGGCACTCATTTTTTTTACAAACAAGTTTGAATTTTTAAGATTTAATATTTAACATTCAAATATAATATTTTTTTAAAACAATATAAATCTGGGTGGGAAATAAGGATGCAATATGGAGTAATGTAATAAAGTAAAATCAGTTATATACATCTCTCGGCCTTTGAAAGGTCAAGGATGTTAGTTTTACAATTTTAAAACTAAGATAGTTATTGTTATAATTCCGCTTTATATTTGTCTTGTAAACAAAAAATTTCATAAACAATTATGATCATGAAATACATGGATCTCTTTCTTGTGTTTTGGAATATCATTTTTTTTGGTATTTCACTAGCCCATGAATTCTGATGATGAAATACGCACTACACATAAAAATACATAAAAATCAAACAATGGATTTTATGGTATTTGAAAATACATATCCCTCAAAATCCTACACGTAAAACGGTATTTGAAAACACATATCCCTTAAAATCCCACAAATCAAACAAGCCCATATTGATTCACCTTGTCTATATCCAGAACTGTCTATACTATGATGAATAACATTGATCATACGTGTCATATTATATTTTAAGTCGTAATATACCTTAAAATATACAGTGCCAGAATAAATGTATTTTTATTTCTAAAAAAAATATTAATCATTTTAGGTTAAAATGATCATAGTTAGTAGAACTATAAGACTACGATGAATGCCCATTTTTATTTTTAAAATGATAGTCATAGTCATACATAGCATTACACATCTTAATAGAATAAAAAATATAATTAAATATCCGCAGTTAAGCACAAATATTCTCCTAATTACAATTTACAACTCACCAAAATCCATAGCCGACTTGAATTTAAGTTTATAACTTACTAACAATGAAATAAATGGCATGTCCGAATCCCAAAATTCGTCTGATCTCATTTTATCTGATTTTTAGTTCGATCTGATTTCATTTTATCCAAAAATCAAACAAACTGTTGTACAAGTCTCAAAAGACTGTAAGTCTCAGCATCAGGTCTCGCTCCCTCTAAAATCATCTTCTTTAACAAATCGGGTTCAGAAACCCTAGCCTTAACATAACCTTTAAGCAACGCATTATACACAAATGTATTCCTACAATACTTCGATTCCTTCAACTCTTCGAACATCTTTTTCGCATTCTCCAAATCACCCATTTCCCCAAAATTTTCGAGTACCGTAAAAGTTGTCTCGAGCCAAGGCGTCGACATTTTTACCTTATTCGTCAACATTTCGTTTTTGCCCATTTTAATCGTCTTAATTGCATCCTCGACCAAACCTGCTTTCAGACAACCCAGTGCCAGGTGGCGATACGTTATTGCGTTTGGCTTGCAACGATTTGGTAACATTTCTTTGTATATCTCGGATGCCTTGTTTATCATACCACGGCGGCAATAGACCGATAAAATCGAATTGAATTCGTGCGTTTCCCTTTTCGTTTTGCGAATTTTCAGTTCGGTCCAAATTTCTTCTGCTCTGGTACTGAACCCTACTTTCCCAAAGGCTTCAATTGCCAATAAATAGCTTTTGGGTCTCACATGGGGAAGCTTTTGCACACACTCCCATATTTTCTCTAACTCTTTCTCTTTGTTAAGATATCCATATAACAAGATAAGAATATCCAATGTAGACCAATTATTTCCCTTTCTCGACTTCAACAAGGCCAAGACATAAGTCTCAGAAACCGTGTATAGCCTCGCCACGGCATGGGCCAGAGCAAGGATGCCATATGTGATATCGTTGGGCTCAACATTGACACGTTTCATTTCATCGAACACCTTGGACATGCCATCTACATTATGGTCACTCGCATGCATTTTGAGTAATATGTTAAAAGTGGAAACGTGAGGGGTAATACCGTCTGATTTCATTTGGGTCAGAATTTTAGGTATTGTTTTTCTTCGGCTCGGCGAAGAATGCATAATTATAAGACGGTTGTAATTCAAGGGCGAGATAGGGAACGAAAATTCCCGCATTTTTCTCATGTATGCGTATGAAAGCTTGATACTTCCTTGATCCAGGCAAGCCATGACTAGGTTGTTGTAAAGTAGTTTGTTTTGGTACTCTTTGGGGATATTGAGGAAAAGCTTCTCTCCATGAGAAAGTCCGTGGAGCTTACAAGTGAATTCTAAGAGATAGGAATACTCGAGCTCAGATAGCTTGTATGGCCTCTCTCTCATCAACCATTCCATCACCTATTCATGCATAATAAGTATTGAAACAAACAATCCATCAAGTCCTTGCTTGTTAGTATTGACAGTGGCAAAAGCAAAACAAAGAATGCCATTATTTACCTCAAGGGCACGGAAGTGAAGACGGTGGCGTCTGAGGCGATTGATAGCATGAAAAATGTGACCACGATTGACGGCTAGCCCATCTCGCATCCACCCTTGAAATGCTGTTACCACTGATTCGCCGTGCGGTAGCCTCTCCACCCTCCAAGCGAGAGAATTGGGTCCGAATTCAGGTACTGACGGTGATGATGAGCTTGGATTGAAGTCGGGTTGAACCAATTCAGAATCCGATTGAGAAACTCGTACTTCCATTGGAGGAGTGGATGCTGTGAGAAACGAGCGAGTTAACAAAGACGACGCTCCATCTTGTTGCCTTATACTTCTTCTTAGAACCTGCAGAAGTATCCTCATATCTCCCTCGCTCTCGCTCTCGCAGAGGAATTACGTCGAACAGTTGGCGTGGTCAGAAAAACTAAAAAGAAATACTCCACTAACATTGGGGAATTATCACATTTCGAATTTTAATTTTTTGACAGGAGTCCATTATTTTTACTAGGCTGTTGCAGTCAAGGCCCATATCAATCCCTTCAAATTTTAATAATTATGCTACGGCCCGTTCAGCACAAGCCATGAAATAGAGGAATAACTAATAGTTTACCGTTCTAATTTGTTTTCCCAACGATGTTCGATAAATTGGATGAAATGGAATTTTTTATTTAAAATATTAAATGATGATTAGCACTTAAATATGCTTACTTCACAATATAATTTTCTATTTAAAAAATAATCAAAATTATTCGAATCCAACAAGATCAAGAAAAAAAGAAATCTAGAAGAAATGCTCAGATAAAGAAGAAGAAAAAAAAAAATTGTCCCAAAATCAGCTAGGGCGACCAGAGCGAGGAGAGGAAAGAGAGTGAAGTGGTGGAGAAGCTTTTGGAAAAGGCAGTTGCTCAGTAACCCTAGCAAACTGAGTGAAATGCCTATATGGTGAGAAAAACTGGGATCGTGACTCCCAAATTCAAGAGCCTGGACGACGAGAGAATCCGGAAGAGAAGCCCAAGAGACGCAAGAATAAAAGACTCGGTTTTCAAAAACCAGGGAAAGAAGATCTTCATTTAGAAATAAAAAAATTCTGATTTTTATCATGAATACCCCAACAAAACTTATAAAATTTCATGGATGACCTTTTTCTTAGAATTATGTTAATGCTTCGTTAAGATTAGAATTAATTTTTGTTTTTCCAATTTTACCCACTACGGAAACAAGGAATTAAATTTGTGTTGATTCGTTCTCATCATCTTTGTTAATTAATTTGAGAATATGAACAAAACAAGAAAGTATTTTGAATTTTTATACTAACTAATTTGGCGAAAATCTTTCTAAGGATTGAAGTTGTTTTCATAACTTGAAAATATTACAAAATAACAACTTAAAATATGTTGGCTATTTTCAATCAAACAAGAAGACAAATGAGATCTCGTAAAGAATCGAGCGAATTAAGAAGATTTTCTTACATGAGGTGAGATTGAGTTGCAAGATTAACAAAGATAATTCGCCAAGTTCTTTACGGTATTCATGATCTTACACGGTTTTACACGGTTTTCAAGGGTATACATAAATTATGGAGTTTTGTAGGGATACATATGAAATAATTCGGCCTACAGTTAATAATAAAGAATTCGTTTTCACGAATTTATTTTATCTCCTATCGTAACTAACATAAAAAATAACAACAATAACGATTAAATTAAGATATGAACTTTGAAATTAACATATGAACTTGTTTGAATTTCAGTACTCTCCATTTCCTAAACCTTCTTCAAGATAGAAAGATAATATCAAAGGACAGGCTTACAAACATATATTTTTTAAAAAGACTAGGCCCGAAACAAAATCATACAAGGAGCAACATATTAACAACATCCACCAAATTAAAGCTCCTCTTAATAAACCTCCAAAAAATACCACAACAAAAGAGATTCAATTAAGACCTATAAACCCACCCATAATTACCATAAAGCCGCCACGGCTCTTCTCGTCTATCTATACCTCCTTCTCCTCCTAACATGCATTTCTCCTCTACCTGACGAACCCGTACCACTTTCCCCACCTGTCCTTGTACCCGTACCGTTACCGGTACCGGTGCCCGTACCGGCACCAACTCCTCCTTCCCCTCCCCCTCCCTCTCCCTCGCCAACTTCCTCCATCCCAGAGCCAGCCCCAGAAAATATAGCAACTGTACCAGCCGTACCACGATTCGCTCTTGTGACCTGTCTGAGGCTAACAAGCACTCTCTCCAAATCCCTCCTCACTCTCTCCTCCTCGTGGGGCCCACCACCCGTTCCCTCTCTCCTTATAATTTGTCTCGCACTGTCGGTCCTTCGTCCACTCGGCCTCGGAGGAATCTTCTCCTCCATTATGGACCCGGATACCTTAATGGATCCAGACCCGTTTCCGCCACGCCCGTATATCGGCGTCAAGTTACTCTCTGCAACTTCCCCTTTACATACAGGACATTCTGTTATACTCAGCGCTTGTGTATGTATCCATTTATACAAACATTTCCAACAAAATAAATGGCCACATGTCGTCACCACAGGTTCAATAGCCGTTTCTAAACATATGTTGCATTCAAAGTCCGCCCCACACTTACAGCTGTCACTGGTACCGTTGGTACCATTCGGACCGTTTTTCATTTCTTTTAACTTCTTTCTAGAAGCTTCTAATGCGAGGATGTTGTTCATCAGTCTTTCGGGGCTTGTGTCGGGGTGAGTTGATACCGAACCTGGACCTGTAACGGTACGGTTCAAGTCTAACAATCTTTGGAAGCGGAGTTGAGGGTATTCTTCCAAATGGTCTCTGTTAGAGACTTGAGGGGCTCTAGACCCGTCATTCATTAAATCTTCCATTGGGATTAGAAACATGGGTACTTGTTGGCTTGGCGAACGGTCTTCTCTGTAATGGGTTCGCAAAGCAGGAATAGAGCTTAACGGGTCCGAATAAGGATCCGCATTTGAGGAGGAAGGTCGAGGGGAGAAAGTTGGGGTTTCGTTTAGGGAGAAATCGGGGGTGAAGGGAAATATTGGGGTTTCGATAAAGGGTATCGTAGGGGGTTGAATTCCATGGGTTGTAACGGGCCGGGTTTGGTGCAAAAGACCAAGAGAAGGATCCGGTTCCCATCTTGGATTTGGGAGTAAAGGGGGGAGACCCATATAAAGGTTTCCATCTATTTCTTCTGTGTTTTCACTGTTTTCCATCTTTTTTTTTTAACAACACAAAATTCTGTGAAGCTGGGATATTTTTCTATAAAATCAAAAGCGAAATTGGCAGATCAAAGAAGCAAAATACTCAAATTCCACATAAAACCATTCAAGAGATCAGCTCAGAACATAAATTTGCCTAAAAAAGAATAACTGGGAATGATCTCAGATTAGTCACTTCAATTCAGTATCGCATGCAATCAACTCAACGATGCGGAATCCATCAATATCTAACAAAAAACGATCAAAATAGCAAAAAATAATGATTAAACTCTGATTCATTGAAGAACCCAAAAAAATTATTAAGCACAAAAAACCTGCATGAAGCGATCTAGTACAACCACGAGGAAAACTTTATAATTAGTACAGATCTATTAGAAAATTTCACAATATTTCGTACCTCAAATTGGGGATTTGGGAGAGGAGCTGCCGAGCTGGAAGATTTCTTTCCCTTTTTTCCCCTTTCTATTTCCTTTTTACTTTGATCTTGCGATTCTTCTCTCTTCTTCAGTGAAACCCTCTGGAAGAATTTAAAGAGGAAATGGGGATGAGCAAAAAGAGTTCTTCTTGCCTCTTGGGTTTTACGGTTACGAATTCTTTTTGGGTTATTCAAGGAAGAAAACAAGGAAAGAGTTCTTGGCTCATGTATACCGTGCTAGGCATTCATTTACAGACTTCATAGTTGTCAACGTTAAAGTCGGCGTTTTGGAATCTCGGGTTAGGACTAAACCCGGGATTTGAAATCCCGGATTAAATCTCGAGTTATGAATAAAGTGTGTATTTGAAATCTTGAATTTTAAGAAAAAATGAATCTCGAGTTATGAACTGATTTGTGAAATTTACCCACTAATTTAATTTTGCACATATCTTTGAGCCTCCTCATGAATCCACATCATCATGTTTATCTTGATTATTAACCATTATATTGTGTAATGTGACTTCATCATATTCATTAATATTATATTTGATCATTTAAGATATGCATTTTGTATTATTATTTTTAAGTATTAATTTGAAATGTTAGATGTAGTAATATGGTTTAATCTCAATCATTAATTTTTTGTTAGATTTTTGGAAGATCATATTTTGTGTAGTCATTTATAGGTTATTATTTTACATCATGTTTTAAGCATTCTTAGAAATCCACATCATCCTACATTAATGACGTGGCCTATTATTATTGGTTAGAATCATATTGGACAAAGTCTAATCAATTATTTAACATTTCACATAAGATTGCATGATCAAATGTGAATGCAATAGAATATGAAAAGTCTATATATAAAATACTAATAATTTAATATGTAATATTATAAAAAATACAACATATATTAGTATTATTTTGGAAATTTAATTTTATAAACCCATCAAATATATTCATTTTATTTTTCTCTTTTAGCATAGTTCATACAAACCATTTCTCATAATTTCAATTTGTAAAGATATTATGTAAGAAAATACAATGCAAAATAATACATATTTACATAATATATTTTTAAAAAAGTTATTTGCATAATAGAATTTTTAAGTATTATTATTTTTTTTGAAAAAATTATAACAATAAAAATATCATTTAATACTAAGTGGATTACATTTGTATTTTTAAGCAAACAAAAGTTTTTATAAAAAATAATAGAATTAAAAAAAAAGTTTATCCATCTTAATAACTTTTTAAACTTATAAATGTTGTTTAATTGAGACCTAGAGGGGGGGTGAATAGGTAATCCTAAGGTCCAATTTTCGCGGTAATGGATACAAATACAATTTGGTGCGGAAGCGTAAATAAATTAGATAAAGAAATATGATACCGAAACAAATAACACGCGATATTTGTTTACGGAGTTCGATGGGTGGTTGCTTTGTAGCTTTAACTCACCGGCTACTTGCTCAATCGACCGACTCGATTGATTGCAAGTACCTACGTCTCCGGGATGCCCTTGCGCCTTTTCGGCTTTCGATTGAATATCCAACTCAAGCAATTACAAGGTTTTGCCTTGATCGATTTACACGAAATGATCGATCAATGGCGGGCTTTACAAATAGTAACTAGCCTATTACAATTGTACTACTAACGAACTAGTCGTGATCGGTCACGCAAGTTGGGAATCGTTAAGTAGTGGAATCGAAACTGGATCTAATAATCTCTAAGAATGTTTAGATGATTAAGCTCAAGATTTTAAAGCTAGGATTCTCTCTTTTGATTGGGAAAATATATTGGTTGAGGTCAAGAGAGAGAATGAGGGAAGGGTTCTATTTATAGAACACATAGACCCTTCCCAGAATTGCTTTTTCTGCATAGTCCGTTATAACGGACTACAAGTCCGTTATAACGGACCATAAGTCAAACTAGCCGTTGCGGCTGTTATATTCGAATTATTACACAGTCCGTTACAACGGAATACATGTCCGTTGTAACGGAAGTCTGTGTTAGGAAGTACGTTGCAACGAACTGACAAGTCCGTTACAACGGACATCATACTGGGACTTCACTTCAGTTTGATTTTAATTTGCGTTATAACGGAGAATACTCCGTTACAACGCTGAGAGGCTTTCCGTTGTAACGGATTGGTTGATCCGTTACAACGGACATGGAGAGGAAAGTGGTATACTGAAGTGAATTCAATGTCCGTTATAACGGACAGATATGTCCGTTGTAACGGACATAGTTCTGTGACTCCCTTCAAGTTTGGATTTAATTAGCGTTATAACGGACATTATTCCGTTACAACGCTTTGGTGGTGTCCGTTACAACGGACTGGTTGATCCGTTGTAACGGACTATACTGTGTTTTCCAATCCTGAATGGGACGAGCATGTCCGTTATAACGGACAATGATTTCCGTTGTAACGGACATCCTACTGTCAGTCTGATTTATTATTTCATCATTTTGATGAATTTCGAATATATTTATTTGACTAATTTTGAGCTTAATAATTCAAAAACAAGTTTAGGGATACCTATAAATTGTTTTGGTGATTTGTGTGATCCCCAACTTGCGGAATCTTCGATGTCTTGATTCCGTGATTCTTCGCGATTCTTCGACATCTTGATCCTTGGTGTCCTCACTATTCTTTAGTGATCTTTACTTGTGTTTATCTTGATCATGTGTTTTCGTGACATCGTTTCTTCGCCGTCTTGACTTCCGACGTCTTGATTCTTCTTTTGATCCTTTTGTGGGTTACGTCTTCTATCTCTATAAATGCCACTCTCCGAAAATAGATTAGTAGTATCGACATTATTTTGAGATAATCAAACCCTAGGAAATTTGAACCAACAATAAACACCTATCAAATTGTATTGTTATTTTACAAAACGTAAAACAAAAACAAAAAATCATATGATATAAAATAATTTGTATTTATGTTTATTAAAAATTAAAATTTTGATATTTTTTATTAAATTACTTCAACTATTAAGTTTTATATTATTTTAATATTTGATATTGTATGAAATATTGTGAACAATGATATAATATTTGTTGTTAAGTTTTTCGTAAAATTGTATTATATCTTATTCTTATTTATTTTTATATAATGACGCTAATATAAATATTAATATTTGATTAAAAAATAATATTTTTTATTATCATAATGTAAAATAATTATAAAACACATGAATAATCATAGATAAATTAATACAAATAATTTTATTTTAAGATGATATTATAAATATTATCATACAAATATATAATTGTATAACAATGAAAAAGATAATTTACATGCTCGCTGCGTAGCGCGAGTATTCTCCTAGTAAAATCTCATGTTTAAGGAGAATGAATCTTCAGAGATATCAATGTCGGGTTATGCACAAATCCAAGACTTCAAAAGACAGGACTGTGTGCACATACGAGAATTTAGATCTATAGAAACAATACACACAAAAGATGTAAAAGAATACAACAAACATAAACAGAAGTATGTCATGCACACAAAATAAGATACACTTTATTTTAAGGAGAAATTTTTCCTATGTCCCTCAAAATAAGATACACTTTTGATATTAAAACAATCACAAAAATTCAACAGAAATATACGAAGATAATGTTGCATGTATTGTCCGGATTAAAGAAGATTATATTAAAGGAGATGGAACAAAACATATTTCTCCAAAATTATTTTCCTCACACGAGCTTCAGAAAAGCGACGAAATTAATATCCAGCAAATTCGCTCAAGTAACAATCTTGCATATTTTTCACCAAATCATTGCCAACAAAATTTTTCAGGCAATTAAGACATAAGATTGTACTCCGTCATTTTAGAGATATTTGTACACATGAGAGAGAAATAATACGTGTTACACTTTTTTTTCCTAGTCATGATTTTTATCCCATCGAATTTTTCTGACCAGTTTTTTAGTGAGGTAACTTGTTATGCGTATGAAATATGGACATTCGAGGGGGAGGGAGAGTGTTATGAATATATTTGAATGTCCCATTTGTAATTCAAGAATAAATTTTATAGGAGTAATTCTAGAGATTAGATATTTTTTATTAATGATTTGTAACACCTCATTTAATTTCTTGCACTCACATTCTACTATATAAAAAAGTCAGCGGTTATTGTAATCTTGATCAATTGAATATAAATTTTGCTTCTCTTTTTCTTCTTTCTTTCTAGTCACTTTTAATTTTTTGTTTGTATTTTATTTTATAACACAAATATCCTTTTTATGTTTATATTCTTCGATGAACAACAACAAAATGGCACTTAATTTTTATGATTATATTACTCGTTGAACAACAACAAAAGATTTTAGATAAATGTTTTGAAGCGATAATTTGCTAATTTAGTATTTAATAGTTATTTCAATTTTAAGATTATAATTTAATATTCAATTCTTAATAATTAATTTTTTATTTTCAGATTATTTTCAATTTTTATTAAATTTTTTAATAATTAAGTTTCGATTTTCATATCATTTTAAAAAAAGATAATAGAACAAAAAAATACATCAAATATTATTTTTATGATTCTATTCCTCCACGAACAAAAAAAAAGGTGACACTTAATTTTTTGATGATTTTACTGGCTGAACAACAACAACAACAACAAAAATGGCATTTAATTGGTCCAAAAAAGAGTCTAAATCGCCACTTCCGAGGTTCAAACCCAAGTCACCCGCGTGACAGACGGGCATACTTACCACTATACTACAACGACTACGTGTCCATGTCTACGTAGTTTTGATGAGATGATATTTTGTTGGGAGCTTCTATCATACACCTCTTTTACAAAAGGACATTTTCGGTATATAAATATTTAGTAAAAGTAAAAAATTTATATCCCTCCATTTAATTCAATATTTGCACTAAAATTGTAAATGGCATAACAAAACTTAAAAATGAGAGATTTGAAAGAAAATCAATTCGAGCTAGCAGTAGACAAATTCGAGTTCAGACTTACCTCAATCTAAGTTTTAAAATCCCTAACAAACGGAAGAAGAAATCAAAGAGTCATCGATATCGAAGGGGCTTCGAGATAGAAAACTTGATCGGGGCGGGAGGGCACTGGACATAACTCCTCCTCTCGTCATATTCGTGGGAACTATGTGCTAGTCTGATCTTCGTCTCCAACGAGACGGATGGCAGCAACACGGCAGGTGGGGACCGGCCTCTTCTCTCTCCCCATTCGATGCGAGAACTGTGGTTAGATAAAATAGAGAAGGCGGGTAGGAACCGTCGACGTCGCAAAGAATGGAATCTGCGCGAAGCCTTGTGATAATGGAATTTGGGCGAGATGTCAAAGAAGAGCAACTGGAGAATGGAGATAGATGCACTCGTCCACATGTCGAGAGAGGGTGAACTGTTAAGAGAGGGATCTATGAAATGACAGTTTTACACCTGAAATGAGTCTCAAATTTAGTTAAAAAATTCATCTAACAAGATTTAACGAGAAGCATTAAATCAATATAAAATTTGAATCCTGACCGTGAAATTGAAAAATAGTCTATGATAAAAAAAAGAGGCTTACTATGGAAATTCCCTATTTTGTTATTTAGTATTAAGTATATTGTTAAATTAATAGAATATAATTGAGTAAGCGGGTCCAGTTTAATACATGTGTAGGTATTAAATATTAATAGAAATATTAACAAAAATACTGACTAAAAAAAGTATTTTTCATGCTTAATTAAGTTGTTAAGTTGTTTAAATAGCCAACACTTCTTAACTACCTCCAATGACGATCAATATATTGATTTTTTTTTTGGTTGCTGTAACACCGTAATTATTTGTTTTATTTGTTCGATATATACTACTAATTGTGTGGACATCAATTAAGTAAGGAATAATTTAGAAGAGACCCGTATAATTTTCCATTCTGGAACTGTCTCCGGTTTTAAATGGATGAATGTCCTTCGTTTGCCTTATTAAGTAAACATATAGCCAAAACTTCTAACTACCTCAAGTTGGAATTATAATTCTTCGGGTCATTCAAAAGAGAAACAACTTCTTGCCTAAAACCTAAAAATAGAATATTACAATTGTAAACCTTCATTATTTAAAATGATTCGAAGCACCAAATAATGTATAGAAAACTTGTCAGTCTTGAAGAAACAATTACATCTTCAATACTAAAGTTCATAAAAGAAGGAATAAATGTGTCCTCCATTTAAAATCTTTAGAGGACGGTTCACCTCCAAAGAGATTGCCGAAGCCACAAAAAAGGTAAACGAATCAGTGAAGATCGGAGAAGGTGGATTTGGTTGTGTGTACAAGGGTGCTATTCGCCACACCGATGTTGCTATAAAGATGTTCAAGTGGTTTCCAGACCGTCCAAATGAGTTCCGTCGCGAGGTTTGGAAAATCTGGAAAAACTTTTTTATATATAAATATGGCATTCCTAATATGTAATGCCTACACGGTTTACTATATGAATTTAAATTACATAAACAATTATCCTTGAATAAAGTACAATTAGTAATTAGTGATGATAATTAATAAATAGTATACGATAATCAGACGTGCTTAAAATCTGTTATTTTTTTATCTATTTTAATAGGTAGAAATCATCAATAGCATGAATCATCCAAACCTCGTCACCCTTCTAGGGATTAATGATGGACTTCATGCTCTGATCTACGAGTTCATGCCATTGGGGAATCTCGACGATTGTCTCAATTGCAAACACAACATCAACCCGTTAACTTATACACAACGCATGAAAATTATCACGGAAACTTGTAAAGCTTTAGTATACCTCCATTCATCTAATCCCCCCGTAATTCATGGAGATTTAAAACCACAAAACATTCTTTTCGATGCAAACTGCACGACCAAGCTCACTGATTTCGGTGCGAACTGGATAAGACGAATCGATGTAAACAATACCATTATTTTTGATAAAATTCATCCTCAAAGTTCTTGCACATATATCGACCCAGAGTCTTTCTGTAGGGCACAACTAACGCTATCTTCTGATGTCTACTCTTTCGGGAAGATTGTATTGCGCATTTTGACCGGAAAATCTGCAAGAGAATTTAAATTCATAGATAATGTGAAGGTCGCATTGGAAAAAAATAGTTTCACCAACATTTTGGATGAATCTGTTTATGAATGGCCAGTCAAGGAGATGCATGAGTTAGCTAGGCTTGCAGTTCGATGTTGCGAGATGAAGGGGACGGATCGTCCTGACTTGATTGGAGAAGTTTGGAATGTGGTTGAGCGGATAGGACGAACTCCCCCAAGCACTCGATTATGTCGTTCCTCATCCTTCAAATCGGTCTCCGAAGCTCGTGGCGTACCATCATCCTTTATTTGTCCGATTCTTCAGGTGAGTACAATATTCCCAACATAAAAACAGAATTGCCATATATATATATATTCAATGATATTTGATTAAAACAAACTTAGAAATAGACTACACGTTTTTAAATTTAACAATTATATAAGGAAATACATAAAACAAAATGTTGTTTAGAGATTGTTTTTCGAAGTACTCAAAATATGGGATTTTTTTTTAAGTATTCAGAAAAGTGTATATTTGGTTAAAAAAATTCTTTAGAACAATAGTCATTCTGACAATGTTGCACGAATACTTCAAAAACTCGATTGTGCATGTATCGTAGTATCCGAATCGTATACTAAACTCTGTAAAAAGTAGATCACATCCTTATCGTATGAATCCCGATTTTTTGACAATAAATTATTCTTCTTTATAATATTGACAGGATATCATGAGAACACCAGTTGTAGCTGCCGATGGATTCACATATGAAGACCAGGCCATCCGAGGATGGTTCGAGACAGGACATAACACATCACCTATGACGAACATAAAACTTGCTAATCGTATATTAATACCAAATCACGCCCTTCGCTCTGCAATTCGAGAATGGCGTCATCAATAGACTGATTCCGATACTGATAGTGTTCGAAGTTAAAACCAGATGATATGTTGGGTATTGCCATCGCCCCGAGCCCTACGCAGCGAAACAGGCCCGGTCCGATCCGATTCCGAGGACCACGTAGACGACTTCAAGAAACGAATCATGTAATAATCTTAAAAGGTGTCATGCCTCGTTAAATTGATCGCGACGAAGGGTTGACGGACTTAGATTATTGCTCCTTCTCTTGCTCCGTTTTTGGTAACACGTGTATCCCACGCCCGCACGATTGGACACCGTCGATGAAGTTTTGTTTCCTTGTCGAGTACAACCGGTATGCTTCCGGTTAATCTCCGAACTTGTTCTTACTATCGTTGGATCACAACAAAGATCTCAATTGAGATCTCTCTATCCGTATCCACTTGGAGTTCTCGCCTTTCTGTTGCACGTAGATCTTGCTAGTGAATCCACGTGCAAACATGCTTGATTCCTGGAGAAAATATTTTTCTCACACAATCTATCTAATGCTTTTTCTAATTGATTCAAAATTGTAACTCCTTCATTATGTGTTACTGATCATTTGTAAAATATGCGTTCATTTCCTTCATAAAAACATAGGTTTGATTCATATTAAGGCTTGTTAGGATGCACTAGACTTTTGTAATACTAGTTTGATCTCCGCACTGTTGCGCGATATTGTTTGAGTTTGTGAGGTTATTATGGTGAACGAATTGATATTTGCTTTTTTTTTTTTTTTTTTTTGAATGGAATACCAAATTGGTATTCGTTCTGTATTAAAAAAAGTTTAAAATTTAATTACATGTTTTGCCTAATCCGGTATTTTGGAATTTTAAAAGTTTGCGGTTGGTCTTTTGGTTTATGGTTTACGTTATATTTGACCATAGGAGTAACTCTTCGCGCACTTTGTTAGTCGTCTCTTCCGGCACCATGCTCTTGTCGGTGAAGATTCTCCTATTTCTCTCCTTCCACACTAGCCATGAGATCGCGGCCCACATTTTGTCCCATTCCTTTCTTTCTTCTTTGGCGATTGTTTTCCTCATTTGTTGCCACGTGCTTTGTATATCTCCCCTACCGGTGAATTGCGTTTGCGTGTTTGTTGAGCTTTCCATTTGTCTCCACACTTGCATTGTGTAGTTGCATTGGGTGAGTAAGTGTTGTATCGTCTCTTCGCTATTTCCGTTGCATAGTTTGCAACTTGTAGGGTGCGGCCATCCCTTGCTTTGTAGGATTTGTGCCGTATTTAGTCTATTCAAGATGGCTAGCCAAAGGAAAGTTTTTATTTTCGGCGGCGCTTTCATTTTCCATATTTTTGTTTGCTTTGATTCATATATTTTTGTTTGCCGTTTATTTTTTTGTAAGATAAGTATAAATCACGGCAAATAAAATCTGCGTATGTATTATTATATTATTTTATTAATTGATAAGTTCCATTGAAATTGCATATTTGAACATACATTGTATTTAGGGATGTCACTGGGTTGGATAATACTTGTGTCCAACGAGTATTCGATCCGAACGGGTCGGGTAATACCCAATTAAGCCTATCCGCGGGTTGGATATTATTCGATTACAAAATATCAGGTACGTCTACGGGTAGAATATGGGCCCGACACGAAACCAATTCTTAATATTTAAGGAAATACAGTTATAAATCAACTACAAGATTGTACACATGAGGATAGATAAACGTACGCGTTCGTCGAAACGTTTGGTTACATAATGAGATTATGCAAAATTGACATATATTACATAGTCCGTCACGATGGAATGGTTGGTCCGTCACGACGGACCTATGGTAATAGTATGGAAGCCAATCTTGGAGTATAGTGTCGTGGGGAGTTCTATCATACACCCTTTTATAAGGGTATTTTGGGTATTTTAGCAATTAATTATATTTGTAAAATGGTGTATCATAAAATTTGTCTTTTATGGAGATTTTTTCTTTAAATGAACAACAAAGAATTCCAATTTAGTCAAACATTAATTGATAAATATGTTTGAGACCGTACCTTAAATATTCGTAAATAGATAATTACTCAAAATATCCTTGAAAATGAGTGTATCATAAGTAAAATGATGCATGATAGAAACCCCCTATATGAGTATGACAGACTCGTTGATCCGTCATGACGGACTAGCGTCACGACGGACTGGTTGGTCCGTCCTGACGGATTGGTTGTATACAGTTAAGTATGGATAAAAAAATTAGTGGATAAAATATGGATGATCCTATACCGGACCCGAACTCGAACCCGATTCATTGACACCTCTAATTGCAATATATGTGGAATCAAAATGTACAAATTTACATACTTGTGTGACATATTTTTAGTATTTAACAAACTAACAAATTATTTATACGCTGTAAGTAACATCTAAAAACGCAATGCACAAAATATGAATATTTAAGAATCAGACAACACATCATACGTGAAATTTATTAATAAGAAAAATGATAAGAATAAGTACAATACAAAGTCTTGATTAATTTAGTTATTAACAAATTATTCACTCAAATTCGTTCAACTTCAAACCAATGAATACTTTCATTCGGACATAAAATATGTCAGCAAGGTGTGCGTGTTTGCCTCGGTGCATGATGATTTTACAAAATTTTAGAGAATGCACCGATTGCGTTTGAATTGTTCAAGAACCGAATTTTTTAAATAATTCAGATGATTTTTACTTTAAAATTTATTTATTTTTCTATACATCTTCGACAAAATTAAGGACTAGGGTTCATGATTGGGGCATTATACTTATGTATAAAGTTTGCAAAATTGGAGCTCATACATGAGGCCACGTCACCAAGAGCCTCTTTGTAAAAAAAAAATATTTTTTTCACATTTTGGTCCTTTTATATTTACAATTTGGTCCTTTTTATTTGAACAAATTACATTTTGGTCCTTTTTTATTTACATTTTGGTCCTTTTTATTTACATTTGGTCCTTTCAAGTTTGAAAAATTACACTTTGGTCCAGGGGCCTCTTTGAAAAAAATTATTTACATTTTGGTCCTTTTTATTTATATTTTGATCCTTTTTAGGTATAGAGTTTGCAAAATTGGAGCTCATACATGAGGCCACGTCACCAGGGGCCTCTTTGTAAAAAAAAATAATTTTTCACATTTTGGTCCTTTTATATTTACAATTTGGTCCTTTTTATTTGAAAAATTTACATTTTGGTCCTTTTTTATTTACATTTTGGTCCTTTTTATTTACATTTGGTCCTTTCAAGTTTGAAAAATTACACTTTGGTCCAGGGGCCTCTTTGAAAAAAATTATTTACATTTTGATCCTTTTTCGTTGAAAAAACTACATTTTGATCCTTTCTATTTACATTTTTGTCCTTTTAAGTTTAGAAACTTACATTTTGGTCCTTCGTATTTACATCTTGATCCTCTTTTATTTACATGTCGGTCCTTTTTTACATTTTTGAATTTATATTATAGTTTTTTTTATTTATATATTGGTCCTTTTCAGTTTTAGTTCACACTTTGGTACTTTTTATTAACATTTTGGTCCTTTTTAATTTAAATTTCGGTCATTTATTACATTATTAATAATTCCTCTCATCTCATGCCTCCACATCACCACCTTATTATGCCTCCCTATCACCACTTTACTTGGAAAATTTTCAAAAGACTCCTTAAATTTTTAGATATTGTAAAAAACAATTAATTTACATATTATTCATTTTAAAAAAATGTTTTTTTAATTTTAAAAAATTCTTAAACTTTTTGTAATATATAATAATTAAAAAAAAATTACTATATGTTATATGTTATATAATTTTAATATTTCATTCATTACAAATATTCGACTTATGTATTATTTTTCTTGAAAAACTAACATAAAATTATAATAAGTTGAACAATATTATTAAAAGAACATCTTGCAAATATTTAAAAATAAAATATCATAAAACTATTAAAAAATACATAAAAGGAAAACTAAAATAAAAAGTAGATGTTTAAATAGTTATTTTCTATGAATATATTTGCAAGATGTTTATTTATTATTATTTAATGTTAGTTTTTTATGAATAAAGAATGGAATATTAAAATTATATAAACAAAATATGTAATAATTTAAATTTTTTTAAATCACTACATGTTAAGAAGTGTTTATGAATTTTCTTAAAATTAATAAAAAATAACAAAAATAACTTTTAATTATTACATATGAGATTTGGAGGGTATTTTGGAAAAAAAAAATTAATATCATCTATAAGAAGTATTTTTAAATAAAAGTTTGGTAAAGAGTTTTTTTTTGGAGTTTACGAAAAGATAGAGGATTTTTTACAATATCCAAAAAAAATTAGGCGGTTAAAAATATACCAAATCACGGATGTGCGAATAATCATGACAAACTCGAGGGCTCCCGCGCAATTGCGCGGGAAAAAAGCTAATTGAGTTTTAGATCAATGGTTTGAAGCATTAATTTTCTAATTCATTATTTAATAATTATTTCAATTTTAAGTTATAATTTAATATTCAATTCTTAATAATTAATTTTCGATTTTTAGATTAATTTCAATTTTTGTTAAATACTTTAATAATTATTTTTAAAAAAAGATAATTAGAATAAAAAAATATATCAAATATCCTTTTCATGATTATGTTCCTCGATGAACAACAAAAGGTGGCACTAAAATTTTAAGATTATATTACTGGCTGAACAACAAAAAAGATTTTAGATCAATGTTTTGAAGCATTAATTTGCTAATTCAATATTTGATAATTTTTTACAATTTTAAGATTATAATTTAATATTCAATTCTCAATAATTAATTTTCGATTTTCAGATTATTTTCAGTTTTATTAAATTCTTTAGTAATTAAGTTTCGGATCATTTTAAAAAAGATGATTAGAATAAAAAATATATCAAATATCCTTTTTATGATTATATTCTTCCATGAACAACAAGAAAGTTGCAGTTAATTTTTATGATTATATTACTCGTTGGACAACAAAAAAGATTTTAGAACAATTTTTTGAAGCATTAATTTGCTAATTCAGTATTTAATATTTATTTCAAATTTAAGATTAAAATCTAATATTCAATTCTTAATAGAACAAAAAATATCCTTTTTATGATCATTTTAAAAAAGATAATAGAACAAAAAATACGTCAAATATCCTTTTTATGATTATATTACTCGCTGAACAACAACAAAAGATTTTGTGATTATATAACTCGCGGAACAACCAAAAAGTGGCACTTAATTAGTCCGTAAAATAGAACTAAATCGCCGCTGTCGGGGATCGAACCCGGGTCATGACGGAAATACTTATCACTATACTACAACAACTTCATTTCCATATTCACGTACTGTACGTAATGAAACCTATATTTTGGTAAAGAATAAACAAACAAATTCTTTTTTGACATATAGCATTGTCAAAATCCCAATTTGTAAAAATAACTTCGGTATGTTTCAGTTTACAAAACTAATTCTCTCGTGAGGCAGTACGACGAAATTGCATTCCGTTTATCTGACGAAAGACCTAATTTTGCAAATTGGAGCATACTAGAGTTATTTTTACTAATTGAGTTTTGTACTGTTAGATGTTAAAAAAAATCAAACAAACAGAGGCTGACCGGTCTGATGCATCTGCGTAAACAAGACACGTGTCGCAATACAGGGAGACGGTCAATGCAGTCAAAACGTACAGCTGTGTTTCGTACATAGAATCTAGCACTTTACCCTTCATCATTTCCCAAACTCTGTTAAAATATAATCCAATAAATACAAAAATTACGCTTCCACTGACAATTGGGCCCGTGCTAAAAATATCAAAATTAGGCCAATGGGATATTTTCGCTTAAAATCAATTCCTCGTGTCCATTTTCGTCATTTCATAATTTGGAAAAACGGAAATAAAATATAATGCTGTCTTTTTGCTTAGGTTGCTTCAGATCTCTAGTACTCTCTTCACTTCCTCAGCTCCATAGCCTTCTCTACCAAAAATTAAAATTCAGTTTAATAGAGGAAAATAGGGAGATTTATTTTAAGATATTCTTCGATTTCATAGGTTCGCGTTTGATTTTTTAGTACATTATTCATTCTGCACTTTTTTAATTTAATTTTTGTTCCTAGTTATCACTGATTTGTTAGTTGTTATCCCCAATTCGAGAATTGGTTTATCATTCTTCTTCTTCTGCACTGTGTTTGTAGAAATGGTATTGGTAATTAGAAGTTTATACAAGGGGCAATCCAGAAAAAGTACTTAAAACCATGCCTGCACTTTGCATTTTACTTGAAAGCATGGGTTCTTCTTGTAGTAGATCGCATTCTGTTAACGAGGCTAATACTGAAGAAAATTTGAAGGTACGAACGAAATTCTATGCTTGTCAGTGTTATTATTAGCAATTAATCGTAAATAACTCTTAAATTCACGATTTGTGTTTGCAGGCTGTGGAAATCGATCGAAGAATTTTGCAAGAAACAAAGGCTGAGCAACACATTCATAGACTCTTGCTCCTTGGTAAAATTGCTAATGCACTTTACTTTTTTTCAATTGTTAAAATTTCACGAATTACTCGTTTTTAATCATAATTTTCTTCTCAAGGTGCTGGAGAATCAGGAAAATCGACAATCTTTAAGCAGGTGAGCGAGCCTTTACCACCAATCATTTATAATTTTTGCATATATACCCTCAAATAAATCCTTATTATGAAACAATACATTTCAGATAAAGCTTCTTTTTCATAGAGGATTTAGCGAGGCGGAACTGAGAAGCTACACGCCAGTGATTCATGCCAACGTATACCAGACTATCAAAGTATGAAATTGAAAATCATTAAGGGTGTGTCTGTCTCTTTTATTTCTTATTATTATCGTATCGGTGTTTAACGAATAATAATCACGATGCTTTAATTTCGATGTTTTATCTTTAAAATAGTTTAATTTTGACGGTTAGTATTTAATTGCAAATAGATACTTCATGATGGTGCAAAGGAGTTAGCTCAAGCTCAATCGGAGTCCTCGAAATATTTAATTACACCTGTTAACAAGGTTATCGCCTTTTCTTCTCTTTTTAATATCAAGGGGTAAATATGATATTTTTCATTTTTGGAGGGGTAAATATGGTATTTTGGATTTTTGAAAGGGTAAATATGTGAATTTATAGGAAATTGGAGAGAAGATATCAGAGATTGGTAGTAGATTGGATCATCCATTTCTCAGCAAGGAAATTGCAGAGGAAATTAAAATTCTATGGAAAGATCCTGCAATTCAGGTGCGATTTCTCAGAGATATTTATCAAAATACAAGACTAATTTTATATTTTACCATACCAATTATCAATATAAAATTTATTTATAATGATAGGAAACTTATTCTCATGGAAACATGCTACAAGTACCAGACTGTGCTCAGTACTTCATGGATAATTTGGATCGTCTCTCTCTACAAGATTATATCCCCACAAAGGTTCATTAAACAAACGGAAATTTGCTAAAAAAACCCTACCTTTTTGAAAATTTCTAAAAGAACCCTGCATTATTATGGAAATAAAAAAATGCCTACCATTACTTTTTGAGACTTAATAATGTTTGCACCAGGGATTACTTTTTAATTTCTTAAGAATCCAGGGGCTTTTTTGCCCAATTTTCAATAACTCAAGGACCTTTTTGCATATTTCCTGTTTATTAATTATTCAAGTCGCGTTTTTATAGGAGGATGTATTGCATGCAAGAGTGAGAACCTCTGGCGTCGTCGAGATCCAGTTCAGGTAGCTTTTTAATTAAATGAATAAACATTTTTTTATGAATAAACATAATAATAATTATTTATATACTTTTTATATATACAGTCCATTGGGGGAGAATAAAAAGAGTGGAGAAGTATACAAGTTATATGATGTGGGAGGTCAGAGAAACGAGAGACGAAAATGGATCCATCTTTTCGAAGGCGTTTCTGCTGTTATTTTCTGCGTGGCCATTAGCGAGTAAATAGTAAAATATTTTTTTCGTAAAATTACCGTTACGCCCTTTCTCAAAATGTTTATAAATCGGGACGCGTCAGGTATGATCAGACATTATTCGAGGACGAGACAAAGAATAGGATGATGGAGACCAAGGAGCTCTTCGATTGGGTTCTCAAGCAAAAATGCTTCGAGGTTTTTTGTTTTGATGAATTTTTATCATTTTGTAGGGGTATATGTGATAATTTAAGAATTTGCAGGGGTACACCTGAAATTATGCCTCTCAGCTAATGTACTAATTTTGTTGTGTAGAAAACATCATTCATGCTCTTTCTTAACAAGTTCGATATATTCGAAAAGAAAGTTCAAAAGGTTAGTTTCCCATGTTCTTATTATTATCGCCATTTTTATAATTTTCATTTTTATTTATTTATATATATACATAATAGGTGCCATTAAGTGTATGTGAATGGTTTAAAGATTACCAACCCACTACGTCAGGCAAGCAAGAGGTCGAACACGCGTACGAGTAAGTTCTCATTTATTTTATTATTTTTATCGAATTTTAAATTAATCTTATTAACAGGTTCGTGAAAAAGAAATTCGAAGAATTATATTTCCAAAGTAGCAAACCAGACCGCGTGGATCGAGTTTTCAAAATATACAGAACGACCGCGCTGGATCAGAAGCTCGTAAAGAAAACGTTCAAATTGGTCGACGAAACCCTAAGGAGGCGGAACCTTATAGACGCGGGCTTGCTCTGACTTTTTCGTTATATCTTTCACGCCGCAGAAAATTTCTTATTTATATCTCAAGTGCAAGGAAAATTGTTTTTTGGATTTTAATTCGCTAGATTTTTTTTTATGAATACATGGGTTATATGATTAATGATTGTTTTTTGAACTAAGACTTCGCTGGAGTTTTATTGTAATATAATGTCAAAAATAAATAAAAATAATATGAAAAACGAAAAAATAAACATCGCAAAAGATCGAAAAAGGAAAATTAAATGTACAGTTTGGCATTGATTTTTTGTATAATGTGGAATTATGAAGGTGGTGGATCGAGATGCGGGATCATGAATTGGGCGGCTTGGATTTTACAAAGGGAAGGTGGCGGGTTGATGTCCGTTGGATCGAGCACGGGCATTGCATTTGATATCTCTTCCGGTGAAAATGGAATGCTCAAATCGTCATCGAGTAAGAACGAGTTTGACAAGAGACTTTGAGCCTCCTTGTTTACCGAGTCGCGCATTGTTGCGACTACCTGTTAAATCGTATTTCAAATAAAATATTCCACATTTTAGAGAAATTATAATAATAAAACATCTGAAATGTTAGAGAGAGAGAGAGAGAGAGAGAGAGAGAGAGAGAGAGAGAGAGAGAGAGAGAGAGAGATGGCGTGCCTCGTTGGAGACGCTGTGTGCACCGTATTTATCGTCCCAATACATTGTACATATTCGATATATTTGCCTCACACTCAATGCCTATATTGCAAAGTAAAACATCAAGTCCTAAATAATGAAATTGGATATATTTTTTTTATTTCGGGAAATTTATTATATTACCGGACAAATAACTTGGGTGATCTCCTCGAGAGTAATTTTCCTCTTTTGATGCAATATCTGTTAATATTTCGCAGTCTATTGAGTAATTCTGTTATTAAGAAGGAAAATAAAGAAATAGGAAAACAAAAATTACCAGAAAATCAACCGCTTGTCTGATGTAATTTAGTTCATTCACTGCTGGACCTGCATACTGCATTACAAATATTATTTTTAGGCTCATTTTATACATTATATTTCTTTTTTTATGAATATTACCTCTTCCGAAGAATCGGAAATCCACTTCTCGAGGATTTGAAGTCCTGACTTGACATACTCGCCATTAGAAAATGTACAACATTCTCTTCTAAGTAATAAACTGGGGGGCAAAATTGTAATTAGCATTCATCCTCGAATTAAATATTAATTATTGTTTTTCTTGGATTCTTTTAGTACCTGTTGAAGAGCTGGATGTTGATGAAGGAAAAAACTTGAGTGATTAGCTTGCGCACGAAAACCGAAGGCACCTAAATTCGAACAATTTTTTTAAAAAGAAGTATATTATTTAGGTTCATATATTTCATAAAAGATAATTAATTCATCAGATAAGGAAAAGGGGGAAAAAGAATAAACTCACAAAATTATTGCCGAGCCGGACCATGAGAGAATCAAGAAAATCAACAATGCGATCCCAATGAGAACTCAAATTCTGCTTTTCATTTCCTTCTTTTGGCGATCCGGATCTCCTATTCCCACATGCTCTTGTTGCTTTTGGTGCCTTTGATAAGAGAATCAAGAATAAGAATTTCCTAAAAAATATGAGAAATATAATTCACAGAAATTAATCCAACAAAAACATTACCTGAATACAGAGGCTTAAAAGGGGGGAAATTTCCTTTTTCAAATTATCTCGAATTAAGCCGAAAATCTTTTCCAAACACGCTGTGAGTTGTTGCTTGAACAACATTGCTGGATATTTTGCATCAATAATAGGAGATCGCGTTGTCTACACAAAGATCAAATTAATTTCACAAAAATAAGGTCAAAATTATGATAAATTAACATATGAAAGAAAAAAGAAAAAACTAACTGATTTTAGCATAGCCGATCCAGAATTTCCAGAGCGTAAATTCCTTTGCAAGAGACATAAAAGAGCCGAAGCATTCGCTAGCCAATATGGCAATATATCTTTCTCACTCTCCAACTAAAACAAAGAAAAAGAATATTGAAGATATATATCTAAAAATAATTAATTGAGAGGGTTAAATTAAAATAAAAACCTTGAGAAGAGAATTGACGGAAGCAATTATGAAGTCGAAAATAGTGGTCTTTTCGGCCTCGAAAAGTCCCCAATGCAAAAGGCATTTGTATATTATACAAGATGCAATAGGTTTTCCTTCTTTGAATCCTAAGTGTTCTTTTATGCACATCTTAAGTAGTTCTTGATGTTCCTGTATTAAGATTTTAGACGCATAAAATATTTTAGACGAATTTTCGCAATTGGTTAAACCCTAAACCCTGAATCTGGGAAATGATGTACCTCATGCCTCTCAGCAGCGATTTTTGACCGTCTCGAATCCACCAAGTTGTGTGGAACTGGTAACATCCTGACTGTTGCAGGGTTTTCCTAGGGTTTAGGAAAATGAATATAAGTTTATAACAATAAATTAGAACAAATTTTATAAAAAAGAAAAAAAGGAAGATTGATTAGTTGTCTTACAAAGGACCTTGGACTAAGAGGTGATGGTGAACTTAGTGAATGATACTAATAAAAAAAAAAGTAATTAATATGTTAGCAAATAATGTTATGAATGAATAAATAAATAAATATTGAAGAAGAAAAGGAATTTAAATGTCAATAAATAACCTCTGAGAAAGGTCTGAAGTGACCAGATAAATTGCCTCTTGGAGATAAGCTTAATGCTCTTTGCCTTAGAATTTGATTTTCCTCTTCCATAATTGATAATTTCATCTCTAAACTGTGAAAAATTAAAAACAAAATAAAGAATAACATGGTTAAAAACTCCATATAATTAAGGTGAATATATACAAGGAATAAGGTACTTTTCTGTGGTTCTGGAGAAGTGCAAATTTTTTGCTTCTAGATCCCTAAATCTCTCCATATTATCCTGATTGGATTTTTGGGCATTTAAACGTTCTTCCTCCATTTCTTCATTCTTCTTTGACAGAGATTCTATTTCGTTCTGAAAGAAGAACCGAAAAATCTAATAAATTATAATATGGTATATTTTTAAGTAATAATTTACTAATAAATCCTTGTTATTTGGTACCTTGAGGGACAAATTTTCTTTTTTAGTTTTTTCCAATTCATGCTGGCTTTTTTGCAATTCTTCTAGATATGAAGTTTCTAACTGAGATTTAAGTGAGGAATTATTATTCTTCCACTCAATACATTCTTGTTTAGAAGCTTCAAGCTCAGCTTTTATAGCTTCGAAAGCTTTTAGAAGCTTTGAAACCTCCAACGCCTTGGACTCTTCAGCTGCCACCTGCGATTCCAATTCGTAACAAATTAATCAATTAAAAATCTAGTAAATCATATATAAAAAAAATCAAAATTTTCAAAAGTTATATATATACCCTTAATTTCTTCTCTAAAGTTAATCGCAATTGTACATCTTCGAAATTATTCTCAAGTTTGCTTTTCGCCTCGCGTAATGCACCAGCCTCATTTGCAGCCTAAAAAGATCAAGTATTTCAAAAATTAGATATATTTATCGCACGAGAAAAAAGAAATTTTTGGATATAAATTAAAAATTCTAACTTGTTTATGGCGTAAAAGTTCTCTTTTAGCAAGTTTTTTTCTCCAGCAACATTGAATAGATATCACAGCATGTTTATATACATGAAAAAACTTATATATCATCACCATCCTCCATTGCGCCTATAATTTTGCCATAAATAATAATAATGTTAGTGTCGCGCACAAATTTATGTTTACCTAATTTCTATAGTTATAACATATAAGAAAACCTGGATAACAATTGCGGCTTTATTTTGCTTCATGAACAAAACTCTTTGGCTCGCATAATGGCTTCTAATAATAGACTGGATAATAAGTGTAGCGGAATATAAACTCGAATATTTTTTTCTGCATATACTCATTCTAGCACATTTTTGAATGCACAGAGCGGCTTTTGTTTGTCTTTTGATTTTATATTCGTCTCGAGCCAAGCATCCTGAAATTATGTAAATAATTTCAAATGCTATTTAATGAACTACTCATGTTGAAAGAGAAAATTACAAACATACCCCTGCAAAAGGCTTGAAGATTGGTTGCGGATATCTTCGTGGAAATGAATTGTTTGTGAGCGATGAATGTTTTTACGTGCCCTTGAACTATTTTTGCTGCTTTGTCTAATAATTCAGCACGTTTTGAATCTAAAATTGCAATTTGGCCAGCCCTTAAGAACACCATTGTCTTCCCAAGCTGAAAAAAGGATCGAAATTTTTTTGGGTCAAAACAGAAGATTTTAATTTTAGTTTATATTTATTTTTACTAGATTGGAAAAATATTTACTTGAAAGTTCTCAAGCTTAAGTTTCTTTATTATCTTCTCTGCTAAAGATTTCTCATCAAACCTGAAAATTAAGAAAAAAAACAAAATTATGAGAAAAACATTATTAGTTTGAGGTGTTAACGAGGAAAAAAATACAAACCTTCCATATAAAAATTCTTGAGCCAAAATTCCATAACGATGCACAAATTCGGAATAAGTTCTTCGAGTTGGATAACCAGCAAGGCTGATTCTAATCGCCTCAAGAACTCCCTGAAAATAAACCAATTATAATTATAATTATTATTACAACGAAATCAATTTATATGCCACGTTGAAGAAAATATTACATACCCCACAACGAAGTTGATGAAGAACGCTTTGATTTTCAAACTTTTGAGGGCAATTGAAGGAACTGGGTTTTATACACCGAATATAATGCGGCTCTGTTGAATTCAGTGTTTCCATTAATGCTTGGAGTTGTAGCTGAATTCATAAAAAAGATGATTTTTTCATATTATTTGACAATAATATAATATAAACAATAATTGAATGTGGGTACAAAATATCCTGTATACCCTCTTTACCTTGCTTGTTTTGTAAAAATCCAAAGTTACTGTTGATTCCTCAAGGGTATTCATGATATTTCACATTTTGGAAGGGGTACATGTGATTTTTTGAGATTTCGTAGGGGTAGGAATGAAATTTTGCCTTTAATGTGTTATGTTACCTTAAACCTGGAAGCAACAGAGGAGAACTTGTAAGAAGATCTAGAAGGTTCCTCTTTTTGGGGTTCGAAAAGGCCAGAAATGAAAGGACACTTCGACGAAGAAAGAAGAGCCAAGTGCTCCGAAACCACGTAGTCTTTGTTTTTATCGAGAAATAACTCTGTTTGATAGGTCACCTACATTAGCATAGGAAGTTAATTACAAACTTTACAGGGATATATTAGCAAATTTCTCCAGAAAATAAAAAAGATGAAAAAAAAGACGTGCCTTTCCTGCGTAGTGCGAGAGGGCGAAATCTGTTTGCGAAAATTTCGGCTTTTGAAGCCTTGAATGAGACTTAAAATTTTGAAACAATTTGGTCGCGAAGGTCCCGTGTGTCGATTTTGGAAGCAGGCTACAAGGAATTAATAAATCATATCAAAATATAAAAATATATACTAGAGAGGAATTATATGTAGATTTATACTAACCATGCTTCATCTAAGAGTGAGATCACTCCAATTGGTTTCTGCAAGAATTAAATTGGACATTGTTATTTTTGCATTTGAAAATAAGAAATGCAAATTATTTTGAAGTTTTAATCATGATTATACCTTTTCAATTAACTCCAATATGTCTTGATTATCTACAAAATCGATGTAGCTCCAATTAATATCCTCTTTTCTGTACTCTTCTTGCTCCATTTTAAATACATGCTGCATTAACAAACAAAAAACAAAAATCAATTATGTCAAAATATGAAAATATCATACAAACTAATGATGTATAATTAACAAAAAAAATTGACCTCATTAAAATGTTGCTGAAGCTTCTCGTTAGCGAAGTTAATGCAGAACTGCTCGAAGCTAACATAAATATTTAAAAAAATAACATTAAAGTAATTAATACAAAAAAGGCAAAATAAAAGTAATTAAAAGTACCTGTTAGTTTTGAAACATTCAAAGCCATAGATATCAAGGACCCCAATCTGAAATTTTGAATCAGGATCCTGCCCAATTGATTTGTTAATATTATCAACAAGCCTGAAAAACAAATCACCACACAACATGAAATAAGTATATCAAAAAAATAACTATTTCATATGATTTTTTATTTAATTTACCAGTCAAATAAGCGAGAATAAATGGTCTTGGCTAGAGTATCCCGGCTAGTCAGCGCTGCGGAAACTTCTAGAGCTTTCACTATATTTCCTTCTCTTGTTTGTATTGTTCGAGTCGATAAACTTGAAAGTAAAATACTCACATCGCACCTGTAAAATAAAATACACCACGTTAATTTTACCTTTTATTTAATTTTTAATAATTTATTTAAAATTCGTTACTACAGCGAGAACTAACATGAGTAAATCTGCAGCCAATTGGAGGTGAAAATTGGATTTCTCGTCTTTTATAACCGAAGAATCATGTTCCTCTCCAGGAGAAAATTCGATGTTTCCTAAGTGGAGAATTGAAGCTAAAATCCTAAATATTGCCTCCTATACAAATTAATCGCAAAATGGTAAAAAATTACTATATTGTAAAATAATTGTAAAAGGGTAAATACCTGATCTGCGAAAGTAATACCAACAATATCCATTGCACGTCTGGTTTTTATATACGCCTCCGCATTGCTTATTCCTTGTAGTTCATATGCCTTGCTTTGGTTCAAATAATGAAAATTTCTAGGGTTTTCAAGCTTATATTTCTCCGCATCCTAAAAATTCAATTATTCAAATTAATTTACTATACAAGAGAGAAAAAAAAAAGGTGAAAATAAATTAATGAACCTTTCCAGAAGCGCAAAGCTGATAAAAGCAATGGTAATTTCTCTCGGGATCCATAATTTGAACAACTCTAGAACGTTCTAGAAGGTATGTTCTAATTGCAGCTCCTGATATTCTCCCCGTTCTATCAAATTGGATCTCAACAAATTTCCCAAATCGACTGCATCATAATTATGAAAACATATTACAATTTAATTGTTTCTAATTTCTAAATATATTTTTGTATTTTTTTTTTAAGATAATCGTGTACCTTGAATTATCATTTCTTATCGTCCTTGCATTTCCGAATGCTTCTAGAAGAGGATTTGACTGCATTAGGTTTAAAGAAATAAGCAAAGAAATGGTGTATAATTAAGGACGATAACATGAACAAATTATAACTAATGGAAGAATTGATTACTTCGAGAACTTGCTGCTCGACGGTGCGAAAATCGCCGGGAGCACGTCCCCCAACAAAAGTAAGGTATTGCATGAAGATTTTTGTTGTTTCGGTTTTACCGGCTCCGCTTTCTCCACTTACCAGTACGGACTGGCTCCTTCCATCTCTCATCATAGCCCTTCAAAAAATTTAAAATTGAATAAATTAATAATCAATTTGAGTGAATTAAAATAATTAAAATCGGTTAATTCATTACCTGTATGATGAATCGGCTACGGCGAAGATGTGAGGGCTGAGTTCGCCGAGCTGGACGCCCTTGTATTGCTCCATCATGTGTGCACTGTAGAGGTGAGGGAGTTGTGTGAATGGATTTACTGCAATCAAGATGCTTCCTGTGTATGTCTATCACATGCCAGAAATATTAGTCATGAGTATTTTCATGGATAAAAAAAAGGGCGCGATATTGCAAGACCTAACATGATTTAATCAAGAGCGATTCCAATTTTATTTATCAAATGACTACTATATACCATATTTATGATGATTGATATTTATTACACGTATTTATTATTGTTTCTATCTTCCATAAATCATGTACAAATATTTTTTCTAAATTTGAGTGATTTTTTACGATGAGAAAAATTAAGGACGATAATATTTTCTATATATGAAAATTTTTGTTTGCATAATCTATGAAAAATAGTAACACTAATAGATAAATGTAATTAATATTCATCATTATAAATAATGATATAATGATCATTTTGTAAAAAAGTTGAAATAAATCTTAATTAAGTCATGTTATCTCTTACAATAACGCAACCCTAAAAAAAAGGGATTGAATTCACTCACATAGATCTCGTTGAGGGAATATCTCTGAGCAAGATTGAAAAGAACGCCTGGCTCGTTGAGATAAGTCAGTTTGGTCATGTCGTCCACTCCTCCATGATCCGCATCCGCATCTCTCAGCAGTAGTTTCTCATTTGTCGTCGTAATCTTCGGCAAAAACAAAAATATATTCATTTTTTTACACAAAAAGTTAGAGAAGATAGAACGTAACGAACCTTCCTGCCATCGGTTGTGAGAGCTAGAACCGTCTTGTCATCGGAATCGACGACGTCAGCTTCGGTCCATGCATGATTTTTATCCTCCACCCAAACCGCGGTTCCCTTTAGATACCCCATTAGAGATGTACAATTTCTCCACTAGAGTTTTTACGAGCATTTCCAAAAATGTTGATTAATGAAGATTGTAAGGAAAAGTTAATAGAAAATTAGATTTCGAAAGGATGATTCGTATTTCATTGACGGTTATTAAAATTTAAAACCGATAACGAGTTGAGATGCTTGTATTGATTAGTCTACATACACTAAACCTGGACAATTAATCTCTAGTAACTATTTTCTACTTAATTTAGGAAATCTAATCCTCTGATTAGTTACCCAATACTTACTAAAAACTAACATGTATAAGCCCAAATTTTATTTTCTAAATAATATTCCAATCCCAAAGTACACAGCCCATAATAGAAATTAGCCCACATTCTCTTCATTTGAAAGTCAGTTAAAAACTTCAAAAATTTGTTAACTCCATTGAATTGATCCTCTGAAGTGTTTGGCTAACTGGAGTCTCCTTCGTCTTCTCTAACAACTCCCCTCAAGCGAAAGGAGAGATTACTTCACTTTCGAGAAATGTCAATTCTTGGAGATACCTCCAAATTTGTTTAACAAGGGATTAATGAGCTTCTCTCGTGGCGATTCATGAATTGGCTTGCTTTATTGACTGTGAAAGCAATGTCAAAGCAATGTCAGATAAAGACGTAGCATGCTATCGCGGTCGTAAGCATATCCCTACGCAAAATATTCTTGTCGTGGTTGATTCCGATCTTCAATTTACGTATGTGCTTGGTGGTGAGGAAAGCACTGCTCGTGATGTTTTGATTCTTAACAATTCTATTGAGACGGGCAATATCATTAGTATTTCAAACAGGGCCGGCCCAAGAGACCAATGTCAAAGACCATCAATTTTGAGAATGTCACAATTTTTTTTTAGTATATAGTAGATATAAGCCCAATATAACTTTTTGGCCCAAACAAGTTTATCAAATGAGACATGAAATTTTCAAAGAGAAAGTATATAATTTTGTTGATGCGGAACATAATGCACAACCCGGAATCTCTCTCCTATTGATGGAGTTCGGTACAATTTAAATATTTTTCAAAAGACCCTCCAACAACATGTAAAAAATATTTTAACCTCATACACTCATCGTTACGCATAACGATTGAGCGAGTATTTGGTACATTAAAGGATCGATTTTAATATTCTTACGGGTAGTAAGCCTTTCTTTTGTAGATCCATATTATGATTGTGTGTTGTATACTTCGTAATTATGTTATTACCTCCGAGCCTGAACCTGATGGATGCGTACCCACCGAATAGGATGTGACTACAGCAATTCCCAAAGATATGAGACAAGAGCGAGAAGAGAGGACGTGAAGGAGTGGGTTCCAATTTGAGAGCAAGTCATCAAAAATATGTGGGCAAATTGTGTGGGTTAGATGATCTTTAAAAAATGTGTGTGTTATTTTTTTTTAAAAAACTAATATTTTGTATGTTAATTTAATGTCTGATATTTGAAGTTTTTATTATATATTGCATGTACATCTAGTATGATACATTTTTGTTATATTACAACTAAATTTTATTTAAGATTACAGACATGTCATTTTTTTAGAATATAAAGTAACGTATAATTTACTAATAAACACATGAAACTAATTTAACATAATATATAATATTATATAATGAACTATAATCATATGATTTGTGTATTTGATCAACACTCGTAACTACTTCAAAATACTTTCATGTTCGCTATACCGAAATTCCAATTTTTTCTCAAACAATCAGACAAATAATTATGCTTTCCAACATATTGTTCTAACATTAAAAATATATATATATAATAAGCCAACTTTAAAATATTTTATTCCTCATTTTTACTAATTTCACTTGCCAAACAGACCTTGAAGAGTCCCATTGGTATTTTAATGGATATGACGCGGATACTTTAAAAAACCGACTTTATCAGTATCGCCGTATTCGTATCATATCAAAATCATATATTTAAATATCGTATTTCCGTATCCGATACGTATCATCGTCCGTGCAACGCAGTGGATATCCAATGATCTAACAAATCAATCCAAAATCCAATAACCTGGTTCGGCCCATCCAGTAACCTGGCTCGACCCATTTAGAGACAGCCATTTTCTCTGGCTCAAATTATTTACACGCTCAATTTACTCAAAAAGGCCCGTGGTCTTTGTTTCCGAATGGGACGAGAACCAGGTCCAACGACTCCTCCACCCACTCCATCACTCTAACGACGTCCGGAATGTCATCGCGGGACCACGACGCAGCAGCGGCGCTGGCGCGAGCGGCGACGGCCTTCGACGGAACGGTGCTCGGTATCGGGTTAGCCATCTGCGCCGCCAGTTCATGGTCCAAGTTCTTCTCCACTTCGCAGGCGTTGCAACGGATCCGCGTCGCGCCTTCCTCTTCCATCTCTGATCTTCGATCCGTGCTCCAAAATGGAGATGAGAGTTCCGGCGGAGAGACGGGATCCAAGGAACGGCTTGTTGTTGTGCGTGGTCAGGTCCAGCCTCGCTCCGCTGCTAACATGGATGGAGGAAAAGGCGTGGTTGCTCTTGTCTCTCAAGGCTCCGGCGAACATGCCGTTATCATCCAACAGACTCAAACGGTACGAATCAGATAAAAATTAGGGACGAGCTTTACAATTAAGCTCTTAATTAGCTCAATTGAGCAATCAAACAACAAAATACAGAAGAAATTTATCAAATTGGTATCAAACCCTAAGATCGACAAAACTAAAAGCTCCTTTATACAGTGTCTATACAATGAATGGAGAGGAATCCTCGGATGGAGCTTCGATCTGCATGCTCTTTTAGCAAAATCATGGAAGGAACAAAGAACAAGCTCTTTCAGAGCGGTAATTAAATTCTAATAAACCATTTTTCCAAATCTCTACTCGTATAAAACACCAATTAATACCTCAATAATGTCCTAACAGGTACCATTTGTTATAGTCGAAACTGGTAATTGGTTCGTGAAAGATTATATTCACGTTAATTTAAATGGTTCTAATCACCCTTTACCTCTCACAACCGTGTACCACCAATTGCATCCGGTTCAAGCCACTCCTTTCACGTTATTTCAAGCTATTCTTGGTAATGGATATCCTGTAAGTATTCCATAAAACTAAATTACCGTTACTTTTAGGGGTATATATGATAAATATAAATTGGTGGTATTGCTTGCAAAAGGTTGCATTGCTGGACGAAGAAAAGATATTACCGGTTGGAAAGCAAATCACTGTCGTTGGAATTTGCGGATCTCAAGGCGAATCTCTCGAGATCAAGTCTTGCAAAGACCTCCCTTTTTTCTTGTAATATCCTATTTTCAATTTTCAAAATCATTTTTTTGTTCGACGAAAATAATTCAGGTTTTTTTTTTGGTTCGTCAGGTCAGAGATGACAAAGGATGAGATCGAGGCTGATTTGACTCTGACGACGAGGACTCTTTTATGGAGCGGGATTTTACTCGGAACCGTCTCGATTGGAGTACTTGGTTACGCAATTTACAGGTTTCGATTTTCATTTTTTCTAATTTTATAAACAAAAAATAAAAGACCGTTTTTATGTTGGTTAGGAATTGGGGGAGGTGGAAGGAGTGGAGAGAGAGGAGGGGGAGAGAGAGAGAACTGCGCAACCAATCGTCAGATCCTTCGAGTATGAACTCCGCAGAAGAGGATTCGGGCGAAGTACCAGATGGAGAGTTATGCGTGATATGTTTGATGAGGCGCAAGAGGTCTGCGTTTGTGCCGTGTGGCCATCTCGTGTGTTGCCCTCCGTGTGGCCTTGCGGTGGAGCGTGATTCCTATCCTAAGTGTCCTGTTTGTAGACAGAGTGTTCGGTCTTCAATTCGGATCTATGGTTCTTGAATCTTGAGGTACGTTTAGACACACTTTCTCACATAACCCTGCAAAATAGAAAATATCGTGTATGCCCCTACAAAATATAAGAAATGCCGTGTATAGATTCATATAGACCCCTCCTTTCATTATTTTATTCTTTTATTTTATACATATATTAATAAGAAAAGGGGTAGTTTAGGCAATTTTTTGAGAAATTAGAGAGGAGGGGCATTGCTGATATTTCTCATATTTTAAGGGTATTCATGATATTGCACTTTTTGGAATTTTATACATGGAATTCTGAGGTTTTGTAGCACTTGAAATTTGACATTTTTTTTTATTGCAGAGTTGTGGATTTTAGCATGATTTCTTGCACGAAGAAAAGAGGAAATATCAAATATGGGAATATTTTTGTTAGTTTTTTTCGTATATACTTTAAGGGGAATATCAATATATGTGATCTGTAACTGGCAATATTAGTGACAACGCTGTTTTTGTACATATTTGTTTGCTAATTAAAACAAGAAAAGGCTTATATGTAATGTATCAAAATTCTTTTTCTTCTTCGTATTTACCGTTATTCATTTTCGTTCAGCTTAAAAATCGATTTTAAGATTGATTCGGAAATCTTGAATTTTGCTTGGTTAAAATTTGAAATTTTGAACATTCTAGACTTAATACCTTCAGAACAGCCTAATCTATTTCTATTTCGATATTATTATTATTATTTGCAAAACAAATAATTTCGATATTATTAATGATTCCCCCCCCTCCCCACAAAAAAGCAAGTGGACAAATAAATTAATTAATTAATTAAAACTCAACTAGTCGTTTAAATTCAAAACTTTGGGGTTCTAAACGGTGCTCAATAAAGAGGCAAAAACCAATGAGAATTAATAGCCGTTGGACTTAGGAGCCAATGTCTCCAACGGTCAAAAACGCCTCCCTATTTAAACCTCCCCACCCAAGTCTAACACTCCTCAGATCTTCAAACCAATAATCCCACTACAGACAACCAAAGAGAGACAAATTCAACATGGCCTCAAAGCTTAAGAGCACTCTTTTTCGCTCATCTCTAAGCTTAATCCTTCTATTGCTCTCCTCAGCCTCTCTCGCCCCAATTTTCGTGCTCAGAAATCCTCCCACCTCTTTCGGGTGGGCCCTCGCTACCGTCTCGGCCATCACGCTTCTCTCTTCTCTCATCGGTTTCTACTCACAACTCACTCTCTACTGCTTCGTCACCCACATTTCCATAGCTCTCGCTTCGCTAGTAGGTCAAGTTTTAGGTTTCCTCTCTCTCTTTCTCCAACACAATTCGACTCGTTCTCTGATAGCCTCGCAAAGAGACAGTAAGGAAGTGTGGATCTTGATGTTTAGTTTGGAATTGAGCTTTGTTTGCATGGCTTTGGTCCAATGTTTCGTGCTCGTTTTGGGTTGCGTCGCGGAAAAGAGATGGAAGAGGCAGTGCGAGGAGGTGGAGCTAGGGAGAGACGAAACGGCTAAAAAGAGTAAAAGGACGGCACGTGTACAACAAGAAGAAACGGTGAACGCGAAATCCGAGGAGTCGAATGAAAATATGAAGGGCAAATATGGAAAATGGGCCAAGAATGATATCGAAAGGTGCTGAAGAATGAAGATAATCGTCATTTTATTTTAATCAATAAACTAGATAAATTTCTGGATCGATTATGTCATCGGCCATCATAGAGTGGCCAATATTTTTAGATTGGATATTATGTATTTATTTTGTTTGATAAATTAATTATTATTATTATTATTTATTATCTTGTGGGCGTACTGAGATTACAACAATATTAAATACAAAATTATGAAACCCGTATCCCCACCAAACACGATAAATTATTTACTCTATATAAATTACTTACTAGCCCCAAATTCAATGTTTAACCGCATTTTGTTTGTTCTCTGTTTCCTGAAACGACCCGTTTAGTTGTAAAAGCAACGAGTTGCTAACAACAAAGATGGAACTCAAAGCCATCAATCCTCCTGTAATCAAATCGTAAAAAATAATTCAAGAACTCAAGAAAAGTGAAAAGTGAAAAATTAATTTCAATTAATTTATAAAAAATAAAAAAATAAAAAAAGTGAAAAATTGTTGACCTGAAAGAGACGGTGACATGGCAAAATCAAATTGGGGAAGTAAAATCCCACCAGCAATAGGAATGGCAAGCATGTTATAAGCCACCGCCCATCCTAAATTCTGCTTCACCTTCATCATTGTTTCTCGAGACAAATTCAAAGCCTCCACCACCTACACATTAATAACATAATCACTTCATATAAAAGGGTATATTTGAAATAATAAAAAAGTATACTTGGAAAAGGCGATTGCGCAGTAGAATAACAGAGGAAGCATCGGAGGCAGCATTTTCCTTGGTTTCGTTTTGCATCGCAATTCCCACATCTGCAAGCGCTAACGACGGCGCGTCATTTATTCCATCTCCCACCTTCACAAAAAAATATATATATAATCACTGATAATGAAAAATAATTTTTAGAATATTAGTTTAGTACCATCGCGACGCGGTGACCAGAGGATTGGAGGCTCGAAATAATATTGGCTTTGTCTTGAGGAGAGAGAGAGGATTTTATGTTTTCATTTTGAATTCCAACCATTTCGCCCACACTTGCAACTGCCTCTTCCCTGTCTCCTGATAGCAGAATAACTTTCATTCCTTTCTCTTGCAACCTGCAAATTTAACATTTTACAAAAAACACCTTGTATTTTCTCATATTTACACAAAAAATAATAGATACCTTTGAACGGTAGATTTTGCATCGTCGCGAAGCACGTCCGAAATGGCAATGGCACCGATAATCCCTTCTCCTTCGCGCCCAACGTACACAACCGATTTTGATTGGGACAGATCGGTTTTCGATCCGATTCCTAACCGGGTTTCGAGATCCGCAACCCGGGACAGATCCGCTTTTGCTTCGAACAGTGCGTGGACCCAGTTGAGAGAACCGACCGCGACTATACACCCGTCCACCTCGGCCAAGCAACCCGAACCCGGTTCGGTGAGTTGACCTCTTGTACTGGAGATCTCCAGTTGCATCGACTCTGCTTTGTTGATTATCGCTCTGGCTATTGGATGAGACGCTGTTTTTTCCACCGAAGCTGCTAAGCGAAGGATTTCTGATTCTTTGTATGAGAGAGAAGATGACGAAGAAGAAAAAGACGAAATTGAGGTGACCACTGGCTTTCCTTCTGTTAGAGTTCCTGTCTGACAAGTGGGACCACCAAGAAAAAAAAATTCAATTTGGTTTGTTTTATTAATGATAAGGGGATGATTTATACCTTATCGAGAACAAATGTATCGACTCCAGAGAGCCTTTCCAAAACATCGCCTCCTCTAATAAGCAATCCATTTTTAGCCCCTAGTTCCATTGTCAACAAAATTTTATGAAATTTTTGTAATTTTTTATAAATTGAGGGGGTTATTTGAAAATCGAGAATTTACCAAGAGAGGTGCCGATGAGGATGGCGGTAGGAGTGGCTAAACCCAGTGCACAAGGGCAAGAAACTACCTACAAATTTCAAATAATACAAATTATATTTACTTATTTTTATATTTATGTCTTTCATATATTCATGCAATATAAGAATGAATAATATGTATGCTTACTAAGACATCGATAGCTAGTTTTAAGCTCAAAAGGAGTGAGCTTCCTTCAGGACCCGAAATATCGTTCAATAATACATCTGGAAATATATCGGTTCCAATACAATACCTAATTTCAAAAATAATAATGAAAAAATGAATTTGTTTAGAGAAAAAAAAAAAAGGTATTTTTTAAGTTTTGTAGTAACAAAAGGGAAATTTGCAAAATAAACCCTGAATTATTCCTAAATCACAAAACACCGTAATAAAATGCAGCAGTTTTCCTTTGTTTTTGTTTTTTTGCAATTTAGGAATAACTCAGGGGCCTTTTTGCAAATTTCTCTCAGTAATAATAAAGACATAAAAATGTACCAAAAGGAAAAGGTAGCCAATGCGAGAGACATGACAGTGTAAACAAAAGGGCCAGCAATTTTATCTGCTAGTCTTTGAACCGGTGCTTCGCGCCCTTGTGCCTCTTCGACCTGAATTAATTTCACAATTACTAATTATTTAATCAAATTAAATATATCATAAATTAATAATTAAACTTATTATGATTATTTATTGCTACTAACCATGCGAACGATCTTTGCAATCGTGGATAAAGCTCCTGTTGTTGTAGCCTCGATCCTCAATGGCCCGTCCTATCATGATCATAATATAATAAAAAAATCCATAGCTTAATACAGGGGCATCTGTGATATTTTTCATTTTTTAGGGTTTAGGGTTTAGTATACTGTACCCAATTTACAGTTCCAGCAAAAACAGATAAACCAGTTTCTTTAAATACAGGAAGAGATTCGCCAGTAAGCATTGATTCATCTACGTAACTCTTTCCTCTCATTATTTTTCCCTGTATTAAAACAAATTATTATAATATAAGAAAGAAAATAATAAATGGAGTTCTCCAGTGAACATACATCGACAGGTATGGTCTCTCCAGACAAGACCAAAACAGAGTCTCCAGTTCGAACTTCGTCAACTGGGACTTCGATGCTGATTGCGTTTTTACTAATAACACTATCTGACGAGTCGTCCTCTTCTGAAGAGGAACTAACCACTAATCGCGATTTTGGAGACAATAAAGACTGCAAAATTAAAAAAAAATTTAGTAAAGACTCTTATGAAATGAAGATTTTTAAAAAAATTTAATTAAATTACTATGAGTTCGTTCATATCGCTAGAGGCTCTGAGGCGAGCTCTTTCTTCAAGAGACCGTCCCAAAAGAACAAATCCAAGAAGCATTACCTGAATGCTACAAATTGATTCTCTTAGCTCTCAAATTGAAATTTATTTATAATTTAAGGATTATTTTGTAAATTGGCTATTTGTGAAAAAGACTAACCGGCTCATCGAAAAAGGATGCATCCCATTCTAGTTCTGGATTTAGTAAAGAAACCTTCACAAAAATCATAAATTAATAAGAAAAGTTAAAAATTAAAATAAAAGTAAATTTATTTACTTACCGTGCTGATCATAAATGCAGCGATGGATCCGAATCCAACTAGAGAGTTCATATTAGGTGAGCCCTGTTTGAATGCTCTAAGTCCATCAAACAATATATCTGCATTTCATTTATTCAAATAAATATACTATTTCAGTACAACCTAGAGAACAATACAGAAATTAAAGTATTTTATCTGAAGATAATTATAAGAAGAATAAATACCTCTACCAGGTCCAAACAAGGAAATCGAGGCAATAACACATTTGACATAAGAATTGTGCAACAATTCCAAAATAGACCCTAGATTTTACACAATGTCAAGTAATTAAGCACAAATCAAAATCTTGTTATACACATAATCTCATGAAAAAGGTGAAAAATCGAACTCACCATGGCCGATGTGAATACCAACAGAATGGAGGAGATGAGAAGTGTGGGACCCGCAGCACAGCGCGACAAGTGTCCATGCAAATATGACCTTGTTTCGGCTCTTTAGTAAAAGCTCTTCTTTTCTCGCAGCCATCTCTTTCCATTTATTTACATTCTCTGCCACTCCCGATCCTGATCTCTTCTTTGATGGGAATCCACAGTCCGTTAATCTTTTCGCTAGCTCCTCGGCTGCTTCCTCCTGTTTAATTGCGCAAAGAACAGTACAATTGACCCTTGATTGTTACATAATTTCAATTCTGTATGAAGTACAAATAATGTGAATTGTCGTAGAAATAGTACCAGAGATTCAGACTCAGGGCGGAGCCGTACGGCCGCCGTCTCGGCCAGCATGTTGACGGCAGCAGAATGGACGCGTTGATCTGTCAGAAGAATCGTCCTTACACGTGAGGCGCATGCACCGCACATCATCCCTTCCACATCAAGCAATACCGAAGAGCTTTTCTTCGCCTCTTCAGCAACCACAGACCCGCCGATCTCCACGGCAGCGCTTGCCTGGACACGGAGCACATTTTCCCCCGAATAGCGGCGCCGCAGTATAACCGTCTGGGTTATCCTGCTGAATTGGAGTTTCGCTTTAGGATTTGGAGAGAGGGAGAGGCGGAGTAGAGTGGCAGTCGCCATTGTTGAAGATGGGGAACCGGTGAACTTTGTGGAGATGTAAAAAAGGGAAAGAAGACAAGGAAGGAGTGGCCCGGATTTGAAGTAGAAGTCTACTTTGTCTGACGTGGATGGATTAGATTGTTGACAGGTAAGTGGTGTAGGATATGACTATGAGGGTTACTGTCTGTGTGGAGACAGAGAAATGGGATTTATGACCACATGTTCCTCGTGCGAATGGATTATTATTTATTATTGATGATTTGTTAGTTGGATTTCATTTATTTTTGTCAGTGGATTTAATGAAGGGAAATTTTACTTTGCTCCATATTTCACCACCATACTATTTTTATCCCAAGTCTCAAAAATATGCATATGAAAATTAATCATCGAATTATTCTCGTATTTTGACGTGGATACAAATCCGTCCACTTTAATTTTAACATTCGCAAGTCCAATTATTCCGCTCCTCTTTTCTTCATCTTTTTTCCTCTATTTCTCTGTTTAAAAAATATATAACATTAATTTATTTTCTCTGATTTTATTTTATGTCGTATGAATTTGCCAAACACATGTATGCACAAAATAATACTTTCAAGTATTTTTCATTGACGAAGAAAAAATTATAAAATATTTGTCTACATCATATAATATAATATGTAAACACTGACAATTTACAGCAAAATCCTAACAATCATCTTTGATATTGAATTTTACAAGCTTATCAAATTATATCAATCATTAATAAAAGAAAATTAGACTGTCATCAAACACACCATCTCGTTGTTGATGCAAATTCCCGAGACATGTTAATTGAAACGATTAACAATTTAATTAATCAATAATTAGCATGTATCTCATAATTAATAGATATTAATTCACGATAACATGTTAATTTGTACAGTTAATTATTCTAATTAACATGTCTGGAAATTCGCATAAAAAAATAAGGATGAATTTGAGGGCTCATGTCAAACCTAATCAATTAATGGCCTCACTGCCCCCTCTCAACCACTGCATGTGTTTTAAAGGTCACTCTTCCTAGACTTTCATCCATTTATTTCAATTTTAAAGATAAAATTCATCATAAATTCATCAATTTTACATAATTGAACCTAATTTGTGATTTGTGATAGGGGAGTTCTATCGTGCACCTTTTTTTAAAAAAAAAAATGAGTATTTAAAATGGTGTATGATAAATTTATGTTTTATGGATATTTTTTTTTTAATAAACAATACAAATTTCCTATTTAACTATTATTCATAAATAAATACATTTGAAAAATTATCTTAAAAAATTATTAATTGCTAATTATTCAAAATATCCTTGAAAAAGAATATATCATAAGAAAAAAATTTGTATGATAAAACACCCCTTTGTGATATACCACAAAAATAGCATTTATAGAAATTAAACGGTAAAAAGGACAATAGGGTGAAGTGGTGTGAGGGATTGATTGTTCGAGAAAGGAAAACATCTGAATTATTTCAGTATTTGAAAAAAAAACTCTTAAATGTATTTTCTGCCTCGAGAATCATAACTCGCTGTGTACACTACTACAAATCCCCCGAACAATTAACCCGAAAAAAAGACTGATTATCAAAGCTTAGACTCCTGAGAATCTAGCAAGAAGTCAACAAGGATTTGATTAAATCGTTTCGAATCCTCTTGGTGCGGTATGTGACCGGTTTTTGGCAATATCTCCAACCTCGTTTTGTCGCCGAGCTTTCTGTTTCATATAAAGCCGTAATTATTAATTACCACATTTCTCTGATAAATTTAAATTATAAAATTTATATTTCCTGTATATAGTAAATATTTTGGGGTGAAATTGGAGCACTTACTCTTTCACCTTGTATGCCTTCTCAGAAGGGAAAATTTGATCACCCTCTCCCCATATCACTAAAGTGTCCTGAATTTTTCAAAATTTTTTGTCATATATATTAATTTGAAATTACAAAAATTATAATTTACCTGTACGAGAGGAACAAGTTGAAAATCCTTTGTCCCTATAACCAATCCATGAAATAGCTCCAGCTTTTTCTCTCTATTTTCGAATACATGACTCTAGAAAAAAAAATCGAACCTCGATAAATCAACCAAATTGTTCAAAAAAAAAAGTGTTACTTGCACTCTACATTCAAGATATCGCGAAGAAGGAAATTAGGCGTGAACTTAGGAGGCCGATATGCGGTGAGCCCGAGAAGAATCTTAACATGTTTAATGTCTTGAGGAAGCATCAGATCAGCCAGATTGTCGACCCCGCAACGTGACATCAGCGCCTTGTCATCCTCCTCTGATTTGAGCAAGTCCGAGCTGGCGAACACCACCCGTTTCACCCGTTCCGGCCCAAGCATTTGTGCCATGTGGTATGCTACGAATCCACCGTAGCTTGTTCCTGCCACTGACACCTGGCGGTCAGCCAGGCCTAGCGCGTCGAGCAGATGAACCAATGCTTCGGCCTGATGAGTTAGGCCATTCGCAATTCCAAATTAGTTCAATATCATTTCCATTTTTAGCTTTCAAATAATTTTTCCTAGTTTTGGATATAATGGGAATTTATCATATTTACCCTTCTACAAACCAAAATATCACATTTACCTTCCGAAAATAAAAATATCATATTTACCCTCGCAAAATCTTATCATAAACTTGACAAATTTTTATTTAACATCAAATTAGCAATTTCGATCAATTTTAAAAGGGTAAAAATGATAATTTTACTTTTTAAAGGACAAATATGTTTTTAATTATTGCAAAACCGGTCTAATTTTTAAATTTTAAGATGAATACCTGAAAAACTTCGGAGCGGAGAGACGAGGAAGTGGAGGAGCCACCAAGGAAAACAAGATCTGGGACGACCAGATCAAAATGTCGACTGAGCGGTCCGACTTGAGAACTCCAGTGCCAGATGGCATGTGGGCCGAATCCATGTATCAGTAAAAGTATAGGTTTTGAGTTTTGATTTTGGCTTGAAATCTTGTTTGATTCGTTCGAGATTGGCAAGGAGGAAGGAATCCAGCAGTGGACCGTGGTTTCGGAATCGACTGAGACGGTGTGCGATCTAAGTCCCGCAGCAGTGAAGGACCAGCGAAGCATGGAGTTCATTAGAGAGACTAGACCGAACCCCATTTTGATATTTGAGAGAATTCAATGCAAAATTATTGCAAATTGCAAGTTTTAACACAAAAATGGGGAAATTAAGTATAGTGTGTGTTTGGGGTTTGAGTGTTAGGTATGTTAATGGTTGAGGTAGGTTATCTATCGTTGTAAAAAAAGGGATTAAATTATTAATTAAACAAAATTGGTTTGTTTGTTAAGCTGAATATTGGAAAAATATTTTCCATTTGTAAAGTACTGAATTTTAGTTTTAGTTTAATTATTTCATGCAATTTTTGCGAATATATCTCGGCACAGTGATTTGTTACGCATATAGGTTCAGAAAAATTGTCGCGATAAATCTCGATTCGTCTGTAATGAATCATTGATACTTTACAGGCATTAAGTAAAGTGGAAAACACTTTACTGAAAGAAAATTGAATTGATACTGAAGTTTGCTTGAATTTTGGAGTCCAAGTAAAGATTTGATAATATTTCTCAGGAAACCCATGATTATTATTATTATTATTTAGGTAATTATTTACTTAGTGCAGGTCTACTAGAGACACTTAGGGATGTAATATTATATATGTACAATATAGTGGGAGATTAATACACAAAATCAAGCAGATTTTTTGTGAGGCAAAATGAACTGTTGAATGTACTTGCAAACTTCTCTTGGTTTTTCTATTTGAAGTGCATGACCAGCATCCTTTATTATCTCCAGTTTTGATTTGTCTCCTAAATGTCTGTTTAAAATTTCGAAATATAAACTATAAAGACTCAAAATATTTTTTACTTATTTTAATTCATAAAAAGAAGATATTGAACCTTTGGAGTTCATGAGCAAGATCTACAGGGAATACTTTATCCTGATTGCCCCACAGGATCAAAGTCTCCTGTGTAATTCATAAATAAACAAATCAAATTGGTTAAAAGGAATTTATCATTTTATTTAATTGAGGGTTAATTAATTAATTTTGATTAATTTTGGACCTGAGGAAGGACAGGGAGGGGATAAATACCAGCTCCATTGTTAATCAATTCTTTGAGGAGCTCCACTCTTTCATTTCTCTGATCCATATATTTTGCCTGTGATATATATACACCAATTATGAAATTCCATGTCGATGTGTCCTTGAAGATAGAAGAATATTTTCATAATTTAAAAAGGGTATCAACGATATTTCATGTTTGGAGGGGTATGGTGAAATAGTACATATCATTAATGAAACTTAATTAGTGGAGATCGCACTAATGTTAAAAATGAAAGGAACAAGGAAGGATTGTACGTATGAGAGAAGGGATTTATAGGAAAAGACAAGAATGGCTTTGAATTTAATATATCTACCAACTACAAGAGGAAAATAAACTATTATATAGAAGGAAAATGTTGGACATACCCCATCTCTCTCCCCACATCCTTGATGAGTTGGATATGATTTAACACCTTAAAAATTAATATTTTAATTCATGATTTAACATCTTAATTGTATGTTCAATCATAAATTAAGATAATTAAATCATATTAAGATGTTAAATCATGTTTTGCGTGTTAATTTTGAAAGTGTTAAATCATATCATAGTCATCAAGGATGTGGAGGGAGAGTAATAGAGAATGTACATCACTACTCTATAGGACAGGAATACAAGGATTTGTGGATGTAGTGGAGAAGTATGATAAGCTAACATGGCCTCCCATTTCTAAGTTGGCCCATCAATAATAGGCTAACTATACCACTCTTGTATTAGTCATGAAATATTTTTTAATAAGTCGTATTATATAATAAGATAAGATGTGTCGAGAATTTTTATCTTGATGTTGATATACACTTAGCTCTCAAAAAATGAGGTGGTTTCATATTTTAATTGTTAATTAATTGTTTTTGGTTAATCCTTCGTCCTTTTCCGAAATTAATTGCAAAACAATGCAACTTGTTAATATCTCAATATTTTAATTGCCCTATAATTTGTCCAATTGCAGAACTGATGTATCGGTGTATATAACCAAGTATGCACCGAGTGCATGCAATAGTGCTCATATTCATAACAGGCTAACAGCCAAAGCAAACACCATTGTCAGAGATATTCGCATCGGTGTTGTTAGTCCCACAGTACCGGGAAACAAACACTCAAACGGACAATTATCTTCTCCGTTCCCTAAATGGACATCTCCATTTCCTAATATTATCTTATTTTATTGTGATGTCAAATTAATTCAATTCAGGGGTTATATATTATTCCCTGAATTATTTTTGGAGTTCGGCATGTGAGTTAATTAATAGTACTAATCAACCCACTTAATTAACTTTTGTCATCTCATCAAAACTATTTTTTGGAGTTTGGGGGGCAAGTATATTTTCCCATTCAATTTTATCTGAACAATTTTTTAGCATATTTAGTATTTACTATCATTTTTGTATTAAATATGTATTGTTGATAAGTAATTGCGAAAAAATTGTATACACCAGAGATCTCCATTTGATTGAAATGGAGGCATGAAGAGATATCAAGAAACTGAGATAACAGTTGTGTGGGGGTGTGTGGGTGTGTGCGTCAGTAAGACTAACCTGGATGAAATCACGGAGGTAGAAGTCCGGCATCCAAAGCGGCGGCCGGTACATGGAGCGGAGGACGAGGATCCTCAAATCCGCTGGTTCCTGAGGGCATAGTATCTCACTCACATCTCTGCCTTCCTTCCCCGCTAATTCCTTTCTAGCTTCATCGCTCGCACAAACTCCAGATGTCAGCACCACCATCTTCTCCACCTGATCTCTCGCCACATCGGATCCCATCCTATACGCTACGAATCCGCCGTAACTGATCCCTACTACACTGTACTTCTCGATTTTTAGTTGTGCCATTGCTTGTGCGATGCATTGTGCTTGGAATTGGACCGAGCGATCAGGTGAACTCGATCTTGATTTACCAAAGAAGACGAGATCGGGGATGTAGAGATTGAACGAGCGGGATAGATGCCTAATCTGGGGGTTCCATTGCCACTTGGCGTCGCCTCCAAAGCCATGGATTAAGACAAGAGATGGCTTCGAGCGCCGGTTTCGGAAAGGTGTCCAGATGTGCATGGAAGTGTGATCATCAGCACCCGAGGAGCTGGCGAGGAGGATTATACGGGGAATGAGGTGATGGTAGAGGAATAAGAGGGTTAAGAGGAGGTCTTGCACGTAGACGATGCTCAGACGGCGGAAGATCCGGGCGGCGGAGAAGGTAATAGCTGTGAAGGTCATTTTTGTTTGAGAGAGAATAGAGTAGCTTCGTGGAGTGAGGCTGAGAAGAAGCTGGTCATTTATTTATATAGTTTTTTTTTTTGTTCTGCTGTGGCACTAATGTATGCAGTTATTTATGTTGCGTCTCGCATGGAACAAAAATAAATGAATTAAAAATTACAATTTTATTTTCGATGAATTCTAATTTGTTTAATGTTAATTTCTGGGACAATTAAATTAACTGAGTTAATTATATTTATTTTGTTAATGTCACTATCCAAATAAATTAAGTGAGTGCACGACAAAGTATAGTGTTCTTTGAAGTCATACTAAAACTAAAAAAGTTTTTTTTTTTTTTTGCCTTTTCACTCTAATTAAGAATGATAGTTAAATTAGAAGGGAAAATATTTTAGGCAAATATTATTCTTCTTAAATTAATTTTATATTTAAGTAAATATCAGCCTGACCAACAGGGGCAGATCCAGGATTAATATATAAAGGAGGCCGAAATAAAAATAAAAAAATCAAATTATGTGGTTTGAAAGTCTTGAACTCAAGACCTTTCTCCCAAACATCAAATTTATCACTAGACTACTCCAATTTTGTGAAGTATAAACAAATTTATCAAATTTATTACTTTCCAAACGAACAAAATTACCTTATTTTTTTGCTAACACATCGGTTGTTAATTTCAAAACTAACCAAGGACGGATTTACGAATCTCGTCACTTTCAATAGTGGCAGAGTTACAGATCTCGCCAATTACTTATCAATAATCATAATTAAAGACCAATCAGATTCTAACCTTGATTAAGAGAGTGAGTGAGAGAGAGAGAGAGAGAGAGAGAGAGAGAGAGAGAGAGAGAGAGAGAGAGAGAGAGAGAGAGGAGTTTGCAATCCCGTCTGGCGGAATTTCAAATTCCGTCAATCTGCACGGATGGGACGTTTCCTCTGCAAATGCGTAAGATTCGACGGGAGTGGGAATCCCCTCTATTTCCCCGCTCCTGTATATCCTCATTTCCTTTTCTCTCCTCCATTCTCTTCTTTCCTTTGTTGTTTTTTTCCTTCTTTTTCTCCGGCCGAGGTTAGGAGTTTACTTCTCTTTTTACATCCCAAAATTGATATTTTTTGTTATTTCCTTCTTGTTTAAAGTGTGTTTTGCGTTTATTGTGTTGTAATGAGAGAATTTGGTTGGCGTTTTTTTTCTTCTAAACCCTATCTTTTTTTTTCATTCTTGTGCTTGCAAAATCCTAGTTTTTTTCTTCATTTGAAATCAAGGTATACTTTCTTTCTGTAGGGGAATATCCCCGGCCCCGGGCCCGCGCAGCGGATATGTAGGCCCGGTCCAGTTCCCCGATTCCCGAGATCACGCCACGACTTCGAGGGTACGATGCAAATAGAAGGTTAGATCTTTACCGGTGCAAAATTGATTGCACACGAAGGGTTGATCGCTGCCTTCTTTCTCCTGTCACGTTGGTGACAATACGCGCGTCCCACACCACGCGTCTTTCACCGCTCGTTGACTTCGCCGATTCGCTTGATTTCATCTCCGACTCAATCTACTCGTCCGAATCGATCACAATCGTGAGAGCCTCAGTTGTTGCTCCTCTACGTGTATCCACCTTGAATCGCAAGACTTCGGTCACGGATGCACCTGCCTAGACGATGCACCGGTGAACTTGCTTAATCGAATTGATTCTCTAAACCGTAAAACACCTTTTCACGGTTTCTCTCTTTTACACCTTTTCACTCTCTAGAAATTTGTCTCACAATTTTCTGGATAATTCTGAATGAATTGCTTGGTTGAGATGAGAGAGAAAATCCTATTTATATACAATAGGATCAGGATTAGCCAAAAGGCATGTATATCCAATATACACCCTCTCACACAGAAAACTGCATGAACCTGGTCAGTATTCTGTCCGGACGAAATTGATAAATTTCTCTGACAGAAAATCAACCAACACGAAAGTTGTAGATAATCTCATTATCTACACGACCCAATTTGTCCCAGCCCAATTGGAGTTCGTATGCAAAAGTTATGACTGTTTTACTAACTGTATGTCATACTGTTGCACCCTTTCGGTATTTCACAGAAACGACACTTATACTTCGTTCATATGAAATATATTTCTACATGAAGGTTATAGATAATCTAATTATCTATCTTACCCAATTTGAACCATTCAAATCGGATTTTCCTACTGAAAGATATGGCTACGAATGTACGACTACATTCGTTTATCCTTGTGTACACTTTTACGGTTGATCCTGAAACTGTATTTCCTTCACTTTCTTTCTTTGTTAAATGAATGTAATCTAGACTATAATAGTTGTAGTAGTTATGTTAATTTCGAATTTTATTATATATTTTCGGGTTAAAGTAGTGTAATTTAGGATATAATAGTTGTAGTAGTTAATGAAAAATATGAGTTTTTGTAACTCAAATTAGTGTAATTTAGGATTGAATTAGTTTAATTTTAGATGAATTATAGTGTAATTTTGGATGAATTTATGATAAAAATTAGTTTTGTGCATGTTAATTAAAATTATTTTAAAAATAATTAAAAATAATTTTGAATTATTTTAGGGTTTAAAAATAATTAAGGTTTGGAAATAATAATTAATAATAATAATTAGAAATAATAATTCCAAATAATAATTAACAATGATTTAAAATAATTAGGGTTTACATGTTAATTAAAATTATTTTAAAAATAATTAACAATAATGAAAAATAATTTTGAATTATTTTAGGGTTTGGAAATAATAAATAATAATAATAATTAAAAATATATATTTTATAATAAAAATAATAATTAATAATAATTTAAAATAATCAGGGTTTGGAATTAATAATTAATAATAATAATTAAAAAAATATATGTTATAATTTAAAATAATTACGATTTGCATGTTAAATGACGGGATTTGTGAATCAGTCAATTACTGACAGTGACATGATCAGCCAAATTATTTTTATTTTTTATTATTTAAATCAATTTTTATAATTAATTAAACTAATTGTCATCTGATTAAGAAAAACGAGAATTAGTAACTAACAGGATCGGCAATTCCGCCAATTTTGAAAGTGACGGGATTGGAAACCCCGTCTTTGGTTACTTTGGAATTAAGTTCAGTGCGTGGTTATTTTTGGGGTAAACATTGGAAACTTGGTTACATATAAAGGGGAAATTTCTGGTATGTCCCTCCAAAAACCAAAAATATCATATTTGTTCCTTCAAAATTACTAATATCAAATTTAACCCTCTAAAACTTAATTTATATCAAATTAAGTCAAAACTAATAAATCTGTTAAACTTAACAGAAAAATAATACAATTACCAATTTACCCTTTGTGAGCTTCACCCAGGCCTTTCTTCTCCTAGCAATTCACCCTGAACTTACGCCTCTTCTCCTTCTCCATGGCAGCGCCTCTTCTTCTAGCGAACTTCCATGGACCATGGCGAAGCTTCCTTGGCCCCTCTTCTTCTACCAATTCTTCCATCGCTCATCTTCTTCTAGCAAACTTTACTGGCTCCTCTTCTTCGCGAAGCTTCCTTGGCCCCTCTCCTCTAACGATTCTTCCATGGCTCCTCTTCTTCCCGTATGAGCACGGACAAATCGAACTAGTCTCTTTGGGAAGCTTTCCAATGCGATTACAACAAGTATTCTCTCTCTAATTCGTTTCAATTCTCTCTCTGATATGCTTTAAATCATTCGACGGAATTTAGTTTAATTAGACTGTAATAGGCTTAATTGAAATATGGTCAATATGGAATTGGATTATGTTCTATTAGACTTAATTCGGATTGATTTTCAATCATACTTAGTCAGGATTAATTAAGGTTTAGATATAATTAAGATCGATTATAAATTTATATCGCCCTTACCGCGAAATAGATCACCACTGTATTGAATACATTCAAGACGTGCTATCTTCTTCTTCATCATCATTAATCAAGGAAGCAAGTAATGAATTCAATCGAGAAAATGAAGAGCACTTTGAAGTCGGCAGCTTTGTGGGAGAATATGAAGCACTATCTCAATACTGATGGTCGTCCTCTCCTACCAGCTCAATATTGCTCGTAAGGTCTTATTCCTCTCCTTATTTGATTGATTTGTGTATTTCTTGAATTTATCTATTTGTCCGAACAATATCTGAATTGGGTTCTTTTTGTTTTTAATTTTTGATTAACAAAAGATGGGCATCGAATGCGCAAATAGGATCGATTATGATGGGATCGGTGATTTTATTACATAAACAAGGATGTCAAAAGAAGGAGAAGAAAGAAGATCAGATTTTAGGTCTCTCTTTTCCTCACTTTCTCTGACATTTTTTTCGAGATTTGATAATTAATCAATGAAATTTTGCGTTTTCTAATTATTTTGCTTAATAGATGAATTTTGGAGCTATGGAGCTTGTTCCTTCAATGGGCTTGGAGTTCTGGAGCTATGCGTTTAATTGTATCAAAATTGAGTTTATACATACTTTCACAAGTTTGACCTAATTTTCATCATTTCTTGAAACATAGTCTAAATTTGCTAGCTGGTACCAGTTTTTCAAATGACTTCCTCGAAATAAACATAACAAACCAAATTTTTGGTACCATAATGAAATGCCTTTCTCTTAAAAAAGAATGAAATGAAATTTGCCCCATTTATTTATTTAATAGAGATTACAATGTTTCCTACCAACCAATCCAAAGATCAAGGATAAAAGATGAAAACCGAATCGACGAGCTCCTCGTGACTTCTCTAACTCATGCAATATTTTTTTCTCAGGACCATAATATGAATAGGAAAAACTAGATGAAATGAAAATGAAGGATGAGCTCTTGGAGTGTGAAGAGTAGAAGATGAAAAGGCACTGAAAAAACAAAAGAAAATAGAAGTGGGTTTTATGGACTGCATGATTTTTAGAAAATGAAGGGTATTTTAGTCATTTAAATTTATAATTTATGATTAAGTAGAGTTAACAAATACTAAATTATGATCGGTTGGATGAAAAGTTAACCATTTGGACAAATTTGATATTATATAAGTTTTAGATGGATTTATTTGATAAATTTTGAGTTTGAATGGATAAATCTGTTAGTTTTTTTTGTTTTGGATGGACAAATTTGATATTAACGGTTTTAGAGAGACAAATATGATATTTTGTGTTTTTGGAGGGACAGACAAGAAATTTCCCCACATATAAAAATGCTCCTTGCCTTCATCAAACTTCACATTTTTTTTTAAAGTTCTATTGCTTATTTTAAGAAACAAAATGATATTTAACAAATTGGAAAAATTATGCTCTTCTTTTTTATTATAATCATGCCATGCATAACAGCCATTAGCAATAGCAATAACTTCAAATTATATGATTTGGCAAACAATCTTTTGTTGGTCAAAATTATGATATTATTTTTTTTTATTTTTTTTTCCAAAAATGCCCTTAGTCTAAAATTGTGATATTATTAAAACCAATAATTGTGATAGCTTTTAATATGATGGAATTTTATTCCTTTGATTTCGGTTTTAATTTTCGGAAGAAATGATTAAAATTATAACTGCCAACTTTCTTTTAATTTCGGTTTTAATATTTGAAAGAAATGACTAAAATTATAACTACCAACATTCCTTTGATTTATGTTTTAATTTTTGGAAAAATGATTAAAATTATAACTACCAACATTCTTTTGATTTCAGTTTTAATCTTTGGAAGAAATGATTAAAATTATAACCGCCAACATTCCTTTAATTTCGATTTTAATCTTTGGAAGAAATGATTAAAATTATACCTGCCAAATAATAAATTCATTTTCAATTTAATCTCATCAATATTTATATTGTTGGAATATCATGAAGATTAACTTTCTCCCACATTTGGTTCATGGGTCAAACGCATTTTGTTTGCAACAAAATAAATTGTACGTAAAAATAGTTTCAATTTCACTGAATAACTGTCAAACTTATTATGCCGACAAGCATATACAAGCAAATAAAACAATGTCACTAGTATTTTATTTTATTGATACGAAGAAACAGTATTACCAACTACATGTGATATGTTAAAACTTATTCATGCACCAATTTTAACTCAAATTAATTTTCTTAAATTATTTCAAATAATACTTCAAAGTATATATTTTTCTTTTAATAGAAAGTTGTGTTGTATTCTTTTATAAAATTAATACGTGAAGTTTGATGAAATTATCTCTTCAGTATTAAAATTGGATTTTGGAAATATTGTAATTGTAATCATATATGAGTACATATAAGTATTCTGATTTTGAACATCTTTAATGATGTTAAATGTATTCATAGAGAATACTAATTTCTAAAATATTGGTCAAGTGGATATTTATTTAAATATACATTAATTTAAACTAAAATAAATTAATAAATATTTTGTCTAAATTGGCTTGGGAATTTATTTTGAGAAATTCCTAGAGTGCCTAATTAAATAATTAGCATATGCATTAATTTGATTCAAATATAATTATTGATCTGATCAATCAATAAATTATGAATCTTTAAATAAATAGGCACATACTTGTTAAATACAAAATTGTACAATAATAAATAAATTGTGATATCACTAATTTTGTAAATCGAAAAAAAATATATATTTCGATAATAGATACTACAAGATCTAGTTCATCGAGGGGGGTGAGATTTATGCTCATATAATCGTCACCAGAAGTGGGGTCCCTACCATTGTGGCTGGCTGGTCCGGACAAATGGTTCAAGGGGTGAACGAAGCGACTGATGTGACATTTTCGAAGCACTGTTTTAGACTCGAATGTCTGTGCTCATCCCCATGGTGAAGTGCTTCAAGGTGATGGTTAAGTTGAATATTATCATTCTTAATAATTCCAAAAGAAAATATACATAAAAATGTATATATTATATTAAATAATTTAAGGAGTATATCCGCGACTAAATGATACAGGCAGAATAATAATATATTCTCATGAAAATCAAGGTTAGCGTATGGCCATAAATGACGTACACCCGCAAAAGCACCAATGATTTTTTCCTACTATGTGTGTGATTATAGAAGATTGGTTGAACGACGCATGATTTCAAGACATAGTTCACCATGGAGTCTCGATCCTATATGATCAACACTAGTGTGGGTTCAAGGCTACGTCCATCCATAACGATGCATAGCAGATACCGAGTTTTGGAGAAACTAATTGACAATCTATATATTTAAAGTTTTAAAATTGAGGGCGAATGTTGTATTATTTTGTTATAAATAATACTTAAATTTTAAAACTTAATATATTTACTCCAATATTAATTATTGGATATTTGATCTCTGTGCATATGATATGCATTAGATTATAGAAAAATAAAATCACAAAATATTCTAACTGTTGTAGAATATAAAAAGAAGATTTATTAGAGGTTAAATGAAATTAAGAGTATTTGACTCTCTTGATTTATTTGGGCAATCAATGCATTCGGTTTTGTCCAAATAAAATTGTATGTTACAATTCTCACTCATTAATTTACCCACCCCTTATTTTGTATCTATCTTTGAGCCTTCTCATGAAGCCACATTACCATGCTTATCATTATTATCAACCATTAGATTGTGTGATGTGGCTTCATAATATGCATTAATATTATATTTGATCATTTAAGACATGCATTTTGTATGATTATTTTTAAGTATTAATTTGAACCATTATATGTAGTGATGTGGTTTAATCTCAATCATTTATTTTTTGTTAGATTTTTTGAAGATCATATTTTGTGTAGTCATTTATGTGTTATTATTTTACACCATGTTTTAAGCATTCTTAGAAATCCACTGTTGGTTAATTCTAACCTAGAGGGGGGTAAATTTGGCAATCTAACTTATACTTAGTTTAGATTTAACCTAATTTACGGTGCGGAATAAATAATAATTTAGATGATAAAGATGATACCGTACAAACACTTTGACACAAGATGTTTGTTTACGAAGTTCGGTAGGTGGTTGCGTTGTAGCTTTAACTCACCCTTTACTCGCTTAATTGACCGATTCAATTATTTGCGAGTACCTACGTCTCCGGGAATGCCTTGTGCCTCTTTTTGGCTTTCGATTGAATTCCAACTCAACTCGATTACAAGGATTTGCCTAGATCGATTTACACGCTTCTATCGATCTATAGCTTATGCTCTTTACACTTTGTTGCACTAGCCTATTACACTTTTTCACTAATCGAGCTACAACGTGATCGGTCACGTGAGTGGGATACGATTAGTGGAGAATATCGAAAGTAGATCAACGATCTAAAGAGGTTTCTCAAGCTATCAATGGATATAGATAATCACAGCTTAGGGTTTCTCTCTTTTTAGGTTTGAATGTTTGAAAAATGAGGAAGTGGGAGAGAGAGACCCATGAAGGATTCTATTTATACTCTCTATAGAAATCCTTCAGAAAACTTGTAGTTCGTTCGAACGCATACAGTCCGTTCGGAACGCACTTGAAGTTTGCACTAGCCGTTTCAAAATAACGTGCAAATACATCTTGGGTCCGTTCGAACGTACAATGTCCGTTCGTAACGGACTCAATTATACATAGCATTTTGCGTTCACAGGAACAAGAGTCCGTTCAACGCACTGAAAAGTGGGTGAACGGATTCCAGGTTGTCCGTTCGAACGCACATGTGTGTTCGTTCGAACGCACCCATCCCTGTGACGTTTTCCGTTCACAGGAAGGATTGTCCGTTCAACGCACTTAGAAGGTGGGTGAACGGATTATAATTATCCGTTCGAACGGACATGATTGTTCGTTCGAACGTACACATCCCTGTGACACGTTTGGTTCTAATCAAGCTTTAAAGCTTTGATATTTAGCAAGTCCGTTCTGAACGGACTTTGAGTTCGTTCAGAACGCACTTCCTGCTTGACTGAACTCTTTGTTATTTTGAACATGATTTTACTTGAGTTCTACTAGGTTTGTACCTATGGTTTATTTGTGGCGTATCCCACTCACGGAAGGCTTCAACATCTTGAGTCTTGATGTATTCCAATGGCCTTCCTTGTGTTCTTCTTTTCTTGTTTATGTTGAGACTTCATGTCCTGATTCTTGATGTAATCCAATGAAGTCCTCCTTCACAAGTCCTCCTTCATCTTCGTATCGTACCTATGTTATCCTGCACTTTTCTGGATGTATACATTAGTAATGACAGTGTTTTGAAATAATCAAACTATCAGGAAATTTGAACCAACATCCACATCATCCTACATTAATTAATGATGTGGCGTATTATTATTGGTTAGAATCACATTAGACAAAGTCTAACTAATTGTTTAATATTTCACATAAGATTACATGATCAAATGTGAATGCAATGGAATATGAAAAGTTTATGTATGAAATACTAATAAATTAATATGTAATATTATAAAACATACAGCATATATTAATATTATTTTTAGAAAATTAATTTTATAAACCCATCAAATATATTCATTTTAATTTTCTATTTATTTTGACATCCATATTAGCATAGTTCATACATATCGTTTTTCATAATTTCAAATTTGTAAATATATTATGTAAGAAAATACAATGCAAAAAAATAGATATTCACATAATAGATTTTTAAGAATTTTATGTGCATAATAGAATTTTTAAGTATTATTATTTATTTTTGTAAAAATTGTAACAATAATAATCTCATATAATACTAAGTAGAGTATATTTGTGTTTTTAAACAAACAAAACTTTTTTCAAATAAAAAATAGTTTATCCATCTAAAAAACTTCTTAAACTTATAAACACCTATCAAATTGTATTGTTATTTTATAATATGTAAAATAAAAAAAATCATATGATATAAAATAATTTGTATTTATGTTTATTATAAATTAAATATTAATATTATATTTGATCATTTAAGACATACATTTTGTATGATTATTTTTAACTATTAATTTGAACCATTAGATGTAGTGGTGTGGTTTAATCTCAATCATTTGTTTTTTGTTAGATTTTTTGAAGATCATATTTTGTGTAGTCATTTATGTGTAATTATTTTACACAATATTTTAAGCATTCTTAAAAAACAACATCATCGTACATTAATGACGTGGCCTATTATTATTAGTTAAAATCACATTAGACCAAGTCTAACTAATTGTTTAATATTTCACATAAGATTACATGATCAAATGTGAATACAATGGAATATGAAAAATTTAGATATGAAATACTAATAATTTAATATGTAATATTATAAAACATACAACATATATTAGTATTATTTTTAGAAATTTAATTTTATAAACCCATCAAATATATTCATTTTAATTTGCTCTTTATTTTGACATCCATATTAGCATACTTCATACATATCCTTTTTCATAATTTCAAATTTGTAAATATATTATGTAAGAAAATACAATGCAGAAAAATACATATTTACATAATAAATTTTTAAGAATTTTATTTGCATAATAGAATTTTTAAGTATTATTATTTTTTTTTGTAAAAATTATAACAATAATAATCTCATATAATACTAAGTATATTATATTTGTGTTTTTAAGCAAACAAAACTTTTTCAAATTAAAAAATAGTTTATCCATCTAAAAACTTCTTAAACTTATAAACACCTATGAAATGGTATCGTTATTTTATAAAATGTAAAATAAAAAAAATCATATGATATAAAATAATTTGTATTTATGTTTATTATAAATTAAATTTTGATATTATTTATTAAATTACTTCCACTATTAAGTTTTATATTATTTTATATTTTCCATTGCATTTTGAATCAATAAAAATTATTACTACTATATAATTAATAATGTGTTACTATATATGTTTTATGATTCATTCTTTTAATATTATATATCGTATGAAATATTGTGAACAATGATAAAATATTTGTTGTTATGTTTTTTCGTAAAATTGTATTATATCTTACTCTTATATATTATTATTTAATGACACTAATATAAGTATTGTTATTTGATTAAAAAAATGAGATTTTTTGTTATCATATTTTAAAATAATTGTAAAACATATGAATAATCATAGATAAATGTATTCAAATAGCTTTATTTTAAGATGATATTATTAATATTATCATACAAATGTGTAATTTGTATTACAATGAAAAACATAATTTACATGCTCGCCGTGTAGCGCGAGTATTCTGCTAGTTATAATAATAATGAGGAGAAACAAAAGAGCTCTAACCTGTTATATACCAATATTTATGTGGTATTTTTTAAAAAAGACATACTAATCTCTATTCTCACAATTTCTTTTTTCTCTTTAAAACATTCTCTCCAAATACACATAGAAATATGAACTTGGTTGAAGAATTTAGTGCATGACTTCATATTCTTTCGAAATGAAGAACATCCGTTCTCTACTGTGCTACCAGAACGGATTCGAGATGGGTTTTCGAGGTGTATAACCTTGGAGATGGATAAACGGAGTACCCTGCTAGAGGGCGGCGTCATCTGTCTTTATGGCAGCAGTGGCTCGACCACGCGGCTACATCCAGACTTGTTCTCGATTTATTTATTTATTATTATTAATTAATTAATTATTTAATTTGGTTATTTAATTGAAATATAACCAACAAGTTAGTCATGCCAATTTTCATAATAGTGATTCCGTATGTATCCTAAATAGTAGGAACGTAAAAAATAGGAATGATCAAAATAAACATATTTTGATCAAGATTATTTTATCAAGATTATTTTATCAATTTACATATTGTAATTTATTTTGATCAAGATTATTTTATCAATTTACATATTGTAATTTATTTTTAAATAACAATATATGTTTCAATAAATTTTTTAACAAGTGGATATTAGAATGCTTAGAACAAATATGAAATATGAACATAAGCTTCATACAATTGTTGTTTATTTAATTATTATTTGATGTTAGTTTTTAATAAGAAAATAATAAATAAATATTTAAATTATATAAAATATAATATATTATAATTATAACATATAGTGTCTGCCCTGGATCACCTTGGTCCCGCTACTGTCTTCTCTTTTTTCTCGAGCGAGCCCGCTTTCCCTCAAACCCAAATAATTATCAAATATATGACAAGACATTTTAGTCCAAAAAATATTAATACCAATCCAAAATTAGATTTAAAACTCCTATAAAAAATATTTGAAAACTAAAATTTTGTTAAGAGGAATTGTTTTTGGAGTATCAAAAAATAAAGGATTTTTTAAATATCTAAAAAAATTAAGGAGTTCTTTTTAAATCCACCCCCCACCCACCCAAAAAAAAAAAATGTGTACAAAACATTTCTAGTACTGAAAACCGAGAATTTAATTCTACATTCGTCATTTCTAAACCGTAGATGAAATCCAGGTTTTATAGAAACGATAGTCAATGCACCAGTTTTAAAAAGTCCTATCTCTGTTTCTGGTTTTCATAACCGGGAACCTATATTGTTTTAAAAACCGGAATTTCATTTCCGTCGTCACAGATAAAATGGTTAAAGCCCTAAACCTTGCCTTTTTTCCCTGCATAGTTCCGCACACAGTAACTATTACCGCACACAGTAACTATCTCAAAGCCGCCATGGCCGAGTCTCCACGAATCAAAGATTTCGCTGAATTCGCTCGAGTTCATGCGTTTCTCCTTGCTGCTTCGGGCATCCCGACGAATCTCTACCGTCGTCTGTACACCAAGCTCGCGTCAGATACATTCGACGGAGGAGATTTCTTCTCCGTCGAAGCTTGCGAGGGTGGGAGGCAGCGGCGTCTCGTTCTATCAGCTGAGTCCCTTTCTAAGGATTCTGATCTCTTTCTCGTAGATCATGCATGGTCATTTCGATTGCCTGATGCCCTCAAACAGGTCACTGTTACATATCCAATGCCAAAGACACTTCAGTATGGCGAAATGTACTTAATTTTTACCTGACTTGCAGTTGAGGGAGGTGCCTGGATTGGCGGAGAGGATGGCGGCGCTGATGTGCGTGGATTTGGATAGAAAAGCTGAGGAGGCTGAAGAGACTGATGAAAATGGCGAAGATGGAGAGAAAGAAAAGCACAAACTTGCTTTCGAAATCGTGGAGAGAGAGTTGCATAGGTTGAAAGAGGAGGGGAGCAAATGTGTTTCTTGGTTGGAATTTGAAGAGCTTGGGATTGATGATGACATGTTTCTCTCTCTCGATTTGTCCACCAAATTCCCAGTTAGTTTCTCATTTTCAATTGCTAGATGATTTTAAACTCAATTTAGCCAAAATTTACCCTTGAATTCAATAACAATTTTATTCTTTTGTGTTAGAATCTGGTTGCTCTTAACCTATGGGGAAACAAACTTCAAGATTCGGAAACAATTGTTCATGAACTCTCAAAATGTAAAAATCTTAAAGCACTCTGGCTCAACGAAAACCCACTTCTCGAAAACAAGTAAAACTAAAATTTCACTTGAAATTATTTTAATTATTTTCAAACCATTAATTTTCTCTTCTTTAAAATAAAATAATTACAGGGAAGATAGTATTTCGAAAGCGATAATTGATGCAATACCTGGTTTAGAAATATACAACTCATGTTTCACGAGCAAATTTAGTTCATGGGCATTAGGGTTTTGTGGAGGTATTATTGGACCAGATAATCTCGATTTTTCTCCGGACAAATCTCCACCATTGGATCAAATCACTTCACTTGACCTTTCTAACAGATCCATCCATAAACTACCTGAGGTAACCTGGAATTTAAAATATCTATAATTATTAATTAATTATGCATTATCTTTATTATTATTCTTATTATTTCTAAATTTTTTTCAGGAATTTTGTGCTGATAAATTACCTCTGCTTTCACATTTGAATATTAAAGGGAACCCATTGGACCAAGTTTCTACCACTGAATTACTGAACCTCTTGAATGCCTTCACTTCCTTGAAAGAAATAGAGGTAATTTAAAATCTTATATTAAATCTCATTCCTTAAACCCTAAACCCTTAAATACCATTTCTTTTTTCTACAGGTTGACATTCCTGGTCCTTTGGGCAACAGAGCACTTGAAATAATTGGATCGTTAACAAACATGTCAAAATTAAATGGAGTCGATACTTCATTTATAGCCGAGAGTGGCAAACATGTAATATACACAGCACTCGAGCCTAAATTTCCAGAATGGTCCACCACGGACCCGGTTCAAGAAAGGGTTATTTCCGCCATGTGGCACTACCTCATGACTTATCGACTCGCTGATGAAGAAAAAATCGACGAAACTCCTATTTGGTACTTTTCTCTATTTTAAACTCATTCTATTCTCAATGAGAAATATATTTATATAATTATATTTTTGTAATGTTTGAAGGTATGTAATGGATGAATTGGGTTCAGCATTGAGACACAGTGATAATGCGAATTTTAGGGTTGCTCCTTTTCTATTCATGCCAGAAGGGGACTTGAATTCTGCTATAAGGTATCAATCAAGTCCTATTTTTTTTCTTTAACTTGTTTGGATTTCTTCACTAATATTGAATTAATAATTTAATATAATGAAATTTGGGATATATATTATTTCAGTTATTCGATTTTGTGGCCAATTAAGGATTTGGAACAAGGTGACGAGTGTACCAGAGATTTCTTGTTCGGTATCGGTGAAGAAAAACAACGCTCTGCTAGACTCACTGCTTGGTTCCATACTCCCCAAAATTACTTCATTCAGGTTTTATACTATTATTCTCAAAATATCATGTATGCCCTTACAAAACAAAGTATCATGTATAATAAATTTGATTTTTTTTCATGTGATAGGAGTATCAGAAGTATAGACAAGAGCTTGAATCGAAGGCCGTGTTTCCAAAACTTGGAAATGAAAAACCAGTAACTAAAAGTATTCTTCCAAATAATAAATCCGCGCTACGAGTCTACACAGATCTCCCCCAAGTCGAAGAATACTTGACACGCCCCGAATTTGTTCTCAGTAAAACCTATTATAAACCATAATTAATATTTTAAATATTTCTAATTTGTTATTTATTTGTATTTTCTAGCAAATGAGCCGAAGGACGCGGATATAATATGGACGAGTATACAAGTAGATTCAGAAATGAAAAAAGCCTTAAATTTAACCGAAGAACAATACACCAATCAATTCCCATTCGAAGCTTGCCTCGTAATGAAGCACCATTTAGCCGAGACGATCCACACGGTATCAAAATTACCAAAACGCCCTTACATACTAATAACATGATACATTACATAATTTAAATCCATACAGGCGCAAGGATTGCCAGAGTGGCTACAGCCAACATATAACCTCGAAACGGAACTGACGCAACTAATCGGAGATTATTGCACGCGAAAAAGAGACGGACTCGATAATTTGTGGATTCTAAAACCGTGGAATATGGCACGTACAATTGACACGACCGTAACGGGGGACTTGTCTGCAATTATTAGAATGATGGAAACGGGTCCCAAAATTTGCCAGAAATATATCGAGAGCCCTGCTTTGTTTAAGGGGAAGAAATTCGATTTGAGGTATATTGTTTTGGCGAGGAGTATGCGACCTTTGGAGATTTTCCTCTCTGATGTTTTTTGGGTACGTATATTTCTTTACTTTCTTAAAAAAATGCGGTGAATTTATTTATTTTGGTGTTTTTTAGGTAAGATTGGCGAATAATAATTATACGTTGGAGAAGAATAGCTTTTTTGAGTACGAAACTCATTTTACTGTCATGGTAAAATTTTAACCTTGTTTATATTAATTTATTTGATGAATGAAGAGTTTGATTTTGTTATCGTTTTTCAGAATTATATTGGGAAATTGAATCATAAGAACACCCCTGAATTCATCGAGGAGTTTGAAGAGGAGCATCAAGGTAATTAAATAAAAAATAGTTCTAATATTATGAATATCTAAATTGATTTTCTTTGTAGTAAAATGGGCGGAGATTCATGAAAGAATAAAGAAAATGATAAGGTCTATATTCGAATCTGCCGCGACGGTTCAACCAGAAATGCAAAACTCTAATTCTAGAGCTATTTATGGTATCGACGTGATGCTTGATAATCAATTCATGCCTAAAATTTTGGAGGTAAATTATTATTAATTATTATTTTTATCGAATTAAGACGAGTGAAAAAATGTGATGTGATTTGGGAATTGTGTAGGTGACGTATTGTCCTGATTGCGCGAGGGCGTGTAAGTACGACACACAAGCGGTTATGGGAAACAAAGCGGTCGTTAAAGGGAAGGAGTTTTTCAATAATGTTTTTGGGTGCCTCTTTCTCGACGAGTATAATAATGTATCGCCACTTTAGGTCTTTTTTATTTGTGTGACCGATTTTGTTTAGCGTAGCGAATTAGTAATGTTACTTTTGCGGGTTTATTTATGAATTTTTTGAGTGGTATGAACATTTGAATGCCTATAAAATAATTCAATATATGACATACTTAAATGAATAAGGCACAATAAAATTGGTCAAAAATAAATGAGAAATAAACGATTGGAATTAATTGGGATTTCATAATGATTAATTTTATGAGGTTTATGGTTCAGAATTAGGCTGGAATATAGACCTTCTCGGAAGAATTATTGTTTTTTTGTCTTTTTGATCTAATGTTCTAGACAAGACAAAAAGTAGTTCAGTATTTTCATACAATTCAAATGTTTCCTCATAGAAATAAGGCAAATCATTAGGCTGCTATTTTTCAATTTGATAACGACATTGAATCTCATTTATTCTTGCTTTTTCAATCTCTAGAAAATTCTTGCATTTTCCTGAATTTGTTTAACAGCCTAACTTGTGGACTAAGTTGCGCGGCGGTTACTAGTTGATAGTATTCGAATATTTTATTTCAAAATAATAACAAATAATTTCAGATATTTGTCGGATACTCGAACATATAAAAAATGCACTTGAAAAAAAAAAAAAATTTTGAAATCAAAATAAATGAGTGTTAAATATAAGTAAATAACTAAATAAAATAATTATTACTTAATAAGAAGTTATTTCTGTAAAAATAAATTTTTAGTATATTTTATGTCAAAGATATGATATATAAAAATATTAAATATTAAATATATAAATTATAATTAATAAAATAATAAAATATTATATATAATAGATTATCGCATCTTGTGTTTTTTTTTAGATTATCGTATTATCATATTCGTATCGTGTCTGATACGAGAACCGTATTTGTATTCGTGAAAAACGTACCTTGTGGACCAAAAAAACGAATAATATTAAATGATTTTTGTTTATAAATTGGATCTCAATAATCATATTAAATCGATAAATCAATCATTAAAGATAAAAGCTAGGTAGAAATAAAAACCAACTAACATAAACTCAACCCTAAAAAGTAAAACCTAGGTAGAAAAATTGACAAAGCTATGATAAGTCTCAGGTGTTTTGCTTTCCCAAGAAAAAAATGATTTGATTCAATTTTTCATCTCCCTTCTTTTGGGGACACCGTAAAGACATACAACACCACCTTTAGAACAAAGATGCATATAGAAATTGCGTGACGAAATTTCAGAATACAAAAACACATATATTGGTCTCTAATTTGGCCACAAAATCGAAGGAGCATATATTAGCTTATAGTTTGTACATGCCAGAAGATATATTAAGATTGGACTAGGGTTTTTTTTTTTTTTTTTTTTGTGTCAAAGGCAATCAATATTGCAATGTTATATGTTGTAGAAATATGATTAGAGATTATAGAGAACTAATTAGCTATCATTATAATATTAATATATTTATTATTGTTTATTTTTTATTTTTTAATTTATATAACGTCGAATAACAACGTAAAAACAGTAAAACACTGAATAATCCAGATAATATGATATCAAGAAAATAATATGATATCAATGGATGGACAAATCTGTTCTCAAAATAAGACAAATCCGTTGTACTCATGCCATTTGTCTCGGGACTGTTCTCAAAATAAATTGGATGTCATCATACAAACCTCTCCAGTTCTACATCTAGGGATGTCAATGGTGTGGTTATTGCCCGAACCGACCCGAACCGTATCCGAAAAAATATCCGGATTCGAAAAAAATATCCGAATCCGAGTGGATCCGGATATGGATCTGGTTGCTAATTTTAAGATCCGGAACCGGATTCGATATTCGGTTTTGGTGCGGGAACCGGATCCGTGTTCCGGATCCGGGTATTTTTAGGATCCGGATACTCGAAACTAGATTCGAGTATCCGAAACCGGATCCGGATACTCATATTACATATTTTTTTATGTATTATATAATTTATATTTGATATTAGTTGAAAAATCATATACAAATTAATGATTTGTAAGTGATTTAACTCACAATCGTAAAATTATGTTTAAATATAATCATATTTATCGTTCATGTCACAAATTATATATATTTATAGCTAAAAAGTAAGTTACGTTATAATAACATAGTATCCGTTTTAATATCCGAAACATAACCGTATCCGTATCCGTATCCGACAATATCCGAACCGTATCCGTATCCGTTTATTATCCGAACCGTATCCGGATCCGACAATATGGATATGGATCTGGTATGACCACTATCTTCAAGGGGTTTCCGTTCATGCCAAACATCAAATGAAAAAGGTTAAAAAAACATGCTGGTTAATTTTGAAATTAATTCAATATATTTTATTTTTTTATAGCTTAATAATTTTGAAATTATTCAATGTATATTGTTTAGTTTAATATATAGTTTTCATTCTTGGGCCACCCAAAAAAAAACTCGTGTAAGTATCATCGGAGCGTCGCCCTTGAAGATGCGGAGCTAGAGAGATCCTTAAGAAAATAAAGATTTGGAGCTAGAGCTCAGAGTTGGAAGAGAGACTAAGATTAAACTTAACAGAGATAGTGTGTGGGAGACGGAGAGAGACCAAGATTAAACTCAACCATTAGAAAAGAGAGTGTGTGTGGGAGAGAGAGGGTTGAGAGGGCAAACTCGTCATTTTACGAGTTTTAAGTTAAACTTAACAGAAAAAGTAGGTTTGGATTATTTTGATAGGAACTAAGATTCGGAAGGATAAATTTGATATTCAACATTTTAGAGGGACAAATTTGATATTAAAAATTTTTGAAGGGACATATATGAAATTGCCCCAAAAAAATTAAAAAAAAAATCATTGTTAATAGCCCAGCTAAATCGTTGCGCTACAACTTAGTTTGAAGACAAAACGTTGAGCTACAACATTTTTTCAATTCAGATAAATTTATAAAAAAAATCAAATAAATTTAATTAAAAAAAAAATTCAAGGAAAGGTATTGTAACTACTTTATATCGAGATGTTTAAATCAAATGAATTTAATTAAAAAACCAAATAAATTTATTAAATCACTTTTGGTTGATAAATAAATCAAAATTCCTTCTCCTGATTGGATTGAGATGTTTTAACTTGTTGGAGATGTCCATTTTCAAATATTTTGTTAATTACTTTATAAATTTATATTCGAGATGTTTAATATAAATATTTGTTAGTTCAAATATTATTTTTTATTACATATTGATATACTTAATTATTTCACCTGCTATACCGAACACTAATCACTATCGATACAAAAAAATCACAACAATGTAGACCGCTAAACTTGTTTGTAACATTGAAAAATACATTAATATATGAGGTGCGTTTTATAATATTCTATCTTATTTGGATAATAAATCATATATATATTTATTCATTTCTCATTTGTATTCATATTTCAGAGCACGTGACTTAATATGAAATGAAAAATAATTAAATAAACATGATTTAACATGAATTTAACGAATGATAATAATCAACGTCATTAATGTAAAATCATGTATCATTCTAAATTTCGGCACATATCATATTTTAAAGGTCGAAGTGAATAATTATGATGTGATACAAAAAAATTATATAAAATTGAATGAAAAATAAGCAATTGAGTAAATACTAAAACAAAATACAACAATACATTTTGCAACACAAGCTTTGTAAAGCACCACAGGTCAATAAGTGCCTACTAGAAGTTTCTCAAAGAAATTTGTTGTATTTTTTTAAGTCTAAATTAGTTAATTTGATGAGAAATTGATCATTGATGTTTTGAAGTACTGGTCATCTTGGGAAAATGATACTTGTCATTTTGTTTAATGGTTTAATGGCATACTTGTAGAAAATGACATTTTTTTGTTAATTTAAGTCTAATCACAAGTTTGCCTCTACCATTAACTATTATATTTTTATACCAAACAATTATATTAACAAATTTTGGAATGTAGACATATTAATTAAGTTTGAATACTTATATTAGTTCAATATGCATATACACCTTCCAATTTGCGGCACCAATTGACCCCAATATAATTAAATTAGTTGATTCAAATTCCAAACTCCAAAAGTAGACTTTTTAGGCCAAAATCAGTATGCAGTCTGTTGCAAATGTAATTTCATGATAAACAATAGTGAGCTCATTTTGTCAATCACTCTGTAACCTAGTTGATTTAGTGTTTAGCATAATAAAATCACATGTTGAAAATGTTATTTATGAATTCGTATTTCGACGAAATCAATATAAAAAATTCTCTTAAAAAATAGTGGCGCATTTCATTTGATCATTTTACTTATCATACTCTAAAAAATTAGAAGTAAATTGAGTATGTAGGACCGATTTAGTTTTAATATGAAAAACTTGTATAAAATTGTAAATTACTACCTTCTTATTAATACAAACCTTAGCTTTGGCATCTTGCCACCTAATCAAAAAAAATATTGAGTATGTAGGTTCCGGCAGTGGTATTTCTTTGGGGGAGTTCTAACTAGGGGTGTCAACGGTTCGGATCCGGTTCGGATAGTGGTCATACCAGATCCATATCCATATTGTCGGATTCGGATACGGTTCGGATAATAAACGGATACGGATATGGTTCGGATATTGTCGGATACGGATACGGTTCTGTTTCGGATATTAAAACGGATACTATGTTATTATAACGTAACTTACTTTTTAGCTATAAATATATATAATTTGTGACATGAACGATAAATATGATTATATTTAAACATAATTTTACGATTGTGAATTAAATCACATACAAATCATTAATTTGTATATGATTTTTCAACTAATATCAAATATAATACATAAAATAATATGTAATATGAGTATCCGGATCCGGTTTCGGATACTCGAATCTAGTTTCGAGTATCCGGATCCTAAAAATATCCGGATCCGAAACACGGATCCGGTTCCCGCACCAAAACCGAATATCGAATCCGGTTCCGGATCTTAAAATTAGCAACCAAATCCATATCCGGATCCACTCGGATTCGGATATTTTTTTCGAATCCGGATATTTTTTCGGATACGGTTCGGGTCGGTTCGGGCAATATCCACACCATTGACATCCCTAGTTCTAACACATCTTATTTTATTTTGGTGATATGTTTTCTTTTGAATTCCTAGTACATTAATAATAGTAGTAAATGATGACTATTTATTTATTGCCATTTCTATATATGATGAGAAAACATCACTGATACATTTAATATTTTTATTGGAGTTTGTTCATCGTTACCCATAAAGCCATAAGTAATTAAATCTGAATTTATAAATTTGAAAAATAAATTATTTGACTAGTGACGTTTCAAAATGTGTTAAATGGATGTACATGACTCGTTTACACAAATTAACACGTATTAAATCATTTCACACCATCAACGTGTTTAATATTTTCAAGAACATTGTTTATCACCATTCATATTCATTAATTTTAACTTTGTAAATTTGAAAATAAATCAATGAAGTTGAAATTAATTCATCAATTAACACATGCCAAATGGAAGCACACCTAGCTAAGAAAAAATAGCTGAGCAAATGAAAAATGCAATTAATTTGTATGTGACAAAAACTTTTTAGCATGATAGATTTACCACTTGATAAAAACTCATGTATACAAGAGCATCACTAATTTATTATTTGTCATGTATTAAATTGAATTTAGCATTAAATGCAGTTAATTAAATTTTTTCCAACAAACAAAGTATTTTGGGGGACACAAATATAATATTTCTTTTATTTATGATACATTTTTTTTAAATATTTTGGATATTTATTAATTAATTATATTTATCTTTTTAAATGAATGATAAACACTTTCCGTTTAGTCTGGCATGAATTGTTAAACTAATTGAACCTTACCTTAAATACTCAAAATATTTCTTTTAAAAAGATATACCATAATCAAAAGAGGTGTACCGCATAACTCTCTTACTTTTAAAACAAAAATATACTACGGAAATTCTTCAAAAAAAATTCTTAATGTTTTTGAAAATTATCATAAATCCCTTACCTTTTTTATTCCTTCGAAAACCCACTAAAAAGTAAGATGAATTTTCTTTTTTTATCCTTGTACGGAGTTAAACTTAATATTTTTCATCCAATTATATTTATTTGTATCAAAATATCCTTATAATTTTTTTAACCAAATAACACATTATATTTTACATTTAATATAAACAATAAATAAGTACTAAAATATAAATACAATCTTAAAACACAATAATAAAAAACATTAAGTAGAATAAATTATAATTTGCATACATAATATTTTTTGAAAAAAATAATTATATAAATACAATCATATTTTTTGTGTAAATAACATCATAAAATAAATCTACGCATTACAAAATGTATTATAAAATATCGTTACAAAAATAACACAAAATATTATGTTAGAAATTTTTTTTAATTATATTTGCTATTGGATAAGAAGGTTTTGCAAACAATAGAGATATTTTGGTAAATTTTTTTTATCATTGGATGGAAAAAAGTAAGTTTAACGCCATATGGGATAAACAAAAATCAACTTACTTTTTTGTTTTTTTAGGAAACCTAAAAGCGAAGCATTTTTTTCATAATTTCCAAAAAAAATAAAAATAAATAGCTTTTTTACATTCTTAATGTGAATTTCAAAAATAATTAATTGGGATAATTAACAACTCAATTAACGTATAATTAATAAATATCACATAACTGACAATCAAATAATACATGTTAATTATCTCTTAATTGAATTGTTACATGTTATTTATAGTCAATTGAATTGTTAATTACTTTAATTAATTATTTTTAATATTGGCATCAACAATATTGGAAGAGTTCGAACAAGCCTATCAGTGGCGTATCTTGACATGATTTTTTTGGAGGGGCCAAATGAAATAATGATTCTGAAATTATACTACACATTTTTTTGGGGGGGCCAAAACGATAAAATTTACACTGGATCACTATAAATGTTTTCTTTCGATGAATATAGGGTGAGCTCCTGTCCCTCACCTATTTTTTGAGATATCGACTTCGCCAAGATTTGAACTCCTCACCTCTTTCAGGCTTGAGTAGATACCCAACCGCTTGAACTAACAACCTCTTAATTAAAATTGGGCCACATAATTTTCGTATTTAAAATTTCTGATTTCATAGATATTTCTTTTTAAATCTATAAGAAATCTCATGACTAATATGAAAATATTTCATTTTGAAGTTGAATTTGTACTACAAATCTTGTCTAATTTGATATCTTTATGACTGATGAGACTAGATTATTTGGTAATAAAAAAATTGAAACAACTAAAATGAGTGAGTAAATCGAGTCAAGGGCTGGTAGTTACATTAAGAAAACAATTAAACTACCAAATAGGAATTTGAATTATTATGCACATTACAACCCAAAACAAATTTATGATGAAATTTACTTATAGTGAAAATTTAAGCCTTGAAATGAAGAAAATTTAAGTTATTTTCTGATAAAACAATTATTGGTTTGGCTGTCTAATCATGAAACGATGTTTATGTTTTTTTTATAGTTGTACTCCAAGTCTCCAACAAACATTCATTGAGAATTTTGCATCAAATCCAAAATACCTGTTATAATCCAAATCAAAACTATGATGTTATCTAATCCAACAACCTATTTTGAATTTAATTTCACTTTGTCATTTGGTCCTCTTCCATCTCACAGTCTTCCATCTCACAAAGTAATCTAACCTCATTAAATTAGTATTTGGAACATTTCGAAGTTAAATTTGGGCATCGATAAGCATGCAATAAAATACTAGGGTAATTTCGTGTAGGTTTTGTTTTTTTGAAGTTTCAAAAAAAAATAAGAATTTTTTACAATATCCGGATTTTTTGAAAAGTTCTCTTCTAGATTTATTCCAATTATTCCCCCTTTAAAGAGTGGATGTTTTTGAACTCTCACATTGAGCCATCTCATTTTTGACTTTCTATCACATATTAAAATTTATATAATTTCCATATTTATTTTATGATTTGATTATATCCATTAATTTATATCATGTTTTACCCATTTAACCATTTAATAATTTATTTTATGATCTTTATATCATGTTCTATCTTAATTATATTAATATTTGTATCATGTGTTCATATTTATTTTGTGATTTGATATTCATTAATTTTGTGATTTAATAATTTATTTTATGATCTTTATATCATGTTCTATCTTAATTATATTAATATTTGTATCATGTGTTCATATTTATTTAATGATTTGATATTTATTTAATTATTTTTTCATCTTTATATCATGCTTTACGCTTTTAATTTTTTTTTAATATTTGTTTTGTGATATTCATTAATTTATTTTATGATATGATTTCAAATTTATTTTGTGATTTCATTAATTTATATCATGGTTTACGTCTTTAATAATTTTCATATTTTTTGTGATATTCATTAATTTATTTTATGATATTATATCAAATTACACATTTAATTTTTTTCATATTTATTTTGTGATATTCATTAATTTATTTTATGATATGATTTCATATTTATTTTGTGATTTAATTAATTTATATCATGCTTTACGCATTTAATAATTTTCATTTTTTTGTGATATTCATTAATTTATTTTATGATATTATATCAAATTACACATTGTTCTCCCGTTATATAGTTGATGTTTTTGAGCTCTCACATTGAGCCACCCCATCATTGACTTTCTATCAGACATATTAATATTTACCTAATTTTCATATTTATTTTATGATTTGATTATATCCATTAATTTATATCTTGTATCTATTAATTTATATCATGTTTTACCCATTTACCCATTTAATAATTTATTTGATGATCTTTATATCATGTTCTACCTTAATTATATTAATATTTATATCATGTTTTCATATTTATTCTATAATTTCATATTTAATTTGTGATTTGATATTCATTAATTTTGTGATTTTAAGCATTTAATATTTTTTTCATCTTTATATCATGTTTTTACGCATTTAATATTGTAATTTTGTGATTTTACGCATTTAATATTTTTTTCATCTTGTATCTATTAATTTATATCATGTTTTACCCATTTACCCATTTAATAATTTATTTGATGATCTTTATATCATGTTCTACCTTAATTATATTCATATTTATATCATGTTTTCATATTTATTCTATAATTTCATATTTAATTTGTGATTTGATATTCATTAATTTTGTGATTTTACCCATTTAATAATTTATTTGATGATCTTTATATCATGTTCTACCTTAATTATATTAATATTTATATCATGTTTTCATATTTATTCTATAATTTCATATTTAATTTGTGATTTGATATTCATTAATTTTGTGATTTTACGCATTTAATATTTTTTTCATCTTTATATCATGCTTTACGCATTTAATATTTTTTTCATATTTGTTTTGTGATATTCATTAATTTATTTTATGATATGATTTCATATTTATTTTGTGATTTCATTAATTTATATCATGTTTTGAGCATTTAATAATTTTCATATTTTTTGTGATATTCATTAATTTATTTTATGATATTATATCAAATTACACATTTAATACTTTTCATATTTGTTTTGTGATATTCAATAATTTATTTTATGATATGATTTCATATTTATTTTGTGATTTCATTAATTTATATCATGCTTTACGCATTTAATTTTCATATTTCTTTTATGATATTCATTAATTTATTTTATGATATTACATCAAATTACACATTTAATAATTTTCATATTGGTTTTATGATATTTTTTTGTAAATATAACAAATAACAATTAATAAATGAATACACAATCTTTTATCTAATACGAACCATTACATTAAAAATGCGCAGCGAAGCGCAGACAAATTTCCTAGTTGTTATAAAATCACCTGTGACTGTGTTCCTTGACCATCACATTTTTATAAAATAAAATAAAAAACTCATAAATTTCATGAATACTAGGGGAGGCTCTCGCTCCGCTTCGGATGAACTATGAAATTTCAAAAAATTAAGGGCAATGAAAATTTAAGATAAGAGTATCATGATCTATGAATTACAATGAAATAATTAATTTTTAATTACTTGTATATCATGCAATAAAACAATAACTATATTCTACCAATAATAACTGTTTTCTAGTATACGAATACTTTTTTTAGCACGTAAAAATAATCATATGTGTATATTTTATTATATACACAATATATGAAAATAATAACCATGTTTGAATAATTATTTTTTAATCATTATGTCACTAATTATTTTTTTATAATAATATTTTTATGTATATTTTATGTTAAATAATTATAATTATATGCATAATTATATAAGAAACTACCTATTATATATATTTTGTTGTATGGTTTGTGTATAATCAATAATATACACAAAAAAGATTATGCTAATTTTAAACTATCAATATATATTGATAATAACTAAGTAATACTATTGAGTTATTAATTTTAGTTTATGACAATCTAAAATAAAATAATATGATGTGCAATTAAACAAAACTAAAGAACAAATTTTTTTTTATCTTGAACGTTTTGATGATTATTAATTTTAGTTATATGTGTATGTATGTTCTGCAGCGGGTGCAAATTGATTCGTTACATGATTATTTACAGAATGGATGTTACAAAAAATAAAATAAAAGACACGTGTCATTGAACAACTTGGCCAATAGTATAATATAGTATAATAGTATAATATAATTATAATTATAATTATAATTATGAAAACACCCTATATTTCCTGATCCTCTAAAAAGTTTCTTATATTTTTTGACTCCTTTGAAAACCTCCAACTTTTATGAATTTGAGCAACAATCCCCATAAAATTTTGTTATGTTTTATAAAGATGACCATTTTTAATTTAAATTCCTTCAATCGAAAGCATAATATATAAATACTAATAATAGTATAAGAAAATATAGTAATTGTTAAAAATATATAATATTATTTTTACAAAAAATATATATTAACTTTGATTATCGTTTCATTTTTTCAATATATTTATACAAGATAGTTTTGAAAAATTATATCTAAATTGTTATTTAAATAACTTTTATGTACGTCATTTATTCAAAATCATAATGGAAATTTAAATAATGATTTTATAAATAATATATAGATATTAATAATAATAATATATACAACTATAAATAACTTAGAATAATTGTTGTTTAAAATATACATATTAATAATATATAATTTTTCAACATATTATGTATAAAATAATATATGTAGTTATTAATAATATTTAATTTTTCAAAATATGTGTACAAATTATATTGAAATATATATATGTATTGTTGTTTAAAATAATTGCATTTTCCATCATTCATTCAAAAAATATACCACAAATAGAATCATGGGGCAAAATGGTCATCTTTGTAAATCATAACAAAACGTTAGGGATATTTTGCTAACATTAAGAAAAATTAGGGGATTTTCGAAGGAGGCAAAATATATAAGGGGTTCTTGAAGGAATAAAAAATGAAAGTTTTTTTTCATAATATTTAGAAAAGTTAAGGGACTTTTGAAAATTTTCCCATACAAAAAGTTGAGATCTTTTTATCCTCATAAAGGATTTGGGTCCGTTTCTCATTTTGTTGTTTTGATCGCCTAACGCACTCCAAACGCTGCACCTCATCTAGGATATATATATATATATATATATATATATATATATATATATATATATATATATATATAGAGGGAGGCTAACCTACTTAATTAAGTATCAAATATTTGGTACTTAACACTTTTTAACCATTGAATTTGCATTGAGATTTTTGCATTTAATGGTGTGCACAAAATTTCATGATCATCATGAAAAAACACAAATCTCAATTCAAATCCAATGGTTAAAAAGTACTAAGTATCAAATCTTTGATACTTAATTAAGTAGGTTAGCCTCCCTCATATATATATATATATATATATATTAGATGTATCATACTATTATTCTTTTTTTTATTTTTTAGTAAGGTGTAGTGTTCAAAATATTAATTCAATAAATGTATAATAATGTTTAAAAATATATATATACTATATAATATATGATATTTAGTAGTGTATATGATATTGAAAATTCGATATAAACACATTACTATTTAAAAATGTATAAATTGTTACTTAAAATAATATACTTATATATTCAGAAAAGTATATTATTATTCGAAAATTTATAATAATCATATAAAAATACATATTAATATTTAAGAAATATATCCCGTATCTAAAAAGATGTGATATTTCAAAAAGTATTATCACACATTAAAAATTTGTGTACTATATTTTTAAAGAAGATATATGCCATATCTAAAAGCATATATACAAACTAAAAAACATGATCCATATATATAATCCAAACTTTTTTTCAAATATATAAACAAATATTTCAAATACATAAAAAAATTATATTTATATTGTAGTTACAAAAAAATGTCTCGATTCATGTCACGTTTTTTAGTTGTCAATGGCACGAGTCATTAGTCAAGGTCCATTCATGATACTACACCAAACTTAAAAGACTCATTCGATATATTTATTTCCCTCGCTTGCATTAGAGGCCTCCCATCATTTTTCTTATTTGCCTTCACATCTCTCCAGCTCATTTCATCCAACACCTATGTGACACTACGCATCTCTCATCCCCCCTTCCAACTCGCCATTACCCATTCACCATGTCCAGCCCTAAAATCTTAGGCAAGTCTGGCCTCTCCGGTTGCTTCGGAAAGTGTGCATTACCGGTACCGGGCCAAAAACCGCGACGTCCCAAAAAGATCCCGTCGAAAGAGAGATCGATCCATCGGCTATCCTTCTCTGATGTTAGTAATTCTGGTGTTTTCTCGCCGGAGGAGTTGTCTATATCGCTCGTAGGATCGAATTTGTATGTTTTCTCGACTATGGAGTTACAGGCTGTTACTCAGGGATTTTCGATGAGTAATTTCCTCGGAGAAGGTGGATTCGGGCCGGTTTATAAAGGGTTTGTTGATGAGAAGGTTAAACCCGGTTTGAAGACTCAAGCTGTTGCGGTGAAATTGCTCGACTTAGATGGAGGTCAAGGACACAAAGAATGGATGGTTCGTTATTTTTTTTAATAAACTCCATTTTATTAGTGTAAATACTTTAGGTTTAACATGACATTATAACGAGATAATATAGCACAAAAACAATCATATATTTACTTTCTTAAACATTAATGCATGTGAGTACAAAATTTGATCTCTTAATATACTACTTATGATATGCAAATATGTATTTTACAGGCTGAGGTTATATTTTTGGGGCAATTGAGACATCCAAATCTTGTAAAATTGATCGGATATTGCTACGAAGACGAGCATAGACTTCTTGTTTATGAGTATCTGGCGCGAGGCAGCCTCGAAAAACCACTTTTTAAGAGTATGTACACATTTTTTTTTCTCATTTCAGACCATTCTTTACTTACTTATCTTAGTGCATATTTTTTATCATATTGTTTTTTATTTGATGAAACATCCATCAGAAAAAGAAAAAGAAAAAGAAAATATGCTTTGAGATTTTCTTTTAATATTCTTTAAGATATTTTTGCATAAACGTTTTCTTCCTAGTCTGTATAACAAAGACCAGTGTAAATAAGGGTTGTCTATTGCCATCAATTTAAGAGTCATTATCAATTTAATGGTGAAAGAAAGATATTCCATATTCCATAATTCTTGTTCTTTTCATTTCTCTTTTTTCTCCTCTTTATTTGTTTCTTGATTCTTGCATATAAAGACTTTTGACTTTATAACTTGTACATGGTAAGTCAGAAAATATTTGTTTTGGTAGTAGTTTAGATTTGTTTTTCTTGCAAGTCTTCTTCTCCACTCTTTATTTCTTTCTCAACATTTCAAACTGCTTTGAGATAAATGCTCTCTCTAGACTTATAATTAATGCTCACATCACCATTTTTACTTTCACCCTTTTTCTATTTTCTCTAATGGTAGTAGGTTAGTTACATTAAGACTTTGGTTCAAAAACAATATATTACACAATAAATTGAAATTGTCTGATATTTCAGTGAACATGATAAAAGCAGGTTTATTTATAGAATGTTACATGTAAAATTAATTTATAATTCCTTGGTGTTCAATTATAGAATATTTTGCCACTTTACCATGGCTAACACGATTGAAGATCGCTCATGGAGCCGCAAAAGGTTTGGCTTTTCTGCACGAGGCCGAGCAGCGCATTATTTTCAGGGATTTCAAGACTTCAAACATATTATTAGATTCGGTATTATATGTTTTTTTTTTTTTTTTTGAATGGTACCAGACAAGCGATCGCTTTCGTTACCGATACCTAATTTTTTTAATGTCAATGGAGATCGAACCCACAATCTCTCACAATTATATGATTTTTTGTGCTTACACTCAACCAACTAGGTTATGGACTCATTGGTTATTTATTATATATTTTTAACCAGGGCTATTGGCTAAATTCATTTCTAGAATTCAAATTGAATCCAAATATGATAACTGCATATTTTGTTATAGACAATTCTATATTCTGATTGAATCTACTTATCTTCAATTGTTTTATTTTTGAAGGAGATACTTATCTTCAAATTGATAGTCATTAGTCTATAATAATATATACACGTATTACAGTTGGATTCAATTCAGATTATTACAAGTGGATTCAACTTAAAATTTATCATTATTGACATGCTTAATCATAATTAATCATTGATAGAATAAAAATAGAAGAAAAGTGATAGTGATGGATCCCAACTTAGAACAAACTTAGCCCTATTGCCTAAGTGATGGAATCATAGCAAACTAATTAACCACTCAAGCAAATTCATTGCATATTCCATGGTTTGCTTGCAATAATAGTTTATGGATTTGGTCTAAATCAAGCTAGCATCTAGTGAATAAAACAACTTGATTTTGTTGGTTGAACTGCACCAATCAACATATATTAATTCTTTATTATCTTAAAATAAATGACTTATAATTAATTATCGACTTTATGACGCAGGATTACGAAGCAAAACTCTCTGATTTTGGTCTTGCGAAAGACGGCCCTGATGGTGACGAAAGTCATATCTCGACTAAAGTCATGGGTACCCATGGCTATGCCGCACCAGAATATATCATGACCGGTATTAATTTCAATCATTTTCTTAAACATAACAACAAACACAATATTCAATTCAAGTTATAACAATGACGATGTAATTCATCTTTCAGGTCATCTGACTGCAAAAAGCGACGTATACAGTTTCGGAGTGGTCCTTTTAGAATTATTAACAGGCCGCAGATCTGTGGACAAAACCAGGCCCACCAGAGAGCAGAATCTCGTCGAGTGGGCCAGGCCGAGTCTTAACAACCCGCAAAAGCTATCTCGGTTCATGGACCCGAGTCTTGATGGTCAATATTCTACAAAAGGGGCCCAAAAGGCCTCTATTCTTGCCTACCAATGTTTGAGCCACAGCGCTAAATCACGGCCTAACATGTCGGTGGTGGTCGAGACGTTAGAGCCTTTATTGGCTTTTGATGATATTCCTCCTAGCTCGTTTGTTTATACCGTGGAATCGGAAGGAAACGACGAAAATGAAAAATCGGAAAAGAATAATGGCAAAAGAAATGAGAATGAGAAAGAGAATGATGGCAAAGATGAGAATAAAACGGACAATGATATTGAGAAAATAAATGAGAGCAGAAACGTCGTCGAACATGAAAACGCAGAGGAGAATAAGAATGGCGATCAAAGTGAGAAAGATAATGAAAATGAGAATTCCGAAGTAAATGAGAGCCAAAACAAAAACGACAACGAGAATGAGAATGGAAATGGGAACGAGAGAAATAAGAAGAACGGGAATCGATATAGGCACAGGCGCAAGGCGAAAAATGGATTCGGAAGCAAGGAAGTAGGGAAATGGATTTTCAGAAGCCACCAGAACGAGAATGTGTGAAGGTGTGTATATGTGTAGATAGTGGTTGATGTTTTAGTCACCCTCTTATAGTTTTTTTTTTTTTTCTATTTTGTGTGTTGTATAATAAGTGAGATAAAAAAAGAGGTTGAAGATTTTGTTTTTCACTGCTCATTCTGTTGTTTATTTCAAAATTTTGATTCAATTGGGCCATAATTATGGGCCTATACTGAGATTGATAATTTGTTATCCACATACAAAGAGGAATCTTCCCTCTTTTCCTTTTTTTTTATAACTTTTTTCTATTTACAAACACTCCTAATTACGATCAAATACAAACTATTTTTTCATGATATTAAAGAAAATATTACTTGCCTATTTCCATTAACACCTTGTAGCTTCCCCATTTATATTATCAAGAATTGCAAGAACTCCAATTACAAAGGCTTGGTCATGGCCTTGTTTTACCACCACATTGTAGAATTCCTTTCCCATAATCTCCTTTGCTCCTATCTACCACATAATCGAAATTTGATTAAATCCAATGATAATTTGAACCAAAAGCAAATACACCAACTAATGTTTCAATGATTTATACTGTGCAATTTACCTGTGCAATCACGTTTCCTTTACGATCTTTCAGCGTACAAGCTCGATCAATAAATGATCCAACGAGTTCAAAGTCCCAATTGTTCTTCTTGCCATTAGTTTCAAGTATTATCCGCATCGGAGCATTGATCATTATTAGTGGCGATTTTGGTGGTTGTGAGGTAAAAACAAGCCTACTAGGTGTTCCATAGTCCATCATATAGCCTTTCCACTTATTGTGAAAGCTTAAAGCTTGTAAGAAACCTCCCTATAAAGCAGAAAATTAAATGTATCACAGGAAATATAAACCAATTAATTAATTAATAATTAATATTAATATATATAAAGTTACAAAAATCTCTCTTTTCTCCTTCCTCCACATCATCATTTATTTGTGGCCACGTGATCTTCATCATTATCTATGATTGATTGAATTTTAGCCCTTGGATTTGCTTATTTATTACTAATTTATCATTTTTTTTGCAATGTAATTTTTATCATCATCTTTGATTGATTGAATTTTAGGATTTGGATTTGCTTATTTACTATTAATTTTAAAAAAATCCTAAAATTTTGTATCATATATAATAATTTTGGAAAAAAATAATTATTAATTATTATATTTATATAATATTAATATTTCATATATTATCTATAATTGACTTTAATATTTTTCAGATGAATGATTAATATATATAGAGTTAAGGAAATTTGATATGTAATCTTTTCATCATCTTTGATTGATTGAATTTTAGTATTTGGATTTGCTTATTTATTGTTAATTTTAAAAAATCCTAAAATTTAGTATCACATAATAATTTAAAAAAAACAATAATTATATATTATATTTATATAATTTTAATATTTCATATATTATATATATTTGACTTTAATATTTTTTTTCAGATGAACGACAATATTTAAACACATTGCAAATATTTAAAAAATAAAATATCACGAAACTATTAAAAAATACATAAAAGGAGAATGAAAATAAAAAACTGGTTGTTTAAACAAATATTTTTTCTATCAATATATTTTCAAGGTGTTTATTTATTATTATTTATTTTATTATTATATGATGTTAGTTTTTCATGAATAATAAATAAAATATTAAAATTATATAAACACAATATATAATAAATATTTTTTTGAAATTATTACGTGTTAAGAAATGCTTATGAATTTTCTTAAAATTAATAAAATTAATAATTTTTTTTTTAATATTACATATGAAAATAGTTGGAGATTTGCTTATTTATTATTAATTTATCATTTTTTGGTCATATGATTTTCAACATCAATTTTGATTGATTGAATTTTAGCCCTCGATTTGCATATTTATTTAATTAGAAAAATCATAATATTTTGTATCATATAATAATTATATATTATATTTATATAATTTTAATATTTCAGACATTATGTATATTTGACTTTAATATTATTTTTTTTTCAGATGAACAACAATATTTAAACACCTTGCAAATATTTAAAATATAAAATGTCAATAAACTGTTAAAAAAATACATAAAATGAGAATGAAAATAAAAAATTTGATGTTTAAATAGATATTTTTCTATCAATATATTTCAAGATGTTTATTTATTATTGTTTATTTTATTATTACATGATGTTAGTTTTTTCATGAATAATAAATGAAATATTAAAATCATATAAGCACAATATATAATAATTTAATTTCTTTTGAAATCAATACATTTTAAGAAATGGCTATGAACTTAAAATTAATAAAAAATAATAAATTTTTTAAAATATTACATATGAAAATAGAAGGGTATTTTGATCGAAAAATTTAATATCAACCATAGGGATATTTGGAAATAAAAATTGGATAGAGGGATTTTTTGAAGTTTACAAAAAGAAAGAAATTTTTTTACAATATCAAAAAAAGTAACGAGTATCAAAAAAAATTAGGAGGTTATAAAAATATCAAAACACAGATGTATGAACAATCTTACAAAAAATACAAAAAGAACATAGAATTATTTACATTCTAGAAAAAATTAAATCATGATTGACTCGAAACTCCCGCGCAATTACGCAGAGAAACAACTAGTTTAATTTAATTCTCCTCAATTTAATTTAACCTAAATAATCATCATTTCATCCTTAATTTGACAATTCAACACTAAGAAATGCCCAAATATTAGACGACCAAGTGACTTTAGCCGAGAAATCACGGAATACAATCAGAATTTTGGTTTACCTTCTTTGTAATGAAAAGTATTGCGGTACCATCACCGTCTCGTACGATCAACTTCCCATTGATTCCAAGAACACCGCAACCATCTACACTAAACACTACCTTCTGATTACAATCCATGACCACGAATCCGCCACCATTGATCATGTGAGGCCTCTTTCTTACAAGCAAGATCACTTCAAAAGAGTCACAAAATAACTTGCTCACAATTGGTTTCAAGTTTGTAGCCCCTCTCATAATACCTGTGTTTGTTGATAAACTTTGCAATAGACTTGTCATTTGAAAAGATGAGTTAATAGTTTGAGAATTTGTTATATGGAGAACTCTATTGAGTGTGGATAACTTGGAATGAGCTAAAGCTGAGGAGAATATTTTTTTTTTTTTTTGCTTTTTGGACCCTAGAGAAGAATCTTTGAATAAAGTTGCTTGAGGTTACCAAATTAGCCTAATTTTGGTGATCATTAGTTTTCACATTTTCTTTCCTACCTCAGAACTACGTTTAATCGATATGATCAATGAAAAAAATTAAATATTCTAATCGATTAAGCTCATTTAATCAATCACAACGAAGAGTAAACCACAAATCAAAGCAACTCAAATCATTAATATAAACCTCTTACAATCCTGTCTTTCCATTGAAGAAGCTTCACATTGATTCTCTTTGTGAAGCAAAAACATCAATAAATAATTCTCTGCCTAATTCATCAACAACACAACACAAATTCAAACAACACTTCTCACATTATTCCAAGTATAAGCAATAGGACTACGCACAACATGTTGTGCATTAACCCAACTTAACCAACCAAACGCCTCACTCGTAAAATTTACATTATTTTTCGACACAAAAGTGACAGTATATCTGGCCTTTTGCCCAACATTCTTGAAAACAAGCTTAACGGGTTTGACCTTGATGGAAACGAAATCGGGCCCACTAACCTTCACATCATAAACCGATCCACCAAGGCCCACATTAGTGACCTCTCGCGAATACCTGATAACATTTTTCTTTCCAAATGCAACCGAAAATGAAGGGTAGTTAAGGTTACCCGGATTTGACTTTTTTGCACAAGTGACCTCGGTTCTTTTCGTAATTACTTGAATATGTTGCGCGTTATAGCCCAAGGAGCAAAGGAAAGATATGTAATCCTCAGTGGCAATGTCGTAAATTAAGCCTGGTGAGAGGGCTTTTTGCGGGTCGACATGCCCTGCACCATATGCGAACGCATTCGCAATTTGGCCCCCTGATGCATCTAGTAAGGGTGAATTTGATTTGTCGGTAGTGTAAGAGGTGGTCATGAGTGCGGATTTCAAAGCTGCCGGGCTCCAATCAGGATGTGCTGCTTTGAGAAGAGCCGCGACTCCACTAATATGAGGGCATGACATAGAGGTCCCTGAAAAATTAAACAAGGACTGAAGTGAAAAATATGTTTGTTACAAGAGTTTCCATGCAAGATTTGATTTATTTTAGAATGTCCTTTTGGATATATGATTAAATAGATTAAGGGCATGTGATCTTCGCTACTTTTTGCATTAACTAAGAATCTCTGCATGCCAATCCATGACAAAACAAATGTCCCTAGAATTCCAAATGTTTTGGATCTTATTTGAAAATCCTTCCAAAGAAATATAAAAAAAGAGATGTGGTTGAATATGCAACTCCATCCATTTTAGGCAATATATAATGGAAGAACACAAAAGGCACTTTATTAAGCAAGTAACGGCTAATTGGACAAATGATATTCTATTAAATTCTACCATAATAGATGAACAATTATAAAAGAATTTACTAAGAGCAACGATGGAACATTTACCAGACACGATATTGAACTGAGTCCTCCTCTCATCTTTAACAAGCCCGGTGGGCCCCGTCGAGCCCGACCAGCCAGCCAATATGTTAATTCCGGGCCCAATCAAATCAGGCTTCAAAATCTCGGGCACGACCACACTCGGCCCTCTCGAACTAAAAGCTGCCACTACTGGAGACGGTTTGATACCCAACACGGTTCCACCAAAAGTAATTGCTCCTCTCGTCTTCTTATTACTCGTCACATAGTTTCTTATTTGATCCCCTGATTTTCTCCCCACCGCCACAGCTGGCAAAAGGTGACTATCCGCAACTAATTCCTCTCCACTTGCAGCAGTATTAGCCAATATCATGCCGGCCCCACCTGCCAGTTTCACAACTGCACCCTTTTCCACTCGTGCACTCACTCCTCTATCACAAAATACGATCTTCCCTTTGACTTGTTTCGGGTCAAGCGTTCCGGCGAGACATAGTTTACTGGCATTGTTCTTGTTGGATCCGTAGACAATTGGTAGCATTTTAGGTCCCATACCGGGCCCACTATACAGAGACACGCCTGTGAACCGGTCTCCTGAACTGAGAGTCGCGTAAGCAGGGAAATCTCGGTCTAGTGTGCCGGCACCAACTGTGGTGATCCATGGTGCTGAGTTGGCAACTGAAGACGCACTTGGACCGCTATTCCCAGCGGAGCAAGAAACAAAGACTCCACGCTCTGCCGCACCAAAGGTGCCAATAGCTATTGTGTCGCGAAAGTACGGAGCGGCCCCACCTCCCAGTGAGAGAGAAAGTATATCAACTCCGTCAGATACAGCTGCATCGATTCCGGCTAAGATATCTGACCCTAAACAACCGGAAGACCAACATACCTTATAGACCGCAATGCGGGACCCTGTCGCCATGCCACGTGCTGTACCCGTCGCGTAGCCTAAGAGACTGGCATTGGGCACAAACAATCCTGCTGCAGTCGAGGCCGTGTGAGTCCCGTGGCCATCCTGGTCTCTTGGGGAGGCGAACTCGCCTGTTGGGTGGGACCCACCTGATGCGTGGAAGCCACGTGAGAAGCTGCGTGCTCCAATTAGTTTCCGATTGCATAGTGAAGGTGCGAAATCCACGCCAGCTTCGCATTCTCCTTTCCAACGGTCCGGTACGGGTGATAAGGAGGAAACGGAAGAGAATGATGGCGATTCTGGCCATACACCCGTGTCCAGTACACCGATAATTACGTCAGAGGAATCGGATTCTAGTGATTGGAGAGGAGTTGAGGTTGGAAGGAGGCCGAGAAATGAAGGGGATCGCGTAGTATGGAGATTCAGTACAGGGTCTGGTACCATGAGAAGTACCGATGGGTGGTTTTGGAGGAGAGGTACATGGTCTTCGCTCAGACGTGCAGCGAAACCGTGGGCCACCGAGGAGTACGAGTAAAGTAAATGGTTCGACGGGTCGATTGAGAGAGACCGTAACTCGCTGGTGTACCAGTCGGTGGCCGTTGGGTGTACCGACGGACGATGGGCCGGGTTCATATAGACTATGTATGTCTGGTTGGAGAGAACAAATGTCGGGGAAGAGAAGACGAAGAAGAACAAGAGGAAAATCGAAGCCATTGTGTTTGTGAGAGAATGTGAGTGAACACGCGTGTGTGGAAGTTAATTAATGGGCATTATGATGGGGGAGTGGGGAAGCCATTTCCCAGTGGAAAACTAAACTATAATGATGAGAGGAGTAAAGAGAAGAAAAGAGGTTTTTAAAATAGAATAATGGCGAACATGGTGTGTGTGGAGTATGGGTTTTTTTGGTCCCTTAATATAAACCACTGGTGTATACAGACCAAGCCAATAAAAGGATTCCACGTATTGCATCCAATGACTTGGCATGCATCCATTGGTGGAGTTCATGGCTGCATTGCAGAACGGTTTCTGCATTTAGGAATGATGAGAGAGAGAGGGAGAGGATTGGCTTTATCGAGGAAGCTTTTTCTGCATGCTCTCTCTCTGTTGTGTGCACTTGCGAATACTAGTGGTAGGCGTAGCAATAGAGGAGTGCCTCTATGGTTTAAGTACTCTCCGTTTTATAAATATAATGGATGGTTATTATAGTAGAAAATATATGTACGGTTGGGAGTTGAAATGGAGAAGATAGGAAGAAGTAGGAGATTTTTTGAATTTGAACGGACGTTTTGGATGAAAGAGACAATTCGAAGTGGGGACCGAGGATGAAGATTCTTTTATATGATCCTGACCTTCTTCTCTTTTTTTTCATAAATGACCTTAGGTTATATTAAAACAAGGGAAATTTTCAAAAAACCCCCTAACTTTTTCTGAAATTTTAAATAACCCCTTATCTTTTTGGATATTCCAAAAAACCCCCCAAATCAAAGTTTCATTTTCAAAAAACCTCCTATTGAGGTTAAAGTTAACATTTGATGGTGTTAAATTCTTTTTGGACAAAAATACCCCTTTCTATTTCATTTTTAATTTTACTAAAGTATTTTTTATTTCATTTTTAATCTTCATAAATATTGTTAAATTATACTAACTAAAAAAATAAGAGACTCTGCTATATTTAAAAAATCTTTTGCAGAAAAATATTATTTTCGTCAAGTATACAATATAAGTAATTATATTGATAATTTTAATTTTATTTGATTGTTACTAATAGTATATGTATGTCACTATATATTATCTGCATAATTCTTTTTAACGTTCAATAGTTATTTATTTTTCTACCCAGATATTTTCATGCTTCCAAAAATAGTATTTTTCTGTCAAAATATTTTCAAGATGTATACTTTTTTATATTGCTGTTTTTCCTGGTAAACTAACATCAAACAATATAACTCCGTTGGATATATTTTCAAGATATTAATCTTGATGCAAAATCAATGGCTGAAAAGTCGCAAGTACAATATCTCAAATGTTCACTTTATTATTTTAGCTTTTGTCTTGTTTTTAATTTAATGTTAGTTTTTCATGAAAAAATATATAATAAAGAAAATATTAAAATTATATAAATAATATATTTTAATTTTTGTAGTTAGTACATGTTCAAAATATTTATATTTTTAGAATTAATATAAAATAATCTTTTTTTAATTTGTATATTTTAAAAAACATTTATGAATATTTTTATAATTAATACAACAATACATAAAAAGGGGTATTTTTGTCCAAAAAGAATTTAACACCATCAAATGTTAACTTTAACCTCAATAGGGGGTTTTTTGAAAATGAAACTTTGATTTGGGGGGTTTTTTGGAATATCCGAAAACAAAGGGGGTTTTTTAAAATTTCAGAAAAAGTTAGGGGGTTTTTTGGAATATCCGAAAACAATGTCACATTACATAAAGTGAAATTACGTATAAATACATGACTATAAAAATCGGCTTCTAAACGAACGTTGAGCCTTTACGAAAGAAAATCACAACCGTGATAGGAAACTTTATCAATTCTTGCTTTGCGAGCTAGCGCGTCCGCCTTCGTGTTGTCCCTTCTCGATATATGATAGAAATGCCACCCATCTTCATCCTTAATTATAGCTCGGCCATTTTGAAGTTCAAAATATAATCTCCAATCCAAGTCATGAGTGAGATTCTTCATGCCTCGGATGATTGAGATATTATCACACATAATTGCACAAGACTTAATTTTTGACGATTTAAGATGATGTAGCGCCTCTATACAAGCCTTTAATTCCGAATGAAGAGGAGAAATGGCTTGAGTATATATACTCGCACAAAACGTGACCTCCAAGCCCCTTGTAACTACAACGTCCAAACCCGTACCATCTTCAGTCCATGAACCGTCGACATGGCATGTAAATTCCTCATCTCCAATGAAATCGTTCGTGGGAGCAATGATGCTTATATCCTGAAACGGGTTATTTCCTTGGGTGATCCCAAGGGCTATGCGAGTAATTGTCGAAGGGGTATGTCGAATATTTTGGAAAATAAATTCGCATCGACATTTCCAAATGGCCCATAAGGTATTGGCAAAAATGTCAAATTGTGTTTCATTGAGGCTTTTGCTTAGATGGAAGATTACCTCTTTGGGCTCACCATTAATATTATCGACTCGCAAGCTAAGGGGAGATATGAACCAAACTAACTTTGATTGTGGACATAAAAATGTCATATGTAAGATGTCTTCATCTTCATTTAAACAACGCTTACAAGTCGTGGGAATAGAGCTAATTCGTCGATGAAGATTTATGTTAGTTGGGACGGCATTTAAGCAAACCCGCCAAAGAAAAACGGCCACCCGAGACGAAATTATTTTATTGCGCCAAATAATGGCCCATATTTTTCCGGATTCGGGTTGGATTGTTTGTGGGCTCGGGTGCAGATGACGGTACGCGCTTTTGACCGAGAATAGCCCATTAGTTTCAAGAGTCCATACCAACTTATCTCGTTGGAGAAGAGAGGATGTCAAGATGGTGTTGGTTCAAATTTCCTGATAGTTTGATTATTTCAAAACACTGTCATTACTAATGTATACATCCAGAAAAGTGCAGGATAACATAGGTACGATACGAAGATGAAGGAGGACTTGTGAAGGAGGACTTCATTGGATTACATCAAGAATCAGGACATGAAGTCTCAACATAAACAAGAAAAGAAGAACACAAGGAAGGCCATTGGAATACATCAAGACTCAAGATGTTGAAGCCTTCCGTGAGTGGGATACGCCACAAATAAACCATAGGTACAAACCTAGTAGAACTCAAGTAAAATCATGTTCAAAATAACAAAGAGTTCAGTCAAGCAGGAAGTGCGTTCTGAACGAACTCAAAGTCCGTTCAGAACGGACTTGCTAAATATCAAAGCTTCAAAGCTTGATTAGAACCAAACGTGTCACAGGGATGTGTACGTTCGAACGAACAATCATGTCCGTTCGAACGGATAATTATAATCCGTTCACCCACCTTCTGAGTGCGTTGAACGGACAATCCTTCCTGTGAACGGAAAACGTCACAGGGATGGGTGTGTTCGAACGAACACACATGTGCGTTCGAACGGACAACCTGGAATCCGTTCACCCACTTTTCAGTGCGTTGAACGGACTCTTGTTCCTGTGAACGCAAAATGCTATGTATAATTGAGTCCGTTACGAACGGACATTGTACGTTCGAACGGACCCAAGATGTACTTGCACGTTATTTTGAAACGGCTAGTGCAAACTTCAAGTGCGTTCCGAACGGACTGTATGCGTTCGAACGCACTACAAGTTTTCTGAAGGATTTCTATAGAGAGTATAAATAGAATCCTTCATGGGTCTCTCTCTCCCACTTCCTCATTTTCAAACATTCAAACCTAAAAAGAGAGAAACCCTAAGCTGTGATTATCTATATCCATTGATAGCTTGAGAAACCTCTTTAGATCGTTGATCTACTTTCGATATTCTCCACTAATCGTATCCCACTCACGTGACCGATCACGTTGTAGCTCGATTAGTGAAAAAGTGTAATAGGCTAGTGCAACAAAGTGTAAAGAGCCTAAGCTATAGATCGATAGAAGCGTGTAAATCGATCTAGGCAAATCCTTGTAATCGAGTTGAGTTGGAATTCAATCGAAAGCCAAAAAGAGGCACAAGGCATTCCCGGAGACGTAGGTACTCGCAAATAATTGAATCGGTCAATTAAGCGAGTAAAGGGTGAGTTAAAGCTACAAAGCAACCACCTACCGAACTTCGTAAACAAACATCTTGTGTCAAAGTGTTTGTACGGTATCATCTTTATCATCTAAATTATTATTTATTCCGCACCGTAAATTAGGTTAAATCTAAACTAAGTATAAGTTAGATTGCCAAATTTACCCCCCTCTAGGTTAGAATTAACCAACAATTGGTATCAGAGCAAGGTACTAACCATCTCTTTGAGTAGTAGGGATAACTTGTACTTAACGATCAAATGGCCGAAATTAATCCTATTGTACAAAACTCATCGATAAATCCGATAAATACCGTACCCAAATCAAATATATCAAACTCACGTGAATTAGATGGAACCAATTGGAGTTCTTGGAAGAAATGCATGCTAAATACATTCGCTCTCCAAGGACTTGACAAGATAGTGTTACAAGGCTTTGTCTTGGCCCAAGAGGTTGACACGGACGGAAATGTAACCTACCCTGATCAAACTAGGGAAGATAGAACTAATGACATTTACGCTCAAAACTTAATACTGAACAACGTAATTAGTTCTATCGGATCGCTAGTTGATCATTGTGAAAACTCATATGAAATGTGGCGTATGCTCAATGAGAGATACGAGGGTACATCTCAAATGAGAAGAACTAATATCATCGGACTTGAACAAGAATTCAACAATCTTCGAATGATTGAGGGAGAGTCCGTTGATAAAATATGGGCAAAAATCAATGTACTAAAAACCCGATATGCCACCCAAAATGCACCTCTTACTGATGATAGAATTATTGCTAGATTGCTTCAATCTATGCCCCGTAGTTGGGAATCTTTACGTGTAGCTTTAGGTACAGCGGTAGCTTCACAAAACCTCACGCCTGAAGAATTGGTAAGTCAATTCCGAAATTTCGAGATTCGACTCAAGCAACTCGATGAAGAACAAGGAATCTACATACCCCCTCCTCACTCCAAAACCGTAGCTTTGCCCGCCTTGAATGCAAGCAATGACGACAATGAAATGGATGATCTCACGTTGCGACTCCTAGAGTGGCAAAGGGACGAGAAGCGATTCAACGAGAATCGGAAACAAAAGGGGCTAAAGCTCCATTGCTTTTGGTGCAAGAAAATTGGACACATGATGGAGTCATGTTGGACTCTCCATCCGGAAAATTCGAGGTGGATCAAAAAGGATGAGGACCACAAGGATCGGGAAAGGCGAGAGCCCCGATACGAAAGAAGATACGAGGACAAGGGGCGAGAAAATCGTCAAAACTACAAAGGTAAAGAAATCAATAAGAAAAAGGCATATAAAGCTAACGTCGATTGTAGGTGGGGAGAAACGGACGGATCAAGCTCATCATCCGACACGGATGGTCCGTCAAATCGACACACCGCAAACCTTGCACTCATGGTAAGGATAGATCCTCCACTAATGAGCGCAGTGGAAGCGGCCATCAAATCTCTTCGTATTGAACGAGGTCTAACTACTACACATCACACGCCCATGGTTGTGGACTCGGAACCATCTACTCCCAATACCAGCTCAACACATGACCAATGTCATGAGGTACGTACATATTCTCTGCTTGACATAGAATCAATACATAAATCTAAATTTTCTCCCGCATTCGAACTAGAACTCGAATCTTGTGACGAGTTTCTTAGAGATGAAGGGAACTCTCAACTAAATGAGGGTAAACTTGAGAGCCAAACACAAGCTCTCGAGGATAAGGTAGCCTCTCTTGAGCTATCCATTTTGGCATATAAAACTCAAATAAATGAATTTAAAGGTTTTTCAAAGTGTGAGTGTCAAACCATTAAAGGTGAGATTTCTCATCTAAAAGTCGAAATTCAAACTCTTAAAGTTGAAAATGAATCCCTGAAGAAGGCTTGTGCAAATATTGCATTGAGTCCTCCTTCATTGGATGATGTTTTAAGATCGTCATTGATAGGACAAAAGCCGAATGACAAATCCGGTTTAGGATATAAGAAAAATAACGGTAATAAACCCGATTTTTCAATATCTCAAAATCAAAAATCTAAATGGGAAAACAATAAAGTAAGTAGTCATGGAAATGCTTTCATGTACCATGACTACAACAAAGGTAAATATGCTAAAAATGAACAACCTAAACGTGTCAATAATAATTATAGGAAAAATCATTTTACACAAAATTCACAACCTAGACATACTAATTTGGGAAGAACCGATTGTTTGTTCAAAAGGGGACCAAATGGGTATTTCTATGAAGTGACAAACTACACCGAAGCTTCATATCAACAAGGGCCTCCCAAACATTTCACCAACACACGTAAACAATTTAAACAAAATAATTTTAAGCAAAATAAATTTAAATCAAATAACCTTTATCAAATGTCAAAATCGATAACTTCTAAGAGAAGTAATCCGAATCAACTCTCAGACTATTTTGTGAAGAGTACCACACCCACAAATAAGCCCACCGTAGCATTGTGTAACTATTGTTGCAAAATTGGTCATGTCTCAACAAGTTGTGATCTTCGCAATCCAAAATTAACGTCAAACTCAATATGGATGCGTAAAGATCGTCACTCGATGGGTCCCTCTACGTCTTTCGGTATAGGACCTCCTAGGGCTTAAGCCCTAACATGAAGAACTATACTCCTTAGTATTCCACACCTTAAGCCAAATATGTAAGGAGAGTATAGGAAATGGGCTAAATTAAATTCTAGTCAAATTGGTCGAGTCTCATGTAGCTACCTCACAAGTGTTAATAGAGGATTACATTAGAACACTTGTCTCGGTAAATAAATCACAAATTCAGTCCAGTGATCACATCTCAGGAACCAGTCCGTTCGAACGAAAAACATGTGCGTTCGGAACGGACAAATGAAGTCACCAAATACCCTATTAACAGTCTCATGTCCGGTAGAACGGACTAAAATGAGTTCGAAACGGACAACTGGACTATAAGATCCAAAGTCACAGTTAAATTATGGCGCCATCAAATTTCCTTACCAGGATCAAGTGCGTTCGAACGTACAATTGAATGCGTTCCGAACGGAAAAATGAAATATAGGATTATGGCGCCGGATCATCCTTTGGCGCCGACTCTTAGTGTCAACAGTGTTCAGTGCGTTCGAACGAACAAATAATGCGTTCGAACGCACATGCCTCATTCAGCGAACCTACTTCAAACCCTTACACTCGCGCCGTTTCATATTCTGGCGCCTCTTCTCAGTTGTAAGTGCGTTCGAACGCACATAGGAGTCCGTTCGAACGGACTTAACAACTTCCCAGATACAACTTAAAAACCCGAAATAGCGCCTTTCTCAGACATGAATGCGTTCCAACACACTTGAGAAGTGCGTTCGAACGGACACGTCGTAATAATTCTTCGTCCACATGCAACCGACTGCATTCAATGGATGTGATGGCCCCTTTTTCCCTTACGGCGTGACTTGAAGGGACACGATTTCATCAGTTACTTAGCCCCCCTTCATTCTCTCTCCTTGTTTATCTTCCAAAACTCTCTCTCTCCTTGTTTCTCTTCCAAAACTCTCTCTCTCTCAGAAAAACTAAAACCTTCAACAACAGCCATGGACGCCTCAAACTCGAGATCGAAAGCCAAGGCAAAGGGGAAGAAGATAGTAGGCGAGAGTTCGAACGCTCAAAGAAGAATGAAGCAAGCGGCCAAGAAGCCTACTCTTGAAGAACGCATTCAAAGTGACTATGACTTCTCTGACCCAAACAACGAGCATCTGTTTCGAACTCCGGAGGCTGGTATCCTCTTCCATGAATGGGTATCCAAGAGACCAATTGCTCCATGCTACTACTACGAGTTTCCGCCAAACATACATCACCTCCTCGACAAAGTCGAGGAAATCGAACGTCAATGGGGATTCGCGAATTTAGCATGCCTAAACGTCAAATCGCATGATGTAATCACGCGACTATTTTACGCAAATGCTGAATTCCACCGTGACGAAGAAAAGGTAACGTCATACATCCTCGGTGAAGATGTCGAAATCTCTATCAAAAACTTGAATGTTTTGCTCGGACTAAGGGACGGCGGAGAGAAAATCTACGACACTCGCAAGGCAAGACTCGAAGCTGCCATCACGGGTATCAAACCTGGGCAAGGGGCATCTCACTTGGCCGCCCATGAACAGTTTATCTGGGCCATCGGTAATAACATTCTCACTCCCTCAGAAAAATTTAAGATGAATCTCGAACAGCGGGATATTATACTCTTACATCGCATGTGGTACAAGGATCAACTACCCATCCACGTGCCCTTTCTCATCACAAGCCACATGGAAAGTGTAATGAGTCATAAGAACGCGTCCTTGCCATACGGAACATTGATTGCTCGTATGATGGAACTCCAAGGTATTGAGATACCACTGAGCGATTGGGATTTTCGTCCGAAATCACCAATCAACCTCGCATCCGATGCAAACCTCCGACGGTTTGGATATCGGTATTCGCCGAGCATCCTAGGATGGATTATTGACTCCGCAAAGGATGCGGTGGCGTATCACCTTCCCCGCGATCCTACCCGGTGGACGAAGGGCAACACCTTGGACGAGGAAGAGGACAACGTCGACCCAACCAATACCGATGAAAGCGGTGAAGAACCGGCTCCCAAACGAAAGAGGAATGTGGGGAAGGGGGAATCCTCAAATGCCCAAACGGAACGGGATGATAAGAGGTTTGCCTATGTGAAGGAGATGCTCGACGAAATGGATGAGCGCATGGAGCAACACGGAAGAGCAATGCATGATGCGTTTCGTGTATCTGAAGCACGGATGCTTGAGAACGTGGATCGTCAATTTGCCGATCTTTACGTTCATCTTGAGAACAGGTTCGGAACGCACCATTAATTCCTAACCCGAGCCAAATGAAGTGTGATCAACCTTGGTTGTGGTGTGTGTTGTGTCGTATTATATTATGTTATGTTATGTCTAAAGTATTGAGTATACATGAGAGTATGTGAGAACTTATAAAAACTTTGATGTGTGTCGGTATGATTGAACAATTAGGTCTATTGAGTAATTATGTTTGACGAATAATTATGGTATTATGTCAGTAAACTTGTGCATTCATTTTATTATCCTATTTTGATTTAGTGTTCGTACACTCATCAGTATAAATTCTGTGAAATTTGTGTCAGTCCAGAGGCAAGTGCGTTCGAACGCACCACTTTTTCCGTTCGGAACGCACACACAAAAACTGTTATATTTTCTTAAAAATCTGCTAAATTTTGAAAAGATTGTCATCATTCAAAACAAAAGAATTTGATCATATTTACGAGCTCATACATTCATCAATTCATTCTTTGAGGGGGAGCTCGCATTTAGGGGGAGCCTTCCGTTGTTGAAGTCTCCTTGGCCCTTTTGATCTCTTTCAAAATGGGGGAGAAACGATCGTACGGAAAGTTCTCAACTAAATGGTGAAACTCTCCAAACCGACAGTGTTTTGAAAGTAATCAAAAGGGGGAGTTTGTTGGTTCAAATTTCCTGATAGTTTGATTATTTCAAAACACTGTCATTACTAATGTATACATCCAGAAAAGTGCAGGATAACATAGGTACGATACGAAGATGAAGGAGGACTTGTGAAGGAGGACTTCATTGGATTACATCAAGAATCAGGACATGAAGTCTCAACATAAACAAGAAAAGAAGAACACAAGGAAGGCCATTGGAATACATCAAGACTCAAGATGTTGAAGCCTTCCGTGAGTGGGATACGCCACAAATAAACCATAGGTACAAACCTAGTAGAACTCAAGTAAAATCATGTTCAAAATAACAAAGAGTTCAGTCAAGCAGGAAGTGCGTTCTGAACGAACTCAAAGTCCGTTCAGAACGGACTTGCTAAATATCAAAGCTTCAAAGCTTGATTAGAACCAAACGTGTCACAGGGATGTGTACGTTCGAACGAACAATCATGTCCGTTCGAACGGATAATTATAATCCGTTCACCCACCTTCTGAGTGCGTTGAACGGACAATCCTTCCTGTGAACGGAAAACGTCACAGGGATGGGTGTGTTCGAACGAACACACATGTGCATTCGAACGGACAACCTGGAATCCGTTCACCCACTTTTCAGTGCGTTGAACGGACTCTTGTTCCTGTGAACGCAAAATGCTATGTATAATTGAGTCCGTTACGAACGGACATTGTACGTTCGAACGGACCCAAGATGTACTTGCACGTTATTTTGAAACGGCTAGTGCAAACTTCAAGTGCGTTCCGAACGGACTGTATGCGTTCGAACGCACTACAAGTTTTCTGAAGGATTTCTATAGAGAGTATAAATAGAATCCTTCATGGGTCTCTCTCTCCCACTTCCTCATTTTCAAACATTCAAACCTAAAAAGAGAGAAACCCTAAGCTGTGATTATCTATATCCATTGATAGCTTGAGAAACCTCTTTAGATCGTTGATCTACTTTCGATATTCTCCACTAATCGTATCCCACTCACGTGACCGATCACGTTGTAGCTCGATTAGTGAAAAAGTGTAATAGGCTAGTGCAACAAAGTGTAAAGAGCCTAAGCTATAGATCGATAGAAGCGTGTAAATCGATCTAGGCAAATCCTTGTAATCGAGTTGAGTTGGAATTCAATCGAAAGCCAAAAAGAGGCACAAGGCATTCCCGGAGACGTAGGTACTCGCAAATAATTGAATCGGTCAATTAAGCGAGTAAAGGGTGAGTTAAAGCTACAAAGCAACCACCTACCGAACTTCGTAAACAAACATCTTGTGTCAAAGTGTTTGTACGGTATCATCTTTATCATCTAAATTATTATTTATTCCGCACCGTAAATTAGGTTAAATCTAAACTAAGTATAAGTTAGATTGCCAAATTTACCCCCCTCTAGGTTAGAATTAACCAACAGATGGGTGTATTTTCGAGGATGTCAAGCATTTTAGACACCCCAAAAAATTCAAGGAGAATCGGTACATTCCAACAAACCGACTCAGAATCAATGAAATCGGAAACAACCATATTGCGGTGCTGGAGATTTTGAGGGGCATCATTCTCCCAATGCCGGTACCATGGCGATCCGATCGCCGAGCAAGATTCACCATTCCCAATTATCCATTTGATATTGTCTTTGAAGTGGATTCTTTGATCAATAAGACTTCTCCAAAATTTCGTAGCGAGACCTCGTATATGATCCTGGTCTACTGAGAACCTTTGTAGTAGAAAATATAATTTACTAATAAATTAATAATTATGTAATTATGTAATGTTTTATTTGATCGAATATTTTATCGATTCGGAAAAGTATTTGATTAAAATTATACACAAATTAAAATTTAGACATGTCGATCTCTTCATGCTAACTAATGTGACGACAAAATTAATGGTAAACTAAACAAATAAAATAAAAATAATTAAGAAATTAAAATATTGACGTGTTTGATTTTGATAGGATTCATTTAATTATTTATTACTTAATTAATACATACTCGTGTGTTAAATTGAATCTTTTTATTTATTTGAGAAGATGGTAAAAAAAGAGTTTGATATAACTATTTTACATGAATTTCTTGTTCTGTACACCAAGACACCAGGTTAATTAAGAAATTAAAATATTGACGTGTTTGATTTTGATAGGATTCATTTAATTATTTAATACTTATTTAATACATACTCAAGTACTTAATTAATGCATACTCGTGTGTTAAATTGAATCTTTTTATTTATTTGAGAAGATGGTAAAAAAAGAGTTTGATATAACTATTTTACAGGAATTTCTTGTTCTGTACACCAAGACACCAGGTTCAGGTAATAATTTGTTGACTAATGTCGTTTAACGTGCAGAGAATCAGAGATGAAGCAAGAGTCAAAAAGACTCAAAACTAGTGAATTGATATTCTATGTTTTTTGATGAAGGTGAATATTGATATTCTATGAATTAAGAAGTGTCAATTATTTTGAATATTCTAAAACACCTCCTATTTGATTTTGAAATTCCGAAAAATCTACTCTACTAAATTTATATTTTCAAATCCTATAGACTAACCAGGAATAGTGTTAAAAAAATTTGACCAAGAAATCCTTCTATTTTCATATCTAGTATTAAAAAAAATGTGATTTTTTATTAATTTTATTAATTGTAAGAAAATCCACAAAAATATTTAACATGTAGTGATTTCAAATAAAATAAAATTATTAAATGTTTTGTTTATATAATGTTAATATTTCATTTATTATTCATGAAAAATTGACATCGGATAATAATAAAACAAACAACAATAAATAAACATTTTGAAAATATATTGATAGAAAATATTTGTTTAAACATCAAGTTTTTTTTAATTTCGTTCTCTTTTATATATTTTTTTAATAGTTTCATGATATTTTAATTTTTAAATATTTGTAAGGTATTATTTAATATTGTTGTTCATATTATTATTATTTTGTGATAGTTTTTCAAAAAAAAAAATATATAAATCAAATTGTTCTCCCTTTAAAGAGTGGATGTTTTTAAGCTCTCATATTAAGCCACATCATCTTTGACTTTATATCACACATATTAATATTTATATAATTTCGATATTTATTTTATGATTTGATTATATCCATTAATTTATATCATGTTTTACCCATTCAACCATTTAATAATTTATTTTATGATCTTTATATCATGTTCAACCTTAATTATATTAATATTGTTCTCCCTTTAAATAGTGGATGTTTTTTATGTTGTTTAATTTAGACCTAGAGGAGGGTGAATAGGAAGTCCTAAGGTCCAATTTTTGCGGTAATGGAATACAATTACAATTTGGTGCGGAAGCGTACATAAATTAGAGAAAGAAATACAATACCGAAACAAATAACACGCGATATTTGTTTACGGAGTTCGGTAGGTGGTTGCTTTGTAGGTTTAACTCGCCGGCTACTTGCTCAATCGACCGACTCAATTGATTGCAAGTACCTACGTCTCCGGGGTTGCCTTGCGCCTTTTCAGCTTTCGATTGAATACCCAACTCAAACAATTACAAGGTTTGCCTAGATCGATTTACACGAATTTATCGATCAATGGCGGGCTCTACAATTAGTAACTAGCATATTACAATTTACTACTAACGAACTAGTCATGATCGGTCACGCAAGTTGGGAATCGTTGAGTAGTGGATTCGAAAGTGGATATAATAATCCCTAATATGGTTTGGAAATATGAGCTCAAGATTTTGGCTAAGTTTCTCTCTTTTAGTTTAATCTTTTAATTTGTGGAAGAGTTGGAGAGAGAAACTTAAGAGGGGAACTATTTATAGAATACATAGTCCCCTCATAACTTAAGTTTTCTGTGCAGTGCGTCATGACGCACCATTCTGTGGAACTAGCCGTTAAGCTGATGTATATTCAAAATTCTTGTGTTGCGTCATGACGCACACGAACGTGCGTCATGACGGTAGCATGTGTACATGAGGGTTCGTTCTAACCCTTGAATGGTTCGTTGTAACGAACCCCATCCTGTGATTTTTACTCACTTGGTCCGTCATGAGGCATGGTCAGTGCGTCATGACGGACTGTACAATGTTTCTCTCAAGAACTGCTATAGCGTCATGACGATTGGATTGGTGCGTCATGACGATTGGATTGGTGCGTCATGACGCTACACAACTCAAGACACAATTTCTCTTAGGTGCGTCATGACGGTGCTTATAGTGCGTCATGGCGCACTGTAAGATAAAACTAAGTACTTCTTTTGGTGCGTCATGACTGTGCTTATTTTGCGTCATGACGCACCATGACTCAAGGCAGTTTTTACTTTGGTTTTATTGTTTTGAATATTTCCAACTTATTTTCTTGAGTTTAATTATTCCAAATTAAGGCAAGTTTAGGGATACCTATTGGTTATTTGAGGTGATGATTTAATATCCCAACTTGCGAAATCTTCAACTTGATCTTCGATGTCTTGATTATTTATTTCCTTTGATCGTCCTTGTGCGTCTTGCTTCATCTTTTGATCTTTTTGCGGACTACGTCATTTATCTCTATAATTGTCACTTACGCAAATTGATTAGTAGTATTAACATTATTTTGAGATAATCAAATCTTAGGAAATTTGAACCAACATTTGAGCTCTCACATTGAGCCACCTCATCTTTGACTTTCTATCAGACATATTAATATTCATATAATTTCCATATTTATTTTATGATTTGATTATATCCATTAATTTATATCATGTATCCATTAATTTATATCATGTTTTACCCATTTAACCATTTAATAATTTATTTTATGAAATTTATATCATGTTCTACCTCAATTATATTAATATTTATATCATGTTTTCATATTTATTTTATGATTTCATATTTATTTTGTGATTAATATTTATATAATTTCCATATTTATTTTATGATTTGATTATATCCATTAATTTATATCATGTTTTACTCATTTAAACGTTTAATAATTTATTTTATGATCTTTATATCATGTTCTACCTTAATTATATTAATATTTATATCATGTTTTCATATTTCTTTTATGATTTCATATTTATTTTGTGATTTGATATTTATTAATTTATATCATGCTTTACGCATTTAATATTTTTCATATTTGTTTTGTGATATTCATTAATTTATTTTATGATATGATTTCATATTTATTTTGTGATTTCATTAATTTATATCATGCTTTACGCATTTAATAATTTTCATATTTTTTGTGATATTCATTAATTTATTTTATGATATTATATCAAATTACACATTTAATAATTTTCTTATTGATTTTATGATATTTTTTCTGTAAACATAACAAATAACAATTAATAAGTGAATACATAATTTTTTATCTAATACAAACAATTACATTAAAAATCCCACATTGAGCCACGTCGTCTCTTTGACTTTATATCACACATATTAATATTTATATAATTTCCATATTTATTTTATGATTTGATTATATCCGTTAATTTATATCATGTATCCATTAATTTATATCATGTTTTACCCATTTAACCATTTAATAATTTATTTTATGATCTGTATATCATGTTCTACCTTAATTATATTAATATTTATATCATGTTTTCATATTTATTGTATGATTTCGTATTTATTTTGTGATTTGATATTCATTAATTATATCATGCTTTACGCATTTAATAATTTTTTCATATTTGTTTTGTGTTATTCATTAATTTATTTTATGATATGATTTCATATTTATTTTGTGTTTTCATTAATTTATATCATGCTTCACACATTTAATAATTTTCAAATTTTTTGTGATATTCATTAATTTATTTTATGATATTATATCAAATTACACATTTAATAATTTTCATATTGGTTTTATGATATTTTTTCTGTAAACATAACAAATAATAATTAATAAGTGAATCCACAATCTTTTATCTAATACAAACAATTACGTTAAAAATTCGCAGCGAAGCGCGGACAAATTTCCTAGTATATATAATATATGAAATATAAAAATTATATAAATATAACATATAGTATTTTTTTTTTTTTTAAATTATTATAAGCTAAACTTTTTTTGGGACTTTTTTAAAATTAACATTTTGGTCAATATGAAATGAAGACTATTTTGGTCAAAAAATATTTAACACTATTCATGGTTAATTTTAAGTCCTATAGGGAATATTATGAGATAAAAGTTTGGTAGAGGTTCTTTTTTGGAGTTTCCAAAAAAATAGGAGGTTTTTAGAATATCCAAAAAAGATGGGGCTTTTTTTTAAAAATTTCCCTGTATAATTAGTCAATATGAAATGAAAGTAAAAAAATACTCAGGGCTTGTTTGTTTGGATGGCTAAGGAATATCAAGTTTTTCATAGGCAAGAAAAAATTTAGGTTCATTTTAGTAGAATTTGTTTGGATGCAATTTTAGAAATATATAGTATATGTTGGTTAAGGAAGTTCTAGTAATTTTTGTATATAATTTTTTGGGAAAATAAAATTTGTCTTATTGACAAGTTTTTTCTATGAAAAAATTTGGAAACTTTTTTTTTGTCTCTTCTCTCTCTTATAAACCATGCATTAGAAATTGTGACAAGATTAAAAAAATTATGTTAACTATAAATTCCTATAATTTTATTCAAACAACAATTTTATAAAGTACTACATATTTTATTTCCTATATGTTTCATGATTTTGTAATCATAGATCCTAAAAATAACTAATACTCAGGGCCGGTTCTGACATTTGGGTTGCCCCAATCGAAACTTTGACCTATTTGTGAAATTTGATAAAAAATGATGTCCCTCGCAACAAAATAAAAAATGTCAACAAATTCATTTTACTAAAAGAAACTGGAGGTGCTAACTAAATCATGCAAATTGTATTTTTTTTGCAGTAGAAATCGTTTTTCATTAATCAACTTGCTCGTATACTTTTCTTGATAAATTATTTAATATCCTACTGACAAAAAAAAAATAATGATTAATTCTTACTTAAAATGTATCATTTTTTTGGAAGAATTGTTACTTTGTATATTTTGAAAGAATTGTTACTTTGCAACAATACAAATTTTTATTTTGATCCGGATATGCATTTTGAATTTTAGCATGAAAGATATACTAACACATTTTATTTGGATATATGATATTTTGAGATTTGAAATCTTGCACATAAAAACAAATTACCATTTTATGATATATATGACGTACTAAATTTTTACCGAAACTCAAATTTGCATACCAGAAAATATAAGCATATTGTATATATTGTTTTTTATAATTAAACAATTATATATTACATACTACTAAATTTGTATTTATATTTCAATTATAAAAAAAAAAACATGCATTGTTTTATTGGGCGATTCAATGTTGAGTATGTTCATGATTCAAATCTTTTTAGTAAAAAAAAATACAATGATAGTTACAAAATAACAACAATATGACTTCTCTTTCATATTACGATACTATAATATGTAATGAAATCACATGTAATTTCATTCTCAAAAAATGAAATATGGAATAGTAGTAGAGTCCAATTGGCAAGACAACAATTAAATAAAAACCAGTGGAGTTAAAATATAAAGACAGAAATAAATATAAATATGGCAATAAACAGCACTGCTCTTGTAATGGAGATCGAACATTTGACATATTGCATAACATCTTAAATTACTACCGTTCAATCTAAGATAATATGTTGTCCATCAAATATGAACATTAGATACATATTATTCATATGATGTCTCCAATCCTTTCGATATCCTAGCCCGTGGATTTGCTGGACTTGCCCAGGGGCCGGACCTGCACTAACTAACCCCTAACCCCTAACCCCTCTCTCTTAATATCTCTCGACCTTCACCCTTTTAATCACTTTAATCATCCTTGAGCCTTTTAATCACTGCGGAACATTGCATTCACATCTTCTCCTCCAATCATCTTCTCCTATATTTTAAAATAATTTAATTTATTTATTTACATATTGTAGTATAAATGCAAAATGGTTATTTATATGAAAATTCTCCTTGTTACTTTTAATATTCCCTCATTTTATTGATGTGTTGTTGACAATATACAATAAAAACATTAAATGTTCAAATAATTTAGATAATAAATTATAATAAATGACAAACCGTATTAATTAGTAGTAAATCATATTGATTAGGTGGTAAATCAAATTATTAAGAAATAGTTTGACTTATTTAATATTTTTATTTTACACATGATAAGTCATATTTATTTGAACAATTTTTTTTTTTTCAATCTTTTTCAAAAGCAAAGTATTCTCATTTGTATTTTGCAGATTTTTGGAAAATTATTATTTTTATGATAGTTTTATTCATGAGTATCCTTTTAACACATGTTAAATTGTGCACTAATTCATCCCAATAACTTATTTTCAAATTTATAAATTTAAATTTGATTAATTATGGACGAGGGTAAATAAACTTGTCATAAATATTTGAAGACATTAATTATGTGTAAATCAGTGGATATTTTTCCCCTCTTATCCTATATGGCAAAAGTTAAATGATCGTGGTTTATTACTACCAATTAATTCGAGTACCAACACATCAATAATCCTAGTGGATTCTAAAAGAATGTATATCATGACTCTATTTATATTATCGGTTTTGCTCTAACGTCGTAAGAATGGTTTAGCTCGTTTACCGCAAATCATATTATCGGGTAAAAACCCGACCGTTTCAGTCGGTCTATCATTCTTGGATCCGAAATTCTCCATTTTTTCCATGTCGTAGATTTTTGTTCACACTGAACAATGGCTCTATCATGTCGAATTCTTTTGAATCGGTGAGTTTGTAGAGAAACTAACGCATGTTTCTATCGGACCCGACAAGACTCCGTCGTCGAAAGGCATAGTTGAAATGAGAAAAATGAAATATATTGTGCGAAATGAGAAAGAGGAGAGTTGAAGAGAGCCGAGAGGCTGGTCCGGCCCTAGCTATAGGCCCAAGAAATGCGATCTTCCGGTCCAAAATTTTAATGGACTCAATTTTTTTTTTCAAAAAATGTGATTTATCTAGTTAAAAATAAATAAAATTACAATAAAATTACAAAATATTATAATAAATTGTGTGGTTTATTGGTAAATTAATTATCTCTCTATGGAGAGGTCATGAGTCCCAATCTCTACAAACTATAATTTTAGAATTTTTTCCAAAAACAATGAAAATATGAAAAAAAAATCCGGTCTAGGCGAGATTTGAACTTTGGATCTATTTTGTTTGATCATAAATATTAGGGGTTTGGTTTTTTGGTGAATTGAATTTTCAGAAACCATGTTGAATGATCAGTCGAGTTCATTTGTCATCGACTTGAAGGTCTTCGATGAAATTATTAATTACGAATTTTGTTTGGTTTATAAACATTAGATCTTGATTTTGCTTCATTAATATCCATTTCAATGCTGAGATCAATTGTTTAAGTGGTTTATGACTAAATTGTTAGCTTAAGTAAGGAATTAAAGGATAAAAAAATTGTTTAGTTTAATACTTTGTTTATAAGTACTTGATTGAATCGTATTTTTCTTGAATTATATTGATTAAAAATTGGTTTATAATTGATAATCATCCTTGCAATTGAATACTCGTTACATTTGTAGAGTTTCTAAATCGTTTTATTCACTAAAATATCATTTATTCCCCTAATTTTTACATCGAAGAACAAAAACAGTTTTTATTTGCAAATTTCATTGGTTTTTGGTAATTTTCTCTATTTTCTCATAAAGTACCAGATCTGTTACATATTTTTATAAAATTTCTTGTTTTATAATGAAAAACTTCATATTCCAATCTCAGCCTCATCTATTTTGGTTTGTAAGATACGATTTATTTTAGATTCGATGTTTGACTGTTCTGTAAACCTCATTGTTCATAATCTGATATGTTTTGCTAAATATATTAAAAATTGTTAAACTGTGAATTGCTTGTTGAATTCTCCACTAGTTCCGATATAGACCTAGTTTTCGAATATATACTTTAATGCTGATTTAATTATATGTTTTATGAGTTATGGTACAATCTTTGAACCGGTACCAGCAGAACTTAATCTCTGATCACATACTGGCATTTTGCAATTTCTGATCTGTATGTTGGATGTTTTAATCTAAATTTTTTACAGTGAACTCATGACTTTCTTTTTGAATTATAAATAAATTTTCAAGAATTTTCACTGTACCAATTATTCTGAATGTTGAATTGAATCTGGACAAATTTCTGCGATCTGTTTACTGTCAAATAAATCTCTCTCAAATTGGCTGAATTAATTTTCTGTCTTTTAAACGCCAAATCTTGATTTTTTTTATTCTATATTGTGGGATGTTCATTCGGTCGGTTCGGTTCCGAACCGAATAAGGCCAAATCGATTTAAACCGAACCAAACTAAATTTAAACCGAACCGAACCGTTTTAACTTTCAAACCGATTAAAAACCAATCCGAATAAACCGAACTCTTATTCGGTTTATTCGGTTGAACCGAATAAGACCCATTATTAAAATATAATTATATCATTTTATAGAATTATTATATCATTTTTTTTATATTTTAACATTAACATATTGAAAAATTACGAAAAATGGGATGTTATCGATCGGTTCGGTTTAACCGGTTTTCAGAACATCAAAACCGAACCGAACCGAATAAACCGAACAATACCATTTTTTTAACCGAACCGAACCAAATAAACAAAAAAATCGAACCAATTAAACCGAATTCGACCGGTTCGGTTCGGTAACCGAATAAACCGAACCGTTTGAACACTCCTAATTGTGACGACAATTTTTTTATTAATAGCAGAAAAATCCTAATTTAACTATGTTCTTTCAGAAGATAAAACTTAATTTTTCATGGTACAGTTTTATATTGCATTTTATTTTCAAAAAATGTCTAACTGGACCTCGTCTTTCTTTCGAATATCGCATTTCATGCAGCAATGGCACAGTTTTGTAATTTCCATTCTTTTCAAGGCCGCATTTCAGCAATGCAAATGGATCGGACTATCTGAATGTTATTTTTGGTGATAGGTGAAGAAAGTGTATTTTTAACACTTTCACATTTCATTGTCAACATAATTTAAATTTATAATATCTTTGTATTTATTCATTTTCTCAGCCAATTGAATCATATCATTGTATATTAATATTACATATTCTTTCTGAAAAATAGTCCACATCAAACGGACAAAAATTTACCATAAAAAAGTCTGCGAAAAAAAACCTTCATTTTAACAAACTTTTAAAATCTTGCAAATTTAAGAAATGTAAAAGATAGACTTCCCTTGTCAAAGGCACATAACACTCATTGAGTTATTATTATCATGGCTGTTATTATTGTTGTTCTTGTTATTATTATTATTATTTATTTTTATATTCTCCATTAAGCAAAATCCTTTATTAATATCAATCACATATGATTTTATTGACTTATTTATTCAACAGTACATCAGATAAATACATCACAAGCAGTCCGCAGATCCGAAAATTTCTAGCGACTAAGCATTAGCCGTGAAATTAAAGGCCGCGCAAGTGTATGGGAACAGCACTGGCCTGAAACCGAGTCTAGACCTAGCCATATCAAATTCCAGCAAATTATTCTCTGCTTGGTTGCCGCCAATTATGAACGGTGTCCTCGGATTCGTGCCCGCGTCGAAAATTCCGAGACACAATGCACCCTTGTTCACCAAAATCATCGACTGGCCTCCTGAAAATGCCCAACCTACTCCCCCCTCTAACACTGAGTTTATCAACGGGACAGCGGGCCCCGTTCCAGTTGGTGGGATCGTTGACGGGTCAAAACATAGCTTGAACGGCGATACTGGTTGGACCCGTTTTATCGAGGATAGAAGTCCCGCAGTAAATGCGTCGATCACTGCTTTATATGTTGAACTCTCCAGCAATGTGTAAGGGTGTGCCAAGCTAATTTTCGTACCGCCATTACCTTTGGAATCAATGGTTAGTAGAGATGGATTGATTTTTATTGGTTTGTTGTCTATTTCGATGGATTTCAGTCCGATGAAATATTCCACGGATTTTTCGCCCTTAACGGAGGTTCCAGCTGTGCTCACCGGGTTGACAAGTAGAGGTGTATAACTAAGAGTCTGAGATAGGTCAAATTCAGGCCTAATTATGTAGGGCCCACCTCCAAAGAATAATGCCCCGGTTGAAGGCGAGAGGCAAAGAGCAAATTTACGTTGCAAGCTGAAAGCCGCCGCCAATTGCTCCGGCAATGCAACCTAACATAAAAAAAAAAAAACTTCATTTAACATTCTTTATGTAACAAAATAGTTTCAGTTTATCACGAACACAACCTTGGTTCGACCCAAAGCGGCTATGCCCGTGGCACCACTAGCCAGCCCTTTAAGTAGAAGAGTGGGTGCGCACGAGAAGATGAAATGCGGATCAGTTGCAGGTGGTCCTATACTGGATCCGTTAGTAGACGCAAAGGATATGACGTCGGTCGCTAGCTCGCCCCCGGTGCTCAAACTGACGAACGGGTTTTCAGGGAATGTTCCGCACGTGTTGTTGTTGCAACCTTTGAGATTAGCATTATAGAATAATTAAAGTTATATTCACTAATTTGGCAAAAATTAGAATTGATTTCGAAAGATCCGAACCTGGTCGAGGAGGCGAGAAACAATCGCCGCACGAATTAGAATTGGCAAGAGAGCACTGAGCTGAGTGGCATCGAGCAGGCTTGTATGTGGAGGAGACATAGCCTTTGTCACAGTCGACCCAAAGGTACCGACTGCCGAGATCTAGGACGAGATTTTCAGAAACAAGAGGGGTCCTCTGAGAAACTCTGATGATGTACTGGAGGGTGGTTGGATCTTTGGTAACTGGGGAGACTAGAGCTTTGGGGTTTTGAGAGGAGGAGGGGGGAATGGAGAGAAAGAGAAAGGATAGGAAGATAATAGAAGAGAGAGAATCCATGAGAGGAGACAAGGGGGGTGTGGACTGTGGAGTGATGGTTCTTGTGTGTGGATGATGGGTTCCTTTTATAGGTACAAATTTGGTAAGGAAAGAGCCAAGTATTCTTTCCACAAGTTTACACGTATGATATATCTTGAAATTTAGGATATATATTGAAATTTTCAAAGTCATGTCCCTCTTAGCCCTCCACTGGCTCTGATCTCTCTCTGAGCATGAGATAAATAATTCAACTAAATATCCCATCTACTCTCTAATTTCAAAGTCATGTCCCTCTTAGCCCTCCACATGTCAAGATCTCAAATAATTTTTATCCCAAAGTAGTGATATATTGGAGTTTTTAAGCAAGTGTGAGCTCTTTGTTATGAAACAGTTATAACATTATAATGAGTTGAGGAGATTGTATTAGTTGGCTCTTAAAGTTGAGAAGATTTGAGCTAATCTTTTATTGGTCCAGAGTCAAAAAACATTATCCATATTCCATTTAATTGTTGACAACCACTTTGTTTGACTCCATTCACGGAAATCATTGACTCACGTCACAGTACAGTGCATGTGCATGGGAAATATCTTGCATTCTAAAAAAACGAATAAATGGAAATATCTTGCATTCTATATTGGGTCATATGATTGGGGCTAATTTTGAACAGGCCTGTTGGAGAATAATGTGAACTAGTTATTTTCCTTGCTCCGCTTACAGCTTCGGACTAACCATATCGTTCAAGAAAGACTAAGATTGTATTTTCTACAATACTACAAATATATATATCATAAATCATGTTTTTGTGTAATTATTATTGATGTTCGAATTTTTTTTCTTTTTTGGAAGCATAAAAAATATGTGATGGGTAAATTTTGATCTCAAGACTCCTTTTTTGAAGGTCGAGAGACCTACCCTACCGTCTAGGACTCTTCAAGTTGTTAAATAATTCCCCCTCCCATTAATTTTAGACATTAATTTTAGAATACAATGGTTTTGGTGAGGCCACGTCACCCGACACTGTTCATCGGGTACTGTTCATCAGGCACTGTTCAATACTGTTTAGCCGAGTACTGTTCATGATTTTTTTTTTTTTTTTATCTTGTGTTCTAAATAAAATATTTGAATTTTAATAAATATAATTGACATATGTCTTGTGTTCTAAATAAAATATTTGAATTTAATAAAATATTATTCACACAAATACTTTTTGTTAGCCTCAGCTGGTATTATTTTTTTTTTTTTTGCTTATTATAACAATTTTGATTGGTACCAAGCTGCGTTTTTTTGTGCTTATTATAATATTTTGATCGGTACCAAGCTGCGTCTTTTATGTTTTTTTGTTTGTCTTTTTCAGAATTTTATTTTATTTGACATGTTTTGTATTATAAATAAAACATTTGAATTTTTCTTTTGGAACATATGATATGTTTTGAGGAGGAAAAAAATTTGCATTTATTGCATAATACTTGTGACACTATTTAATATCAGATTTTTTTTTTAAATTAATATTTATGAAAATTACTTTTGTTTTATACTTGTAACATTTTAGATAAAATTATTATTTTATGATCATAACACATTTTGAAAAATCGCAGTGAAGCACGAGAAATATTTCTATTTTCTTATCAAATAATATATCAAATAATATATCCCGCAGCGAAATAATATATCAAATAATATATAAAATTATTATTTTTGCTAATTATATTATTTCTTATCAAATAATATATCCCGCAGCGAAGCGCGGGCTATATTCCTAGTCTATTTAAATTTATTTAGTCATTTAGAATTTTTGCTTAGAATTTTTGTACGAGAAAAAAACAGTGGGCGAGATTGGAACTCGCCCATTGTTTTTGTACGAGAAAAAAACAGAGACCTACCATCTAGGACTTTTTTTCCTCGACTCTCCCTTGCTAGTTGGACTCGTAGCTTTGCGTCTCTCTCGAAATTACGCCAGTGAAGTAAAGAGAACATTCGAAATTGAACGCAACTCCCTCGAAATTCTCTCTCTCTCTCTCTCTCTCTCTCTCTCTCTCTCTCTCTCTCTCTCTATCTATCTATCTATCTCTCTCTCTGTGTCATGCTAATTTCTGAAGATTTTCACTAAAATCATTGAACAAAACAACCGAAATACTCGACTATTTAGAAGCTAGAAAATTGTGTTACCCGAATTCTTGAATTTTTTATAGAGTTATTTTGACCATTCCGGTTACGGTTGCATCCGGAGAAAAAAAATTTCTCGGAATTAAAACTAATAAAATATTATCTTTGATCGATCATGTCTCAAGAAATGTTAAATGAATTAGTGATTTTATCAACAACAACAAAATCTAAATTATTCAAATTTAATTGATGTATTCGTTTCTAAAAATAAAAAAGAATGATATTTAAGTTATAATTGCTAGTTATGTAATATTTTTTATGATATTTTGTAGTCATTTCGTATTTGAAAAAAATTGGTTAAATAATATTCAATTAGTTTCATTAATATTTTTTTTTTGTCAAATGCTCTCAAAAAATACCGGGTCGGTTCTGGAAAAAAAAGAAATGGTAAAATTGAAAAAGATAGAAGTACAATTAATGACCTAATATAAAAGTAACTAAATTGAAATAAATATGAAAAATAATTAATAAATAAATGATAATGTTTTTATTATCTAAAATACATTTTTTTTATAAATGATGTATAAAATAATATATTGAAGGCAAGATAACCTTTTAAATTTTAACGTGTCGTGAACAATTTGACTCGAACTATCCAGTCTATACTGGCATGTTCTCAAATCCACAGTTTGTTTCCCTAGTTGAAACTAACAAAAAAAGTGGCTTTTGCAAGTCACATGGTCTCTGGATTTGTGAGAAAAAATTCATAAAAAACTAGTTTAGTAAAGACTGGACAAAACTTAAGGGCGTGTTTGCTAGGTCAGTTTTGTGTAGCAGCAGGAAACTCATAGTTGCAGGAAACCAATATATGAATATCAGGAAACTATGGTAGCAGGAAAATGCAAAAATTGCGAGTGTAGGATGTTTAAAAGGTGTTTGATGAAAACCTAGGATTTTTGTTGTTATTGTTGTTGTTGTTGATGTTGTTATTATTATTATTATTATTATTATTATTATTATTATTATTTATGATTATTTTTTATTATTATAATTATTATTATTATTTCTAAATACATTTTAAATTATTTTCAACCGTTAAATTAAATGATACATACATTTATTATTATTATTAATACGATTATTATTGTTATTATTATTATCATTATCATTAATTTCTAAATATATTTTTAATTATGTATTATTATTATTATTATTATTAAATATATTTTTAATTATGGATTAATTCTTTATTACTAAAATTATTATAATTATTATTATAATAATAATAATTATTATTATTTTATAAATTCATTTTTAGTTACGGATACGAATACGAGTACAAATACGGATACAAATATGATATCTAGTATCCGATTTCGAATACGAATACGAGCACAAATACAAATACGGATACGAATACGATATTCGATATCAATACGGATACGAATACGGTATTCGATACAAATACGGATACAAATACGGTATCCTATACCGGATTCAATAAAAAATAAAAACGCCGACTAGATTTTTTTTTATTTATGCCAACTATTTATTTATGTTGAAATGAATCCAGAATAAGTAATATTTAATTATATTTGTGTTTTATTTTAATAGATAACTAATTTGATGTATTATTTTATTAATTTTCATTCTATCAATTTGATCAAAACTTATCTCCTAGATAAGTTTTGAAAAGCCCACAAATTAGGGCGTGTTTGCTAGGTCAGTTTTGTGTAGCAGCAGGAAACTCATAGTTGCAGGAAACCAATATATGAATATCAGGAAACTCTGGTAGCAGGAAAATGCAAAAACTGCGATTGTAGGATGTTCAAAAGGTGTTCGATGAAAACCTAGGATTGTTGTTGTTATTGTTGTGTTGTTATTGTGTTGTTGTTGTTGTTGTTGTTGTTGTTGTTGTTGTTGTTATTATTATTATTATAATTATTACTTTTCTACATTATTATTATTATTATTATTATTATTATTATTATTACTTTTCTACATTTTTATTATGTATTTATTATTATTATTATTATTATTATTATTATTACTTTTCTACATTTTTTTATGTATTATTTTTTTTATTATTATTATTATTATTATTATTATTATTATTACTTTTCTACATTTTTATTATGTATTATTACTATTATTATTATTATTATTATTATTATTATTATTACAAATAACTTTAGAAAATATTTTTTTAGTACTATTAATTTTTAGAGAATATTATTTTTAATACAACTAAATTTGAGAGAATATTATTTTTTTAAAATAGATACAAATACGATATTCAGTATCCGATATATGATATGAATATGGATACTGTTGGGTATCGGAGTCACTACCGAGCTCCGCGCAGCGGATTGAAGAGCTCGGTCCGACCCGATCCCGAGGACCACACCGACGACTCGATCGTACGAATCCTAAACTACATGCAACTACCTATGAATTTAACGATTATAGACATAGATTCATACCACGTGAAATTGATCACGGTGACGGGTTGATCATTAGTTGCTTCCCTTTTCGCTGCTCCAATCTTCGGCAACACGTACGTCCCATTCCCGCACGATTCGACACCTTCGACGGAGCTTCGATTTGTCGTATACAACCGGATCGCATCCGGTTCGTCATTCATCTTTCCCTTGTTTGATCACAATAGAGGATTTCAGATGAAATCCCTCTACTCGTATCCACTTTGAGCCTCGTCTTTCGGTTACGCGCGATTCCCCTAAAATCGCCGTAAACTTGCTTAAAACCTTCAATCTCTCTAATGGAGTTTTCTCTCTTTTCTTGTCTCACAAGAATTCTCTTCTCAGATCTAGAATTTCCAGAGAGAGAGAAGATCAACAATTGATCTTATATTAACACCATAATTAATGAGGAATTAATGAGTACAAAGAAAACTGCTAATCTGGAATTTGGATCACAGTCCGTCATGACGCACAGAATGGTGCGTCATGATGCACCAGTCACGTTTCCTAGAAACAGCATTTACTATTGGTCCGTCATGACTGACCATACAGTCCGTTATGACGCACCATATTGTGCGTCATGACTGACCATACTCACGGATTGGTACACAAAATTCCCTTTGGTCCGTCATGACTGACCAATCTGTCCGTCATGACTGACCATGTTATTTCTGTGTAATCTGACAGATTAACCTATTGGTCCGTCATGACTGACCAAACAGTCCGTCATGACTGACCATGTTATTTCTGTCAGATTTGTATAATCTTATTATGCATCCAATCGTATCGACGAATGCGTACGTTCGTCGATACTCATGTGTGCAAGCTACTAGTTGATCTATAACTGAATTTCCTTCAGATACGAATACGTATACGATATCAAATATCCGATTTCTAATACGAATACGATATCCGATATAAATACGGATAATAATACATTATCCAATAATACGGATACGGATGCAAATACGATACCGGATACGAATAAATATGAGAAGACTACTTTAATTAAGAATGTACTTATTTGTTCAAATTAAATTAAATTAAATTAATAAAACATGAGTTAAATTACATAAATTAATTTAGTTAACTAAATAATGCAAATATAAAATTATGCATGAAAAAATAACATAATTCATGAAAATTCAATTAATGATATACATCATATGAAGGATACATGTTGAAAGAATAAATAAATAAAATAAAATAATGCATGTTGTTTTGTTTGGTTTCCAAAAATCTAGTTGGAGGTAAGTTTCATTATCCTAGGTTTTCAATGTATTTAAGCTAGTGTCATGAGTTTTGAGATGTGAAAACTACCATTCCTAACATGCCACCGAACACCTAAAAACCAAATAAAGTCAAACCATGGTTTACTATCAAATTCATGGATGAAAACTTACATGCCGAACACACTAATTGAGTCCTAAGATCAATAATGAGTAATAATATCTTTCTATCATTTGTCAAAAAATATCAATAATTAATGAGTAATATCCTTCTATCATTTGTCAAAAAATGCCAAACAAGCAAAAGGTGGTAAAAGAGCACGTGACAATTGATGAAAAGGTGATTGGTGATTCTAAGCAATTTATCCACATGATTTTCAAAATCCAACTGCGGAAAAATAATGGACCACCCCCAATACTCAGAAGCCTCCCAATTTATCCACATGATTTTCAAGCGTGAATCATGAGTTCCACATGATTTTCAAGCGTGAATCATGAGTAATTCTACGCAACATATACTTTCGCAACATGCTCTCGCAGTAAAATATTGATCATACATTGGGTATTGTATTCACATTATAAAATTAGTTTAATTTAATTCAATACACATCTTATACCTCATCATCCTACTGTCAATATGTTGCAAGAACATGTTGTGTATAATTACTCATTGCAAAACGATCCTACGGTTGATAAACTATATTATATTAATCAAGTTCTTGTTCATATTTCCACTGATTAGTTTTTTATTTGTTTAACTACTTCGATTGTCAGAATAGTGATTAATATGACTTAATTTAAATTTGTATCGTGTATATGGTTGTATTAATTAGCAAACTTATAAAATATAAAAAGGTGAGAAGGTGAGAAGAAATTAAACAAATAATTAGATATTAGCATCATCAATCAATTGTTAATCTTCAAAATTGATAACGAACACTTGCGAGAATGAATTTAATTATCCTTTACTTGCTAGTCGATCGATCCGATTTTCACGAATACCTACTCTCCGAGAATACCTCATGGTCAGTTTGTGCCTTTTAGGCATTCTATTCAATTTTCCGATGATTTTTTTTTTTACAAAGTTGTCGGTATCGATTTAAAACATTCTATCCATACCGAACGGATTTTACAAAGTTCTGCTAATAGATTACAAATTACAAATCATAAACTCTAAACCTAACAGAAGCTTGTGGAAAAAGAAACTGAATTGCTCAAAAAAAATTGAGTAAAAAGCTCAACAATAATTAGAAAAGTCTCTCCCAACTCTTAAGAGCATGACAATGACAGAAGTAATGTGAGAATGATGAAGTGTGAATGAATATCTATGGATTTACTATATTCACGGTACTGTCATTTCGTTCGTGAACGAAAATTTCATTCTCCAATGAAACCAATGCCAAACTAGTCATTGGAATGAAATGATTACAAAATCGACACATTCGTTATGAACGGAAGGTTATGTCCGTCAACCGGATATGATTTCCTATTAGAAATTTCACTTGATCGTCCTTAATGGAGTTACTTCAGATCAAAACGGAGAGTGTTCCGTTTGCAAACGGAATGAACTCAAATTGGAAACCTCCCTTGATTCGTTGTGAACGGAATTACTTCGGATCAGAACGAAGAGTGTCCTGTTCGTGAATGTAATAATTTTGTAAATTAAGTGAATTCTCATTTCACGTCATTCTCTACAAAATTGAACGAAATTGTTCGGTTCGATAATGAAAGGTTTCGTTCGTGAACGGAATGACTGTAAATGTTTGTTCAATCCGTTCTCAACAAAAAAGGTGAACGAAATGGTTTTGTTCGCGAACGGAACAATTGTGATTTTGAGTGTAATCATTTCAAGATGATATAAATGAACTTAATACACTTAGATCGAGTACGGGATAACTTCCATTATGCGCACGTGGGCGCGTGCATTGACTCTCTTTCGCTAGTCGCCATATTCTCTAGCGAAAGATATTGTATTAACTAGAGCCAGCGACCCCCTCTTCTTCTTCTTCTTCTTCTTTTTTTCTTCTTCTGAACGAAGGTTTGGATTATGATCGTCGGATGATGCAGATGCTTTGCCAGGCGGGGTAGCGATCACTCCCTCCTTGAAGAAAAGTTTGAAGAGGACTTGCAAGAGTAGGATCTTGTCTTGCACCAGGAGTAGGCAGATCCGGTCCTGGATTTTCGGAGGCCTGTGACATGATGTTACGATAATCTATAATTACGAATTATATCATTTAAAAATAAAAATAATTTTTTTAATGTAAAACAAAATATTACATAAATTACAGATCAAATAAAAAATTCGAGCCTTTCTTTGTTTTTTCTTTTTTCATTTTCCGACATAAAAATCCTTTTATTTCTCATGATTATACCTACAATTATAAAAAAATTATCATAAAAAATTGCAACATATTCTCTTAATTAAATCGAGCACAAAATTATTGTTGCAAGCATTTCGAAACTGTTGCAAATTACTCAAAATCACATAAATTACAGAAAATTGGCTCGAAATTGCAACATAAATTACAGAAATTCTCTTGTATTTATAATTTACAGAGCATGTCGAAGAGAATTTACAGAAATTACAAGAAATTGCATGATATATCTTTCAATTTTCAATTACAGAATTTAAAGAAATTGCAACAGAAATTGATTAAACCAAACAGAAATTAAAGAGAAATTACACGAAATTTAAGAGCAATTTGAAGAGGAGAGTGCCGCACACTGTGAAGATTGACGAAATTACACGAAATTGACGAAAAACCCGACGAAAATCACTGCCGCAGCGAAAAAAATGACGAAGAGACCAAGAGGAGCTGAAGCGTGTGAACTCGAAGAGGGGAGTAGTCTCTTGGGCTCCTGTCATGGTGGTCTCGCGTGCGTGCAGGTTCCAAGTCGCTTCAGTCGCGTCGCAGGTCGCTTCAGTCGCAGAGCACGGAAGTAGGATTTCGTTTGCCTATTCTAGGGGCGTGCAGGATTGAAGGTAACGGATCCGGATCCTTGCACAAACGGGTCCGGTGCATATAAGAATTAATGGGTCGGATTAATAATAGGTATAATTGATTTATATGTAAAAAATGGAGGTCTATGGAAAATGGAGACCTGTGACCCGGGCCAACTGGGCCAAAGCCTAGGGCCGGGCCTGGGAGTAGGGACACATTGACAGACTTGTCACACGATGACGCCGATGACCACGGCGACAGTCTGTCTGACTCAGATAGTGACGGAGACGACGATGGTGATTGTCACGTCACGCATCTCACCCAGCGGGGTCGCGGACGTGCACGTGTTGTCGTAGACATGAACGTTTGGATATTTCGTTCTTTCTTTTTTTTCTTTATATTTGGATATTTCGTCGTGGTCGTAGACATGAACGTTTTGATTATACATGGATATTTGGTTTTCTATTTTTTCTGTTTATTATATAAAATTTTCAAATACACTAATTATATTGTGGATAATTTCGAGCGAGCAAATGATTCTTGAAAATTACAAAGAAAACATCTAAATTATAGTTCTTTAAAAAATCTAAAACATCTAAATTATAATGTAAACAAAAATGATTCGAATTGCAAAAAAATAAAATAAAATAAAAACAGCTCTTTCTCCAAGTCAAATTGACATTTTTCGTCCATTCCACCACCTCAGGAAAAATGTCATCTTAACGGTATTTAATTATGTAATTAAGACCCAAATTAATCTCTAAGATCCTCGACCAGTTCTCCTGTAATTAAGCCCCTCTTGACTATTGCAGAAATCGATATTGGGCTTCTGATAAGTGATAAGTCTATGTCTATATATGTAAAAAAAAAAAAAAATCAATTATTTGCGTCCATTTATACCCCAGGGCCCAGGTGCAGTACAAAGGCAAATATACAAACAATAAGCCACATAAAAACTAGTCTGCTCTTGAGTTTCTTCGAAAACTACTCTTTCTTCTTCTCCCTCCTCAAATTCTTTACTTTCATTTATATATACTAGTATACTACCAGGTAGCAGGTACCAACTCTCTAAATTCCTACCCAAATCCCCTCCTCTCTCTCTCTCTCTCTCTCTCTCTCTGACTCTCTCAGGAAGAAGAAATCAACCATGGCATCTCTGATTCCAGCTCAAAGAACACTTATGCTCAACCAACAACAGATATCAAAGCATCCCCTTTTCTCTACCCCTAATACTCTGTTCTTCACAGACCAGAGAAGATTCAGGCAAACAAATACCAGTCCCATAAAATCCTTGAAGAAGAAGCCATTGATCATAGCAGCGATAAGCGAAGAACTAGACATGATCAGAGTAAAACTCGAGGATACTCCGGTGAAAAAGAAGGTTAGAGCGGCTTTAACTGTGAGGAAAAAGCATAAAGAGGATCTAAAGGATGCAATTGCTAACTACATGGACGGACTTTCTGATATGATCGGAAGAAATGTGGTTCTGGAGCTCATTAGCACCCAAATTGATCCAAGTAAGTTGGCTAATTTTGTCTTCACTTTGAATTATTTGTCCTTTTTTCTTGGTCCTGTAATAAATTTCAGATTCGGAGATGTAATGATTTGACCTCACTTGATTTTATCCCTCAAATTTTTTATAATAATATACACATTGGTTCTGTCTTCCCAAAAAGTATTAATTATTATGTTTACATTTTGGTCCACTAAAAGCCCTAAAATAATGAAGTGCACGTTCTTGCATTTTAATTTGTCTTATCAAATTACTAATTAGTCCCTGTTATGTCCCTTTCTTTTCTGATAATCATCATAGCAGGAACAGCCATTTATTATTGTTATTAAATGCATTTGGTGACTTGGCCACACTAATTGTCTCCCATATTTCATCTCCAAAGCAAGAAAAAAATATTTTTATTCATGTCTTTAAATTACCATTATCAATGTACTTATATAGTTTTTTCTACTATGTATAGAAAACGAAAAACCAATTAAGAGCGGCGAGGCAGCAATAAAGGATTGGTGCCATAAAAGAAACAAAAACAAAGGAGAACATGTCGTGTATACAGTCGAGTTCACGGTGGACTCGACCTTCGGTGAACCCGGTGCGGTCACCATAATGAACCGGCACCAAAGAGAATTCTTCCTAGAGAGTATTGTAGTTGAAGGTGATGGATTCGAGTGGGGTCGAGTGCATTTCGCTTGTGATTCATGGATCCAGTCTACTAAGGACGTGCGTACAAAAAGAGTATTCTTCAATAATAAGGTGATTTTCTTTTCGTGAAAATATTTTTTCTCGCATTATATAAGTTTTGTGCATTTCATTTTATGGTTCCATTGTTTTTCATTAGCTATTTGAAACATTATCTTGGTTAGAAAATTGTTCGTGTACAATAAAATTGAAATGTTGAATGATAATTTTGTCATGGCTAAAAGAAGAAATCCTACATTTCGTACAACAAAGTACGGCGACAAAATTGTCATTTAACTTCTTAATGCCCTATTCCTAATACATTCTTGGCCACTCTTAAGTGTGTCTAGAGAAATTAAGGAAACCTATCTCAGTTTGGTGAGTTATCTTTCATGTGTGTTATATTATAGAAAAGGATGTTTTGGTTGGTTGTCTATGTCGATAATAAAGGGGGGTGGCAAAGTAAAAACATTGATTTGTATGGGTAGGATAATGGATGTGGTTACTAGAAGTATAGGGATATTTTTCTAACAAAGTAATTTTGCATCTTGATCCCTTAAAAAATAGAATTTGCATGTGAGCATTAGATGTAATAACTACGTCAAAATTATATTTTATATAATTTTCTATCAAATTGTAGCCATACCTACCTTGTGAGACACCGGCTGGTTTAAGAGAGTTGAGAGAAAAGGAATTGAAAGATTTAAGAGGAGATGGTCAAGGTGAGAGAAAGCTCGCAGAGAGAATTTACGATTTTGACGTTTACAATGACTTGGGAAATGAAGATAAAAGTAAAGAGTTTGTGAGGCCTGTACTCGGAGGCGATAAAATTCCGTACCCTCGAAGGTGCCGTACCGGCCGCCATCCCATGGATACCGGTAAGAATTACGTTAATTAACTTTAATCATGTACATTCAAATTGCTTTTATTTGTTTGATTACTCATTAGAGCCTTCGTGGCCCCTAATTAGTTGATTGAGAAAGTTTGAAAAATACCATATGTTTGAATATTCTCGGTAACAAAGTAAAACTTATAGTTCTCCTTTCAGAAAGCACAAGATTGATTCGTAGTCGAATGATCTGTCAAGCTTAACAACCATAATTAGCGTCAAAGCTCATTGAAAAATAGTAATATATGACTTAGACCTGAGATTAAAAGGGTACTAAAAACTGAGGTTTCAAATTTGAAAGTTCAGTATGAAAGACAGATTGGCATAAAAGGGTGTAATGGAGTTTTCCAGGAAAGTGCCCAAGTTTTTTTATTAATGGGGTTTTTATTTTATTGACTGGTGACAATATTGACCAAGAAGATTTATGTGGAGAATTAAACATGTTTTCTCATTTTCTAATCGACTGTCCTATGTGAACATGAATCTTCCAGGTCATAATACTTTGTTTAGTTTTTATTCTAGGTCATAGCTCAATTAATTAATTGTATTATTTTTTGGGTGTAGGGGTTTTGTATTTTGAATTCAACATAATACAGGGTTTTTTCTGTAAATTATTTTGCATCCAACACAAACAAGCATAACTAACTATTTCATCGTGCCCGAACAGATATGAATGCAGAAAGTCGAGTAGAGAAGCCGCATCGAATCTATGTACCGAGAGACGAAGCATTTGAGGAACTCAAACAAGGCGCGTTTTCAGCTGGTCGGTTACGGGCAGTTTTGCACACGCTGATCCCATCATTAATTGCAAATATATCTCCCGATACACATGATTTTCGAGGATTTCATCATATCGATAATTTGTACAAAGAGGGGCTTAAATTGAAATTAGGGCTACAAGAACATTTGTTTAACAAGATACCTCTAGTGCAAAAAATACAAGAATCTAGTGAAGGCATGCTCCGATACGACACTCCGAGAATTCTTTCAAGTAAGTTAATTTCGAATGATATTACTGCAAAATCATATATATTCTATAATCTAAGTTCGCACTTGTATGCATAATTGCAGAGGATAAGTTTGCTTGGCTGCGAGACGATGAGTTTGCTCGCCAGATGGTCGCAGGAATAAATCCAGTTAATATTGAGAGGCTCAAGGTAAACATAACTCAAACTCGCTTTGCATTTTTATAATTTAAAACTTTTTAAATTGAACAAGGGGCTATCTCAGGTATTTCCTCCAGTAAGCCAACTGGACCCTGCAGTATACGGCCCGCCCGAATCAGCAATAACTGAAGATCACATAGCCGGCCATCTTAATGGTCTAACCCTCCAACAGGTACGCTTAATTTTGTACAAGTTGCATTCCACATATTTTCTTACTTCCAAACTACAAATGAAGGCAATGGAAGAGGAGAAGATATTCATTCTTGACTACCACGATATCTTTCTCCCATTCGTGGATCGCATAAACGCAATTGAGGGCCGAAAGACGTACGGCACGAGAACAATATTTTTCTTGAGCCCAAGTGGAACACTGAAGCCCATTGCAATTGAATTGGGCCTTCCCCCAACCCAACCAGGTCAGCCCCGGCCTAGTAGAGTTCTGACGCCTCCTTGTGACGCCACTTCAAACTGGCTCTGGATGCTCGCCAAGGCTCACGTCAGCTCTAACGATGCTGGGGTCCACCAACTTGTTAATCACTGGTACACATTAATTTAAGATACCAAATGCAGAAATTTATTCCATAACGACAAATATATAACCATTAACTTTTCTTTTTGGTGTAAAGGTTGAGGACCCATGCGGTGATGGAGCCGTTCATATTGGCGGCGCACAGGCAACTGAGCACGATGCACCCGGTGTATAAATTGTTGCACCCACATATGAGATATACTTTAGAGATAAACGCACTCGCGAGGCAGAGTTTGATTAACGCGGAGGGGGTTATCGAGTCTTGTTTCACGCCTGGCCCGTGTTGCATGGAGATTAGCGCGACGTATTATAAGAAATTTTGGCGCTTCGATGAAGAGTCTCTTCCTGCCGATCTCATCCGCAGGTACTTTTTCAATTGATAACTTTTTATAATAAAATAAATCAATAAATAAGTGGAATTAACTTTTTATGTTGATAAATTTATCAGGGGAGTTGCGGTAGAAGACCATACGAAACCGCATGGACTCAGATTACTAATCGAAGACTACCCATACGCCAACGACGGTCTCTTGCTCTGGTCATCAATCTGCTCTTGGGTCGACTCGTACGTCTCCCTATACTATCCCAGCTCATCCCATGTCATCTCCGATACCGAACTCCAATCATGGTACCGAGAGATCGTCCAGGTAGGTCACGCCGATGTAAAAGATAAACCGTGGTGGCCCCCACTTGCCACTCCTGATGATCTGAGTTCCTTGCTCTCTACACTCATCTGGTTGACTTCGGCTCAACACGCCGCTCTTAATTTCGGACAGTATCCTCTGGGAGGATACGTGCCGAGTCGACCACCTTTACTTCGGAGGCTTTTGCCTGAGGAAGATAGCAAGGAATATGATGACATGCTTGCCGATCCTCATCGTTTTTTCCTTAGCACCATTGCAGGGGTACGTACTATTTAACCCGAATTCGAATGATATTACAGTATATTATAATTTCGTGGATTTTCTTCAGGTGCTCGAGGCAACAAAATTTATGGCAGTGGCGGACACGTTATCAACACACTCGCCAGACGAGGAGTATCTAGGAGAGGATTGGAGCAAGACAACGGCTTGGACCTCTGACGAGCGGGCCGTGTTGCTACAGAAAGAATTTGCAGCCTCGATTTGCCGTGCAGAGCAAGAGATTGACAGGAGAAACACGGATCCTCAGATGAGAAATAGGTGCGGGGCCGGGGTTCTGCCTTATGAATTGCTTGCGGCGAGTTCACTGCCAGGTGTCACGTGCCGTGGTGTGCCGAATAGCATATCCATTTGATTCTTTTCATTTTATTATGATTTTGTTTTCTATTTGTTTATAAATTATTTGAGAAACGGCATTACGATTTTGTTCGGTGCCAAGTAGTCTTAGCATGTATCTTTGTAAAATTTCCATTTGACTGAGGACCCCATATAGAAAATTGTAACTTTCAATAAATTTTATTGATTTGCAGTTTTATTGTGTTTTTTTTTTATCTCTAGACAGATTTTTAAAACTGGACATATAAAATTAAATTAATTTAAAACTTATTAAATAACTATACTAACACAACAAACAAAATACAATAAGCCCAATATAGGTTAAACAACACAAAAACAAAATGCTCAACCTATAAACCAGGCAGATGCAATATACCGACAGCGTTACTCATACTAATCACCAAAAACACCAAATAAACCGAAATAAGCCCGACACCCAACAACTTATTCGGTCTCATATCGCTTTTGGGCAACACCACGAGAGCCCAAACTAGCCCGCAAATAAGAAACCCCATCGTGTACACGAGCGACGTGTCTCCAGGCAATTCGTACGCACCCGGTGCGGTGGACCAAGCACTGAGCAACATCGAAACCCCCAATCCTGCTAACGTGTTAAACATGGGGCCTGCGTAGCAGCCTGACATGGCGATCTGCAGACCGTCTCCGCCGTTGATCGACAAAGCAACGTTGGACATTAAATCCCCCATGGAGTTTCCCCATGCGAGGACGGTCAAACCGAGAATGGACGGGTTTATCCCTAAAATTACGCCAAATGCCACTAGCAACGCGACCAGCTCGTTGGCTATTATGTAGAACCAGATTATGCTCATCAAAAACCCTCCTAAAACCCAAGGGAAGAGAAATCTGCGGGGAGGCCGGTCTGGATTGGTGTATGTGAAAGCGAGAGTGGCTAGTAATATACCGATCAAAGCACCGATTATGTAACAGGAGATACTACTGGACTCTCCAGTGTTTCTCGTACCCCAGAGAAATGATACAAGAAGAGGGGCGAAAAATGCGCTGGCAATCGCGTACCGTTTCGACCATCGATCCTCTTCTACGAGCGGTATCGTCAAACGTCTCGGTACGGTCAAAGGCATTTCCATAAATAGAAAAAACTTGGAGAAGGATAAAGATGAATTATTGTTATTTTCTTCTTCTTCTCTGTCTTCACTCCAACCCCATAACGGTCTAGAAGGATCCGTCATGTTATTGCCTCGAAAAGTGTGATTTGAATATATGGCGAAATTCGAAGCCCACATCCACTGAGGCAAAGAAGGGTTCAAATTCGGTGCATCGGAATCAGTGCCCTCTACTAATAAAGGACTATATACAGATCCATCTTCTTCGCTCGAGTGAGAAAATATACTTCCAGCCACGGGTAATAAAGGGGTCACCACATCCAAGTTGAATCTTTTTGCATTTTTTCTTAGCAATTCATTTGCCGCAACTGTGAATGCATATACCAAATAAATGGATACGAAAAAAACCGCGCCCCAAATCGTCACCTTTCCAATGATCAATATAATGGAGAGAGAAACCAGGGTTATGAGGAAGAAACTAATGTCTCTGATGAAGCACTTTTTATCGATTTGGACGTTTTTCTCTGCGACGGTGAGAGAAACTGCACCTACTACTACACACGTGACGAAAACCGCACCGCCTAGAACACTGTTTAAGCCGACATCACCGGCTCCGGTGCTCATGAAAGCGGCTATGCTTGCAAACACATCTGGAGCTCCGTTTCCTAATGGAAGAAGCGTTACGCCGGCAAGAGTAGGTGGCAATTTGAGCAAATTCGAGAGCTTTTCCAAGCTGCAACAGAAATAATCTGCGGCTGTGTTGCCCAGCATGTAGAATAATGCGGCTAGCCAGAGACCCAGAACTGAATAACCCAAAATCGAGAAATTGCCGCATGAGCAGTAGAAGAAATTGAGGTAATCGATGAACCCACTTGAAGTACAATTGCTGTGAGCTTTTAAGAACTCACACTGGGATGAATACCCCTCATGATTCTTTATACCGGAGCATGCGACTGAAGGGTTTTCTTGGGATACAAAATTGTCATCAATTTGGGAATTTTGAATTGATACGTTTGTGGGAATGGTGATATTAAGCTCAGAGACCCTCCTATGGGGTAAATTACTCGATTTCGAAGCAAACTTTTGGGCCAATTCGGGAGTTTTGTGCAGAATTGGGTGTCTAGGAAAATCTCCTTTGTTGTATAAGAAGAAAAGCAGTACAATTGCACTTAATCCGTTGAAAACCGAACGCAGTCTATTCATTGTTACGATCGAGAGAAGATCATTATTAATTTGGCGAATTTGGGCTTAATCGAATCGAATCGAATCGAAGTCGAGATGAAGGGGACTAGGGGTAGGGAAATGGAACAGGGTTTGTTTGGAAGAAAATAGAGTAGTAATAACAAAATGGGGAAATGAAATCCCAGTTTGTACTGCTGACCTTTCTTCGATCAAATCCCAGATTTAATTTCCTGTGAATATCATTCAGGGTTTGTTTGGAACTTTGGATGTACTAGTTTTTTAAAACATGAGTTAATTTCTAGGGGTTGAAATTGTGAAAAGTGAAATTTTGATGATTTCGACAAAGCGACAACGCTTTTCATGGCGAGTGCCGAGTTCCGGGAGGCTTTTCTCACATTTGATCCCGTCAAAAGAGCACTCTAGATTAGAAAGAGAATCGACAATAATTAATATTAGAATTAGAATTAGAATTATCAAACAATGTTATATCAAAGGAAATGGAACCAAACATATTTCACTTAGTTCTAACAATACCGATAGGGGTGGGCAAATGGTTTGGTTTATTTGGGAACCGAACCGAACCGATCAAATTCGGTTTATTCGGTTCGGTTTTTCGGTTTATTTGGTTCGGTTCGGTTCAAAAATTGATATCGTTCGGTTTATTCGGTTCGGTTTTGGTATTTCCAGAACCGATTAAACCGAACCGACCGATTAACACTATTTTTTACTTTTTTATTATGTTCATTTAAAAAAAATTAAAATTTAATATTGTAAAATTAAAAATAACGATAAATATATTTTATATGATCTGTTTTTATATTTTTTTTACTAAATACAGCTTGAATTTTAACATTATAAAACTTATAATTCGGTTCAACCGAATAAACCGAATAAGAAATTCGGTTTATTCGGTTCGGTTTTAAATCAGTTCAAATTTTTTTCGGTTCGGTTCGGTTTGAATCTAGTCCGGTTCGGTTTAATTCGGTTTGCTCTTATTCGGTTCGGTTCGGTTCGGTTCAACCGAATGCCCACCCCTAAATACCGATATGAATAGATATGATACCTAAATTCTTTTCAATGCATGATCTTTGAAAGAATGGTGAGATAAACGCCTTACAAATTTGCTCGAATAATAACCTAACATATTTCTTTACCAAGTCATTGTGAATTGTATATTTCAAGAACTTGGTTTACAAAGTCGTACTTCGCTGTCTTAAGAATATTTGCATACATGAGGGAGATAATTAGTACGCTTCCTAATGCACACAAAATATGGACACCAAAAAGGAATGTTATGAATATTATTAATATGGATGTCATTTACTTAGTCCCTCAACAACAAATAACTATGAAATCTTGTAAAAATATAAAGAGTTACTATAAGATATTTATGAGTATATTTTTTTATTGTATTTTAAGATTTTTTTTTTTTAGAATAAATGGAGAATACTAGTTTTTCCTCCAACTATTGGTGTCAATGTGACTTGAACACATAAACTCTCACAACATATGAGTTTTTATGTTAAACACTCAATAAACTAAACTATGAGGTTATTGGTTGTATTTAAGATATATTATTTCTTTTTATTGTAATCATGAATAAGACTAGCGATTTATTGGTCTACACTCATCCTCCACGGAATGTGCCTATTATATTCTTACTCTCACAATTAAATAAACATTTATCTTCCCCAATTCTCTCTTTCCTAATATTTTCTCTTTCAATTTCTTTATAGCAATTATTAATATAGATGTATTTAGGGGTGACGATCAACACGGGTCGGGTCTTTTTAGTTTGCGTATCATTCGGATCGTGAATCGTTTTGTTTTAGATCATTCGATTCATGATCATTTTGGTTTTCGAGTAATTTGATATCTGGTCCTTCCTATAAAAAAATATCACTTGAACATTTACACCCTTCTAACAAATAAGCCAAACAAATAAGGGTGTATATGTAAAACTGTTCAAACTGGGAAGTGGTATTGGCATAAATCAGACTTCCAGGACTAATCTGCAAAACTTATATTAGGTCTAGTTCGTAAAACAGCCCTAAAATTCTCTCGTGCTGAAAGGAGAAAGAGAGAGAAGCGAAGCCAAGCGAAGAGAGAAAGAGGGCAGAAAGGAAATCCGACTCGTTAGCATAAGAGTTTTTCGATTTCTCGAATCAACGAAAGATAATTTTCGCGGGAGAAAATGGGGGTGGTTTCGTTCAAGGTCTCCAAGATCGGTACCCGATACAGGCCCAAACTGGTCCCTCTTTCAGATTTAGACGATGATCGCCCTTCTGGGCAGGATACGAAGGTATGTAGCGACTACAAAGTAATGATTTCGGTTCAGTTGGATTTGAGTTTTTGTTTCTCTTGTCAGTAACGGCTGGATCTTTGTTTGATTGCCTTGTGATTTTATAATTCGAAGATAAATATGTTGAATTTTTGTGGGTTAGTGATTTTTTTGATATAGCTGCAAATTAACGTTTTAATTTAGCACTGCAATGAAGTTCTGATTTTGGATCAATTGGTTTTGATTCCAGTTTATTTTCTCAGGAATTGGTGGAATCTTTGTTGTTTCATTGTTATTTGAATTGTACTTATTGATGATGTAATTATATTGAGTTTAGAATTTTTTAGGGTTTTATCAGTGTTTATAAGAATATGGTTGTGATTATCGGGTTAATTTCATTTATTTCCTCTTTCGAAAATATTAAGACTTTTCTTAACAATGAATTTAACACATTATACTGCATGTACAGGATGACGTGCCAACAGGCAATCAAACCGGGACTTCAAATCCACCAAACGGTTCCACAACTCCAATATCGCCAGGTACGTTATATAAAATATCTAACCAATCTTATCTTGTAAATTCACAAATTATATTTCTACATTTCCTTGCAGATATGGAGGTTTCGTTCACTCTAAGCCTATTCCCAGTGGGATATGTCATAGGCAAGCCAAACGAGGTATAATCATTTGTATATTTTTTCATATATTATTTACTATTTATTTTTTAATCAAAATTTAACAAACGGAGTGCTTTGAAAAACGTGCAGAAGATGCCTCAAGATGCGAAAAGCTTGCATCCATATGACAGAGCATCAGAAAGCCTATTTTCTGTAAGCATAAAATAACTCGTTACGATTTTTTTTACAATTAAACCCTATAACATTACATAATTATTTTTCTCTTTTTAACGACTCAAATGAAGGCAATAGAATCAGGTTGGTTGCCAGGAGATGCCCTTGACGATATTCCGAGCAAATATTACAATGGTGCCATTATTTGTGAGGTTAGTTATTCATTCATGAGAACAGGAATCCCCAATAATACTTTACAATAGTGATCTAATTTGTTTGTATTTTATTTTATATATGTAGGTAAAGGATTATAGAAGATGCAGGCAAGAGAATAGTTCGGTACCAGTGGTACACAAAGTGAAGCTAAAAATGTCACTTGAAAATATCGCCAAGGATGTTCATTTCATGTCTGACGATTCTTGGACCTACGGCGATCTACTGGTTAGTATTATTATTATTCGTACATTTTTATTTTGTTATTTATTTAATAATTATTTTTTTGTGATTTTTTAGGAAGTGGAGTCTCGTGTATTGAAAGCCATGCAGCCTAAGCTGTGCCTCGATCCAACACCAATGCTAGACCGTCTCTGTATCGATCCTGTCCCTAATAAGGTACCCTGCAATTATCATTCTACGCAATTATTTCCCCTCTAATATAATATTTATTTATCTCAATACTAAACCCAATTTTATCTATATACATACAGTTAAATCTTGGATTAGGCCGCAAAAGACGGTTAAACAACACCCCTGAATTAATAGTCACGACCAGCAATAGATTCACCGGAAAGAAGGTCTGCATCGAGAAACCCTTACCCGAGCAAGAAAACAGCAACAATCTACTTTTGCCAGGTGGCGCACATCCGTTCAGACAGAGCAGCAATCTCTCCCAAGAAGCTGCGCGAATGGGGCTCCCACCTCTCTCCTCGTCCTCTCAACCAATCAACAACCTCCAACAAAACAGCTACCCCGGTACGGGTCTGTACCCGGATCCGTTAACCGGATTCAACTCTCCGTTAACGGTGAAGAAAGAGTTCATCGATTCTCAACTCCCCAACAAACCCCGACAACAACCACAACCACAACCGCAGTCGCAACCGCAACAACCAATCAGCGTCGATGACATGGCGCAGCAACACCAATTACGGGGACCACAAATGGGCGGTCTGAACCAACAGTTGCAACAATACGCAGCCGCGTTGACCGGTCAAAGATTCCAAAATCAAGAAGTGGGCCCCTCTTTCTATCTCAACCCCAACCAGAACATGCGGTTCAGCACAGGTCCTCCCAAGGAGGAACAAATGGATCATTCCAACATGATGACTCAGCAATGGCAGAACATGAATACAGGACCGAAGAGGAAAACTGCAAACAGTCCGCGGGTCCCACAGTCTCCAGTCTCGTCGAAATCTGGCGGGGACCTCTCCAGTGGAGGCTCCATGGGAGGCAACCAGTTCTCCGTCAACGTCCTCCCGCAACAAAAGGACATGAAACTACCTGCCAATCAGAACACGCCAGTTGGCACTTCTGGTAAGAGGAAGTCCAATTCGGTGCAGAAGACTCAGCAACAGACAATGAGCGGTGTGGGGTCACCTGTCAGCGTCAGTAACATGACAGGTCAGCAGCAATTTCTCAATGCAAACAGTCCGTCTATTAGTAACGTGGCCACGTCAGTGGCTTCGGGATCTGCGTCCGCAAACGATCAGGGATCTCTTCTCGAGAGATTTGTCAAGCTCGAAGCGCTAGTTGTCAAGCGAGGATTGGACGTGAAGACGACGAAAGGGGATAACCACCAAGTACAGAAGAAGATGAATACGGCTGCGTCGGCTCAAATAGTTGCCAGAGATCTGGCAAATTCGTTTCAGAGCGAAGAGTTTATGGATCTCGAGAGAGCCTTGTCTCGGACTGTTGTTAATGGCTCCATTAATACTTTCAAGAGCCGAATTATCAACTTTGTTTCCAATCTTCCAGGTAACGATAATTTGATTTTTTTAGAACCTTTTTTGTGCTATTTTTTCCTTGACAATAATAATAATATTTTTATTTTATTTTTGTGGTAGGCGTGTCCAAACCTCCCTACCAGCTGGTACTGATGGAGAAGCCGTTTGATGGTACGGTAGGAATGCAACACGGAGATATGGACTCGGATACCGAGAACTCTTTTAATTCTCCTGAGTGTCCTCTCTCTTTGCCTAATCTCGTACGTTGTATATTATATTATATTATTATTCGACTTAGTAATTATCCTGATCACTTTTTTTTTTTGGAAATTTCAGCATTATGCAGATCTTCTTGCAAAACAGTTCATGACCTTGGTAAGTATAAAATATATTTTAATAAGTAATTGTAGGTTTATTTTCTAATAAGTTGAATATATATTTTAATTATTTGTGTAGATGGAGAAAGAAGGGTATGAGAAAAAGGAGGATCAGATCCGTCCCTTACCAATCCGCATGGTGAACCCACAACCAGCCGGCGGCCCCCTTCCATTCTCTTCTGAATCCGCTCTCGCTGTACCCGAATCCAAACCCGATATCCCTCCTCTCAACCAACAACCCGTTTCGTTACCCTCTAACAACATGGTCGGACCCGGCGGTCCCAACCCGTCGAATCGCATGCTGCCATCTGTCAACAACAACAACAACAACAATAATGCCATGCCGCAAGGATATGGTAGTAGTTCCCAAATGCAAGCTCGTTCCCAACCCCTCGACCAAACTCAAGTCTTACTCCACCAACAACACCAAATGCAACAGCAACAGCAACAACAGCATCAACAACAACAGAATATTCCTCAGAATATTGCACAAAGGTCGGGTGCGATGCTAACCACGACCCCGTTAGCCCAAATGATGGCCAGCAACAACAGGTCAATCCCATTACAACAACAACAACAGCAACAACAACAACTCTTGCTACAGCAGCAACAACAGCAAGCAAACCAGCAAATCCCGCGCAAAGTAATGATGGGCGGTCTCGGTCCAGGCCCTACAGCCATGGGCATGGCCAACAACATGGTCGGTCTAGGCGGAACCGGTCTAGGCAACATGATGGGGATGACCAACATGACCAACATGGCCAACATGAACAACATGCGAGGTATGTCCCCATCCGTAGCCAACGCAGTCTCGGCATTGGGCAACATGAACCCGAACCAGATGAACTTGACCAGCATCGCTGCCGGACTCAGACCCGGCAGTCTGACTCCGGTCCAGCAAGCCGCTCTCAATATGAGATACCAACGCCACATCTTTAACGGGGGGAATAAAAATCCCATGATGCCTAACTCGTCTGGTCTTACCATGAGCATGATGAATCATCCGTTGAACCGGGCCAACATGAGTCAGATCCAAATGCAACGTACCGCCTCGGGTCTCTCCCCTATGGGCCCGCCTAAGATGCAAGCCGGTGGTTTTTACATGAACAACAACGGTAACGTTCATAATAATAATCAACAACAGCAGTTGCAGTTACAAATGCAACAACAACAACAGCAACAACAACAGCAACAACAGCAGCAGCAGCAGCAGATGCAACAGCAAATGCAGCAACAACAAATAGGGTCGCCTTTGCAGCAACAACAACAAGGGCAAGTGGGGTCGCCTCCGCAAGGCGGGTCTCAACAGTCAGGGTTGAGCATGCATCAAATGTTACCACAAATTAATCCTCAGCAAATGGCTGCTATGAGTCCCCAGCAATTGAGTGCTTGTAATATGTCCCAAGTGAGTAACGGCAACAACAATAATAATGGTAATATGAACGGTGGTAATAATAGTAATACTAATGGAGGTGGGGCCGGGGCCGGGGCAAATGTGGGTGGGGCCATGCCGCCGGCTAGTCCTCAGTTGAGTTCGCAGACACATGGGTCGGTGGGAAGTATTACCAGTTCGCCGATGGAACAGCTTCAAGGTGCTAACAAAGGCGGTGCTTCTTGAATATTTAATGTGTTCATTTTAAAGCAGTTTTTTCTTAAGTGTTCCTTTTTTTAACTTATTTGGTGTTTTTAGAGTGGTTTAGTTAATTTGGGTTATTGTGGGTGAAAATATATAGGGAAATTTGATGTGAATAAGATGTTAGTGAGAAAATAATTATGTTAGTCTAATTTTCCTGGGTTTTTGTTAATATGAATGCTATTTATTTGGGGAAGTTTGTAAACAGTTGTGGTAAATTAAAACATAAGTTTCTTGTGAAGTTGTTAGTTATTTCTTTCTTTTCCCATTTCTTATGTAGTTGTTAATACGAATGCTATTCACAGCCCTCCGATAAAATACATCTACACCGTCCTTTATTTTTACATCACAGAGAAACTCTTAACTCACCCACCACTCTCTTCTCGCTTCCATCTCAAGCTACACTTATCCTTTCACATGCTACTTCATTTATTCAACTACTTGTCATTTGCTTTTCTTTTATTTTTTACTTATTTTTATTTCTGCCACATCGTGACCTTGATGTATAAAACAGAGAGGCCTTCTACGATGTCCTCCTCATTTCCCCACACTTTCATGATATCATTCACAATTAATCCATTAATTATTTTTATCAATTAATTATTAATCCAAAATTATTATTTTTTGAATATTTCTAATTAATTATTAATTGAAGGAGACTCTAATTACATATTCATTTTTTATTAACCATGAATTAACCGTTAATCCACCTTGTTAATTAAGATATTAATTAGGAGATTTGACATCATCATGAAATTGTGAGAGAAATAAGGGGAAAGAGTAGAATATTCCTAAAACATATGTAAACTACCTGTTTTTCCATCTTTCTTCCTATCTTATCAATAAAAAACCTAGTCTCTTCATTTCCATAAGAAAATAATATGCAGACTCTCTAATTTTTATGTAATGATAATTTATTTTTTGTTTTGTATATTCTTTATATTCTTTATATAGATGGTGAATGCGGGGTTCCTTAATTGTAATGATTTATTAAAATTTAAGGCTAGAACATATAATTGTATGATTTTGTGCTCATTGTGTTATGTTGCCCTGATAATTAATAATATATTAATAATGTTTGTTATTTTATTTTTTATGTATATGCATTCGACTTTTTTTTTCCATTTAGTGTACTTGCAATAATATTCTCTGGGTATGTTGTTTTATTTTCATTATCTAGAAAGAAACATAAAAATATATGTTAGAACATTTTGAACAATTATATCAAATAAACCGCCGCGAAGGGCGCGCTATTTTTCTAGTATTTGTAATTAGTTATTTCAATCTGAGCTTTTAGAATTTGAATTTCTGACTACCGAAGTTTCCACTTATGCTTGCATTTGGGTTTGCATAACTTGCAAAGGTGAAGTAGCAATATTGATTTAATACAAAACAAAAATATAACAAATTTCACGCAACAAAATAATCAGCAAGGATGCCGAGTTACATATATCATTTCTTTCTTGTTCCGAAAAAAAAAACAAAATATAAAAATTAGAAATAGATCACTTTCTATTACAAAATCAGATATTTCAACATGATTATAAGATTAAGATAATTTTACGCTCCGTGACTGTACTTGCACGTCGCGCCGTACCGGCAGCGGTTTTGCATGTAAAACTGACACATCTCTCTCCGTACCGATGGTCCATTGCACCGCGAACCGTGTCCATGATTCCCGTCACTCGTTCTCTCCCTCCGTGGGTCCCACCTGTCCGAATTATTCCCACCAAACACATTACCCGCATTATTATATCTATGTGGGTCCCACCTGTCAGAAGCATTCTGCCTGGGTACAGGTCTCTGGAAATAGTTCACCTGATCAACTACGTTACCATCGTGGCCGAAATAAGAAGGAACAGGTCTGACATGTGGGGCCAGCTGTGCTCTATTATTGTATTGAGATGGTTGAGTAGTTAATGGTGGGGCCCACGGTGTCGGAGTGATTTTCACGTGGGGTATATTTTCTCTATTGTTTGTGGTCAAATTGGTCTTGTCTTGTAATTTCGGTCCTCGATAAATTAATGGTGCTTGCTCCCTCTGAGATGTATTCTTCTTCATCCTGAAAAAAAGATAAGATAACAAAAAACAATTAAATCAATTTTATATAATTGATTTAAAAAAAAGAGGTAAAATTAACGAGTACCGATTTTCTCGCATAATCATTCTAATTTCTTTCTCTTGGATCCTCTTCTCTCTATCTGTCCGTGCCACTTGACCCCTCTCATGCTTCTCTCGCAACACCCTTTCTCTTTCTTCCTCATTCTCCCATCTCTTAATTTCAAAAAATAAAAAAAGTAAGTTATATTGCTTAAATGCATAAAATTCAAAAAAAAATAAAAATAGAGTACTTGTCTGAGAGTTTTGTAACGATAAAGACATCGTCCTTTTATACGAAGAGGATGAAGTGGCGGTAATACCTTCTTTCCCTTGCTCCACAATACCTCAATCTATGAAAATTACAAAAAACCCCATCAAGATATGAAAATTAAAAAGTTTAATGATTGGATGATTTGGATACTTACTGTGAATGTGTGCTGTTGTTTATCAGCTCCGTAACTCTCGCTTATAATTCGGCCTGCAACGGTACGCATTCCATTTTGGTCCCTGAAATTAATTTATAAATTATGTAATTTGTAACAAGATGAAATGGAAAGTGAATGATTTAGTTACATTTTTTTGGTGACATTTTGTTGAAACATCACCACGTCTCCTTTGCATGCATCCCCTTAATTAATAAAAAAAATAAAATAGAAAAAAGACAAAAAAAATGTTAGAGCCCTAGAGGGGCTTAAACATATAATTTGTCAATTTAGTCCTTCAAATTGTTAAAATAATACCTTTGCAGTTGATGACAAAACTCGATATTGGATATTTCCTCTCCCCACTTCCATCTTTAATTCTGAAAATTTATTCAGGAAAAAAGTAGTTATTTATTTTTCAGGGGGCAAAATGAAAAACTAACATAAATGAAGGGGTAAGAAAGAATTTTTTCGAAACATACTCCAAGTGTTCTTTAATTCTTCGAAGAAGAACTTCTTTCTTGTCTGTTAATTTCAATCCAAATCTCTTCAAATATATTTTGCAATCTTCATTTCTCAATTTCTCCAATTTCCCATCTGCATAGTTAAAAATAAAATCACATTCATATCTTGAAAAATTTGTTAAATAAATTTATGCAAATATGCAACCAACTCGAACTGGTTGAACTAACCGTGAATCATTTTCTCTACCAGTTCAAAAGATATCACTTCATTTTTGTCCAACTTGGGAACTTCGTGTTCCTCTTCAACCCTGCAATTGAATGAGTATTAAATCAAAGGACAGAATGAAAGAGGAATATTGATTCAGAAATGGTCAAATACAAATGAATTACGGTTTTGCACTTAAGCCACTGCAATTGTTTACATTTTAAGAATATATTAAATGAACGACTTTCTTCAATATCACCTCCCAACAGTAAAGGATATGCTCAAATCAAAACTTCTTTTTTCTAATCTCCAGCCAACAAAGGGGAAAAACATGAACTAATCAAAATTACAATTGGTATTCTCACAATCATCCAAAAATTCAAGATTTCAATTTTCAAAACCAAGGTTTTGACTTTTGAGCGATTTTGTTACTAAAACCTTGGTAATACATAAACACGAGCTTCTATTTTCGCAAAAACATCTAGGTATAACAGAAAATAAGCAAGATAAATAGAATGATTGAACCTCACCTTCGCTTATTTTTCTTGATTGATAAATTCGAAAGATCCTTTTGCGTTTCTTGAACCAAATCGTAGGTGGGATCTTCATCTGAATCATCCACCATTGTATACGACTCAGATTCATCGTCACTCTCCGTTTCAGAAATTAACACCAGCTCAATCTCAGAATCCATTTTGCCCTCTTTCTTTCTCTCTCTCTCTCTCTCTCTCTCTCTCTCTCTTAAAATTCAAAAAATGAACATTGAAAGGTTAAATCATTGGATTCGAGAAATTTAAAGTAGAACAAATCAAATCATCGTAAATTGAATTAAAGAATGTAACAACAATTTTTGGGATAAAAAAAGGGAAGATATTGAAAGGAATTTGTTAGGCTTTTTTTTCAAGTCCATAAAGCCCAATAAATGGGTATTTTGGATCCAAACCCATAAAATATAATGATTCTTCTAATAATCTTAACACACGAAGAAAATCAAGATAATATGCAATTAATTGAAAAGTTCTCGCAAAAGAGAATTTAATTAATGGGAAGAATTCCATTAAAATATTCAAGTTATTGTACTAGAGGATAAATGCCTATTTGTTTTATTTCATGGCAATGATGCTGATTATCACTTATACAATATAGTGCTGATATAATTAATGTGTATCCCAATTTTAGTTGTAAATAAGTTTTTAGTGATAATTTAAAAATTAAATGGAAACAAACTAAACTTTTCAGGCATGTAAAACTATCAATGCTCATTTTAATAACAAAGGATATTATACTAGATACTTTATAATTATAGAAATATTAATTACTGACATATATTTATTTTAGGAATATTTCATATACCTGAAAACTTATTTTGAGAATATAACTTATATTTTCATGAGTACACTTATATTTTTCCTACATAAGATCAGCTCAGATTTGAAGGATATTAAAACAAATAATTTTTTTTTATTTTCCGGACTGAATTAAATCTTGTACAAAAACGAAACTCAAATTTGGATTCGAACAACCATGAGTGCGCAAAACAAAACCTTTCACCGCACTCATTTGACCATTGAAGGAATACACCGATTTTACATTAACTCACAACTTAAATTACACTTCAATAAATATGACAACACGCAAACTATAATAATACCACTAACTTTAAAAGAAAGAAGAATTTCTTGATATTCTCATTATATATTTTCCGAGACAAGGCCTATCGTGCCACTTAATTAACTGTTGCATGCGGAAGCATTTTTTCGTTTGATCATACAAGCAATTTGACTGGGCAAAAATCTAATTTCGTTCTTCGCGTACAACGAATTGTTCGAGATAGCGGTTTATAGACGTAACAACGATTATGTTAAATGATTTTCTATTGAAACGGATGCATAATTTAGATTCCCTACAATATCTCATTTGTCTTCTTGAAACACTTGCTATCACTTCTCAACCCGAAAGAGGAGCAACTTCTTTAAAAATTACTTTTGATGGATACACATAACATAGTTTTTCCGGCATCGAAAATTTCTCTCGCAATCTATAAATCATCTTTCGTGTCTATTTTGTTTTGTAAATATTGATTGTGTGTGAGCCTTTCACGAAATACTTGTTCCTGTATAGATGCTTTCAGGGTCGGCTCCGAGAGTTTTGGTGCCCTAGCCCGAATGTGTACGTGTTCACAAAATACTTTTCGTAACCAAAATTATTTAACAAACTTATATTTTCTAAGAATAAAAACACCGTGTAATCATTTTATTGTACATTATTTGCACCGCATATCTCTTTTGCATCCGTCATATTACGATTGTTTTTCCCTCGAAAATTATATGAAACCTAGTGAATAAGAAAATTAATTTTAGATGAAAGATAAAATGATAGCTAAATAATAATTGGGTTATCTTAATTTTTATTTTTGGTGATATATTTTATCAAATAATTTTGTGAGGATGACATCATGCTGTTGATTTTCATTATAATTGGTGACACAAAAATATGCTGTTGGTTTCACAATTACAAAGCATTACTGGAAATGCTATTGTAAGAATAGAGGGCACCAGCCCGGACTGCATTTTTGCCTTATGCTGTCAAATGTAAATGACAGCATTAATACATGCATTTAACAGCATATGCGAATGCTTCGAAATGCCAGTATTGTTGTAATGATCATTCTAAAATATTGAGTCGTTTGGAATAAGACAAAAGTTTCAATTAAAATTCAATTTTGAGAATACATATAAAAATGACATGAAACGCATAAGAAATAAGAAAACCAGCCTTTGATGAAATTCATGAAATTGGAAGTCCGTTTACAAAATAAATGGAGTTGAATTAGCTCTAGAAGCAACTGAGCCAAATCAATTTATATAAAAATGACTGAATTAGCTCTAGAACCAACTGATAAACAAAGATGAATTCAATAAAAAAATGCCAGATAAAAACCAACATGAAAGTGGGCGGGGCCCAACTATAAGCTCTAGAATCAATAAAATACACCAGATGAATTCAATAAAAAAACCTGAATTGTTTGCTGGGTTTGAACCAATGACCTGAGGGTCAATTAAAAGCTCTAGAACCAACTGAGCCAAAAACAATTTGTGCATGCTATTACATATGAAAATATATATTTGATGCCCCCGGTCTAATGGGTGTCCCAACCCGTGGGCTTGCTGGGCTTGCCCTTGGGCCGGGCCTGGATGCTTTACTAGTATGGAATAGTTATGTCGTACATAAACCGTGACACGCTCAACAACGTGGTCTTAACAAATCATAGTTCGATAATTTGACGAGTCAAGTTGAAACTCTGACGAGTTAACATCACTCGGGAGTCGGGACCTCGGGTCACATTTCAAAATGACTTTTAACTCGAAATTTCACTTTAACGAGTTTGGTTAAAACTCGTGATAACATGGCTCGACTTGATTTGAATATAAATTTTAAGTTGTTACCTATTGTATCCTCATTAGTAGTTACTGGTTAGAATTTGAAATAAAAAATAGCATAATATATAAATATGTGTAATACCTAAATTAAATGTGTTTTAAATATTTTTGTGATAAAAAAAAAGATACCATCTTTTTTATTGGTTCGGGCTGTTTTGCCAGTCGATAAAGCCCAATATAATGGGTATTTTGGATCAAGGCTCATAAAAGTAGGTCTCTACAATCTTAGCACAATATAATGGGTACTTTGGAAAGTTCTTGTAGAAGATAATCTAATTAAATAATGAAAAAAATTCATTCAAGCAGTAAATTTGTTAAATCATTTTTTTTTATCCCTGGAAGTATTTTCCAAAGGAATTTGGAAAAACTTTGCATGATAATGACAAAACATAAAAATCCCATCTTTTATACAATTGTAAAAGTTAATCTACATTTAGTATATATTATGGATTATGGATTATGCATTTCGAATTAACAATTTAGGGAATTTTTTTAAACACCCCCCTACTTTTCTGGATACTGTAAAAAAATCTCTATTTTTTTGAAAACTCCAGAAAACCCTATCTACCAAATTTTTATTTTCCAAATACCCCATATCGGGGTTAAAACTAACCATTGATGATATATTTTTTTTACCACAATACCCTTTTGTTTTCATATGTAGTAATTATAACACTATTTTTGTTATTTTTTATTAATTTTAAGAAAATTCATAAATATTTTTCTACATGTATTGATCTAAAATGAAAATAAAATTATTACATGTTGTGTATAATTTTAATATTTCATTTATTATTCATAAAAAATTAACATCATATAATAATAAAATAGACAACAATAACTAAGCACTTTGACAATATATTGATAGAAACATATTTGTTTAAACATCTAGTTTTCTATTTTCATTCTCCTTTTATGTTTTTTTTAATAATTTCATGATATTTTATTTTTTAAATATTTGCAAGGTGTTCTTTTAATATTGTTGTTTATATTATTATTATATTTTATGTTAGTTTTTCAGGAAAAAAATATAAAAGTCAAATATATATAATGTATGAAATATTAAAATATATAAAATACAATGCATAATAATTATTTTTTAAAATTATTATATGCTAAAAAAATTTAGGGCTTTTTTAAAATTCATAAAAAATAAATTTTTTTTAATAACTACATATATAAATAGAAGGGTATTTTGGTAAAAATAAAATTAACACCATCCTTGATTAGTTTTAACTCCTATAGGAGTATTTGAAAATAAAAGTTTGGTAGAGAAATTTTTTTGGAGTTTCCAAAAAGATAGAGGATTTACAATATCCAAAAAAGTTAGGGTTTTTTTGAAAATTTTCTAACAATTTATTAGGTTTGAATGTTAGTTTCGTAGTTGGGTCACGAAAATAGATTTAAGTGTGCTATGCATTTAATAAATAAACACATATCTATATTTAGACTACCAACTACAATATTGAAAAAAAAAGGCAAAATTAATGGAATTCAAACTTGACGAATTATGTCTAAAAGCTCGTGACTTCGAATTAATTAAAGTCCAAATATAAAACCACACTCTTGAGTCTTGACACTCAGCTTCCGTCTTGGAGAAAAATAGATTTTGATATTCCAAATAATTACTTGATAGATAACATAAGTCGTCAAAATATTATTTGTGTCCATTATAATAACATTGCCACGAAATCAATTGCCTCACGCTCACGTGTATTTAGACAATTTTAGAATATTTTTTAAAGAAATAATGCATAGGAAATTACCATGAAATTTTTAGGTCAAGAAATCATGATAACATTGCCATGATTTTTCATTGTAAAACTACCATGATTTTTTTTTATTCTAAAATAAAATTCTGTAAATTAGGTACATCACTCAACACAAACAAAGTGCATGCCAGTTTATAACAATAAAATAGTGCAAGATGTTTCATGAAAGTAGAATAATTTCAATGAAAATTCATTTTTTTTGGTTATTCAAACTTCAATTCAATTCTTTAAACGTACTAGTTGCATTGTCTCCTTTGAAAGTTGAAAAAATACATCTACTTTGAATTTCAGACCTAATATAGCATTAATTATATAGATTTCTAATTAGTATTTGTTAAGTAATTCAGCTTGGATGAATGGGAAATGTGGCAGAAATTTGCCACCTTATTTTCTGGTATCTTGTTCTATGGAGAGAGAATTTTGTTTATATTTTTTAATTAGTTTATGATTTGTTAATGAAAATGGATGATATTTAATTGTATGAGAGTGTTTCTATGTTCTATTGCTAATTACCTGGGAAATGCTAGGAAATTAATCATGCCATTATTTTAATCGAGTTTCATTTACATAATTAAATGAAAACTTCAAGGGTCAATTACTGTTTGAATAGGAAATTAAGAAAGATTAATCCATGGAATTTGCATCATATATCCTCTTGTACACAGATAATAAATTGACTTCAAGTGAAATAATTCAAGTAAACTTTGTGAATTCGTGGTCAATTTATGAACAAAAAAAAGGAGAAAAATTGACTTAGAAATTAGAATGTACGATCTTTTTTCTAGAAGTGAAATGAATATGACAATGAAAAAGGGGAACATTATCAAAATAGTTTAATTACATATCATTTACAAATTAACTCCACAAAAAGTTAAGGTGATAAGAGATGAATATGACTCAAGCTAATACAAGACTTGGCTCAACCCTAATATAATAAGATAGGAATAAATATATTTATATTTCAAATATTTGGTATATGTTGATGAAAATAGAATTAATTAAGGTTATCAATTATTGCTTGTAAGTAGAAGAAAGACTTGGCTTGGCTCAACCCTAGTTAAACAAATCACAGCTAAACTAATTAGTTATTGTGAACTGATTTTCTTTAATATTTTATGAGCACCAATGAGAACATGGGGCCAATCAAGTCTTGGCATGTGCTTATGTGGACTTCAGGAAATGCATGTCAACGTACTTATATAATTTTAATTTGCTACGTCACCCCCATTTTGACCTAATGGGAGCAACATAGAAATTACTCATGTAATTTTGACATGATTGATTATATAAGAGAAAAAATTATTATCTCATTCTCCAATATGATTTTTTTTTATTATATTTTTAAATTACTGAAAAAGATAATTATTTTTCGATTTTTTTTTTCATGACGTATCAAGTATATATATGTTCAAATAAGGACATAAATATGTTTTTGAAAGCTCACAATCCCAATTACCTAGCATTTTTTGATATATATATAACACATAAATGACAACAAGTTTCGAGTTTTGATCTTGTTCTATTGATTAGTGTAGCAACTAAATTGACTAATAGGACTAAGGTTCTTGTGTGAAAAATAATAGTAAATTTAATATTATTATTTTAATGTTGAAGAGTATTTATGCTTTCGATCGTGCTTACATGTGTATTAAACTATCATTTAAATATAATTTACTTTGTATAGTGTAAAACTAATTTATATTTCATATTATAAGTATGCAAAACAGTTGAACTTCAATTTTGAGTCACAAAATATTATAATATGTATATTTATTTTATGGGCTTCTATCATACACTTTTTTTCTTATCATACACCCATTTTCAAGGGTATTTGGAGTAATTATTCATTTATAAATATTTGAGGTAAGATCTCAAATATATTTATCAATTAATGTTTGACTAAATTGGAATTTTTTGTTGTTCATTTAAACAAAAATGTCCATAAAAGATAAATTTTATGATACACCCTTTTACAAATATAATTAATTGCTAAAATACCCAAAATACCATTGTAAAAGGGTGTATGATAGAATTCCCCTTATTTTATTTTGATAATATCAGTTTTTCTTCTTCTCCTCTCGTCTGATTTGTTTGGTGCCTGCTATTTTCAACTGTTTTTTATCATTGTTTAAATATTGAAGTTTGTGAGGAGTTCTATCTTTTCGACGGTGATGACTGACATCCTAATATGAATCTTTTTTTTCTCGGGGAAGTGGTGAGAAGGCGGTCGACATCTTCCTTCTCTCCATCTGACATAATATCTTCGTTTTCTCTAACATCTATATGATCATAAATCCATTGCAACTACTCTAATATTAAATTAATTTTCAAGACTACAAATAATATAACCGTTTATTTATTTTTTATGGATTGCATTTCTTTTTTTTTATCTTGTAAATTCTTTTTATTGTAACATCCAGAACAAGGTTGAGAAAAAAAATTAGTCTTGCCTTGATTAATTAGAACAATAATAATTACTTAAATAGTTCAATTGGTTCATTATTAATACCACTGAACTTAAATAGTTTACGGCCAATATGTGAGCGGTACTGGGCCAGCAGGCTTATCGAACCGTAACAAATCATATTCATAACAACATCATGAAAATACTATCGTGCGACCGAAAATACACATATATTTACCGGGAGAGAACCCGAATATACTATCGTATGGTGCGGGAACGTGCACAAATGTGTACTTGGATGAGACTGAGCCCATATGTTAGTTCTGACGAAAACATCAAAAATTTGAGTGGAGAAGCTTGTGACGATCCAGTACAAAATTGAGTAAACGAACTTAGTCTCACCTTGATTAATTAGAAGAAGAATAATTGCAATATTTTAATGAAATAAAAAAAATGGAAGATCATCCAAATAATATTAATAAATTGAAAGGTAGCATGAGGGAAGAAGTAGGTATAAGTAGTAAATATGGTATGTTATAAAGGTCAAGTCCACGGGTTTCTTGCTCCTTTCAAACAGGGCTCTGTTCTTCTTCTTTTATCTTTCTTTTCCTCTATAAAATGATCTTTTGGAAAGAACTTATAAATAAAAAAATTATTCATATAATTGACCATATAATATACAAAGTGTGAGTTTGACCATTAATATTTTTGCAAACAAAATAAATTATTTGTATTTGTTATGAAAAATAACATTTACTTCTTCTCTTCGGTATCATTCATGTACAAATAAAATTAAGATAGATTATGATTTAGGAATATATTATTATTATTATTATAATTGTTATTATTATTATTTTAAGGCCAAATTTTATATGTGTTCTTACAAAACTCCATAATTTCACGTATACTCCTGCAAAACGTGAAGTATTTTTTTATTAGTTTTCGGTTAGCTAATCGTTAAGATTATCGCTAATTTTTATTTTTTCGATTGTACTCTTTATGTAAATATGTAATAATGTTTATGTTGGAAAAATCGAAAAAACACCAATTAGCGATAATCTTAAGGAATAGTTAACCTTTAACCGAAATCTAACAAACGGGACATATGTGAAATTTTAGTATTTTTTAGGGGTATTCATAATATTTTACGTTTTACAGGGATATACTTGAAGTGGGGTTTTGTAGGGGTACATATGAAATTAAATTTTATTCTTAATAGCATTCAACAAGCGGTCTATTGTTGCTACTGGTACACCTATATTTTTTTATATGATTTCGACGAGACTCGAACTCATGACATCTACAACATGTCGATTTAGAAATATATTATTATTGTTATTTTTGAAAAAAATCTATCATAAAAAAAATGAGTCTATCATAGAATTCTCCATTATTATTATTATTATTATTATTATTATTATTATTATTGTTAATAATTTTTATCTCATTTTAATCTGAATAAATGAATGATTATACGCCCATGATCCATCCTTAACAAAAAAAAAAATTGAAAATTTGAACGAGCAATACATATATTACTCGTTTCATTAAGAAAAAATGTATGACTTGGTCTTGATAAATATATACAGAAGGTTTGGAGGAGACGTGCCATCTACATTATTTTGCAAATTCGCAATAATGTACTATGCTTCAGAATTCAGATAGACCTCGTCCTCTCTATATTTTACAAAAACCAGATCTCCAACACTACTAATTGCATAGAAAATACGAAGTGCACAGTGTTGGCTTGGTCTTGGTTCGAGGGCTAAGTCAAATCTCCTAACTAAATCATATTCATTTTATGTAATCAGTACTTAATCTTAGTTGTTTATAATATAATAAAAAAAAAGAATATCATGATCATAGTATGAATATCATATATAGACAGACCTGATCAAAAAATTAATATAACATTATTTTAGTATATATGGATATTCTAGTTAATACATATTCGTAGAAAAAGGATGGAATGTCTCTTGAAGAGACCTAAAGGTCCTAATCGGTTAACTATTATGAGTTCAAATTTTGTAGATTTTTCTTCTTTTTTTTTTTTTTTATGTTTACATTCGTTTGATTTTTCTTCTGTTTCTTGTTTTCCAAGTTCAAATTTGTTAAGATTTTTCCCTTTTTTTAGGAACATTTTTCTTTTTCAAATTTCTCACTCACAAGGGAAATTTTACATTGCCCCAAATTTTCATCAAAACATCATTTATATCATAATTAACATTAGTTATCAACACGTTAATTAGTGTACGATATATAATTAATTAACATGTATCACATAATTGGCATATATTAATTAATACAATTTATATGTTAATTATGTGTCATTTGTTATAAAAATTTTTTTGAAGAAGGAGGCGTCTCGATTATATTAAAAATGAAAAAAAAAATGATAATTCATTTACACTATCCGGCATACGTGTAACATGAACCGATCTGAGTTAGATCAAGTCATGTACAGATATCCTATTGGAACTGAATCAATAACTAAATTGGAGCACAAAGAATAAAAACGTGAGATTAAAATAAAATTAAAATTAAGCAAAACTCCACCTATAACAGTGAATACCTAGCAATTGGCTAGTCAGGTTGTTATATCATGGTTATGAGGGTATGTAGACTATTCACCGATAGAGTCATTTGTTATAATTAATATGTTAATTATATAGATGATTATCAATAATTATATATCTTAGTTGATTAAGTGTGTGAGACAATAAAATAATATGTTAGAGAGCTTATGAATTCGAATTTCATCGATATCATAATGAAAAAAATATAAGTACTAATAATGACAAGCGATGGACTTGTTAGGTAACAGGTACTATTAAAAAAAATTGTATATATAATGTTGTGGTGAAATCTGGGGCCCTGGGGGCAGGAGAAATGGCCTCCTCGATGAATACTGAGCCAAAATGTCAAAACATGCCCGTAAGTAGCATGAATTTACCACTATGCCCCTATATTCCTTTTCTCGTCCCTATATATATAGTTCTCCATTCTCATTTCTCGATCACAATTCCAAGTTTCTTCTATATAACAGTGCTTCATTCATAGAGAGAGAGAGAACTGTTTATATAAATAAATTGCCCCAAAAGCTTTCTTCAAAAGAGAGAGAGAGAGAGAGAGAGAGAGAGAGAGAGAGAGAGAGAGAGAGAGAGAGAAACTACGAGAATCAAATGGCTGTAATGAGTAAGGATTCGAGGGTGGCGATAATAGGGGGAGGGATAAGTGGTTTGGCCGCTGCGAAACAGCTCGCATGGCTTAATCCAGTTGTTTTCGAAGCCACCTCATCCATTGGAGGCGTGTGGCGACACTGTTCATACCGTTCCACACGTCTCCAAACACCACGCCCTGACTATGAATTCTCCGACTTTCCCTGGCCCGACAGAACGGACCCAACATTTCCGACTCATACCGAAATATTAGAATATTTAGAGTCGTATGCAACTCATTTTGATTTGTGGAAGTTCATCAAGTTTGATAGTAAGGTCGCCGAGATTAAGTATTTGGGGGATGAAAAATTGGCCGGCTTTACCGAGTTATGGGGCCGTGATGGTAGAGCTCTGACGGGTCAACCAATGTGGGAGGTCGGCGTCCTTACCGGCCAGTCTGAGACGGTTGAGGTGAGTTCTCTTATATTTATATTTTTTGTTTTAAATAGATGCATATATTGGTTGTAAAAGAAGTGGAGAATATTGTAGGGTTTGTTTACCTTACTAAGTATATTTCTTGCTATTTCATTTATTGCATGCATAAGGTTCATGATTTTATGGAATTAACTAGTTAATGTAAATCTGATTGACTGAAAACAGTGGTACAAATTCGAATTTGTGGTGATGTGTCTCGGAAAATACGGCGACGTGCCCAAAATACCGATGTTTCCTTTGGGTCGAGGGCCCGAGATATTCGAAGGGGAAGTGATGCATTCATTGGATTATTGCAAGCTCAATGAAGAGCAAAGCAAGGAGTTAATGAAGGGAAAGAAAGTTGTGGTCATAGGTTACAAGAAATCTGCCATTGATCTAGCTTTAGAATGTGCTGAAGCAAATCAAGGTTTGTTTGTCACTAGTTTTTTATTCGTTTACCACATGATAGTATGAAAGGGCTATTGATGCATACCAAACATGATTAACTAATATATTCTTAGCAGTATTGATATCGATAGTCCTAATCAATTAATGTTTGGCACAACAAATTGATGAAACCAAATTTCATGAATATATATTTCACATATATTCATGGAAGATTAAGTAAATTTGAAATTGACTTGGTTGACATTGCTTCAAACAACATAGTTTATTAAGAATGTTTGACTATTTGAATCCACTCATGAAATCAAAAGATTCAAAACAGTTACTGATTGGTATTTTACAAGTTGACCTTGCTTGATGATTCATAATTCGGTGACCATGTCACAGTGTATTTGACCCAGTATAATGTTTCAACTGAACTAAAATTTGGAGAGTGTAGTCTTGATTATATGTACTGAGATCAACTAAACATTTAAAATTACTAGTTGAGTCTAAACATATATTCTTTTGAATAAAATTGAAGATTTTTTTTATCAAATAACTGGAAAATTTTATGATAAAACTTTGTTTTAACATATATTGAATTAAGGCCTGTATTATTATTTTAAAATGTAGGGCCAGAAGGGCAAGCTTGTACCATGGTGGTACGAACCTTGCATTGGGTGGTACCATCTTATTCGATTTGGGGATTGCCTTTCTATCTCTTCTACTCAACAAGGTCATCTCAGTTCTTACATGAAAGACCACATCAAGGCTTCCTCAGATCTCTTCTCTGCCAGCTCTTCACACCTCTGGTACATTTATTTTTCTCTAAAGCTAAATAGCCATAAGTATAACTCATTGCCTAATATCCTTTCATATTTGTTTTGCCTATCTCAAACAGAAAGTTGGAGTTTCGAAATTCATCGAGTCGTATCTATCGTGGAAGCTACCGCTAGAAAAGTACGGGTTAAAACCTGACCACCCATTTCACGAGGATTACGCTTCGTGCCAGATGGCCATTTTGCCCGAAAACTTCTTCAGCGAGGCCGACGCTGGACGAATCCGGTTCCAGAAGTCTGGCAAGTGGTGGTTCTCGAAAAACGGTATTGTCCTGGAAGACGGAACAAAACTCGAAGCCGATCTTGTGTTTTATGCCACGGGATTCGAAGGGAAAAAGAAGGTCACTTCTGTTCTGCCCAAACCCTATAACGGTTTAATCGAGAACAAATCCGGCATGATGCCACTCTATAGGTATGTTTTAAATTTTAATCTAATATATTATATGCATACAAATAAAATTGATATCTCTATATATGAAATTCAGAGGTACGATTCATCCGTACATACCGAACATGGCATTCGTGGGATACATCGAGAGTGTGTCGAACCTGCACACGTCAGAATTGAGGTGCAGGTGGTTGGCGAGTCTGCTAAAAGGGCGGTTCGAATTGCCAGGTGTACACGACATGATAAATGAGGTGGCCCACGAGACCGAAGTTATGAAACGCACGACACGATTCTACAAGCGGCATTGCATCTCGACGTACAGCATTCAGCACAGTGACGATATGTGTAACGACATAGGCGAGAAGAAATGGAAGAAGGAGAATTGGCTATCTGAGGCCTTTAGCCCTTACAATAATCAAGACTACAAATATGAAAAAAAAATTAATTAACTCTATATAATATTATATCATATTGTATAGGGTTATATAATTTTAATATTTTTTTTGTAGTGTTGTTATGTCCCGTTTTTTTCCCCCTTCGAGTCTAAATCAAAAGATAATGATTGTACTTTTGTATTTCTAGTTTGATTTCGTATACTATTTAGGGATTTTAAATTTTTGAATAAGTCATGTATGGTAGGATCGTAAAAGTTTGGGTGTCATTGACAAATAAGATCAATTTGCTAATAAAAGAAATGATACTTATTTTTTTATCTTATCGAGTCTGATTATTGTAATGAAGGATTAAGAAATAGATTCTAATCTATCTGATTATTTTTAATTTGTCAAAGGGGTTTTGACCAATTCTTACACGTATTGACTCAAATTATTCCTAATTCCAAGTCAATTTTGACTCGACACAATTTGAAGCAATGTTATACCTTAATTCGAACTTTAATTAATCAGAGAGGTTAAAAGTTACTAGATTCAATTTTCTATTCTCTTTGGTCTTTTGGGACATGTTATGTATTTTGTAACGCAAAAACAATTGATAAATAAATCAAAGAATCGCATTCATGTTAATATAGATTTTTTGGTTCCCAAAAAATAAAAGAATCGGCCAAATCTTTTTGTTAATATGGATTTTTTGGTTACGCGTTTTTGAACTATATTACTGGAAAGTGGAATATTATATATTTTAAAATATAATTTTTAGATGTATCCGGTATATTTTGATTACGCATTCATGTTTTTTGGTTACACATTCATATAATATATTTTTTGGTTACGCATTCATGTTTTTTTTTTCAAAAAGACATCGTAAATAAAGATTAACACATGCAAAATTGTAATTTTCCAATTTTTTTTCAAAAATACAAAAATTGAAGTTAGACAAATGCAAAATAATCAATTATCATATTTTCCTAATAATCCCAAAATTGAAATCTAACACTAGGAAATTACTCAATTTTGAAATTTATCTTAAAAAATACCGTGATGGAAAACTAATATATTCAAACAAATTATATTTTTCAACAAATTCACAAAAGAAAAAGAAGTCCAACACATGCAAATTAATCAAATATAATTTTTTTTCTCAAAATTTCCAAAATTGAAGTATAAATAAAGCAATCCATTTCAGATTTTTCTGAAAAAAACACAGGACATGGAGACTTACACATACAAAATGCTTAATTTTTAAATAATAATTATAAAAATACTAAAAATTGAAGTCTTAACAAATGCAAAATAATCCAATAAATATTTTTATTAAAAACTCCAAAATTTAAGTCTAACAGAAGCAAAATACTAGAATTTATAGTTTTTTCATAAAAAGTACCGTAATTGAAGACCTAACTTATGGAAAATTTATTTTTTCTAAAACATCGCAAAAATGCAAAAGAAAGTATAAGACGTGTATAAGAATCAAATATCATTTCTTCTGCAAAAATGCAAAAAAATTGCAGTCTAACACAAGCAAAGTATTAAATTTTAAGATTTTCTCAAAAAAACAGTGTAATTACAGATTAATACATGCAAAAAAATTATTTTGTTCAAAGATTTCGCAAAGATGCAAAAATTGAAGTCTTATACATTAAAAATTAGCTATTTTCTCCATAATTCGAAAATTGTAATCCAACACTGAGAAATTACTAAGTTTTCCGGTTAGTTTAAAAAAACACCGTAATTGAGGACTACATATAAAATTCATATTTAAAAAAAATAGCAAAAATGGAAAAATTGAAGTCTAACACATACAAAATAATCGATGGTCATTTTTTCTCCAAATGTCTAAATTGAAAACAACACAAACAAAATACTCAATTTTCAAGTTTTTTCTTCTTCTGAAAAACACAATAATTGAAGACTCATATTCAAAAATCATATTTTTCAATTATTTCGCAAAAAATAAAAAATGTAAGTATGACACATACAAAATAAAAAAATAAAAAAAAATTTCTCTTAAATTTCAAAATTGAGGTCTAACATAAATAAAACGCTCAATTTTCAAGTTTTTCTCAAAAACACCGTAATTGAACACTAAAAAGTCTAACACAATTATGGTCGAGCAGCGTGCGTGGTTAGGATTTGACTCACAAAGGAGAGAGGACGGAGGCTGAAACACGAGGGAAAGAGTGAGAGAGAAGAGAGGAGACAATGGAAAGAGAGAGAAGAGGCAGGCTGCCCCGTCGTTGAATCATACCGCCCTTGATGTCCTTTTGGGTCGGTCCGTCGTTGAAGGCCCCGTAGGTAAAATTTTCAAACTATTTACGACAGGCGGTCGTAAATATACATCGTCTTTAACACATTTTATAGTCGGGTCGTCAGTAATGCTTCAGGTTCAGGGCCGTCGAAAAAAAATGAGTCCCGTCGTTGAAACTTTAATTTGTTGTAGTGCATGAACAATAATCAATTAATATGTTTTCTCCAAAATACAAAAAAAAATGTTGAACATAAGAAATCTACATAATATTCTTTTTCTGAAAAACACAGTAATTCAAGAACAACACATGTAAAATTCGTATTTCTTTTAACAAAAATTGCAAAAATGAAAAATTTAAAGTCTGACACATGCAAAACAAACTTCTCATGTGTTCTCAAAATGTCAAAATTGAAGTCTTGCACAAGTAAGATACTAAATTTTCATGTTTTTCTCACAAAAATACCGTAATTGATCAATGAAGTGCCAACGAATCAGAAGAAGATAATTTCATGGACAGAAAGTTTAACGACGAGACATCCACATCATCATCAAGTGCCAGATAAATGGACCCTTCAGTCCTGTTTCACAATGGAGAGCTTTGGTCCCCAAAATTCGTATCAATCCAACTAATTGGGATCAGGTGGAGTGGATCGAACAATTACAAAACCTGGTGTATATATTACTTTCGGAGCTTTTTGGGGTGGTACGGGAGATTTGAAACAGGTTCGATTCATGCACAAATTTTCCTTCAAAATGGAGGAATTTTTTTGTCAAATGTGAAATAATTGGGAGACTATTATGTGATACTATACTAATTTGTGCAATTTGTTATTTTGTATTTTGTAGTAGAAAAGGGTTGGGGACCACAAAGCATGGTGAAAAAATAGAGAAAAAAGTATGCAAAAACTATAATGTGCACATAACTGAAAATGAAAACGTAAAAAAAATATATAAATTTTGGAAATCTATGAAAACTATTAGAGGTGTAGAGATTTATTTAACAGATGAGTTGATTTTTGCATGGAAAAGCCCGTGGGCCTACAAGTGAATTAAATGATATGTATATTTTGATTGTTATTTTAAGCATTTGGTCTAAATTTTGAATTATTTTTGTAACTCTCAGTTTTGAGTTAAAAAAAAATGTTGTATATATGATGAGCATTTATAGTTTAGAATTCGTTATATTAAAAAGTTCATTTATATTTTCATTAATTTTCACTTTTTAAGCTATATATATATAGAAAAGCTTCATATGTCAATAAGTAATAACCCACAAACTTACATATGTTTAATAAGTGAGTTTATCTGAAATTCACAATATTAATCCTTGGTTGGATAATACTTCATTGTTCAAGTGTATAATAGAAAAAAAAAGCAATAACTAATGAAATTTCTCTATGTAATTCTTGTGAATTAATATCATATAATTGGAAAATGAACAAACAAAATAAAATATGTTTAATAAGTCTAATTTTACTTTAAATGGAAAATATAGTAATTAATATACACTTAAAAAGAAAAAAACAATAAAAGAATAATAAATTACACTCCTCTTTTCCTCATGAAAACAATTATACAACGAAAATTAAAAAATAATAATATCAAAATACAAAAACTACAATTAAATCACAATTTTGTTAATGAAATCCATTAACCATTTCGGTTTTCAAGAGCCGAAGCTGCCGATTCAACTGTCCCGAGCAAACAATTATAAACCTTTTGTTTCAATCGATCGATTATATCCCCCAATCCATCTAATGTGTTCCCCTTTTCATTTTTCAATTGATCCAACCAATCATTAATCTCCTTCAATTGAGATAACGTAACTGCAATTAATCCATCCGATTTATCTTTCGCTAGCTTTTTGCTATGAACTTTATTCGTGTCCAATTTGAATCCAGATTCGAGAGCGTGTTCTAAGAAATTGAGGAACCAAATTTGAGTCTCTCTTCTCAGTATAATCCATGTTTCTTGCATTTCTTTTAAATTATCTCCTCTCGCCCACTCAGTTTTTTCATTTATTGGCTCGAGATCGCTCTGTTTCGAATTGGACGAGTTCTTATTGTTTTGAGATGAGGATTTTTTGGTTGGTTTTTCTTTTTCGGTTGGATTTGGTTTAGAGTTTTCGAATTTGGTTTCTTTCCATATTATTACACTTGGTTGGTTTATACTTCGGTATAAATTGAAGAATTTTGTCAATGTAGAATGCGTACTCTGTTCTTGAGCCGTTTTACGAAGCTCTGCGAATAAACTGGAAAAAACAACAAACAATAATTCGAATCATTGCGAATTTATAAAAAAATTAAAAAAAATTAAAAAGAAACTTACTTGAGGCCTTTAACAATGGCCGAAGCCGAAGAAGCTTCTCTTTGGGCCTCCGCGGCTACTAAAAGTGCCATGTTTTTTCTTCGAATTAAACCCTATTCAAATTCAAATTAAAAAAAATACAAATTTGTCAATGAGGAATGTTAACTAAAGTAATTTGAATGGAAAAAAATGCATACTTTTCCAGGTTTCATAAGACTAGAAGGAAGTGAATCCCACGGAACAGGATCGGTACCTCTCCTCTTACCACTAGTACCGGTGGTACCATTCGTAACCGGTACTGGGTTAGGTAAACTCTCAACAACTACTTGCTTTCCATTCGACGCTGCCTTGGCACTCAGACTCCTGACAGGTGGAGCGATCTGAGTGGCCAACGGAGAATCGGTTCTGCTCCTCTCCCTCAAACTCTCGTGCTTCGAAATTAATTTCGGTTTAATCGGAGAGGTGGAGTGTAACTTGCGCAATTCTCTCAGATAAGTCATGTCTTGCGACGAATTGAGAGAGGTATTTGGCGATATCATGTTGAATCGCTTGAATTTGGAGATATCTTGTTGCTTGATTTGTGATAAATTGGCTTGAAATGGAGAAGGAGAAGTCGCACTCGCTCGTTCCTGCAATTCTACCACCAAGATTAATGCTTTAATCTATTTTTACGAGGGATATTTTGGTCCATAAAAAATTAAGTTCATACCTGAGATTTGGCCTCTTGTTTAACCCTCGAAGGAGTACTTTTTCTACTATTGCTCTCGCTATGAGCACCGCTAACCCCTCCATTACTAACTTTCTCATCCTCTCCATTTCCCTCCAAATTACTTTTCCCGTTATTTCCAGAAACGCCCTGCATGTATCTCGAAGCAACCACAGACTTTTGTTCTTTTATAACCACTCTTCGTGCCGGATTCTCTTTCTCTCTCTCCGGCGATCTCGTAGGTACCGTTTTCTCTCTCCTATTCGTTTCATTCGTATCGTCTCCGGTGTTGTTATTGGATTCGTTTTTGCCGGAAATACTGAGCATGTATCTAGAAGCAACAACGGATTTTTGTTCTTTAATAACAACTTTCCTTAACGGGTTCTCTTTTTCTGGATCCGATAACTCGTTGGATTTAAATAACTCCGGCAAGCCGGTACTACTTGACATGTGCATTAAATCTTTCGGGTTTCCTACACATGGGTTTCGACCCGGTAGTGGCCGAACCCCGACTAAAATCGGAACGGGTATTCTCGGTTCCACTTTGTCGACGTACATAAATTGACCGAGTTGGAGTTTATTCGATAAAATTAGTTCGTTGTCTTCTTTAGAGAGAGAAACATAAGTGCAGTGAGAGGAATCGGATACTTTAATGAAGAATCCGTGATCCGGGTATAACTCGGACCCGCTAAGAGCGGGTACGATGCTTATGACTTGGAGAAGAATGGATCGGTATTCGCCCAATATTTTCGTGTCTGAATTTATGTTTTTTAGGAGTTTTATTAAAACTCCTGGAGTTAGCGACGCCATTAATTTGATTTCTCCTGATTGGTAAAAAGAAAAAAAATGGAATATTAAATTTGGAGGCAAAAATTAATTTTTGAATCTTGAAACATGTCAGTTAGTAATTATGGGACCCAAAAGAGAGAATTTTATGTGGTAGTTATGGCATCACGTTTTTACAAAAAAATTTATCAAATGAATAATGGTCAATGCCAAGATGAAAATATTTACATTATCACCTAAAGAAGAAATCAAGTTAGGCAACCTAATGGCCTTTTTTAATTGATAATGCATTTATATCATATAAAATTATCAAAGTTGTGATTAAATAAAATAAGAAATTCAATAGCTATTTTCAATTATATATTATTGCCAGCTAGAAGCATAATTGTTCTTTTGGTTGAAAATTGAAAAGAATTAATATTTAAAAGAGAAATTGGCATTTGAAGTGGTAATCAAATTGAATTGTTCAATAGAGTTGGTAAAGAACAACTTGATCAAAGCAAATAACCATCCATAAATTCTTAAATTGAGTTATTAATTATGGATTTCAATTTATTCATCAAAAATATTATATATATTGTGTGATAATTAGTTTTGAATTTTTAGAATGCAGTTTAGAGAATATATTATATAACCACAAATAACATATCCAATTTTTTTTTTCTTCTGGGCCCCTCAAATCTTATTTAATTAATAAACTTCATCTAACCCAAAAGGTATCTCAACAAAACTTCTACTAAACCCAAAAGTTAGGAATTCTAAATTAATGCAACCAAAAGATATAAGATACCCAAAAACTAATAAATTATGCAAACACTTTATCAAAAAATAAAAAATAATAATAATTCAAACTTACGGTCATATTCTCACAACTTATTTAATGGAGGTTTATTAATCAATAAAAATATGACATTGTCTCTGGTATATGATAATTAGGAAACTTTTTTTGTTTTGATTAAAAAAAAATGAATGAAAATATCATATAACCATAAGACGTACAGTTAATGAATGAAAATTAAATACAGTACGACGAATAAGAGAAAAAAAAATCCAATTAATACCATGATAAATGCTCGAATAATAGAAACAGTGTATATAATCCAATTTAAGAAAGAAATTGGGTACAACGAAACTATAATTTTACTGAAAAGCATGTACAGGTTTGGCCATGAATATAATTTGAATTCTCTTCTTCAAAATTCAAATTCCCGCAGGCCTAATATAATTTGTATTAATAATCGAAAAACATACCCATGAATCATCATCGTTCGAGCATTCTCAACGAAGAAGAAAATTAAAATTTCGAGTTGCGATAATTACGAGAGAGAAGAGAGGGCGTACCAGTTGAGTGTAGAAGTCGCAAGGAAGAAGGAAAGAGGAACCCAAAAGCAAAAGCCCTCAAAAAGGCGAGAGAGAGAGAGAGAGAGAGAGAGAGAGAGAGAGATTGATTAGCACGAAATGGTGCACAAGTGTAAAGGTGCAAACTAAAAGAGGCTCAAGGTGTTTGTTGAAATGCTATATACTCATTTCTATTGTCTCTCTCTCTTGATTTTTTTGACTGGGCCGGCACAGAACGTGAAGAGCACCATAATCTCTCTCTCTCTCTTGCCTTTCAAGCTATTTTGCATTTTTCAATGCATTCTTCTTTTTCCTATGTAAATAGTAAATTACTGTTCTACCCTTTTCTCCATCTCTGTACTTTTATGCAGATTATAGTAGTTAATAACAGTATTAACTATTAAGAGAAATTGTAATGTAGAATTAATTAACACATTTGATGAAGGGTATAAAAGTCAATAAAGGTGAGGTGGGATTGATGAAGGGTCCTTTTCTAATGGGAATTTAACTGCTCATTACCAATTTTCAATTTAGCCCTTCACAAGAAAATTATTGACAACTATAGATAAAAAAGTTCAAAATATTAAAAATATAGTTGTATGAGAAGAGTAATTCTACACAGCAGGATACCGCAGCAAGATTGGTATTCTGAATTGGCATAGACACGTATGAAATCTCAGTCAATCACAAACATGTTAATTTGTTATAATTTCTTTTGAAGAGAATTTTTTTTCTCCACCAGCATGTTAATTTGTTATAATTTCTTTTCAAATACAATACATATTTGATTTATACTATGAAATTTTAGATGTATGATACATATAATTTAGATGATGGGCATCTTTTAAAATGTGTGATATTTTTTTTAACTATAATATATATATTTTTAGTTGTGTGTTGTGTATTTTTATATGTATGATATGACTTTTCGAAGTACAATATATGTTTTGTTTATACATTCTAAATTGTTACCTCTTTAGCAGGGGCAGTGGCAGATATTTGTCCTGTACCAATGGGGGGAGGTAATCTTGGGAGGGCTATTGTGAGAAATTTTCAAATTTTTTTTGGAGAGCAGTACTACATAATTTTTTAATTTTATCGTAAAATACACTAGCATAATCACATATATATATTACTGCTCGAAAATCTAGGGGTAGGGAGGGGGTTGCCCCCTTTAGTTCCTTAATAGATCCTCCATTATTTGTAGACCACCTAGGCAAATGTTTAGAGTCCCCAAATAAATAGAAAGATCTTGATATGAATTGCTCAAATTTTTCCCAAGATTTTTTTTTTTTTGCTCAAACTTTTTTTTTTTTTACCACGATTTAATAAAGAATAAAGATACAACCAATTCCCCGATTGTTCCTCTAACTTATAAGTTATAGTGGGAGTATATATGAGATTTGAGATTTCCCATGAAATTTTTATGTATCCCCATAAAATTTGAGCCGCTTCTCTTGTTTATTAAACGTACGATATATCAATTAAAAATGTATGATGTATTAATTTAGATGTGTCGAGCATCTTTTAAAATGTATGATATTTTTTTAACTGCAATATATTTATTTGAATTATAATTGTTTTTATGAGAGATGGACTCTTTTGAATAACAATATATGTTTTTGCATGTTCCTTATACTTTTCTGAATGGAAGTATGCATGAATGAAAATATCCAATTATACATTTTTTTTCAATATATTTGTATACATAATCATTATATTTTTACTTAAATATTATATAATCTTTTTAAATGAATTTTTGTTAATAACCTTATACCCAACACCGTAAAAAAAAAGTCACGTGTCATCACCTGATTGTCACCTGATTGGAGACGATCGAACTGACAACAATAAGATAGCAACAAATAATTGCTCCCTTACTTGAATTATGTTAATATAAATCCTTTTAAGGGACTAAATTAAATAAAAGAAAATCTCGCTGGTTAGATTAGATGTTATTCTCTTGAGAATAGGACGAGTACAACTGAAAGCCAAAACTGGTGCCAAGTCATGGTCAATTTGGGGGTACCTGTTCGAGCCCTAATTGCTCCAATTTTGGGTCTTACCTCTCCTTGGATGCTATGCCTTTCCGACCCGTACCCAATTGTAATTTGTTTACCTAATAGGGAGTCCCGTAACATAGCTGAAAATACGAGTTGATGGGTCGCATGCTTCTTGGGCTCGTGACCATGTCAACCATCAAGCTGGTCCATTTGCGTGACTGCCATGACGATCCATAAAATCATTTTTTATGCCTTCTTTGGTGCAATGGGGAATAATAGTGATTGACATGTTGTATTCTCAGTCAAAAATCAGGATATTAATAAAGCTTATTATAGAACTTATACAATTCAGTGTTGGGCTAACTAGAGAAATTTCATACAACCAGATTAAAGAAATTTACAATTGTCAACGCAAGCTCGGATTATTGTTTCCGTTATTCAGTTGCGAATGTCCGAGAAATTGTTGAGATTGTACAAATCCTTGCATCGAATAACCCTATCCAAATATTACAAAATAATTAATCAATAAAAATGTACGAATTGACCCATTTTAAATTTGTTTACCTGATTTAGCTGAGGAGCTACATAAAATTGTTGACCGAAATTCGAACCTGGAACATCCTGTATTTCAAATACATAATCAAATTCAAAACCCTAAAATTTACAAAAATAAAATAAAATTATAAGAAAAGAATATCGACCTGATTAATCTGACTAAACAGATGGTTCGCATGGTCCAACTCTTGCTGATTCACCGGTACCGAAACCGGAACGGAAATCGATGCACCCGTACCGCCAACCGCCACATCATCATCCTCATCATCTTCGCGAACCAATTTCGCGTCTTTACTCCACCTCTTCAAAAAATACCTTTTGGGCAACTCTTTAATATTCCTAAAATCAAGCACTTTCAAAACATGGCAACAAACCACCCCCATAAATTCAAATTTCTTGCAACTACACACAACCGAACAATCCCTCGAATCGAACCTCACGTAATGCTCTCCGTTTCGATCCATCACTCCCACTCTATAATCCGTACCCGTTTCGGTACCGACGGTACCGGTATTACAAGCGAACAAAACCGAGTCTACGAACATTTCGAATTCGTGCCGAAATATCTCGAAAATATTCGGGGTGTAAACACTCGCGGCTTGTCTCAACATTTTCGATTGAGGAATTCGAGGAAAACTCTGACTCGCGGCGAAATCGGCTTGTAATTCGCCGTATCGGTTCTCCTCCAAAGCCCTTTCGAAATGTTTAAAAAACGCAAAGAGGTCTAATTGGGGATTTAAATATTTTTTTAATATATTCGTTAACGATTCGGTTTGCAACGCGGTTTTTATATCCGCGGTGAATACGTGTCGGTTATACGGCACAGCCCAGATTTGTCGCTCTTCGAATAATTTGCATAAATAATCGTTATTTCTCAAATCATATTTTTCGACCATGTTTCTCCACGCGTGCAAAAATTCCTCTTCGTTTTCGTAATCATAAACGCATTTCGAGAAATCCTTTGAAAATGTTTTTGAACCTTGAAAAATATGATTCAGTTGTTTGCATGCATTTTGGTACACGTGCCATGTGCATATTTTATAGTGGGACCCAGGCCAAGTTAAATTAATCGCGTTTATTAAAATTAAATTATTATCTGATAATATTGTTTTTGGGTTTTTACCATGCATTGCATAAGTTAAAGTTTCGAATAACCATTTATAGGATTCGATTCTTTCATCGTAGATTAAACACGACCCGAATAAAATAATTTGTTTGTGATGATTAACGCCTAGGAATAATGCTAATGGTCTCCCATACGAATTAATTTTGTAACTAATATCGAAACATACCACATCGCCGAAATATTTGAAATCTTCTCTAGATTTCGAATCGGCCCAAAAAATATTAGCGAGTTTATCGTCCTCGTCCACTTGAATCGCGTAGAAGAAATTAGGGTTTTCCATCTGCATAGTTTGCAGATATTTCAAAATTGCCCCTGCATCCCCAATTTGCATATTCTTCATTCTCTTAACCCTAAGCGAATTATTATAGTCCTCGGGCAAAACATGAACATTCCTAGCATTATTATCATCATTATGATTAACATTACTATTATTAATAATAATAATATTATTGTTTGAGGAATCAGAGTTATCTGCATCGAGATCTGTGACGATTCGTTGAGATCTCAACATGTGGGAGGTCGAAGGAGGCGCAGGTTGGTGATTATGATCAGATACGAATTCGGTTACGCGATAAGCGCCACTTGACGCGATCTTAATGGTCAAACGGGCCGGGCATCCGATACGGGTTTCGGGTCTGGGTTTCTTGACCTCTTTGGCGCCCTTTTTGTCCTTTCTGAAGCCTTCTCTTGAGCAAACGAATGTTCGAGATCGAGTTATGTTTTCTGACGACTTGTCTGACGAGGATTTTCGCACGCTGAATCCCACTTGGCCTGCGTACCTATTGGTATGGTGGTTAATGAATAATAGGTTTTTTTTATACAAGTTTCATTGAAAAAATATTAAAATTACTTGTTGTAGAACTCGTATGCTTTCTCTTCAGATTCGAATTCCATTCCAATTTCGGGGACCATTTGGGAAATAGTTGATTCGTCGAGAGGGGTATCGGTGTCAATTACTTTCCTCATTTTCCCCTGAAATAGATTCTAATTGGTTAATAATTTGTGAAAGGGGAAAAAAAAGTAGAATTAATGTTGTATTGTACCTTGGCCCATGCAATTCCACAAGCATTGCATAGAGTTCTTCGCCCCTCTGGGCCACGCCGCATGTGAGGCGTTGCATTTGAACTAATTCCACATCTTAAACATCTATTATCCACATTAGAATTATATATCATTATATCAAATTAAGAGAAAAATTAGGTATTTAGGAGTAAAATTCCATTGAAGCTTTAACTGCTACAAACAAGATCATTTGAAATTTGAACTAACCTATGTGGACCGTCCAGTGCATCGTCGCCATTGTTATGCTGTATCTCAATTTCTTGTTCCTGCTCGTACTGCATCTGAACACATAAAAAACGAAAAAAAAAATCTATGAATACTGCTCTCAGAACTGAGCAAATATCAGAAAACTGGTCACAAAACTGCGTAAATTGAGCGAATTAAAACAGAACAACAAAGATTACGAAACCTCTAGGCGAGGATTGATCGTCGTGAAGCTTAACTACATAAAAAGAAAGTAGCAAATGTGGATTCTAATTGGTACAGAAACCCCAAGAATTAGGGTTTTTGAGAAAATCGGACTGAGCAGAGTGATTCGGAGGAGATTGGGATCCGCTGACGAGATCTGGACAGCAAAACACACGAAAAGGATTATTCAGCGACGCGAATGTTAATTTTCTGAAAACGCTGGATTTTGTTTCTGGACTTCTAATAACTCGGAATTTAATTTCGCCATTTTGCTAAAAGGAGAGGAATGTCTGGTCTCGGGATATTCTTTCTTGGTTTTTTAGGGTTTTCCAACTTTGCACATTGTCGTGAATTTAGTTGAGCCTTTCTTGGTTTTAGTGCGGATTCAGACAGGGGTGTCAATGCTGTGAATATTGTCCGAACCGACCAGATACGTATCCGAAAAAATATTCGGATTCGAAAAAATCGAATTCGCATATGAATATGATTATTATTTTTTTAATTCGGAATCGGATCCAGGTGTCAGGATTGGATCCGACTAAATATCCAGATCCAGATCTTTATATTATATATTTTATTTGATATTAGATGAGAAATCATATATAAATTAATGATTTGCGGATGATTTAAAATCACAATCATAAAATCATGTTTATATATAGAAAAAAATACATTTTTGCCCCCCAAACTTTTCCCAAAATTGCATTTTACCCCCCAAACAAAAATCTGCACCTTTTTGCTCCCTAATGTTTCACAAATTGTGCATCATGCCCCCTCCGTCCATTTGATGTTAAAACCTCAGTTAAATGAGAAGGTGGCATGATGATTAGGATACAAGTCATGCTGACATATCAATTTAACCAATTAAGTCCAAGTCCTACCCGATTGCACTCAAACCCGACCCGAGAACCCAAATAACCAATACCCTGTTGGGCCGCTCCCCTCTCTCTCTCTCTCTCTCTCTCTCTCTCTCTCTCTCTCTCTCTCCCTTGCACTCAGTGTGTTGTGCCTTCTCAACCTTCAACTCGTCGCCCGTCGCCCGCTCCTCTCCCTTCCGTCTCTGCCGTCGCCGCTCGTCGCCCGCTCATCTCTCGTCGCCCCCAGCAGCAAACCCTCCCGTCTCAAATCTGGACACTCGTCGCCCCTCGTCGCCCCCTCGTCGCCCACTCCTCTCCCTTCGCCACCAGCAGAAGAGTGAGTTATTTTACCCCCTTTTCTCGTTTATTAGATTTGAGTCAGATTTGAGTCAAATTATTCTTAATTTCAATCAGATCAATCAGATTTGAGTCAAATTAATCTTAATTTCAGTCAGTTCAGCCAGATTTGAGTCGTTTCGTATCGATTTATCTGAAATTAGGGTTAATTGGGTTCAATTGCAGTCAATTCCAGTCACATTAGGGTTAATTGTGATTAAATTGAGTCAATTTCAGTCAATTTCATTCAATTTAGGGTTAATTAGGGTGGATTTCAATCAAATTCGGGTTAATTTGGGTTATTTGGAATTAAATTGGGTCAATTTCAGTCACATTAGGGTTAATTGGGGTTAAATTGAGTCAATTTCAGTCAATTTCATTCAATTTAGGGTTAAATTGGGTGGATTTCATTCAAATTAGGGTTAATTGGGATTAATTGGGATTAAATTGGGTCAATTTCAGTCAATTTCATTCTCATATTAATATATTATGTACTATATTAATTCTATGTTGCTAATTTTGTGCAGATCGATAGAGGATACATTTCGCCGCAATTCGTGACGAATCCCGAGAAGCTCCATCTCCCGATGGGCGTTGCAAAATGCGTCTTCGGTTGCAGGCATGGTTCTGACGACTCAAGCCATTGTCGTCGAGAAGGTTAGGAGGAAGGCTCCCGTGGCTGCCGAGGCTGCTGAAGGGTCTTTCTCTATTTAAGCGGGGCGGGGAATTGAATTGTTCGGTGTTATTTTGGGGGTGTATTGTGTGTTTTGAGTTAAAGACTTGTTTTGTTTAGCGATAGTGCAGCGAAATAAATTGTGTGTTTTGGGGGTCTTTCTCTGTTTTATTATTGAGTTAAAGACTTGTTTTGTACAAAACTGTTCTAGCAAACGCGCCCCAAATATTCAATCGCCGAAATTGAAAGTCGAAAATAATTATAATATATAATAATAATACATAAAATAAAAATAACAATATAAACGTCCATTTAATATCTTTATATTTTTATTATAACAACACACATTACAACACATATTACAACACATATTACGACACAATTATATTTACAACACACATTACAACACAATTATATTTAAGAGGAAAAGAAATGGGAAAATAGAGAAACATATCTTACATAACAATAGACAGAGAAACTTAAAAACTAAACTTAGTGCGAGAGAAAAGAAATAGTCGCAGCTCCGTTAATGACTAATGTTGTTGTACATAGTAATGTAATTTGTATAAATGTACACAAATCATATTTTAACGTTTAAAATTATAGAGATTTGTGTAGTGATGACTGATAATTTCTAAAAATACTACCACAAATCACAAACAATACATAATCCATCATAAAAATTAAAAATATATAATAAACAAGCAAATCAATCAAAGCCTCCGTGACAGAAAAGGAGATGCGGCTCGAGGGGGGCGGCGAGGCAGGTAAGGGGGTTGCACCGATAGAGGGCGAGGCCGGATCTTTGCACCGATGAGGAAGTGTGGGCCTCGACAAGCACATAAGCGTCGTGGGGAAGATCATCGGCCTGATGGGCATGAGAAGATCCTCGTGAACAGGTGGCACAATGCTAGTGGAGGACTCCTCGCGACAAGGCTCATAAAAAAGACTCCTCGTTGGTCCATCGACGGCAGTATAAAGAAGGACAAGGCCTGCAATTAACAGTTTTAATTAACCCTAATTTTACCCTAATTTAATTTAAAGGTTTAATTAACAGTTTTAATTAACCCTAATTAATCCTAATTAACCCTAATTGTCTGTTTTAATTAACCCTAAGTAACCCTAATTGATCCAAATTAACCCCAATTTTGCAGAAATTGACCCAAATTCACTAAAATTGACTGAAATTAACCCAAAATATATCCTAAATTGACTGAAATTGATCCAAATTAACCCCAATTTTACTGAAATTGACCCAAATTTACTGAAATTGAATTAAATTAACCCCAATTATATCCTAAATTGATAAATTGACTGAAATTGATCCAAATTAACCATAATTTTACTGAAATTGACCCAAAATTACTGAAATTGAATGAAATCAACTCCAAATGTAAGAGAGAGAGAGAGAGAGAGAGAGAGAGAGAGAGAGTGAGAGAGAGTGAGAGAGTACTTTTTAGAAGAGAAGCGAGAATGACAACGACTTCGGCATCACGAGAGAAGAGGGGCAGGATGGTAATTCCAGCAGCTCCGAGAACCACAACCTTCCTCTCCGACGACGCCTCTGACGCGAATCTGATCGCCGCCTTTGCATTCCTCTTGATCGCCGATCTGAGCATACTCATTATCGCAGAAAGAAGATCTAAAATGTAGCGGCGGAGAGAAGAACAATGAAGATAAGAAGAGGAGAGATTCTTGCTCGCGACAGGAGAGAGAGAGAGAGAGAGAGAGAGAGAGAGGCTCTCTGGCAATCGGGTAGGGTTCAGATGGCGATCGCGAGGGAGAGAGGGAGAGAGAGAAAGGGAGAGAAAGAGAGAGATAGAGGAGCGGTCCAACAGGGTATTGGTTATTTGGGTTGTCGGGTCGGGTTTGAGTGCAATCGGGTAGGATTTGGTTAAATTGCCATGTCATTAACACTTGTATCCTAATCATCATGTCACCTCCTCAGTTAACTGAGATTTTTGAAAGAAAATATGGCTTAAGAATTAATTTGGAAGAATTTATATAAATAGGCAATTCTGCAGTCAGAATTAGGTTCGTTCGAACGAACTATATAAGTGCGTTCGAACGGACTTATTCGTGACAGTCAGATTTGGGTTCGTTCGAACGAACTACTGAAGTGCGTTCGAACGAACTGGGTTCGTTCGAACGAACCATTTAGGTGCGTTCGAACGGACTGAATTCCTATATATATAGAATTCTGATTTCGTTTTTGACCTAAGTTTTTCTAGGGTTTTGAGCCGTCTTTTCTCTCTCTTCTTCGACAGAAATTTCAGATTAGATCTGGGTTAAATTGAGAGGGAGAATTGAGCAAAGGATTTGAGAGATTCAATCGTAACGTCGACTAGAACGGCGTTGGCGATTTCCGATCGGTCGAAATCGAGGTGGACACGAGTAGATGGACTGCACGAGCATTCCTTAGAGAAGGTTCACGGATTTGGAGAAGTAATCGACACGTACTAACTTGTACGAGGTAATTATCTCCAACTCTTCCTTTTTCGTTGGTTTTCGGGCGTGGTCCCAGTAGAATTAGGTTACGCATGCGAGAATAATTCCGCTGCACACTGTGATAAACGTGTGCGTAACCCTACAGTTTTAACATCAAATGGACGGAGGGGGTATAATACACAATTTTTGAAACATTAGGGGGCAAAAATGTACAGATTTTTGTTTGGGGGGTAAAGTGCACTTTTGGGAAAAGTTTGGGGGGCAAAAGTGTATTTTTTTTTCTTATATATATCGCCCATTCACAAATTATATATATTTATAATTAAAAGTTAATTTATATCATCATAGCATAGTATCCATTCACAAATTATATATATTTATTATTTACATTTCACGATCTGATATCCAGGTTATTTGGGTCATTCCTATTTCACGATGTTTGATTTTTGGGTCTTTTATTCATTCGAACATTTATTTTTCGAATAAATATGTACATAGTTTTAGTAATGATTTGGTTTCGCTTTTATGTTAAATCGGATTCGGATTATTTGATTTTTGTTTCAAATAATATATTTAGATATATATTTTGTAGTGTCGATGTGTGCATGACATAGTTATCAAAATCTCGATTGAAGTCGTAGAATTTTATTTTGGTAAAATTCCTAATTTGGTAGAATTCTCACTTTCGAATAAATATCTATGACTTTAACTTGAGAAAACGATTGGGAGTCGGAAATAAAATCTTAATTTGATAGAATTCTGATAGAATATATATTCAAGATGTAGAATCGGATATAATCTCATATAATAACGGATTTACGATTGTATTGTCATGAATCGTGACTCACAAAACACTTAATTTTCAAGACGATTGTGACATTAGATATAATTAAATAATTTGAAATATGAAATAAAATATTGACTTATTATTAGTATATATAATTTTAAGAAAATCCTCGCATTAATAGAATAACACATCATCATTTTAATATGGACCATTTGATTTTGATTAAAATGTTCAAAATACTTACTTTTTCATTTGAACATAATCTATATAAACCAAGTAATTTAAAAGTTATATGAACCTACGTCCTAGGTTCATCGTGGACCAATTTCATTCATATTTTTTTTTGTCTCAATTAAATAAGGAAAATTTTCAAACAACACCTTAAATTTTTGGTTATTGTAAAAAATCCTAAATTTTACGTATGTACTAATTGAAAAAAATTATTATTTTTTATTAATTTTAAAAACATCATAATTTTTTCGCAGCATATAATAATTAAAAAACAATATTTATTATATGTTATATTTACATAATTTTAATATTTCCTAAATTATATATATATTTGACTTTTATACTTTTTCCTAAAATACTTACACAAAATAATAATAAGATGAACAAGAATATTAAAAGATTACTAGAGGTGTTTTTTCGGAGTTAACAAAAAGTTACAGATTTCTTTTACAATATTCAAAAAAGTTTGGGAGTTAAAAATACACCAAAACACAGATGTGTGAACAATCAAACAAAAAAAAAAGTATAATCCAATTACACATTAGGAAAAATTAAATCATGACAAACTCGAAGACTCCAGCGCAATTACGCGGGGAAAAAGCTAGTTATAAGATATTATTGAAAGAATAAATTTGTTTGGTAAGAATAATTATTTTTTTGACTATCTTCTTTTAATTTATGTTTATTTAACATGTATATTATATGTTTAATTTTATCTCAGGTTGATTAATTCGGGTTTGAATGTTGTATAACATAGTATTAGTTTGATTATTCCTTAATGTTTTTGCTAGTTATGGTTAACATTTTCATAACTATGGATAGTTCATTTTTGTCTATTTGTAATATATTTTATAGGAATACAATGATTCAAATGAAACAAAGGATAATCTTTATAGGAATATATCTTAGGTTGATCAATTTTCTAGTTAATGTTCATTTTTCATAGAATCTTACAATTCAAAATACGATTTTACGATCCGATTCGATTCTATCCATGAAAATTCAAGGTAAATCCCGTGACAACCTGGACACATGATGTATTAATACCTATGTTACGTGGATACTTCAAAAATTAAGTTGTATCATATTGGATACCGACATTCATCCTATACTCATCAAATACGTATCAGATACTCCAAATGGCGTATTCGAAAATATTATTTCAAAATAATATCCGATACTTCCGGATATTCGTCGGATACTTCTAACGCATCCATAAGTGTACTTGAGAAACAAAATTTTAAAATTTAAATCAAAATCTATGAGTAATACATATAATAAAATAACTAAATATAATAACAAATATTTTTGTAATAACAAATTTTAGTATTTTTTATGTCAAAAATATAATATATAAAAAATAAAATATATAAATTAGAATTAATAAAATAATAAAATATTATATATAATAGACGCTTCTTATCATATGTTTTTTTAAATTGACGTATCATCGTATATGCATCGTGTCAAATACGACACCCGTATCCGTATTCGCGCAACATAAATTAATACATATCATTTTTAGCATGTATATCTAATTATGTTAATGTACTGTTTTTAACAGCATTATATCATTTTTATGTAAGCTATACTATTTTTTCCGTACAAATATTTGTACATCTTGGATTTCTTTCAAATAACAAATGTATTTGGATGTTTAAATTAATTTGGTTTGTAAAAAGTGAAAGAAAAAAAAATATTTTCTGTTGTTTTCAAAATGTTAATCTTTCAAATAACAATATGATTTTTCTTCTTACATTTCTAAAATTTCCTAATTACAAATGAATGGTCCAAACACAATCTATGCAAGGAGTTGAGTGTGGACCATGTTTTCTTTGTCATCCTTGATGAACCGGTTTCATTTAAATTATTTCTTCAATTGCTACAGCGCGGGAAAGAATCATATGAAAAGCTAAACATCCCCAATATTTCACACCCAAGAAATCACCCTAAATTAACTATATAAACTCCCAAAGTCCCATTCCATCAATCACATTCTATTATTTTCTCTCAACTGAAAAAAGCGCAAGATTTGATATTTTTTCAGAAAAAAGAGATTAAGAATTAGGATGAAGAACATGCCTTCGATCGGTGAGTGTTTAACGTTTCAAATTTTGTTTTTCTTTTAAGTTAGGAAAAATTATTTTTGTTCTTGATATTCAATCATGAAATGTGTTTGTGATTCAATTTTTGTATTGTGAAGTAGTCTTGATTTGGAATCTTGAATGCATAATTCGAAATTCTTTACTAATTATTGTCAAGATTTTACATTTCAAATAATAATCTTGATTTTTAATCTTGAATGTATAAATCATGCAATGTATTTGTGATTCAATTTTTTTTATTGTGAGGTATTATTGATTTAAATCTTGAATTTATAAATCATGCAATATATTTGTGATTCAATTTTTGTATTGTGGGGTATTCTTGATTTTAAATCTTGAATGAGTAGATCAAAATTCTTTACTAATTATTGTCAATAATTTACATTCTACTAATATGTTTGATTTTTATTGTAATAATATACCATTGGAATTGAAAAGAATTTTATTTTCCTTGTTATATTGGCATTTTATGCCAAATAGTGGTATATCAAGATTCAAGATTCAATAAGAGAAGTAGAGAAAACATTCAGGAATAAAATAATTAATATTATGAGGTTATATAAGAAACAATGGTTGTTAAATAATAAACTTTAAAGGGTGTTACGTGGAAAAGAACAACATAACAACATTTAATTAGAACAACCAATACGAAAACTCAAGAGGGTGTTGTCCCAATTTTGCAGATTTCGCGGACGAAGAGGAGGAGTTCTTCGATTGCGCGCTTCTTTTCGCCGGCGGTGCACGCGACGACCTCGAAGGTAAGTTTTTTCGTAAGAAACCCTAGATTTTCCTGATTTTCTTAGTATATTTCGTCGTTTTTTGTTGCTGTTTGCACTGTATGGAGCCTTCGAGGAGTGATTTTGTGATATTTTTGTTCGAAGTTCAATCATTTGAAAACCTGACCTATTTTCATTCAATTTCGTTTTATCAGATGGCGAGGTGTTTCTGGATGCCATTGGCGAAGAACTGGCCGACGCCTGTGAAGGTATAAATCAACTTGAAATGTGCAAAAAAAAATTACTTAATTTGTTTAACTTTTAGCCTGCCATTAAAGGCCTTTTGTACATGATTTGTCAATTTAGGCCTGAAAATCTTGGTAATTTCAACAAAATCAGTTGGAAAGTTAATCGAATAGTGAATAGGTTTTGATATTTTAGATTTATGCTGTTTTAATGGCCTTTGATAATGTCATATGGTGGTAATTTAGGCTACTAGGTTTTGATACTGTAGATTGAATAGTTTGTTGATTTTGCAAAATGATACCTACATTATCTGAAATTAATAAAAAATCTCTGGAACAGGGTATGAGGAGGATTCGGTTCTTCCTTCTGGCGAAGGTAATTACATTTTAAAAAATAAAAACAATTTTTTGTCCATTACTCGAAAATAGAGTTTTCTTCGAAGAAACTGTTTTTTTTTATTAACTATATTATTTTAATAAATTCAGACTTTAGGCCGGTACAGTACCGTCTAGCGGTACCGCATACTGAGAATGTCCAAACCTTGTCTGTAATCGAAGAAGGTATAAATAAAATATAATTAAATTAAATTAAATTAATATAAACCGCGTTGTTTTCCCCCCCTGCATAACCTTGCTAATTTGTGTTGAATACATAATTTGGTGATGAAGGGCTTTTCGATGAAGATATTTCTTTCGATATCCAGAGCAATGGGACATATGAAATATGTGAAGGTACATTTATGATTTATTTTCTGTTACTTATGTAGTCGACAAGTTGCAACATTTATTCAAATGGATGAATCCAGTATTTTTTTTATTGCATATGTAATATTCTATTGTGTTACTCAATGTAGAATTCGATTTTCGTGAGCAAGAAATAGAAGTGCCGGATTGGGCCGTTGGCTTGTTCGGTCTTCCACATGCTGGCAAGTGGACCGTGTATGAGATTGCAGGTACGCATCGGTACTGGTACAGTACCAGTCATATAACAAAGGCAGAAACTATACTTTTTTGGTTGTTGAATTATCCATCTAATATATTGTTTTTGGTTTGTAATAAATGCAGATTATGATTCTTTGGACAGAGAGGGAGGACAAAATAACATACCGCAAGGTAAATCCACTTTTATCGATTAAATATTCAGTTCTGTCTTTTTAAAATTGTTGTAGGATTTGATAAAATATTATTTCTGTTATGTAATGTAGGATTTGATTTTCGTGATCAAGAAATTGATGTGCCAGAATGGGCTGTCGGCATGTTCGGTCTTCCCCATGCTGGCAAATTTACCGTGTTTCAGATTGCAGGTACGCATCGGTACCGGTACCGCAAACAAGGAAACCATCTTTTTGTTAATTATCTTACTAAAGGTGGTCTTGTTCCGTGCAGGATATGATCCTTTGGATGGGGAGGCGGGTGAGAAGAAGAAGAAGTCGTGGATCAAGAGGGTGGCAAAAAAGGGCTTTAAGCGGTTCGTTTCCAATTTTATTATTTTCGCCAAAATTGTTTTATTATTATTATTATTATTAATATCCTCGACTAATTTTGTTGTTTGCGTTTCGTAACAGCTTTACTAAAGGCTGCTTTGGAGGATGCGTCGCCTTTTAGTATATTCGCCACATCGCTTCATTATCATTCGACTCGTTCCCCCTCACTCTTATCCGACCCGTTTGACCCATCCGACCCGCTTGACCCATCAGACCCGTTTAGTCTCCCCTCACCCTCACTCTCACTGCCGTTTAGTATTATTCGCCACGTCGCTTCATTATGATTACCTCCTCATCATTCGACCCGTTCACTCTCATCCGACCCGCTTGACCCATCCGACCTGTTTAGTCTCCCCTCACCCTCACTCTCACATCCGTTTAGTATTATTCGCCACGTCGCTTCATTATGATTACCTCCTCATCATTCGACCCGTTCACTCACATCCGACCCGTTTGACAGATCCGACCCGTTTACTCTCCCCTCACCCTCACTCTCACTGCTGTTTAGTATTATTCGCCACGTCGCTTCATTATGATTACCTCCTCATCATTCGACCCGTTCACTCTCATCCGACCCGCTTACTCATGCGTCACTGTTTACTCTCCCCGCACTCTCATATGACCCGTTTGACCCATCCGCATCCGACCCGCTATTATCCTCCGAATCAGGGAAGAAGAGGTGTTGTCTTCTTTGGTGAGACGAATATAGGCCATCACTTGCCATTGGAGATGAGCGAAGTTTAGTATATTCGCAAAGTTGCTTGATAGAGCGAAATTAATTAATTACTTGTAAATGGCCTCAATTGTTTATATTTTTTATGACAGCGCGAAATTTAATGTGTAAAAAGGCAAGTTTTTCTTATTTGTGTTGGGTAATATTATTATATAAGATATATAAATATTAAATATTAGCTTTGCATTATTAATCTATTAATGATTATAGAGTAAATATTCAATCTATTAATACAAATATCTCGTAATATTTTCAGTCCAACTGTTACTGGTTGAGTTGATTTTTATGTTTGTACTGCATCATATAATGTCAAAATGAATTCCCCCAAATTATTGCCCATTTATTGCCCATGGGTATCATATAAAAAAAATATATAAAAATAATGACAAGCCTCTATTTAGGAGGAGATCCCTTGACAGCACATTGTACTCCCTAATATGGATCCTTGATCTGTTTTGATGGAGGGTCACGATCAATCAATAAAACGCTGCTCTAAAACCCTTCCCTAATATGGAGGGTCACGATCGATCAATCAATTTCTTTTGGCATGAGATCTCTCTCTCTCTCTCTCTCTCTCTCTCTCTCTCTCTCTCTCACGCGCGCGCGCGATGAAACTCGCGGGCGACGCCCCTAACCCTAGATTACGACGCCCTTAAAATCTCGATAAAACCCCTGGATTTCTCGAACTCGCACCACTCTCAAAAATGTAAATTTTAAAAATATGATATTAAATAATTTATGTCTATGCTAAATTTAATTTTGATTTATTTATTAAATTATTTTCAATGTTGCACGATTCCTTATTTTATATTTGATACTGTATGAAATATTATAAATGATAACGATATCATATTTGTTGTTACGTTTTTTGTAAAATTATTAGTATTAACTTTTGATAAAAAAATTTGGTTCTCTTGCTATGATAATGTAAAAAATTTGTAAAAACACAACGTAATCATAGACAAATTAGTTCAAAAAATATTCTCCTAGTTGATATTTTCGTAATAATAACTATATCATATTATCAATATTGTCGTATAGATGTGTATTTCTATTTTGTATTTAAAAAAAAATAATTAACTTGTCGCGTAGCGCGAAAATATTCTCCTAGTTGATTTTAATACAACATATACATACTTAACATACAAATCTAACTAGCCATAATCATAAACTAAACAAGATAATACTAGCATAAATATACCAAATAAATCAAGCATAATATATTTCAACAGCATAACAATAAAATTATCTCCACAGATACAGACATAAACTACATTTTTTTCTGAATAGCAAAAAGAAAAAATTAAGCTACATTGTTTCTGCCACCATGTCCATGTCAGAACAAATAAGCATGGGAAATAAAGCAAAATGCCAGCACAACTTGTATCGCAACAGCCCTCTCATCTACTACCTTAATTATTGCCTGACCGGGTAGCGGTCGATCGTGTCGAGCCATGGGCTCCTATTGGGCTTCCTAACCCGTTTCACGGCTCGCCAAACAGCACTGTTACATTTGAAGCCAGATCCAAATGCCAACTGCCAAACTCGATCACCAGCTCCAATCTTACCCTTCGCCTCCAGGTACGCCAGCTCATACCAAATGCTCGAACTAGACGTGTTCCCGAACCTGTGCAACACTGCACGAGACGCCTCCAGATTGGCATCTGTTAGGTCGAGGTTACCCTGAAGTTGGTCGAGGACTTCACGACTAGCAGCATGCATGCAGAAGTGCTCGAATGCACGCTTGTAATCGGGGATATAGGGAGCGTTGGTGGAAGATGCGGTAGAAGCAGCTGATTCTTTCGAAGGGAACAGGTGACGATAGAGCATTGCGGCGAAAAAGATGATCTGCTCGGAGAAAGGGAGCACAAGCGGGCTCAAGGTGGTGATGTTGGTCTTTACAGCGTTCCCCCCGACTTCTAAGAGGTCGCGAGTAATGGAAATGCCTTTGATCCTTTGATCATCCTCCTCTTGATACACAGACCTATTTAGATGAAATTAAATTAGTATTGCCATATTTTTCGCAAATTATCATTTCACATTCGTACATACCGAAAGCTTCTTTCGTCGGCTCCCTTGTGAGTCCTGACAATATGTTCCAACCTGTACTTAGCCCTACCGAAATCCCTTCGGCGGTTGCTCAGCAGAATAGCTGAGCACCCGGACCGGAAGAAACAATTCGGAATCAGCATGGATCGTCTCTTCCCATTATACCACGTAAAAGACACGGCCTCGGTACTCACCACAACTGCGTATCCTCCAGGGTACGCTTGTAACATATCTCTTGCCAAATCCAAAGCTATGATGCCGGCACTGCAACCCATTCCCCCCAAATTGTAACTCAAAATGTTACCCCTCATTTTGTAGTGATTTACGATCATCGCCGAAAGTGAAGGGGTAGGGTTGAAAAGGCTACAGTTTACTACTAAAACCGAGACGTCTTTAGGGCGAATACGACATTTCTCAAAAAGTTCATCTAATGCGGCGAACATGGCGGCAGAGGTTTCGGTACGACCTTCTTTCATTGTGGCGCAATTTATGTCTGGAGTGAAGACAGAACGAGGAATGTAAGTCTCGTCACCGAGGCCCGAGGATTGTAGAATACGAGACTGGAAAGCCAGACTGTCTTCGTCGAATTTTCCTGATTTGCGTGCCAACGTTATGAACTCCTCTCTCGATACCTGTTAACGGCATAGACATGCTATGTGAATTGGTCCAGTAATATTGTTTGTTCTAACTTGTAAGTAATGCAAAATAATGATAACAATAGTAGTTTTTTTTTTATCAAGAATATGAGGAAATCTATGTAATTTTAGCATAAATATGAGAAGGAAGAATTAATACTTGATGCCCCGGCCCATCATCACAATTAATTGGATGCAGCCGAATAAATGCGAGGCCATGCAAAGTTGGTGTAAAATTTATAGCTCTCATTAATTGAACTCAACTGCTCAAACAAATGAAATTGTGGTTCCAAAAATAATCCTTCAAACTAAACTATTATAAAGAAATGTAGATCTACTCAAGCATGCTTTTTTTCATAATCCAATGCTAAATATTATATGTAAGCATTAAATGCCACCACCAAACGTGCTACTCTTATTTATGAACTTCATGCTCATCTCTCTCTCTCTCTCTCTCTCTCTCTCAATAATTACGTTTTTGACTTATTGCACAAAATTACAATATATCTCATGCAATAAACATAACAAATAATAATATACAAAAAAAATGTATATATCCATAAACTTAGGATATCTACGTAGAGGATTCAGGTACTATCTAACTCCCAAGTATATATGTTAAATGATCAAGAAGTAGATCATTCAAATACTGGACTGAATTTGGTGGAGATATTATTAGATCATAAGCTTCCAACAGAAACATATTAAGTAAATAAATGTATTATCAAATCTAACGCATTTTTTTTCTAAAAAAAAACACGTTTAGTATTTTACCTTGTTCTCATCAGAAGGGCGATAACATGCGAAATCGATTAGGTAAATCGCTCTCGGTCTAGACATAATATAAACCAAGATCGTAAATACCAAAACCGCAACGAAGGCCAAAACAGTCGCTAAATCATTGCTTGCTTCTTCCCACACCTTTCTCCACAATTCCTCCCTACTCAAACTCCCTACTTCAGCTCCAAAAATAACGATAAGTACCGGCAAGGTCATGAGATATATACCATGACTTATCATGTAATGGTACCCTAATTTTACATATTTTAAGTTAACAGATTGTAGGAAATCGGGTAAACGCCGCCGGACCCGAACCGAGAATGTCGGTGAACCTGCATCCGGTCCAGAGGACTCGACTCCTCGGTTCACGATCTCGGTTGACAAGAGAGCATGTTCTTTCGCCATTGTTGATCTTGAGAGAAATTAGTAATGGTGTGAGGGTGAAGGAGAAGAGTTAGGGTTATGGTTATATATAGAAAGTGTTTTATGAGTGATACGGGGGGTGTTCATTTGCATCGAGTTTGGCACTTAAATGCTTGAACCACAATATTGAATTATTGAACATTAAATTTCTCTTCATTTTTTTTAATCTATGTGAAAATAATATATATATATTTTAGAGTGGTGATAGACATTCCCTTTGAATCCCCTAGCACAATTGATGTGTTGACAAAAACATTAATTAGTAGTGATAAACTATGATTATCTTTTTTGTTGTCTTCCTATATAGGATGAAAAAGAAAAATATTGACCGTTTCACACTTCATTGATGAATTGAACGTTTTTATTGGAATTGATTACCATCATTCTTTTCTAATTGAATTTAAATTTTACAAATATGGGAAAAAAATTATTTGGATGGATCGATTCACCATTTACCACATGTGAAACGTGTGAAATTTAATAAAAATGTAATAAAACAAATAAGTTAGGTTTACCAGGTGGTAAACCTAAGATGTAAAATTTGCTATTATTAAACGTATTTAATGCTTCTTTGCCAATACATCAAGTTTTCCGGAGGATTTTAGAGGGGACAAGTATAATTTTTCTTTTTCTTTTTTTTGTTGCAAAAAAACCCTTAAGCAAATACATTGACACATTACATAGAGTTTTCGTACAAAATCACATGTCGAAAAATAGACGGATTTAAACACTTTAAGCCTATACCACTTAATTCTATAACATATTACATAAACTTTAATACAAAAAAAATTCCTCGACATTTTTTTTCTTCACAATTTCTTTCATAGATGTGACATCGATAGACAATGCTTAAACCTCGTTATACCTTTTTACATGTACATTTAAAAATAATATTGTACATTTTAGAAGTATGATAAACATTATATCTTTTCACATGTATAATGTATCTTTATACATTATATATTTTAGATGTATTTTATAAGTTTTAGATGTATGATATACATTTTTAGATAAAAAATGTTATACCTTCTCATGTGTTGCATATCTTTTATTTGTTATACATTTCTAGATGTATTACGTATTTTTTAGATATATGATATACTTTTTTTAAATACGACACATATTATTTATCTTTTTATATGTATGATATATCTTTATGTATACAAGGAGTAGAGAGGTGTTCAAACGGTTCAGTTTATTCGGATACCGAACCGAACCGGTCGAATTCGGTTTAATCGGTTTCGTTTTTGGTTTATTTGGTTCGGTTAAGTTGAAAAAATAGTATTGTTCGGTTTATTCGGTTCGGTTCGGTATTGGAGTTTTGAAAATCGGTTAAACCTAACCGACTGAATAACAACTAATTTTTTTTTTAGTATATTAATGTTAAAATACAATCTTATAAAATAATACAATTATATTTTTTAATAGGTACCCAATGAATGTGTTCAAATCATTGCAAAGACCAAAGAAAAGTAGTTCCAATCATTGCAGAGACCAAAGAAAAGCAGTTCCAATCAATAAACTGAATAACATATTTTTTGATAAATAAAATATAATTTTTTATTAGTTTATTTTTATTTTTAACGGTTCGACTTATTCGGTTAAGTTTTTAATCGGTTCATATATTTAAACGGTTTGGTTTGAATTTAGTTCGGTTCGGTTTAAATCGGTTTGATCTTATTCGGTCCGGTATGAACCGAACCGACCGAATGAATATCCCTAACCAGGACAATACTCGCGTTGCGTGGCAAGCATGGTAATTATATTTTTCATTTTGTTATGAATGATAATTTTTATGTTGAAAATGATAATATTATATAAAAATAAAATTATTTCATGTTATATTAATCTCATCATGTTACATAACAAATATAATTATATTTAAGAATATATTTCACAATTATATTATGTTATGACAGAAAATTGCTCATTTTTTAATAAAATTTTAATACATATATTTAAGCACTGAATATGAACACACTTTTACGAAAACAACTACAAAAATGATATCATTGTTGCTCACAATAATTCATGAAATATAAATATATTAGCATTGAACAATACAACTAATATACTCAAGACACATAATCAATTATAAGATATTGATAAAAAAAATTTGATAAAAAAAATAATGAAAATTATACACAACATTACATTATAGAATGACAATAATGTACAAAATTTAATAAAAAAAAAATGTAATTACAAATTATTTGACATCACATATTATTTTTAAATTTGAATAATACAACCAATATACTCAAGACACAACATTGATGAGAGAGTTTAAAGATACGTTCAAAACAAGAAAGTGTGTAAATATGATATAAATTTGAACTTAACAGTGTGTTCACACGAGGGACATTTTGTATAATTGCTTTGGATTATATTTGTAATAAAATTGGTGGCGTCCATTTGGAATATACGACTACATTTAAAATTGAAAAAGTTCGAACTATAACTTATAGGCCAAATGTATAATGTAAAATCTAAGAGAGGGCATATATGGTATCCCACAAAAGTGAGAAATATTTTTTCGATGACATCATTACGTTAATTAAATTAATGGTTAATTGAGTTGAAAATTTAATTTTAATAAAATATGATATGTACGAATCAATTAACAAACGTACAAATTAACAAATAATTAATTTTAATTAAGATTATGATAGGTACGAACCGATTAACAAAAAATTAACACATCTTCGATGATGTCATCGAGGATAGTTATTTTATTTTTGTGGAGACAAGTATAATTTCCCAATCTAATAACATGGGTAGATGTTTGGAAGTACTTTATACCTACCAACTTGCTAACCAGTAATTTGATTCAATTGGAGAGTCAATTCACAACAAGACTACGTCATAAAAGTGAGAACCAAGTCCTCTTAAAGAGTGTGTGGCATTAAGTTTTATCAATTAATGTCTGCACCCAACTAGCAGGCTGTTTAGTTGGACAGATCAGGCCACGAATTAAATCTTTTCATAATTGAGCCATTATCTTTTCTTTGATTCAGATCGAATTTGAAGAGGCGACAACTCCTTCTTGACTGTCAGCTCTTTAAATTTCATTTTCGATTTTCGATTATGTTTCTATTTTTATTCAATGACTCATCCTAATTTACAACCGGGAGACCATATCCGAATTTTTATTTCCCAGAAACTAATCCCCAATTTGAGATATTTCCGGGGAACCAAGTCCTAGTTTCAGATTGAAAGAACACCACACCAACACAAAAATAAAATTTCTTTAGAGAGCAAACAATTTGGATCATTTTTTGATTTGTCTGTGTCATTCTTGTGCAAGGATTGTGCTAATCAGTTATTTGCGATCGAAGCATCGGTTTTCTATGTATCGTTCCAATTTTAAAGAAACAAATCAAAATGATTGTGGGATAATGATTATAAGAAATATTGACCTCTCTATATACATATACTCCCACAATTTAGAAATATACATGATGTTACGAGAAAATAGAGGGTTACAATATATGACCTCTATATACATATACTCCAAAGTCCAAACTGAGAGACCAACATTAAACGAGAATTATTATAAGAAATATTGACACCACTCAACACTCAACAAATTCTTACAAAATAATCATGTCAACAAGTCAAATATTTCATCCAATTGGGTTTTATGATCAGGTTAGCTGGAAGTTGGAAGGAATTTAATAAGAAATGATTAAGGAGTTTATTATTACACAAAGATAATGATAGATAACGAGAACGACTACGAATTCCCATTTGCAAGTTTTTAAGTATGATTGGAACCTCATACCTACTGTTCTGGGAAGGATAACTATATCGTACTCCCTCATTTTCTCGTCACATCCTTTATATCATCAATTAATTATTAATTGATAATTAATTAACATGATCATTAACAAAAGTACATCCGATTAACAGTTAATTTATATTAATTAAGAATTGTTAATGTATATGTATTCTAATTATATATTAATTAACTGTTAATCGAATGTATTTTTGTTAATGATCATGTTAACTATTTATCAATTAAAAATATAAAGAATGTTGTGGGAAAATATAGAGATGCAGTATATGGCCTCTTTTTGAAAAATAATAATAACCATTAATCTTCTATAAAACTCAATTCATTTTTAATTTCTTTCTCATACAGTCATAATTCAATTTTCTTCTTCCTTTTTCATCCATAATCTTTCATTTTCTCCATGAATAAAAATATTAGAACTTAAACCATTATCAAAACAATAATGATAGGCACCTAGATTTCGCACCTAGATTTCATCTAGAAACATACGTGGCAAATCACGGTGTTGCCACATCAAACTTTTAAATGGAAATAAATTTTAGAAATTCTAAATTTGAATGCCACGTGTATTTCTAGGTGCAAATCTAGATAAAAAATCTAGGTGCCTATGATTATTGATATTAAAATTGGGCTTTCGAAACATTATCAAAATATTATAACTTCTCTTACAAACACAAACCAAAATATATAATGTCCCTTACAAACTGTACTCAGAAAGTCAGAATATTATAATTCTCATAATAATATTCAAAAAGAGAAATTTTCAGAAAAAAAAACCCCAACTTTTTTGGATATTGTATACAATTTCCTATCTTTTTGAAAACTCAAAAAAAAAAAACTTTTCTGCCAAACTTTTATTTTCAAATACTCCCTATAGGAGCTAAAACTATTCATGGATAATATTAAAAAAAATTTGAACAAAATACCATTCTACTTTCATACGTAATAATTAAAAAATTATTTTTGTTATTTTTTATTATTTTTATTATTTTTAAGAAAATTCATAAATATTTTTTAACATGTAGTAATTTCATAAAAATAAAATGATTACATGTTGTGTTTATATAATTTTAATATTTCATTTATTATTCATGAAAAACTATCATCATATAATAATAAAATAAACAACATTAAATAAGCACCTTGAGAATATGTTGATAGAAAAATATCAGTTTAAACATCTAGTTTTTTTATTTTCATTCTCTTTTTATGTATAATTCTTTAATACTTTCATGATATTTTATTTTTTAAATATTTGCAAGGTGTTTTTTTACTATTGTTGTTCATATTATTATTATTTTATGTTAGTTTTTTAGGAAAAAAAATATAAAAGCCAAATATATATAATGTATGAAATATTAAAATTATATAAATATAACCTATAATAATTATTTTATGCTAAATTTTTGTTAGGACTTTCTTAAAATTGATAAAACATAATATTTCTTTTAATTACTACATATGCAAATATAAGGGTATTCTGGTAAAAAAAATAACACCATCCATGGTTAGTTTTAACACCTATAATGGGTATTTGAAAATAAAAGTTTGGTAGAGGAGTTTTTTTTGGAGTTTTCAAAAAGATAAGGTTTTTTTTACAATATCCAAAAACGGTTGGTTTTTTTTTTTTGGAAATTATCATATTTAAAAATCACAGATTATTAATTTTCGACATAACTAATGCTCATTAAATTCTTCTTTGACATCACTAAAGACCTTCATGATTTATTCGTGTAAATACTTATCCGTCTCATATCTTTTCATCTCCAAATAGTCATCGCGAAAACTAGCATTTCCCTTACGCTTCCTTGTGCGCCGAGAGAAGCCTTGTTCTTGAGAAGTATGCTCATGTGTTGGAGTTTCAACTTGTGTAAAGTCCGGTACTTGCATGGATGGTTTATTTTGAGTAAAATTAGTCTCTTGTGTATAAGGTACAAAATAGCGAAAAAGAAGTTCGTTTTCTACATTTATGAAGGCATCATCTTCGAGTCCCCAAAGTAGATCTAACATTGGAAGGTAAGAGAGTTTTAGGAGAATCATCCATATTTTTTCATTGATTGTGTCCTTGCAATTTGATTTGAGCCTCTTCTCAGTGAACACTCCTCGAGACAACCTAATTATAAGTCAAATTCATAAGTTCGAGATTATTTCGAAACATAATAAAAGCAAAGACTTTTTGCATAATATAGCCAGGGTTTTTTTTTTTGCATAATAAAGTCGGGGACTTTTTTGACATAGCATTTCTACAACTTTTTGCAAAAATGGAAAAAAATCTACAACATGGACCGTTTTTGCAAAACTAAAATTTGTAAATTTTTTACCTTCATATAGTGGCGCAAGATCGTCGTAGTATAAAAATATTTTGTTATGTCATTCCTTAGCAATATGATTTTTTTTTTCAAATAGCTCTTCCGAAACATCGGGTGGTGCCGTGACCTCCTTAGTATTATAAAATATGTAACTATCATATTTTTTCATTACAACTTTTTTACTCTGCGACAGGCTATTTCCTGCCAAATTCCAAATTAATATGAAATTAAGAATATTTATTTACATCAATGGACGAGGAACATACAAGACTTCTCCATTTATTATCAAAAAAAAGAAAATTTATTTACAATACTAGCGCTTATTTTCAATATCATACCACACGACTATATAGTAAAACATGTCAGAAAGAACAACAAACACTACAAATATAGTTGTGGTATGATACTGAAAAATAATATAATTTTTATAACTCGTACCAGAGAATTACCGGAACTAGGTTAATGCTTGTTTCACGACAATTCTATTCTTTTCATTCATTCTCGGGTGGTTATAAAAATTGAACGCACCCGACATTGTTGATATATGCAATTCTCTGGTACGAGTTATAAAAAATATATTATTTTTTATTGTTGATATTAATCTTGATATTGTTTTATTTATTTATATTGAACGCACCCGACATTGCAAGATGAAAAATTATATCTCAATGAAAAAAATGTGACGAAGAAACACTTAAGAAATATTAGAAAAAATGCTTAACGAGTTTTGAGAGAAATTACTCTGTGGTTATCATGTCACAAATATTCTCCGGAAAAAGCAAAATGGAACTCAAATAAGAAAAAATTAAGAAATATTAGATATATTACTATCATATCTTCTTTAGATAAGAAAAATAATAACTATTTTATGGAGACATAATTTCAATTGATTCAATAAAATAATATGGCCAGGAAGTCTGAGATCAACCTTAACAATACAAAATGACTAAGAGTTTGTACACATAAATTTTGGATGTTGTATGAAAGAATTGTAGCTTTTGTAAATCACTGAACATTATTTAACCTTTTTAAAGAGGAGAAATAAAATGAATAAAAACTATAACTTTGTCGATATGGATATTAAGATTATTAATCCAAAATAGTTTTGGATTTTTTTTTGTTAATTTACAAAATGACATGTATTTAATTGCAAATATGATGGATGACTCCTGAAGAGTCACTATTTTTTATTACTAAGAAAAAGTCATTATTTTGATTACTCTCGGAGAGTTATTATCCATTTATCTCGGAAGAGTACTTTTATTTGTTTATGGCATGGACATGTATTAGTAAAATTGAAACTTGGATTATTATGAACTAGAAGTTCCTCATATAAAATAAGAGAAATTATATGATTTGAATTAATTGTTTAGGCATATAGAATGCTTGTTACGATGATGAATAAATTAAGACAAACTACTTATCATAAATATTTCTCAAATCTCGTTATAAATTGTGAGCGTCTCGGAACCAAAAGTTTTGATTGGAAATTTTTAGATATGTATGTGCAGTAGCATCACATATCGCACAAAAACGAGTTAAAACAATGTTTGACATATATATTGGTACATGTATAAACCAGAAGTTTAAAATGTATATAAGTTTACATTCAAGAAAAAAACAAAAAACAAATATGCATGTTATGAATATAGTATTCCCGAAATTTGTTATAATAAATAAAAATGAAAAACATGCTTGAAGTGTGGTAATTTTTTTTATTATAAATGTATAAATCCTTGGAGAAGAAAAGAAATAAATGACAAATATGGCCAATAATAAGTTAAACAATTCAACATATATTACATCATGATAGTTCCGAAGGATTTCACTAGGTATTATCAATAATTCGTGTCTACATTAGCAGAAAAAATAAAAATTGAGAAAAATCAGGAATTATATAGAGTGTGCCATCGAATTAGATCCTCGAAGAAGTAAATATGAACTAAGAGTTCATAAATTAATTATTTGCAACAAATTGTAAATTCATGATTTGATGCATTTACTGATACAATAATTTCAAATAAAATGTGCACAGTTGTAGTACAATATTCTTGGATAATTTTAAGTTTCGTATACGCCTGAAGCGTGGTCGATCAATCAGCTCAAATATTAGAAATACAAGAAGGGATTAACTACTAAATGAAACTATAGTTATTAAGAAATTATTAATACTTCTAACAAATTACGTCATGTTGAGAAGGATATTGAAAGATTAATTAGCAGATGACATACATAAATGTATAACCTTTGAAAAAGTTCGCGTACCAAACAATATTAAAATTGTTGAAAATAATGGGATTTCAAAATTATGCCCGTATTAAAAAAATATGGAACCGAAATGAAACTATAGTTATTAAGTAACTTTCACATGCACTTACAATTGTGCAAATTATTTTTCTTTTATATTTTTTTCTATCTACTTATTTCTTATGATTTTTTTCTTAAAAAAATCAATTAATAATTGGTAGAACAAACAAGGGGAGTTCTATGATAGACCCATTTTCTTATCATGGACCCATTTAAAAAAAAAAAAAATTCAAATATTTGTTAAATAATGCTTTTTTTTGCAAGATTCTATTGTATATTTACCATTTAATGTTACCCAAGACATAAATTTTGTATAATTAATTAATTAATAAATAACTAAAATTCTTAAAATAATTTTTTGAAAAAGAGTCCATGATAAGAAAATGAATCTATCATAGAACTTCCCAACAAACAATTACCTCAATATTTCTGGTGTTGTTTTACATTTCATTTATAATTTATAATATTACTAATGTTTTTTCCTCTAAAAATATAATTTTGCTATTAGAATTAATTAAACATCCCTCAGGTCACATATGAATGTTGATGTTTTATGTCAAAATTAACCTAACACAAGGTCGTTATGGTATCAATATAAAACCGGTACGTACGAAGATAACAAAACTAGATTTCATTCCATGCACAGGGATTGGACCCGAGAAATTGAAAATTGAATTTAGAGGCCAGATACGGTGCTTCCCCTCCACTGATTAACACTTAATTAGCATAAGTATGGTAATTAACAAAAATACGTTCCATTAATAATTAACTAATATATAATTAAAGTATGTATGGATTAACGATTCTTAATTAATTTCAATTATTCGTTAATAAAATGTATTTTCGTTAATTATCACGTTAAATTAATTGTTAATTGATGATATATAAAATGTAAGAATTTGAGGGTCATGATATAATTATCCTTGAATTTAAATTAATGATACTAACCATACTTATTTCCCCGAATATCTTCCCGAATTGGTGATGTGGCACTGGTCTGCCATGTCAACAAATTCATTGCCCCTATCTCTCCCAGATTCTAAGCGCGCGACCTTTTATTTTTTAAAAAAATAAGTAATTTGGGGCTCTTTCTTCACTCTCCCTGCAGTCACACACTTTTCTTTCACGCTTGTCTAGGGTTTGCTCTCTCAACCTCTCTCACTACAAAACGTTTGCTCGATTCTCCAACGACAATAGGAACACAGCTCGAGAGAGGCCTATAGAGACCTATATTTTCTCTTTCAGTTCTGTTTTCTGATTTGCTTCACTTTGCTTGGTTTGAAAAAAAACTAGAACCGTCCTTTCATCTCCTCTTTGGACTTATAATCGCCTATTTCAAATCGCAAGAAGGTCAGGTCAGAACTTATATTTCTTTATTAAAAAGATATGTTTAATTTATTGATTGATTTGGGGCTTGATGAGAACTTATTTGAGTGATTAAGGGTTAAATATGTCCGATTGAGATTTATTTGACAATCTTAATTTACTAATTGAGAATAATTGGGCTGATTGAGCCTCCAGTAAAACCGACCGAAGAATTCCGGGGCTGGTACACATTTGTTTTTAACTTTATTTATTTATTATGAATATTTTTGAAAAAGATCATGCATTTAAATTTTTATGTCTTTATTGTATTCATAGTAGAGCCGATTATAGAACCATGGTGATTGGAAGGACAATTCAAAAGTGAAAGAAGGGTTCTGATGCAATTAAATTGGAAAATGGAGCTAAAAAAAATTGGATTGAAATGAGGAAGAATTGCACGATAAGGAAAAAGGGGAATAGCACATTTTCGTGATCGGTGTCCTTCTGTACCGGTCAATGCTGGCACCAGTATGTAGTTAATGGAATGAGAAGTATGTGGCCATGTTGCTCGAGATGCGAGAAGAAGACCTTGTTAAGCTACCACAATAGTTTGAATTTGTGTTGCTTTGAAAAGTAAAGTTTGAATTTGTGAAAATTGTATTTGTTCATGGTGTTCATGTTTGTGTATGGTATTAGTAAGCTTTTGTCATGTCATTTTATTCGTACAAGTAGCTTTGTACAAAATATCAACTAGATCATTATATTTCTCATTTAATTCTTTTTTTTTTTAAAGGTATGGGATTAACTGTTAATGATGAAAAATAACTTGGAATCGCACAATACGAACCAATAAATGACTAATCATTGATTTCGGGTTGAAACAATTTACATCCAACTCATTTCATCAGACAAACACATGCATTCTTTTCAATTAAAACACGATGTATATTTATTACAATATTTAAACTTAAAATGGTACACACTCGCACACATAAACATTCATGGTTAAATTAAATTTCAGTCCTAAATTCCTAAACAACGCATCGATACTAAACGCTAAAAATTCCAATTCACATTCGAGCTCCCAGGTCAACATCTAACCGTGTATGCGGTGTCAATCCATCATTTTCGAACCCAGCATTAAATGCATCAAAACTTGTACCAGTCAAATACCAATAATGATTGGTATCGGCTGTACCCATTACAACCTTGATTCACCAAAATTCAAATTTAAATCTATATTTATTTTGCTCTGATTAATTTATCTAACTTGATCTGCATAAATTGAATATACTCTTTGAATATACTTGTTACCCAAAAAGATCATTTAGAAATTCAAATAACTAAATTGAATATAATTTTTTGGCTTTTGTAGGATTATCCCTTTTCAAAAAAACTGGGCAAATTGGAGTAAAAACCTACTGGTAAATTTTCAGGTGTTAGAAAACCTGTCAAAGAACTCTTAATTTGAAGTAACTGCCATAAATTGGAAAACACTAATTTGAAATTTCCCTAAATTGATTAGCTTAATTAACCTAATTTGGCCAAACTGGAAATTGAAAAAAGAAACACCTATTTCAATAAAAGAACACTAATTTCAGCCAATAAAATCCTAATTAATTACCACTCAAGAAAACCCTAATTAATTTCGAAAAAGATTGTACCATTTGATAATGAAAGGTTTTAGCATCTGGTGTCGAGAGTTAAATGAGTTTTCAGAGTTGTTTCTTGGCTTTGGTAGTGGTTTCAAGGAGAATCCGGCGGCTTCAAGTTTTGAGAGTTAAAAAAGCATCTGGTGGCTTCGATTTATATCGGTTTCGAGATCGCCATGTTTGACGATGGCTCCTAATCTGGTAGGAGAGGAGAGACGAGGATGAGCTCATATGAGGAGAAACTCTCTCTCTCTCTCGCTCTCGTTTGTGAGTACCTGAGTTTTATGAAGCATCTCTTTTTGAACGAAAGTGGTTTAGCTGATGTGGCACATCAATAAGTGCCACATCAGATTCGGGAAAATATTCGGGAATAAAAGTGTGGTTCCTATCATTACTCATTATATATGGAGGGCACATATGGTGATTGCAACAAAAAAAAATCACTAATTCTTAATTAATCCAGTTAATTAATTTATGAATTAACACATGTAGATTGATTGACGTGTTAATTAACATCTATCCGAATTAACAAATGATAATTAATAATTAAAAATTATTAATTCAGTATTTCTTGTTAATTATGATGTTAATTAAATAGATTAATTAAGAATTATTGATTTCTTACGGCAATCTGGTGGCAGAGTAAAATATCCCTTATATATGTACTTAAAAATGTAAAATTAATTTGAACCTTTAAATAGTTCTTGAGCCCAGTTTTTTTAACCATTAAATTGTAAAATTAAGGGAAATTTTGAACAAATTAATCAAACACAATAATCTAAAAAAAAAATAGTAAAATATTTAAGTAGAATAGTTTTTTTCAAAAATATAATTTTGTATTTACGAATTAAAATATTTTAGATGTATAATTTTGTAAACTATGAAATACTTTTAAGGAAAGAAATCAAAGTTGGAAAAAATGAAAAACCAATATTATCGGGATAATTTGCTAATAGACCAATAGCCTAGTTGGTTGAGTGGGAGACACAAAAATTCATATGTTGTTAATCGTCGTGGGTTCGATTTCATTGGCACACAAAAAATTAGGTATCAGTAACGAAAACAGTCGATTGACGGATACCATTAGAAAATAGTAATTAAGGATAACCACTTCTATAATAAAATTACATAACTACTACCTACTTTTATCGAATTAGTTAAAGTCTTAATTTTTCTTGATTTCATCCGTCTTTCTCCCTTATTAGCATCCAAAATAAATATGAAATCAAGTCCTAATTTCATTAGTTCATTCATAGAAAAATCACAAATATTTTTAAATTATAATCAATATTTACAAATGTTATTAGAAATGACAACAATATAATAAATTGTTTTAAAATATTATTTTTTTAGGAGAATCATAAATCACGAATCGTGCTCATTTTTGGATTCATTTTCTATATGGTATCAATGAGACTCGAATCTACAACTTATGGATCATGTGTCAAAGCACCTAACCATTCAAATTATGAGGTCATTGGTTTTTTAAAATATTATTATTTGAGAATTTTATAATCTAGTGTATAATTTATTTTTATTAAAAATCAATATGAAAAAATATTTTACTATTTTTTTGAGATTATCGTGTTTGATTAATTTGTTAAATTAACACAATGAAAACACAATGAAAACTCATACTTAAATATGATATTTCACTTCTTTGAACATAAGTTTGTATTTGCGACTTAAAATATTTTGAAATACATCATTTTATAAACATGAAATATTTGTTGTTAGTATAACACATATGCTTTTTAGATATAATTTTTATTTTGATATTTTTACATTTTTTTTAAATAATATAAACCTTAGGTGAAACATGGGGTAGTGTATTCGGTAAAAATCAAGTTTATACATCGACTTTTCAAATGTCGAAAGTGTTGTTTTTGTAATTTTGATACTAAAGTAGCTATTTTGGTGATTCCTACTTTATAAGTGTCTATAGTTAAAAATTTCCCTAAAATTAGGGGGTGTTTGGATAGTTGCATTGTAATATACAAGGAGAAATTGATCTACTGCATGTTATACTCCTGCATTGCAATGTCATTTATTATGTTTGGATGATAGAATCATATATTACCGCAATTTTAACTTTTTATGTTTGGATTAACACAACTGAAATTTACAGTTTTATGGTTCGTAACTTTATTTTCGGAGACTTGAACATGATACTCATCACTTATTGCCCTAACCGCTGCAATTATGGCTTGATTCTTGAAACCTTGGCCAGATTTCATACCTTTCCTAACTTGCTCCGTCATGAACTTCAGAAGAAAATTGCTAAGATGTTTTGTGCACTTGAGTTTGATTTCGCTCTCTTGTTGATAGTTTCCATATCATTCTCCATCTGCAAAAATGTTGTTAATATACAAACAACTGATGCAGCATAATAACAGGAATAAATACAATATTTTACTGTATCAATCCATACTGGTAAATAGTGTTGTGATATAAAATGTAACTCAAATATTACAATCAAATCGGCTAGAAAACAAGTCATGGGTTATTGATGAACGAACAAATATTTCATGCTATTTTTCAAGCATCAAATTTGACATTTGTGAGATAAATGGTATTGTGACATCTCAAATATTCATTAAATCCTCGTGCTTGAAAACAAGACAAGATTGCAATGTCCATACTGGTAAATAGTATTGTAACATCTCCTTTTCAACAGCAAAATTTTACTGGTAAAAAGTAATGTAAGTAAGTACCAAAAAATACAAAACTTTACTGATAAATAGTACAAAATAGTAATGCAAAGAAACTTTGAGTACAAAATAGTGTTGAAATAGATACTTACGAATGAGAGGAGTTTAGGAAGGCTTCCACCAATTTTTAAAAGAGGAAATATTTTGGATACAAAATAGTGTTATGTTTTAGAAGGAGATGAATGAGAAGAGTTTATAGAAAGAGCAAAGTCTTCTCAGTTTCTAGCTACTCCCGTCAATTTTTCTACTTGCTGCTAGTGTGACTCTTGGAGTTTTGGCAAGAATCCTAGATGCAGTAATTATGTGCTTTGGGAATATATATTTGCAGCAAAACTATTAATTACCACGAGTAATGATAGAAATCACACCTTTTTTCCACGAATTTACCACAACTGCCATGTGTCAGCACATCATTGGCTGCAAGTTTCCATCAACTTTTGCTGCAGCCAATGATGTGCTGACACGTGGCAGTTGTGGTAAATTCGTGGGAAAAAGAGTGTGGTTTCTATCATTACTCATATATAATATATACAAGTCGTAGAAAATTTCATCATTAAGGCCCATGTTATAATTGGGCTCTAATCTCGCTTTTCCATCTTTGCACATAAGGTGTTTGCGAAATTATCTCTGTAGTCCGGCACCACATTGGGCATGTTTGATTTGAGGGATTTTGGTGGATATGTATACCGAAATACAGGATTTGTTCAAAATCCGTTGTTTGATTTATAGTTGTATTGTATTTGAAGCGTGATATCCCGGGATAGTGTTATACATCAAATTTTTCTGTATTACAAAATACAGGAAGAGCCGTCGTCCTTGTATTTTGTCTAAGCACCGGTTTATCCCTAATTATTCCTCTTCCTCTCGCAAAATAATGGGCGGCTCTCTGCTCCTCCACTTCCCTCCATCGTGCTCTTCGCCAAGTTTGCCCATTCGCCGGAGAAGGGCTACCATGCTCTCTTCAGCACCAAAGGGCTCCCTTGTTTAGCTCCGCAAAAAGACTCACCAAGCTTTCCCACTCTTCGGCACCTAAAGATTCCTCTGTTTAGCTCTTCGGGGCAGAATGACTCGCATGCCCTCTCTCTCTCCAGTGTGCTCTTCGCCAATCTTTGCCTACTCACCAGAGTAGAACCAAAACATCTTCTTTTGCTCTTTCGAGGTGATTTTTTTCATTAGTGTCTTGATTAGTATTGGTTTATATATTTAATTAGTATCAATGAATACTTTATATTGCAATTATTGTTTCAATTAAGTTTGAAAGAAGTCAATTAGGATTAAACTGTGTCAGTCACTATTCAATTATTGTGTCAATTAGGATTAAAAAGTGCCAATTAGAATTCAATTTATGTCTTAATTAGGGTTCAATTAGTGTCGTACCATAGCTCGGATATTTAATTATATTATAGTCTTTATTATGGAACAAATATGTTTGCTATTATAATTTTAAGATTTTTCGAGGTTTGAAATGATTAAGAACTAATTATAAGAAAATGTAAGGGTTTAAAATTAAATAATATTACAGCTAATACTTATTTAATCGTTCGAATGAAAGACTCATTTTCATTTCTCATGATTCTGTCCCTGGCCGGACGATGGAGGTGCTCGGGTTTTTGGCTGCGGTGAAGGTGGATTAGGTGGAGAAGGAGAATAAGGTGGATGAGGTGGAGATGGAATTTTGCAAGATACATTTCAGTCCTGGTTTTTAAAGAAGCCAAGAATAGTTTTCTGTACAGATAATATGAATGTGTGCTGGTACGAAGACTGGTACAGATACCTGTACATAATTTGTGTGTCTTAATAATTACAGGTATTGTCTTAACAATACCTATCAACAAATTTATGTCTTAATTACATTTGAGTGATGATTTAAAGTATTATTAAAAAGTATTTCCTTCCTATTCTAAGATCCTTGCAAGATGGAATTGTGTGCGTTGGAGCTGGTACGAAGACTGGTACAGTCGGAACTCTACTTCAACAAATTTATCTCGTGTTAAATCTCGTAGATAATATAGAGGACATTTTTTTGCTATTTATTGAAAATTTTACTGATACTATTCATTGATTAATATAATAGTTTAGTTGAGTTTTTTTTGTCCTTTTGAGAACTGGGACTAATTGTTATTTATGTTTCTCTAATCAAAATTTTAGTGATACAACACACTATAAATCCTGGATTTTGGAGAAAACAAACAGTGGATTTTAGAATACAAGATTTATAATCCATCAAGTCAAACAAGCACATTGTATTTTAAAGATACATGTATTTCAAGTACATTGTATTCCATACGCTATTTCTGTATTTCATCCAATCCACATCCAAATAATTTGTAGATCACACATCTATGTTTCAAACTCTCGTGAGTTCATTCTGTTAAATTTTGAAGTTCTTCCTTGCACACAAGGTGTTTGTGAAAATGCCTCTCACAAAAAACATTCCGTGCCCTCATTCTGTACTCACTAAAACCCTCAAAACCCCCACATTTCCAAATCAACCCATCAATCTCCACCCAACTATTCATGGCAACGCAAACTCGGTCCATGACAAGGCATCGCAGAATCCAAGACCATTCAAAGAAGAAACGTATACACGACTTAGAAATAGTAACGGAGCGATACAAAGTCATCTCCAAGGTTTTCGCCATTATCGAAACTTTAAAAAGGAACCGGATCAAATATTCCTTTTAAAACAGTTCGAAAAATACAGGCAACAAATCAATCTTCTAAAACCGTATAGAGTTGCAGACTTTATTCGAAAATCCCCAAAATTGTTTGAAATTTGCAAAGATTGGAGAGGGAATTTGTGGTGCGGTTTGACACCTCAAGCTGAGGTATTAATAGAAGAAGAAAGAATTCTATTAGAAAACGTTCAGAAAAAAATGTGGAGTATGTAACGAGGCTTTTAATGATGTCAATTAATAAAATATTACGTGTAGATAAAATTGCACATTTTAGGCGAGATATGGGTGTTCCAATTGATTTTCAAACCAATTGGATTCACAAATTTCCAGAGAATTTTAGAGTGATAAAAGTAGACAATACCGATTTCTTAGAACGCGTAAATTGGAACCCTAATTTGGCCATTACTGAATTAGAAAAGAAAAACATCAATTTCAAGTGTAATTCGGTAATTTCTCCACCTGGTGAACTCTCTCTCCCTTTTTCAATGAAATTCCCATACAAGGGTTTTTCAATACAGGGACCAAATTAAAAATTTCAATACAATGGCATATTTATCCCCTTATGCTGATGCGAGCGGACTGACAGCTGGCAGTAAAGAATTCGACAAAAGAGCCGTGGCGATAATGCACGAAATTTTGATCTTCACTCTCGAGAAAAGACTCGTAACGGATCACTTGACCCATTTCAGGAGAGAATTTGTGATGGCGCAGAAATTAACGAGGCTTTTGTTGAAACACATCGGAATATTTTATGTCTCGGAGAGAGGGAAGAGATATAGCGTTTTTTTGAACGAGGCTTATAACGGTCAGATTTGGTGAACAAGGACCCGTTAGTGATTTGGAGAGAGAAAGTGCTCAGGGTTACGGGTTATCGAGGTAGAATGAAAAAGATCATTAGCGATGACGAGGATTGTGATGATGGGGTGTTTATGGACGATGGAGATGAAGAGACGATGAGTGGTGAGTTGTTCGATGATGGGTCCGAGATGCTTATATCTAGTACGATCTTAATTCCTTTTATGGTTTTCTTATACATGCAGCCCCCATAACATCAAAAAGTAGCCGTTTATAATTTAATCAACTAATATGTACTAATATAATTTGTTGACGTGTCAATTAATAATTAATTGAGTCAATTAGATGGCTTAATCAACCCACTAATTATTTTTTGGCACCTCATCAAGGAGCTTGAGATGAGTTTGGGGGCCAAGTATATTTTCCCTTTCTCTAATTGGTTGGCAAATGTATCTCTTTCTCTAATTTGTTGGCAAGTGTATCTCTCCAGTTCTTTAAACAAAATGGAGAAAATAGATTTTTTTGAAATATCTCAATTATCATCCCGAGTTTCACGTGTTGTTTGGAAAATGGAAAACAGTGGGAAACTTCTCGTGAAGTCAAGTTCTCTTTGCAGTTTGCATTATTAAAGGAAATGTTGGACATACCCCCACCTCTCCCCCTAGAAATTTGATGACGTGGATATGATTTAATACATTAAGAATTAACACATTAATTTATGATTTAACATCTTAATTGAATTTTCAATCATAAATTAAGATAATTAAATCATAAATTAATGTGTTAAATCATGTATATATGTATTAATTTGTAAGATGTTAAATCATATTCATGTCATCAAGACCTCGGGGAGAGAGTACTAGGGGATGTGCATCACTACTCATTATTAAATATTAAGGGCGTCATGGAAATAATTAACCATTAATAAGATTAGATTAACAAATCTCTTTTCAAGATTGTAATTTAACTTTTTACAAAAAATAAATAAATACATGTTTTTGACAATTTTCATTGCTACATACAATGAACATCTATATTTTGAAAAAAATCTAGTTATGTAAAGGATATTCAATATTCGATTATATCGGCAAAGACAAAATTTCCTCCTATACCCCTATCTGTTTATAACTTTAAAGTTAGCCATGAATCTAATTCGAATTGATTTTCTTTCTTGATCGAATCACCAACAATGTTTGGTTTATGGTACGGAGCCTTTGCATTGAGCCTGTCCTTTCTCTTCTCGAGGAATCGTTGAAGCGAAGCCTTCCTCATAATCGGAAGATCTAAACGAAAGATTAAAAAAATTGAGTTAATTAAAATCTATCTTTTGTTCTTTATTTTGAATGTGATGTATGAAAATTTGAATTGATTTCTTACCAGCAAAGATTGGTTTTTCTTCTTGAATTTGCGGTGAAGACGTGCTTTGATTCTCGCTCGCGAATTCGATCAAATCTTTTGCCGTTGCTTCGGGGAAATTGTCGAAAACTAACGTTTTGCCCTCGTAAATTATCATTAATTTACCGTTTTTCTCTTTGTCTTCTGTATTTTTCTCCGTTTCTTTGCATGCTTCAAAGCTGGGACTCAGTGGGAAGAATTTGATTTCGTGATGACTCGGAGCGGAACCGATAGAACTTGCGTTGTCTTCTTGATCTTCTTTCGATTCCGCTTCGAAACCAGGCAAAAGATTCATCGTCCTTCTAGGTGTTTTATACAAATCATTCATCCCTGTTTCGTTTCAATTTCAAATTATTAGCCTAATTAAAAAAAAAAAAAGATTAAAATTATAAGATCTGCTTGTTGTTTCTTAATTACCAAGATCGAGATTGATATTGCTTTTGTCCTTCATGAACTTGCTGAGGAGGCCGCATGCAAGTGCAAAACTTGTTTTCTCTCCAGATTTCGCTGCCATTTTCGTCTTCGAGTTAATCCTTTTTGGGTTTGTTTGCTTCTTTTGTCTTTGTTTGAGTTTGATTTGTGCTTCGTTGTTGGTTTGAATTGGTATATAAAGAGAGAAGAATATTTTAAGGAGCGACGTGGTATTAGGACACGTTTTTCTCAAGGGTGGAAGGGTGGGGAGAGAGAAGGTGGTGGTGGGGGTAAGTTACAAATATTATAAATTAATTAAAATAAAATTGTTTTTGGCTCGTTTGTTTGGTATTGGTGTTATTTTAGTTTTCAATGTGAATAATAATTCATAGGTTGGTTGTCTCTTTGTACTCAAATTAGAAATAAAAATCAAGGTTTCGAAAATGATAATATGTGTTTTAACTTTTAGATTTATTTTTTATTTTTGAAAATATTTATAAAATTTTACAAAATGAAGATATATTTATTTGAAGATGAAATATCCGTATTAAAAATAATATATTGGGAACATAAACAATATATTTATCCTGAAAAAGAATATATAATGGTATTGATCACACACCAAGAACAATATGATACTAAAAATAACATATATAATGATTCTAAAAATAACATATGAATACTGAAAATATATTAACATGAAAATGATATAATAATATTTTAGGACAATAAATTATGGCATATAAATACCGAAAAATTTATATTGAGAGCTAAAAACAATATATGGACATTGCAAAATAATATATACATATTTTTTTATAATAAATGAAAAAAACTCATATTTTCTTCATTAATTAATGTTAATATGGATTGAACCTGCAACCTCTCACATTATATGTTTTTTTTGCTTCTCACACTCAACCCACTGAGTTATTGACTCATTAACAAAATAATAGTGTGATGTCACAAAAACAATATATTAACATAACAATGGAGACGTATTAGAATTAAAAATCGGTTATTAACACTAAAATTATATATGGATATCACAAACAATATATTGCAATATATTGCCCGATAATGATATATTAACACTATAAAAATAATATATGAATATTAAATATTGTATTAAAATTGAAAACAATGTATCATTATAAAAATGATATATATATATATATGTGGGCTTCTATCATACACCCATTTTCTTATCATACACCCATTTTCAAGGGTATTTGGAGTAAGGGGGCTTCTATGGTACACCCTTTTATCCTTATCATACACCCTTTCATGTTTGAACGGTTGAGATTAAACGATGACTCTCAATTCAAGGGCTACGATTAAAAAATTTAACATCAATTTTCCAAAACAAATTTCGATACACCCCATTTCAAGGGTAAAAACGTAATTTTCTACCATCATATTTTACCCCTCTCCTAGTCTCTCCAACCTTCTCCAGTTAACATCAATTTTGTCTTTCTCTCTCGCTCGTTGCCGAGCCCCCAACTCCTCCTCACTCTTTAGCTCTGACAAACACATAACCACGCCGCAACCTGATTGGAAGCGTCATCTTGAATCTCCTCTGAGATGTAGTCGAGAACAAGAAGCCCTCCATTCCTCGAAGAAGCCAAAACTCAATCAAACCACAGCACGAAAAAGACAAATTCATTTTTTCTTGAAAGTAGCAGCAATCGAATAATGTAAAAAATTGCATATCGGATCAAGCACGCGGGATCCTATCGCAAGGCACCATGGAAAGATCCACAAGGCTCAGTCCAAGCCGTTGGTACCAGTACCAGCTTTGCATATTTTGTTCATTGAATATGTTCTTTAGTAGAGCTTTGCGGACCTAGGTATACTTTTATTTTACAATTGGGTCCTTTTCTTTTGTGAAATTATGTTTCTAATCCATATATTTGATTTTGAATTACAAATTATTGTAATGGTAATTAATAATTATCTCCAATTAATCTAAGTAACTACATTGTTATTTTCGTAATTCCAATATAATAGGAGATCTTCTTTGCAAAATTACCTATCAATTGTAAAATAGTACATGATGTGACCTATATGGAGAGCTATAATAACTCGAATAATTGACGAAGTGAAATCGAGAGATATGCAAGTGATAATGTTTGCAATCTTCTACATATTCGAGGTTGTCGAGAAATAGCCTCGTAAAAGAAGACGCAAATCATCTTCATCTGCTGAAGAAGCTGGGTTCTTCGACATATCAGTACTTGCAGAAAAAGGTAAAAATAAATAAAAGTTATTTACAGTCATTTGCAAAATATTGATCAAGGTTGGAGATGATAATCCATGAATTTGATATTCCAGTTCCTATCTTTTGACAATTTATAATAACCATCACAATAATATTTGATTTCAAGGATGAAAAACCCATATGTGGCTGCGATTGATGGTTTGGCTTCTTGGTGGAGGAGTAAGGATCAGTCCCTATCTTTTAGTGTGTTCCACACTTTTTTTCGAAAAAGACTGCTATGAGGTGGGGTATATTTATTATGAACAAGGCTACTGACATACTCACTCAGCTTGTTAAGCTCGAGGATTGATTTGTGTTTATTTTTGAAATGTTTGTATCCCTTGTTATTAGTTGGTTGTCATTAACGACTTTGAAGACGATCTGTCACAATAACAAAATATGAAAGCAATGCATAATTATTTAATTTTGTATTGTTTCAATAAAAATAAAATGAAAATTTACATTACATTTCTTCTCTTAATGAAAAAAATAATTTAATTAGATCTAGAAACAAGATAAAAAATAACTCAAAATGAATAATCGTTGCAATCCAAGTACATAATTATATTAAGAGAGATGATCGGAGAGAGAGGGAGAGGAGGCGGTCAGAGAGAGAGAGAGAGAGAGCAAGGCAGCCAAGAGGGAGAGAGAGTTGAGGATATGCAAATCGTGTAAGAGAAATAAAAGGAAATAATTCAAATGCAGAAACCAAATTGTAATGAAAATGGAGAGTTAAAACAAATAATACATACTAATTGTTTTAATGTCTAAATTACCCTTTTGCAAAAAAGGTGTATCATATAATCCCCCTTGGAGTAATTATCCAAAATATAATTTTCAAGGGTACTTAATTAAGTAGATTAACTTCCTCTCTCTCTCTCTCTCTCTCTCTCTCTCTCTCTCTCTCTCTCTCTATATATATATATATATATATATATATATATATATATATATATATATTTTGACATTTGAAATAGTTGTCGGTACTGAAAATTGAGATTCATACTTTTATTAATTACTAGTAGGAAAGTTTGAGTTAATCACATGTACAGAAGATATTAAAAGAGTCAAGAAAATAATGAACTTCGAAATAAGCATCATTTAAAATCCGAAGGCAATAAAGTTGTTTGAGTGTCGAAATCAAATTTCAATTGGGTCATTGAGTCACCTTCTTTTCAGTCGGCAAATTAGAAAAAATAATCCCATTATCATACATTCATGCACGTGCCTTGAATTCAAGGGATTTTGCTAATTGCTAATTGCTAATTGTTAATTGCTAATTGCTTCTCTCTTCACCTTGCTTATATGTATAACATATTTCATGTAGTAACTTTGTTAACAAGTGATAATATACGTTAGAACAATGAATTGTTACATATTTTACTACATATAATTTAACATAGTGAATATGTTAGGTGTGAAAGAACGGTTAGTAATAAATATGTGCCCCCTTACATGCGGCAATAGCTAGGTCAAAAATAATCACAGTAAAAAATATTGCATGGCTCATATGTCATGACTAGTTTACATCACCAAATCAATATTTGCGCCTTCTAGACTTCGAAAGGAAGAAAAAAGTACATACGAAATGGAAAAATATACTTGTCCCTTCAAATTATCTCGTGTCAACTAATATATTTGACAATCGATGGTAAATTAAATAAATAACATAAAAGAATTTGTTAAATTAAAATGTTTTTATATGTTAAATCTGATTCAATTATATATTAATTTATGGGAAATTTTCAAAAACCCTCCATCTTTTTTGGATATTTAAAAAAACTCCTATCTTTTTGAAAACTCCAACAAAAACTCTCTACCAAATTTTTATATTCAAATACCCATGAGGTCAAAACTAATTATGGATGATGTTAAATTTTTTTATGACCAAAATACCCTTATTTTTACATTTGTAGTAATTAAAAGAATATTTTTGTTATTTTTTATTAATTTTAAAAAAGTCCTAATTTTTTTTCGCTTATAATAATTTAAAAAAAAAATAATTATCATATTTATATTTATATAATTTTAATATTTCTTACATTATATATATTTGACTTTTATATTATTTTTTCTGAAAAAATAATAATAAGATGAACAACGATATTAAAATAACACCTTGCAAATATTTAAAAATTAAAATATCATGAAACTATTAAAAAAATACATAAAAAAACGAAAATATAAAAAAAAAACTAAATGCTTAAAGAAATAATTTTCTATGAATATATTTTCATGGTGTTTATTTTATTATTATATGACGTTAGTTTTTCATGAATAATAAATGAAATATTAAAATTATACAAACGCAACATTTAGTAATTTTATTTTTGTGAAATCACTACATGTTAAAAAATATTTATGAATTTTCTTAAAACTAATAAAATTAACGAAAAAATAACAAAAATATTTTTTTAATTACTACATATTTTCATAGAAGGATATTTATGTCCAAAAAAAAGTTAATCCCATTCATGATTAGTTATAATTCCTATAAGGGAGTATTTGAAAATAAAAGTTTGGTAGAAGATTTTTTTTGGAGTTTCCAAAAAAATAGGGAAATTTTTAGAATATCCAAAAAAAATAGGGATGTTTTTGAAAATTCTCTTAATTTATTATCTATAAATCGACTCTATTTATTCATGAATCAAATATTCATTTAACGTTATATTTATCACTAAACGATAAAATATCACATCATGAGTTGATTGAGGGGATCATAAATGACTGGAGAATATAAGATATCCGCAAGTAGTTCAGCGAATTACTTGAGTGTTTTAACATGATAAACACGATGCTTTGTTTAGATTTATTAGTTTTTCGAAGAAGATAATTTAAAGACAAGAAATATGAAGGAACTAACTAAAATGGTTAATTATAAATTTATAATAGAAAAATTCATTATTTTCCAACTATATAAAAAATAGGATGTGTTATTTAAATTATTATTTTTAATACATTTTCCGAATTTTTGTCATCGTGACGAGTGAGCAACACAAGAATATGATCAAACATCATATTGAACTTCTATGGTCTAAAATAGAGATGAGATTGATTCGAAGTATTTCAAAAATTATAATATATAAATGGGGGCTTCTATCATACGTTTTTTTTTGATAAAAAGGTAGTTTAGGTACTTAATTTATTAACATGTGTTTCTCTATTGTTTTTAACAAATATTTTTTCCATTTAATCACATTTAATTTATGCCTTTTTTTTCCTATCTTTAATTGCTCTCCTCCTCTCTTTCCCCTTACTCTTCTTCTCTCAGCCATCTATCTGATTATTTCTTCTCCTCTCCAATCATGATTGGTATTAATACTATTTTAACAATAAATTCAAATCAACAAAAATTAACAGCATTTCATTAATCTAATATGAGAGAATGGATCTGAAAATATTTATAAAACTAAAAGAAACAATAATATAATCAAATTCTTGTCTTTGAGGTGCACTCGATTCATGACCATTCTCCAAACTTTCATCATATTTTTTTATCTCATTTTGGGCACACATATATGATACTTTTTCATAATTAGTGAATGGTTATAATTTTTGTGTTTCACAGATATCAAGATTCTAACATTTTTCTTTACAAATATATTATGGTTTTAGAGTTTTTCTTTTGATCTCTTTCTCAACATGATACGTCAGAAGCATTGTACATTAAAATGGTTGTATTGCAGACACTGTTAATATAGAGGTTGTTTAAGTTCATATTGGATAACAACTATTCTTCATTTTATTTGGATCTCTAGAGTAATTCCTCTAGTCAAGGATACTTTGATTACTAAGTTCCAATCTTCTCTCAACAGCTATGTATTCACGAGTTCTTATACACGAGAGAGAGAGAGAGAGAGAGAGAGAGAGAGAGAGAGAGAGAGCTAATGGGTCAGGAAATTACATCTTTGTCCTTTTCAGGTGTACAGTAAGGAAAAATTAAATTAAATGATTTACTCGTGACTCTTAAATTGACATCAATTTTTTCATTTCAACCATTCAATAAAAAAAAATTTGTATAGTAAGAAAAAATGAGTGTATGATAGAATTCTTTTAAATAAATAGCTATATACAAGTAACATATTTACAAAATCAATTGTTCAATCATTTATTGGTATATATTTTCTACGACTCGTAATCAAACAATTAGAACACAAAACAGTTGAAGATGTATATTGTAGCTCCTCAGGGATGTCTTAAGGTTAGAAAAAATCTAGGTAAAGTAAATTAGATAAAATACATAAATTTGGATTTTTCTTTTCTTTTTATTTGCTCTTTAAATGCCGTAGACGATTTATTAATGTAATTAACTTACATAAAATCACAATGGTATTTAAACAATCAAGGATAGTATTTATTCTAATTCGAGTATTCTTCGAGAAGCTCAGTCTTCATTATGCATATCTCCAAAATGTAAAAAAAATACGAGAATTTTTTAAGACAAAGGTCCGGAGAGAAAGATCAAGAATTGAGAGAACAATGTAATGAGATATTATCATATTCAAAATCTAAGAGGGTCGAGAAGGGAAGGCATTTGAGGGAAGAGGAGGGATCGTCATTGTCGAAGCGAATTTAGGAAATATCTTGCAACATGATCATCACTATTCACAACAAATTGTGAGTGGATTCAACCGAAGAATCAAAATAACCGAAGAATCAAAATATATATTATGTATACTATGTATTATATAGTTTATATATTTAATATATTAAATTCTAATTGTTTTTTATAATTTTTTTAATTAAACATAATAGAAACTAATATCGAATTATTTTTACTTTTTTATTAATACATTTTAATATGCATTCTCAATAATTAAAATTAAATAATATTAAAAATTATACCAATCAATTAATATTATATATACAATATTAACTAAACAAAAATCGTACCGAATTACTTTTAAATTTTCATTCATATCATACAATAACTTATTTTCTATTATTTAACATGTGAGAAAGATATATCCATCAAATACTTCACTCTTATTTCAAGTTCTCTAGACAATACAAGAATCTTTCAAAATCCTCTGATATCTCTTGTATCAAACGTCCCCTTAATTAATTCGGTGATTAACAAATTGACACTTCATTAACAATTAATTAATATATATATAATTATAACACATATACATTAATATTTTTTAATTAATATTAATTAATTGTTAGTGAAATATTTTTTTGTTAATTATCATGTTAATTAACGGTTAATTAGTAATGGGAAATTCCAAGGACATGATATAATTTCCTTTCTCTAAATGGGTGCAAAATTATGAGTCACAAATAGCAACACAATAATCACCACAGAAAAAATGACTAGCATAATTAAATATACGTACTTATCAAAACCAAGATGCTCACTCAAGTTTCACGTTTTGTTTCTAATTTAGTAAAAAAAAGGGTGAGAGGACACAAATCTCGTGAAGTCGTTTCGTATTAAATTAACATCATGTCCTTTCTCTCAAAATTAATTAATGAACCAAATTCTTAAAATTAATTGAAGTTTTCCTTGCCAGCCATAATTTAATTAGGCCTATTGGATTACTTGTCGGCAATTAGGATAAAATTAAGTCATGCGTGCTTTATTTCTTAAAAAAAGTTTTGAGCATGTTTTAATTAGGTCAACTCCTTGTGTTTTGTGGTGAGAATTTAGAGCTATAAAAATTCTTAATTTAGAAAACTCATGTGCGATCGTCTTTTATAAGAATGAAAATTACATAAGAAAAATGAACTCGGACCGAGACGAACTATCTAGTCTGGCGTCAACACGAAGAGAAATGAACCTGTACTGAGTGGGAAGCGTGCAATAAACCGTTATGAGAAGGTCAGGAGGATCCGAGGGGGACGGTTTTGAACCTCATCAGATTAAATTTTAAAACGAAATGCGAAATGACAAAAAAAAAAATTGATTTATTTAGTTGTGAAGAGAAATGGAGAGAATGGAGAGAATGTCTCGATAAACAATTTTGCCGAGAACACCATGAACCCCTCCGGGCTTTGTCGATGAAACGAGAGAAGTCACGAGTTTCGGTTAGTTATTTGAGTATTGTTACGAGAGATTTTGTGAGTTTATTTAGATTTATGATTTATGATTTGCGAACTTATGTTTTGTATGTTAGACATTACATCTTTAGAGTTTATGTAGTTTTGTATGCAATTTGAATTATGATTTGCGAGTTATGTTTTGTAATGTTTGCGAACTATTATTTAGATTTGTTTGGTAATTGTCTAACATCAATTTTTCTTTTTAATTTTTTTAGCTTAATATTTAAAAAATATAAAAAATATTATTAGCTCCAGCCAAAAAGAGAACGTCAATACTTATTATTATTGGCGACCAACCTTTTGAGTGATAGCCAACAGTACTTTTGGCAACCACTTGAAAACTAGAAAGTAAAAAATAACAACAATACCAAACAAAGGAGCCAAAAACAATTTTATTTTAATTAATTTAGAATATTTGTAACTTACCCCCACCGCCATATATATATATATATATATATATATATATATATATATATATGAAATGGATAAATAAACAAATTATTAGACAAAAAATAATATTTTTAATCATTGATTAAATAATGATAAACGGTTGTGATTAACATAGCCTCCCACTATCTTCTCATCAAAACATTTCTAATCATTAATAGAGATTTTGTGTTCGAATTTTTGTCTAATTTTGTGTCCATAGATCCGACCCGATATATATATATTGTCGAATTTTAGTCGAATCAAACATGAGCAAACTACCAACAACGAGTTAAACTTTATAATTTTATTAATTTTTTTTGAAACAAATAAATTATATTTGTTTAGTTGTTGTTTATTCATTTTCATAATAAAAGAACTCTTGCTTTGCAAATAATTCATATGCAATGGAAGTATTCATTGATTTATTACTGGAGAAATGGTGCCCTTGAAAAAATTCCATAAATGAGTAACTAACTTCCACGGGTCAACCGTGAACATAAAATTACATTTATACCCTTATACTATTACACCTGATCCGATATTAATTCAATCCGAACCTGTTAAGAAAAATATAAATATTAAGTAAACAAGCACGTGGTTAAATTTTTGGGCCAGAGAAAAAAGCCAATAGAATGTGACGTGAAACAACTTGTGTATTTTATTTTTCAAAGCAATGGTATTTATCTTTTTTTTATATATATATATATATATATTTTTGTGGAATTTGATTATGAAAAATGTTCTCATTGATCACGACGGATTCAACTTTGTGGACTCTGTCCAACCAACATAAACTCGTGACTCTTTCAATTTTGGGATATTAATTGGCCTCCCAAACTTTACACCATGATCCGTATGCATCTATAATTTTTTTTTTATAATAAATAAATAAGGTTTTTATGTCATTTATTCATTGATGTCGATTATGTATGCATCTATAATTGAACATGAAGAAATAATATTCTAAAAAAAATTGAACATGAAAAAGTTCTTGCAAATAAGTTCGAAATGAAAAAAAAACTCATTAACATATTAATATTAAATTGATCTTTTCAATAAAAAAAAATTGACCTACCAAGCATAGATAATCTATGTTGTATGGGTACTCGCATCCGACACGATACATATACGGTGATACGATAGTACGATAGTTTTAAAAAAAAACATAAGATATGATACGCGTATTATATATACATTTTTATTAATTTATGAATTGTAATTGATATATTTAATATTTTTTATTTTTTATATATCAAAGACATAAAATATACTAAAATCTTGTTATTACAGAAAATAATCTCTTATTAACTAAATATTTATTTATATTTAGTTATTTACTTATATTTATTATTTATTTATTATGATTTAAAATTTATATTTTTGTTTTCAAGTACAATTCTTGATGCGTTGTAAGTATCCGACAAGTATCCCGAAATATCCGAAAAATATTTGTTATTATTTTGAAATAAAATATTACGATACACCAAGTAAAATATTCGATACGTATCCGACGAATATTGATATCCGAGTATGACTTGATTTTTGAAGTATCCCACATAATTTCTCCAAAATGCATGTCATAGATTACATCAGCAAATACAAAAGAAGTTGCTAGATGGGAGTCCCAAAGTAGAATTGAAAATTCAATTTTAGTTTACTGCAATCCTCAATAATCACGTGTTGTAAATCCATGCAAAGGAGACTATTACAAATATTATATCCAAGCTAACCTCACACTTTATTTAATTTCCAAGAGAGAGAGAGAGAAAAAAAGAAGCAAACCAAACAAGAAACATTTCCAACAAGCTAAAGAAAAATAAAGATTGAAGAAGATGGAAGCAAAATCAGGAGAGAAAACAAGCTTCACAGTGGCTTGTGGGCTTCTTAGCCAACTCATGAGGCAAAAAGGAAATATTGCAAATCTTAACCTTGGTATGCATAATATTTTCCTATCTTATTAATTTCAGTACTAATTCCATGAACTTGATGCTAATAATAAGTAATTATTTTCCATTTTTTTAGGTAGCAATGAGGTGTATAGGAAGCCATTAACAACCATGAACTTGTTGCCTTGTGTGGATCTTTCTTCGGAACAGACAGAAGAAAAAGAGTCGCGTGAGCTGGAAAATGGAAGCGGCTTAGTTTCCGATTCGAAGGAGAAAGAGAACCATGAAATGGAGCTTTTCCCGAGGATTGCCGGTTTCTCTGACGGGAAAGTACACGATGTGTTAAAGTATGTGAGGGTCTAAAATTAAGAATAATTTTTTTTTTATATGATAAATACTTATTGCCAAATATTAGTGACGAATCTTAACTGGCCATTCCTAAGGACCTTACCTTATTAGGGTTTTTTTGCAAAAAAAAAAAAAAGAAGTTTTAATCCAAAATAATTATAATAAAATATATATATATATATATATATATATATATATATATATATAACTTTCATGATCATCATGAAAAAACACAAATTTCAATTCAAATCCAATGATGAAAAAACATTAAGTACCAAAATTTTGATACTTAATTAAGTAATTTAGCATATATATATATATATATGTGTGTGTGTGTGTGTCCTTTAGTTTTTATTAAGACCTGTCACTACTTACTGTAATTAAAATTATGACCATGTTGAATAATATCAACTTATTTATCATAATTATTAATTATTTGTTTTTTAGAGAATCGAATGGAGCGCCAATGACAATATTTTACGAGGGTAAAATGTTTGTTTTCGAAAATTTTCCCGGGGAAAAGGCGAAAGATTTGGTCGAGTTTGCAAGAAAGGGAAGCCGCTCTGCTTCCTACAACTCCCCTTACATCCCCGTTTCCTCCTCTACTCAAATTCAAATTCAAATTCAAACTCAAAAACCCACACAACCTACTACTTCTGGTAATTATTTACTATTTATCATATGATCCATATTTTGGTTTTGGTAATTAACATTTTTTTTTCCTCTCTATTTTACAGATCTGCCATTAATGAGAAAAGCGTCTCTTCATCGATTCTTAGCAAAGAGAAAGGATCGGTAATTACGTACATAATTTGAATTTAGCTAAAATTCAGTTAAATTATATGGTTTTTATTGACACAATCTAAAATTTATTTTGTTTATTTTATTCAAAATTCAGGATTAGCGAAAAAGCGCCATACCAAGTAATCGATTCACCGATGGAACCTTCGGTTAAGAAAGAGAAGAATGAATCATGGATTGGATCAGTCCCTAACTTCGCATAATCTTATGATATCGCACAATAAGTAATTAGGGTTATCTAAACTAATTAAGCTTGTGGTAATTTCTAAAGTCTATATATTGTTACAATATCTTTCAGTTAGTTATGAGTTGTTGTAGATTTAATATTTAAAGATATGTTTATTAATTTATTTATTGACTATGTTGGTACAACTAATACTTCAATCAAACTATGCTAGTAATAAATAGCTTTTAATCAATTGTCTATGTAGTAGATAAGCAAAAAAGATTAATCTTTCCATCTAATCAAATTATATCTATAAGAAATAGGACTGGTTCAAAACCAGGAATTTAGGAATTAAGATTGAAAAACACGAATTTCATGCATGTGTTCAATCAATGGAGACCACATGAGTCCAAATGCCTTTACTTAGACGCGTGATTTAGGAGACTTGTAGTTGAATACAAAATGTGAAAACAAAGTTTGGTTTATATTACTTTAGAAAATCTCAAAACGTGGCAACTTTTTGGCAAATGGGGTTGCTGCATTTTTTTCTAGGCACCACAGGCAAATTCTCTATCGAAATTCATTAATTTTAAAAAAAGATAAAAAAACACTAAAATCTGTATGAAAAAAATCTAGATAAAACATAAAATGATCAAGTGGTTGCTTCCAAATGATCATGAAAAATTTCGCAATCCAATAATCGTACTTAATTTCTATTTACGTGTGGACACGATATGAATAATTGAATTTGATGTGACATAAGGATGGTTACTTCTCACAATAAATTTGCTTGATTAGTGTTCCATTTCGGCTCCCCAAAATCAGGCCAAACCTACATTCCAACCATTAGGTTGAATATCTTTTGACAAATATATATACCAAAAAGATAGAATTGGTCTATAAATATAAAAATATATCTTTATATCTTTTTGTTTCAATTTTTCAAACTTGAGAAGTTCAAGCAAAAGTTTGTTGTTCAACTTTATGAAGGTGCAAAAAAATGGGAAACTTTTATCACGTTTGTATTGTGGAAGGTCATTGCGTTAGGTGAAAATGGGCCCTTATTATAACTTTCCGGTGGAATTTCGCAAAAAAAAGCAATGAGATTGATTAGTAAAAGACCAAAAGAATGAAACAACAAATCTAGCAATTTCCACGAAAATTCCATGTTCACAAATCAAAATAATAATTTGTTTCATTTCCCTGAAATTTCTTCCAGAGCCATACAAATATATGACAAGGTGAAAATGGGCCCTTTCGTAAAGACAAAATATGGAAACAATAATTCTTGCAGTTCCAATGAAATTTCCATGAGAATATGATACAAGTTTAATTTAATTATACATTAATGAAAGATTATTTAATTTCCTTACAATTAATCCCCGAAAAAATAACGCCTCATGAACCCCAACAAAGCATTTAACAAAAAAAAAATTGTGATTCGAAAACGAAATTCAATCTTTATAAGCATCGCGCAAATCCCCCAAATCCATCTCGGACCCATCATCGAACAACTCACCACTCATCGTCTCTTCATCTCCATCGTCCATAAACACCCCATCATCACCATCATCATCACATTGCTCATCACCGCTAATGATCTTTTTCATTCTACCTCGATAACCCGTAACCCTGAGCACTTTCTCTCTCCAAATCACTAACGGGTCCTTGTCCACCAAATCCGACCCGTTATATGCCTCGTTCAGAAACACGCTGTATCTCTTCCCTCTCTCCGACACATAAAATATCCCAATGTGTTTCAACAAAAGCCTCATTAATTTCTGCGGCATTACAAATTCTCTCCTGAAATGGGTCAAGTGATCCGTTACGAGTCTTTTCTCAAGAGTGAAGCTCAAAATTTCGTGCATTATCGCCACGGCTCTTTTGTCGAATTCTTTACTGCCAGCTGTCAGTCCGCTCGCATCGGCATAAGGGGATAAATATGTCATTGTTTGAAAATTTTCAATTTGGTCCCTGTATTGGAAAACTCTTGTATAACGGTCTGGGAATTTCATTGGAAAAGGGAGAGAGAGTTCACCAGGTGGAGAAATTATGGAATTACCCTTGAAAGTCATGTTTTTCTTTTCTAATTCAGTAATGGCCAAATTAGGGTTCCAATTTACGAGTTCTAAGAAATCAGCATTGTCTATTTTTATCACTCTAAAATTCTCTGGAAATTTATGAATCCAATTGGTTTGAAAATCAATTGGAAGACCCATATCTCGTCTGAAGTGTGCGATTTTATCTACACGTATTTTTTTATCAATTGACATCATTAAAAGCCGCGTTACATACTCAACATTTTTTTCTGAACGTTGTTCTAATAAAATTGTTTCTTCTTCTATTAATTCCTCAGCTTGAGGTGTCAAACCGCACCATGAATTCCCTCTCGAATCTTTGCAAATTTCAAACAATTTTGGGGATTTTCGAATAAAGTCCGCAACTTTGTACGGTTTTGGGAGATTGATTTGTTGCCTGTATTTTTCGAGCTGTTTTAAAAGGATTATTTGATCGGGTTCCTTTTTAAGAGTTTCGATTATGGCGAGAACCTTGGAGATGACTTTGTATCGCTCCGTTACTATTTCTAAGTCATGTATACGTTTCTTCTTTGAACGGTCTTGGATTCTGCGATGCCTTGTCATGGACCGAGTTTGCGTTGCCATGAATAGTTGGGTGGAGATTGATGGGTTGATTTGGAAATGTGGGGGTTTTGAGGGTTTTAGTGAGTACAGAATTAGGGCACGGAATGTTTTTTGTGAGAGAGGCATTTTCACGAACACCTTGTGTGCAAGCAAGAACTTCAAAATTTACAAGAAATAACTCACAAGGGTTTGAAAAAATAGATGTTTGGAGTACAAATTGGTAATTTCAATTTGGATGTGGATGAAATACAGAAATCGGGAATGTGGTGCTGGACTACAGAGGTAATTTCACAAACACCTTATGTGCGAAGATGGAAAAGCGAGATTACATCAAATGAGGTTTTGAGCCGTCTTGTATTTTGGGCCTGTAATTAGGTTTTGAGCCCAGTTATACCATGGGCCTTAATAATGTATTAGTTACTTTTAAGAAAAATACCATCCCTACTTTTGCACATATTTCGCCATCTCTTTCATCATCAACTTCATCAACTTCACCAAATTCACCATCTCCTCTTTAACCAAATTCACCATCTTCCTCAACTTTTCCACATATTATACATAAAGTATATTTGTGCAAAAATACTCTTCCTTTAGTGAACATGAATTTCAATGAGAGAGTAATCAAGTTCAAAAACATACCTCTAAAATTCTGCAATCTAGCAGATTTGATTGCAATGATCTCATGATTTGAGATTTTAACTCAGATGGGGGATTTTGCAGTAAATATCCAAGTGGTACCTGAAATTGTTCTGAAAATATGTACTAAAAAATAATCATTAATTCCTAATTCAATTGAGATTATTGAGGAGTCCCAAAGTACCTTTGTGGAGGTGGAAGTTGTAGAGAGCTTACAAAGAGGATGTGAAGTGGAGTATGTGAAGCCTGTGAAATATTAGAGTAGTGGATGTGAAGAGTAAAAATAAAGTAAAAAGTGGAGATAAAAATAAAATTAAGAAGATTTGGAGGATTAAAAGGCAGAATATTAAGAAGGAATGGAGAGTGAAAAGGGTTGAAAAAGTTAAGGTAAATGGCTGTGAAGTGAAGGGGAATTGTGACATTGATATAATTACTGGGTTAAAGTAGAGAAAAGATAATTTTATTTTTATTGCAGAACAGATTAATTCTTTAGGGACCAACTTTTTTAATTTCCTAAAAAGGATAAATCAGTTTGATGAAGGTTGGAGTTTTATGAGAAATATGAGAGATGTTTATGGAATAATAGAGGAAGATCACATTGTGGAAGATCTAATGAATGATCATTCTACATTATATATTACTTTTTCAAAAAAGGGACTTCTCATTAAAGTTGTATCAAACCCTAATTTGGAAAATTATCATGAAATTGGAATTGAAGAGAATTATGATGTTAAAACTGAGATTGTGATAACATGTGATAATTTTAGGAGTGTTTATGCAGTGGAAAAAAGGATTTTAAGGAGCTTGATGAAGAGAATTCGGAGGTAATTTTGGAAGTTGAGGGGATTTTCTTTGGGAGTGTTTCTGCAGTGGAAAAAAAGGATTTTCAGGACCTTGATGAAGAGAATTCAGGGGTATTTTTGGAAGTTGAGGAGAATTTTTCAGTACCATCAGATCTTGCAATAATTCCATATATAGGTTCAACTGCAGATTTGAAAGTGCAAAATGAGAATCTTACCTGTATGAGGAATATCTAGGTATAGAATTTCCTGTTGGTCCTCCATTAAATCATTTCCCTTCTATCCAGTCTTCTCCAGTTACTTCTCTTCCCATAGATTCATCTCCTGTTCTTTCTCCTCCAATTAATCCTACTCCAGTTAAATCATCTACAGTCGTTTCTTCTCCAGATATTTCTTCTCCACTTCAATGTTTTCCAATGCAACGTTATATAGTGAACTCCTCTTCATTAAACCAAGGTTCTGAAAATCGGAATCGGAAATCGAATCGGGGAATGGCATGGAGGAGTAATCGGAATCGGAATCGGCAAAATCGGAATCGGAATCGGTCAAGGAATCGGTTTTTTGTTTTAATGCATAGTATTAAAAAAAAATGTAAAAACAATATTTAGACATAAATAAAGCTAATGTAAATATTTATTTGTAATAAAAAAAATTACATGAAAAAATCTACTGCCAAAAACTATGTCGTGCTGGTTCGGTGATCTCGTCATCATCATAATTATAACTGTGCGGATAAAAATTTCGGTAATCCCGTAGTTCCAAAAAAACTATCCACCACAAATTTTTTGCCTTCGTCAAGTTGATTACAATGCATCCACCCGATATCTTTTTCTTTCGCTACGTCTTTGCCTTTGTTTTTGCCTGACATGATTATGAAAGAAATTCACAGAGAAGGAAGAAGAAGTTGATACTGAATAAGTGAATACTCAATCTGTTACAAGTTAGGATACATATAACAGAAAAAATACCTTTATATCACATCAGTCTAATTACATTATCCTACCCCACACAACACACACACACACACTCTCTCTCTCTCTCTCTCTCTCTCTCTCTCTCTCTCTCTCTCTCTCTCCCTCCCTCTGCCTTTACTTTCCACCAGAGCACGCGACCTCTCGACCCCTACGCACGCGACCCCTACTTTCCCTCTCTAACAGAGCCCTACGGACGTTCCCTCTCTTCAGCCATGGAGCCCTCCACGACGAAGCCTACGCCACTGAAGCCCTCCACGACGAAGCTGGAGCCCTCCACTCTCCACGACAGCAAGCTGCAGGTAAGTCTACTAGTCGTTTTTGTCATTTTTTCTCGGGTTTAACTCGATTTTTCTCGCCTTTCAGACCAAATCAACCGATTCCGAGTAAAAAATGGGTAAAATCGGTACGGTGCCGGCCGATTCCGGGTTGAACTCGGCGATTCTGAGTTGGAATCGCCGATTCCTCGATCCATGCATTAAACTCTATTGCAGGCCAATGTTTTCCAGTTCATTCTTCTTACAGTTCATTCTATTAAGGAACTTTTCCATTTTTTAAGAAATTTTTGCAAAAATATAAATTTGTGTGTGTTAGTCTTCTTTTTTTTTTTTTTTGAAAAAGAAAGAAGCGGAGCTTCTTTTGATATATTAATGCTAGTTTAATACATCGTTTTAATTTTACATAATCATGTAAAAAGAACCTATTCTAGAACCCTTTTTTCAAAAAAATACCATCTTAGTCCTTCCTATGTCGGCCATGCTCCCCGACTAGCAAACCCGCCTCCAAACCTTTGCTTCGTGGTCAATCCTTGCTATTGTCGAGGACGGCGGTGTCCTTTTTTGGTTGAAAATTCGGTTGTTGCGTTCTTTCCAAATATTCCAAATGGTTGCCACGAAGTAGGAGTCAATTATTATATTTTCCTCCTTGGATTTGTTAGATCGGGCGTGAATCCAAAACTCCGGTAAGGAGTCCCGAATCTCGAAGGGGGTGCCGATGATTTCCGTAATACCATGCCAAACCCTTGTTGCGTACCTACAATTCACGAGTAGGTGGAGTGCCGATTCTTCGATGTTGTTGGCACAATTTTTGCACGTTGTCTCTTGAGACCAATTCCTTTGCCGTAGGACATCACCCGTTAGGATTCGCTCGTTTATGGCTAGCCATGCAAAAAATCTTGTCTTTGTCGGCGCTCTTGTTTTCCATAGTATGGTGTTCCATTGGCTCCTTATTCCGGGGTTTATGAGGAGTTTGTAGATTGCAGAGGTGGAGAAGGTGTCCGGTTTAGCCAACCATGCATGGCGGTTTGTGGCCCGGTCGAGAGTGTGTGCGATCCAGAATTGGGGTAGTAGGGAGAAGAGGTCTTTGACGAAGTAGGAGGAGTGGCTGTTCATTAAATTTAGCAATTCGGATGCACGACCTACTCCGTAGATGTCGCGTATGGTTGTCGCCCACATGCCTTGATTATTTTGACAAATTTTCCAAATCCATTTTAGTAGTAGAGAGATGTTGTGGGTGTCTAGGTTTAACATTCCTAATCCTCCATTATCCTTCGCTAAACAAACCTTGTCCCAATTAATTAAACAATGTCCGCCATGGCATTCTTGGTCACCCTTCCAAAGGAAGTTTCGTGTTATTTTATTAATTTCTTTGAATAGCCATTTTGGGAGGCGGAAACATTGCATGAAGTAAGTAGGGACCGCATTGAGGACCGATTTTGCGAGGACTAAATGGCCCCCCAAAGAGAGGAACTTTCCTTTCCAATCCGATAGTCGCGATTGCATTTTCTTAATTAGCGGGATGGAGTCAATTTTCCTTGGTTTTTTGGTGTTTAGGGGCATACCGAGATATACAATTGGTAAAGAAGTTTTCCCACAATTTAATAATCTCTCTAATGTTCCATGTAGGGCCTCCGGTACCGCGATTGGAACAAAGGCCGTTTTGTCCCAATTAATGGTTAGACCCGAAACTTGTTGGAAAAGGTTAAGGCCCTGTTCGGATGATAAGTTTTGAAGATTAGTTTTGCTTGGAAGTTGAGTTTTTTGTAGGAATTAAATTAAGGTGTTTGCATGCCATGTAGGAAATTTAGTTTTGGATGGTTGAAACTTTGAATACTAGTCAAATAGGAAGAAAATATTGGGTTTTCAAAACTTACCTTCGATTGGATTTTTGGAGAGAGAAAATGTTAGGTTTGCATGTCACCTAGGATATTTGAATATATATTTTTTATCCAAAAATATAATAATATTCATAAATATTAAATAATGCATAATAAATATACTAATAATAATTATAGTAAATAATACACAGAAAAAATAAAAATAAAAAAACAATATTAATACTTAATAATTAATACATAATTAAAAATGTATAATAATAATAATAATAATATGTAATTAAAGATGATTAACTTCTTCTTCTTCTTCTTCTTCTTCTTATTATTATTATTATTATTATTATTATTATTATTATTATTATTATTATTATTATTATTATTATTATTATTATTATTATTATTATTATTATTATTATTATTATTAGTATTATTGTTATAATAATAATAATTATTATTATTATTATACAACTAATTCACTTATTAGTGCAATTAAACATGATTTCGAAATTAATAATAATATTAATTGCAATAATGAAAAATTAATACACAATTAAAAATGTCTTTAGCAATAATAATAGTAATAACAAAAATACATAATTAAAAATGTATTTAGAAATTAATAATGATAATAATAATAAATTAATACAAAATTAAAGATACATCCAGAAATTAATAACAATAATAATAATAAATTAATACATAATTAAAGTATATTTATAAATTAATAATAATACTAATAACAAATAATAATACAAAATTAATAATAATAATAATAATAATAATAATTAAAAGTTAAAAATGTATTTAGAAATTAATAATAATAATAAATTAATAAATGATTAAAATGTATTTAGAAATTAATAATAATAACAACAACAACAATAATAATAATACCAAATTAATACATAATTAAAAATATATTTAGAAAAAAAAAAATTATAATAATAATAATAATTATTATTACTGTTATTATTATTGGTAATAATTAAAAATTAATACATAAATAAAATGTATTTGAAAAATATTAATAATTACAATAATGTATTTAAATAATAATAATAATAATAATGTAGTTAGAAATTAATAATATTTTGATATGATTAAGAAATAAATATTATAGTTATAAAATTTCATAACAAATAATACAATTATGAAATATTTTATTCATTTCCTACGTCTAATCCTATGATTTTCATCAAACACCTTTTAAACATCATACACTCACAGTTTTTGCATTTTCCTGCTACCAGAGTTTCCTGATATTCATATATCGGTTTCCTGCTACTATGAGTTTCCTGCTGCTACACAAAACTGACCTAGCAAACACGCCCTAAGGGTGTACGTTAGTACCTTGAGGTTTGTGGGATGCGCTTCCACAAAGAGGATAGTGTCGTCGGCATATTGTAGCGCCCGCGTAGCAAATTTGACCGGTGATGCCATTAGGTGGGCCGTTTTTTGGATGAAAGCTTGGAGCGAGTTGGCCACCAAATCAAAAAGCATTGGCGATAAGGGGTCTACTTGCCGAACGCCACGTTTGTGTTTGAATTTTATCCCTAAATTCCCATTTATTTTGACCCTCGAGGAAGCCGAGAAGTTTTTGCATGAAGCTCCACGAAATTGTGTCGAAAGCCTTGAAAAAGTCTATCTTGAGCATGATCATCGGGATTTTTTTCTTGTGTGCCGCGCTAAGCAACTCCCGTGCCGATAGGAATACCTCCCCAATTGACCTATTCTTGATGAAGGCGGCTTGGTCACGGTGGATAAGTCCGTCAATTTTTGGTTGTAATCTTACGGCCAAGGTTTTGGAGAAATTTTTGCCAATCGTGTTTATTACACTAATCGGGCGATAGTCCTTTCGATCCATCACATCTTCTTTTTTTGGTATTAGAGCGATAGTTGCGGTGTTGATGGAGTCGAGAGCTAAGTTGTGGTTGAAAAAATTATGAAATTGAACTTCCAATTTGGGCCATATAATTTCGAAGAAAACTTGGTAAAATTCAATTGGGAATCCCTCGGGCCCGACCGATTTTTCTTTTGACATGCTCATAATGGTCCCTCGAATTTCGCCTTTGGAGAAAAGGTTCGCTAGTAGCAAGAGTGGATTTTTGGTGACCGGGTTCGGGTCGGTTGGCATAAGTGCTCGGATGTTATGGTTCGGCGGGTCTAGCGGGCTCACGCCAAGTATGCTTTTGTAGTAAGCATCAAATTCAACTTGAATTCGGTTTGGGTCCGTGATAATCTCGTCATCTATTTTTAATGCCGTTATTTTGTTTCCTTTGTTCCTAGCTGAAGCTATGGCATGAAAATATTTGGTGTTGGCATCACCGAGTTTAAGCCAAGTACAAGATGTCCTTTGTTGCTACATTTCCTCTTTGAGATTAACAATTTCGTATAGCTTTTCCTTTGCCGAGATTCATAAACGTAGCTCTTCTATCGTTAGGGCTCTTGTCTCCTCGGCTAGATCTAGAATTTTAATTATGAGTGTGCAATCGTCATGTATTGTGTTTGATGATTTAAATTTAGTTTTGGCCCATTCCTTTATTGTTTTCCTTGATTTGTCGAGACATTTTTGAAAGGTTTTTATTCCGTTTGCATTCGATGTTGCTTCTTGTTGCCAACAATCGGCCACTAGATCCCTCAATTCTTCATATTTGTGCCATGCTCTTTCAAATCTAAAGAGCTTAGTTGTCTCGGTTTGGTTGTTTTGGATCTTAAGAATTAGGAGTGTGTGGTCCGAGGTAGTCATTGGGAGGTCCTCAAGTGTGATCATGATATTTTGCATAATGAGGTGATGAGAAACGAAAGCTCGATCAAGGCGAGCTAAAGTGGGAAACTCCCTTTTGTTAGATCAAGTGAATTTCCTCCCTCTTAGCGGGATCTCGGATAAATTGGCCGAGTTGATTGCCTCGTTGAACCGTAAGGTGACGGTTGCGTTGAAGTGAGTTGCGGTTGTGTCTTCACTAGATCTAATTAGATTGAAATCCTCAATGATAATCCATGGGAGATTTAATTCCGTATTTATATCCTCAATCTCTTGGGTGTACTCAATTTTACCTCGAACCGATGCCGATGCCGGTTCATATGTGTTTGTTAGGAGGAAGTGTGATCCGTCATCTTTCTTGAAGACTATGTTCAAACAAGATTGTGTTTGGAAGGATTGAATTAAAGAAATGGTGTTGTCCCATGCGATCATGAGACCCCCTTTCGAGCCTTGTGAGTCTTTATAGAGCACGTTTCCGTGCCTTGCGGTTAGAATTTTTTTATGTTGAAATGGGGAGGGGTTGGACCATTTCATTTCTCGCAAACAAATAACATTTGGTTTAGCTTTCCTAATCGAGTCTTTTACCATATTACATTTTCCTTTCAATCCTAGACCACGTACATTCCACGACAAAAAGTTTAAGTTCTTACACATTATAAAACATTGTTTGATTCCTTATAAATATATAAAGATACAAGCTAAATTAGGTTAGCTATCCTTAGATATCCTCCTCACAATCGTGAGATTCCTCTTCATAATCCACCTCATCGAGATAGTCGTCCATATCCTCGATGTTTTCCTCTTCCTCGGTGTTCTTAACCGCATCCTTGATGTGAGGAAAATAAGGCACAAATTTAATGCTTAATTTAGGGATTTTAGCCCTTGTGAAGAGCAATTCTATATACTTTATTAATCATATTTGAGATAACATGAATATTTCTTCACTAAGTGTGTTTTATTGCTTAATTACAGGTTTTAGAAGGCAATTCTGGGAATTTGGAAAGTGTAGTTGTCTCCAACACGTCAAGAGGAATGAAAACGATATATTATACCGATATATTCGGTACATGAATGAGACGGGAGGCAAACAATCATCATGATATAGACTTACACAAGAGTCCACACGAAAACCACTCAATCCTTAGCCCTTATCCTTCCCACCTACCTTTTGTGGAAATTACTTCATTACCCCCAATCCTCTCCATCAACTCGTGACCAATAAGAAGACTCCGTGAGTGCTATAAATAAGACCAAAAGGGCCACGAGTTGAGAGCCCCCTCCCCCGCTCTTCGGAGCACTTTCTCCCTCTCTCTCTCACTCTCTCTCTCTCTCTCTCTTTTAGCAAGTCCAAGAATCTTTCAAGATCACGCAAGAATTACCAAGAACGAACGATAAATTCTCTAAGATCGATCACCGAATAGAAGCTCACTTCATTCGGTGAATTGGTCTACACTTCGACGAAGATCGAGTTGCGAGGATTGAGGTGGAGCTTTCTTCATCCGAATCCGCGCAAGCAAGGAGTCAAGCTTACTCTATTCCACTCGGGAGCTTTCTTCCAATTGGACTTCTTGCAAATCTCGAGTTCACTCAACCGGTACGGAGCTTACTTCGATTGGCGAGTGGATTGGTACGAAAGGAAAACGTTGTGCGAGGCGACTAGCTCACTAGCATCTCAAAACAACGGAGAAGGCATCCAAGACGAGACTCGGAGCTCACTTCATCTCTCTAGGTGTTTTCTTTCCTTTTCTTGAAATTCTTGTAGTATTAAATTGAATTGGATTTGTGTAAAGAATTCGTGGTTTAATGAATCTTTCTCTTTGCTCTAAATCTTCCTTGTTTGTTTGTGTGATCTTAGTGCTTGATACTTAGTTTAATTACTTCTAAATTTGAATCCAAAACAAACCATCAAACTGCTCCCAATTCAAATCTCAAACTTAATTCCAGAACTACTTCCGTTATAACGGACACAAATTGCGTTACAACGGACTGGACGGTTGGTCCTTGAATATTCAGTTGGTTATACTTCCGTTGTAACGCACATACATGTCCGTTGTAACGGACTAGTGAGGATTTTCACGCAAGAGGCTCAATACAAGTGCGTTATAACGGACATAAGGGTCCGTTGTAACGGATTAACCAATCCGTTGCAATGCAACCACTGTTCGTTATAACGGACAAGTATAGTGCGTTATAACGGAGTTTCATCCGTTGTAACGGACGTTCATATCACTTTTAGCGACAGAATTTTCACTCAAGTCCGTTGTAACGGACTCACTTCCGTTGTAACGGACTATCTTCTGTGAATTTTCTTTGCTATTTCTTGTCTAGTTTTGATTCATTATTTGACGCATATACTCCTCGTGGAACGAACTTTCATATATTTCCACTATACAACTATATTTTCCAACTTGTTGATTGAATCGGGTTTTCGAATACAACGATAATTTTACGCACCAAAAACCCGCTCATCAAATGGCGCCGCTGCCGGGGAGTAATGTTTAAGTCTAATTTTGAATCAAATTTGCAAGCTCGAGTGAAATTTTTAATAGATTTGATACATTTGAACTTGATATTTCACTAATTTCGAAAATTTTCTATTCTTGCAAGGTACACGAAGTGGAGCAAGATGGATCATCAAGAAAGACCAAAATCGCTTCGGGAGTTAATACGTCTCAGTAGAGCCGCAAAAGGATATCCGGACTCCATGACAAATCAAGAGATTATCGAGCTACAATTTCAAGAATGGGAAGAAATGGAAGAAAGGAAAGATAGAGAACGAAGGCTCGGGTGGCTCTCAAGTTCACCCTCAAATCAATACGATGAATCACGCACCGAGACCCTTTATCAAAATCCCATCTACGAAGCTCGCCAATACGAAAACGAATCCCCATGGGGTTATGAGACACAATCCTATACCGAAACCACCAATAATTACTCAAACCCCATATACGAACCTTCTCAAAATGAACTCGAATCTCAACATGAATTTGAATGCCAAGTACCACCATTTCAATCCCAAAATGAAGATCCAAATCAAGAATTAAAAAGAATGATGGAGGAAATGATGGCGACGATGATATCCTTTAAACAAGAGTTAAAACAAGAGTTTAAACAAGGATGCGAAGAAATAAAACAAACAATAAGATCAATTCGCCTCGAGTTAAGGGATTCAAATGAGGAGAACGTGGAGATTGAAAACGACAAGAGTTCAAGTATGGGGGGATTCGATGAAAGCATTGGAATGATCATTGAAGAAGAAAAGGTGTCAATGGATTCGACTCTACAAACGACGGTTCAACTCACTCCAATCGATGAAAACGCGCAATTATCAAACGAGCAAGAAGAGAAATCTACAATTCTCCAAGGTGAATTCTTTCCATATATCATCAATTTAAATTCAATTAAGAACTATGATGCTTCTCATGATAGAAATTCACCTTGTGTAGATTTATCAAGAAAATCAAATACAATCGAGACACTCACGCCTCTCACAACTCCTCTTCATCAAACTCCAAGCGATGAAGCAATTCGAAAAATTCGAAGCAAGATTGAGGAAATATTGACGCCACTTTCGACATATGCAAAACGAGTGATACACACGCCGATTTCTCTCATCTCCAACATCTCAAAGGGAGTATCTCGAGGCGGTCGAAAAGTAGCAATCCATGTGAGCACTTCGTTTAATTATGAAGGAGGATAACATCGGTATGGTCGAGCTCGAGACCATAAACGAGAGCGCTAGCGAGGGAGGCAAACCCTCGTACCAACGGTGCAAGGACTACATGCTCAAGCTCAATTGGTACATTCCAAGATAAACCAAGAATTCCGATTCTCCATCACATCCAAAGGTTTATGCTTTTCATTCTCTCTCATTACAAGCTAACCTTGTTTCGAATTTTTGAAAATGCCACTCTTTAGTGAGCAATGAAATCATATTAGGCCATCTAATCTCAAGAAAGGAAAGGAAGTCAATAAGGCGAAAATCAATGTGATCAAGACGCTTACCTCTCCAAGATCGGCAAATGATGCGTTTCCTCCGAATCTCCTCGATCAACCTCCACGAATTCCCGAACAAATAATCGCAAAGGTGGGACCAAGACACGAGAAACGCGACAAAATGGAGACGACACCGGCAAAGGATGCGAATTCGAAATCGGTGATCGAGACGTTCAACTCCAAAAAGAAGCAAATGTCGCGTTGGATCGACCCATTTGTGGTGACCAATGTCACACCATTTGGAGTTGTGGAGATTCGAAGCGACGAATCGAATGAATCGTTCAAAGTGAATGGAAAACGCATCGAGCATTTCTACGCAAAATTCGAAACAAGATGGATAGAGGAGCAACAAGTCGAAGACGATCAAGCACCACGCATCAAAGGTTGTGTCTCTCCTTAACTTCTTTTAATTTTTCTCTTTATTATCGCTTGAGGACAAGCGAAGGAATAAGTATGGGGGGGATATACACACAGTCTTTGAAAAAAAATAAAATAAAAATAAAATAAAAATTTTGCAACTCGGTTGTAACGGACCTAAGGTCAGTTACAACGGAACTGCTTCTGGCAAAATTTGTTTTTTGCCTAAAAAAATGAAAAAAATGAGCTTTTAATTGAATTTTTCGAGCTTATTTTTGTTTTTTGAGCATCAAGGTTATACAAGCAAATGATTTTATGCAAGTTAAGGGTTTTTCTCCACCTCATTGAATAAATCATCGATTTTTAAACAAATTTTCACCAAACTAGCATAATTTTACTCTCAAATTTGAAATTTTCACAAATATTTGAAGGAGTTGATTGAGATCTTGAAGAGATTCTTTTGGGGATTCAAACCCTAATCAATGAGTTCACTAAATTCATAAGTTTTTGACAATTTGATCAATCCTCGATTTACATGACACACCATTTTCAATAAATAAACCCATTTTGAACTTGGAATTTCTAAAAAGTTTTGTTTGAACCAATTTAGTAAGTTTTGCTTCAATCTAAAATTTGACCATTTGCACTTAAAGGATCCGACCGTTCATGGGGATTCGAAATTACACTAACGGGAACCAATTTGCGCTCAAAGCTTGATTCGATGAGCTCATGCACCTTGATTAAGTAATGAGTGGTGTGAGTCATGACCACTTGTTGGCTAAAGGGGTGCATGAGTCGTAGTAAACCAAAGTAGCCGGTTCTTGGTGTGAGTCATGATCAAGAGTCGATGCGAAAAAGTTTTCTACAATCACGGATTAAAGCGCTTTCGATTGTCGAGTCCGTGCGATTGATTAAGTAATGAGTGGTGTGAGTCATGACCACTTGTTGGCTAAAGATTGCGCGGATCCATGGGGTTTTACTAAGTAATGAGTGGTGTGAGTCATGACCACTTGTTATCCCAAAGGACACACATGGGGACCATCGAAAGCAATAACGAAGAAAAGAAAAGAAATAAAAAGAATAAAAGAAAAGAAGAAAAAAATAAAAAGAATAAAAAGGAAAGAAAAGGAGTTCAAAAATCGAGCGCAAATTGGGAAAATTTAGTAGAAATCGAAGATGAACCAAGTACTAACGTACCGAACGGTTTAAAAGTGACAAATTACATTTAAGAAATGATTTTTGCAAAACGGAAAAATTGGTTTTCATTAATGCTTTTTCATGATAATCCTTGTGAATTGTGGAGTGAAAAGAATTGAATGATGGTGTTTAATCATCTTTTTCGGTTGAGATCATTTGCTCTAATAAACTCTTCGAATTTGTGCAATTCATTGAAAATAGATTCTAATATAACTCAAACTTATCTCTTTCAATATTAGTGATTATGATAAGAGTAAACAATTATCTCGTGAGAATTGAGTTTTGAGATCGATGAATATAATTTCAATAAAACCTATACATGCATTTTTCTTTGTGCTTGATTTTTACGCTCATCATGATCGAGGACGATCAAGGGTTTAAGTATGGGGGTATTTGATGTGAGGAAAATAAGGCACAAATTTAATGCTTAATTTAGGGATTTTAGCCCTTGTGAAGAGCAATTCTATATACTTTATTAATCATATTTGAGATAACATGAATATTTCTTCACTAAGTGTGTTTTATTGCTTAATTACAGGTTTTAGAAGGCAATTCTGGGAATTTGGAAAGTGTAGTTGTCTCCAACACGTCAAGAGGAATGAAAACGATATATTATACCGATATATTCGGTACATGAATGAGACGGGAGGCAAACAATCATCATGATATAGACTTACACAAGAGTCCACACGAAAACCACTCAATCCTTAGCCCTTATCCTTCCCACCTACCTTTTGTGGAAATTACTTCATTACCCCCAATCCTCTCCATCAACTCGTGACCAATAAGAAGACTCCGTGAGTGCTATAAATAAGACCAAAAGGGCCACGAGTTGAGCGCCCCCTCCCCCGCTCTTCGGAGCACTTTCTCCCTCTCTCTCTCACTCTCTCTCTCTCTCTCTTTTAGCAAGTCCAAGAATCTTTCAAGATCACGCAAGAATTACCAAGAACGAACGATAAATTCTCTAAGATCGATCACCGAATAGAAGCTCACTTCATTCGGTGAATTGGTCTACACTTCGACGAAGATCGAGTTGCGAGGATTGAGGTGGAGCTTTCTTCATCCGAATCCGCGCAAGCAAGGAGTCAAGCTTACTCTATTCCACTCGGGAGCTTTCTTCCAATTGGACTTCTTGCAAATCTCGAGTTCACTCAACCGGTACGGAGCTTACTTCGATTGGCGAGTGGATTGGTACGAAAGGAAAACGTTGTGCGAGGCGACTAGCTCACTAGCATCTCAAAACAACGGAGAAGGCATCCAAGACGAGACTCGGAGCTCACTTCATCTCTCTAGGTGTTTTCTTTCCTTTTCTTGAAATTCTTGTAGTATTAAATTGAATTGGATTTGTGTAAAGAATTCGTGGTTTAATGAATCTTTCTCTTTGCTCTAAATCTTCCTTGTTTGTTTGTGTGATCTTAGTGCTTGATACTTAGTTTAATTACTTCTAAATTTGAATCCAAAACAAACCATCAAACTGCTCCCAATTCAAATCTCAAACTTAATTCCAGAACTACTTCCGTTATAACGGACACAAATTGCGTTACAACGGACTGGACGGTTGGTCCTTGAATATTCAGTTGGTTATACTTCCGTTGTAACGCACATACATGTCCGTTGTAACGGACTAGTGAGGATTTTCACGCAAGAGGCTCAATACAAGTGCGTTATAACGGACATAAGGGTCCGTTGTAACGGATTAACCAATCCGTTGCAATGCAACCACTGTTCGTTATAACGGACAAGTATAGTGCGTTATAACGGAGTTTCATCCGTTGTAACGGACGTTCATATCACTTTTAGCGACAGAATTTTCACTCAAGTCCGTTGTAACGGACTCACTTCCGTTGTAACGGACTATCTTCTGTGAATTTTCTTTGCTATTTCTTGTCTAGTTTTGATTCATTATTTGACGCATATACTCCTCGTGGAACGAACTTTCATATATTTCCACTATACAACTATATTTTCCAACTTGTTGATTGAATCGGGTTTTCGAATACAACGATAATTTTACGCACCAAAAACCCGCTCATTTTTTTTGTAAATTCTTTTGTAAACCCGCTCATTTTCGAATACAACGATAATTTTACAACTATATTTCCACTATACAACTATTTTTTTTTTTTTGTAAATTCTTTTGCCCGACCCCGCTGGACAGGGGCATTTCCGAAATTTTTTTTTATTTATTTTTTTGAAATTTTTTGACCAGACCCCTGGACAGGGGCAATTTCACATTTTTTGGTTTTTTTTATTTTTCGATTTGTTGTTCCTTTTGGCTCCTTTGTTTGCTCAAAAATGGGAGTAACTATTTTTTTGTTGTTCTTTTTGTTTATGCAATTGGATTTTAATCGTTGCGAGAGAAATATTCATACCTTCCTCCACGGTGAGTTCCGTAGGGGCGGGGATCACTCTAGCTTGAGTTTGAGATTTTGGAACTCTTTGCACCGCCGGTTCTTTTGGCCTAGTGATTTTTTTTGTTATTGGATCCGGGTTCATTTCCTTAACGGGTTGGACCCGTCTTTTCTTTTTTGTCGCGGTTACGGAGGCCTATTTCTCCTTGCATATTTGGGCGGAGTTGTTCGATTCGGTTTGGGGTTCGTCTTCTCGGTGTAAGACTTCTTGCCTTTCCATTTCTATAATTTGATGGATTATGCCGGCATTGATTTCCTCCCAAGTTCCCCTATGATGAGAGGTGAGGCTTCTGGATTTGCTTTTAGACCCTCTCCCGCTAGACTCCATAATTGATGGAGCCAATCCTTGTCAACAACGACCTTTCCTTGCCTAGTCCGAGGATGATCCTTCTCGGAGGATGTTGCCGATGCGTCGCTCAACCAATCCCGAGCCGAGATTGGTTCGTGTGAGCTTGCTAGATTTGCCTCCTCGATTCCCCTTGCTATGAGACCTCTTTCGATTTCATCTTGGATTTTTGCTTTAATTTTTTCGTAAACCTCGGATGGCGGTTCCGGGTTCCGCGGGTTGAAAAAATTGAGCGGTTCGTTGAGTTTGGTTTTCTCGGCCTATTTGATCCTCCAAGTCACTTCTCCATGCGTATATTGGATTTCGGTTGGCGTTTGATAGTTAGCCGTGACTCCAACAAGGATGTCAAGCGATTCCATTGTCGTGACGTTGATGAGTGGACCATGCTTGATTAGGATACCAAAAGAGCCGGCAATTTTGCTTAGCTCTTCAAGGCACCATGCGGGCGGAGGCGGGTTGAAAAGTGTTACCCATACCTGGTTTGGGAATTCCGTCCTTTCCCCGCCGAGAGCTAGCTCCCATGGAAAGTTGACAAAGTTCTCCCTTCTCAACGGTAGAAGATCTCGAGCTATAAAATTGTCTCGGTTCGTACCTTCGGGTAAGATAAGAATATATCTATCCTTGCTTAAGTGCGAGAGCTCGTACCTTTCCTTTTTGTACCATATCTTTTGTAGGAGGATGTGTAAGGTTTGAAGGTTGTGATGCGGAACCATTTTCCCGTCAATTACCACCCCTCTTCTCCATCTCGCGATCTCCAATTCTTGTTTGGATGATTGCCTCGAGAAGATACGTACAATGGACTCCATTTCCGTTTGTGAAGGTTGGATTATCGGATTTGCGGCCAAAAATGGGACCCGCGCCCCCTTAGATTCGGTCACGGGCGGGCCTAAAAGTGCCGGTGCCTTTTTTTGTAGCGATACCTTCGAGCTTTAACTGACTTCTTGAACCCGTTTCCAAACCGACACTTTTTTCGCCTTCTTCTTCGGGCAATTTTTCGCAATATGCCCCGGTAGGCGACAATTGACACATGCCCTCGGCCTTCGGCACTCCTCGGTTAAGTGTCCCGGTAGCAAGAATTTGCGGCATAGGTCCCACCATTCCGGGTTAGCGTCGTTTGGCGGCCACGATTGCCTTTCCGGGGAGAGCGAGACCTCTCGGGCATCCTCATAAGCTCTTTTCTTGGACATGGTTTGTTCCTCCTCATCTAGGGCATGGATTGCTGCCGCGTCATTGCCGGAGTTTGGGCCAGCGCCTTTGTTGGATCCGCCGTGGTGAAAAGGGTGGGACCCGTCGGTTTGGGTAGAGCCGGCGAGTGTCGTTGTGGGGGTGTGGACACCTAGCGTCGCCCATGAACGCTCCTGATGCCGGAATTCGGTCCCTCGCGGCCGCGGCGTAGGTTTTCTTCCTTCCCTCTTGGTTATCGGTTGCTAGAGCTTTTCCTTTCTCCATTGTTAGGTGTAGGGTTAGAGGAGTGAAAGGGCTTGGAAGGAGAGAGGAGATGGAGGAAGAGTGTAGCAGGGGTTTATGGGGAAGGGGGTGTGGGTAGCTAGTAGGGATGATGGGGGTGAAGCATGGTACCGACTGGTACCGTGACAGGAGGTGCCATCCATCACCGATTGGTATCGGTTTAAGTTTTCCCCCCTTTTCTCCATTTTCGCCCAGAGGGCTTTCTCTCTTTTCGCCCAGAGTCTTCATCAGTCCCTGTGTGTTAGTCTTCTATTAAGGAATTTTTTGAGGAGAACATACAAATTAAATATTTTGTTTGTTTAACAGTTCAGTTTGTCATTTTTAGAAAAATAGGGTAATGCTTTTTTTGAAGGTAGACTTCAATTTTTGCATTTCTCAGAAATTTTTGAAAAAATAGAAATTTGAATGTGTTTATCTTCTATTACGGAATATTTTGTGGACATCACGAAAATTAAGTATTTTGCTCGCGTTACACTTCTATTTTGACATTTTTAGGAAATAATATAATTGATTTTTGTAAAGGTGTTAGATTTCACTTTTTGCATTTACAAGATTTTTTTGTAAAATTAGAAATTTATGCGTGTTAGTCTTTATTGTTAAATTTTTGTAAGGAGAACATCAAAATTCAATATTTTGCTGTGTAGGAGTTCAATTTTGGAATTTTTTAAAAAAATAGTATAATTGATTTTTCTAAGGTGTTTCACTTCACTTTTGGCATTTTTAAGAATTTTTAGAAAAAATAGAAATTTGTGGGTGTTTGTCTTCTAATATGGAGTATTTTGAGGACATCATGAAAATCAGTATTTTTCTCGTGTAAGACTTCAATTTTGCCATTTTTTTTTTCGAAAAATAGGATAATTGATATTTTGCAAGATTTTAGACTTCAATCTTAGCATTTTAAAGAAATTTTTGAAAAAATATAAATTTGTGTGTGTTAGTCTTCTATTAAAGAATCTTGTGAGGAGAACATACAAATTAAATATTTTGCTCGTGTAAGAGTTCAATTTTGGATTTTCAAGAAAAATAGAATAATTGATTTTTTTAAGGTGTTAAACTTCACTTTTTGCATTTTTAAGATTTTTTTTGAAAAAATAGAAATTTTGTGTGTGTTTGTCTTCTATTACAGAGTATTTTGAAGACATCATTAAAATTAAGTATTTTTCTCGTGTTACACTATAATTTTGACATGTTTAGAAAATAGGATAATAGGTTTGTTTTGAAGGTGTTAGAGTTCACTTTTTTGTATTTTTAATTTTTTTTTTGAAAAAATAGAAATCTATGTATGTTAGTCTTCAATTATTCAATGTTTTTAGGAGAACATCAAATTCAATATTTTGCTCGTGTAAGAGTTCAATTTTGACATTTTTAAGAAAAATAGGATAACATATTTTTTGAAGGTGTTAGACTTCACTTTTTGCATTTTAAATAATTTTTTCATAATTTTTTTTGTGTGTGTTAGTCTTCTATTACGGAGTATTTTGACGGCATCATGAAAATGAGTATTTTGCACATGTAAGACTTCAGTTTGTCATTTTTAGAACAATCGGGTAATGTTTTTGAAGGTGTTAGCCTTAACTTTTTGCATTTCTAAGAAATTTTAAATCAATAGAAATTTATATGTGTTTGTCTTCTATTACGGAGTATTTTGAGGACATCATGAAAATGAGTATTTTGGTCGTGCAAGACTTCAATTTCGGTATTTTTTTCTTCTGAATATGGGATAATTTATCTTTTTGAAGGTGTTACACTTCAATTTTTGCATTTTTTAAGAAAGTTTTGCCAAAATATAAATTTGTGTGTCTTATTCTTCTATTAAGTAACTTTTTGAGGAGAACATACAAATTAAATATTTTGTTCGTGTAAGAGTTCAATTTGTCAATTTTAGAAAAATAGGGTAATTTTTTTTTTTAAGGTGTTAGACTTCACTTTTTGCATTTCTAAGAAGGTTTTAAAACAATAGAAATTTGTTCGTGTTTTTTTTTCTATTACGGAGTATTTTGAGGACATCATGAAAATTAAGTATTTTTCTCACGTTACAGTTCAATTTTGATATTTTTTGAAAATCATACAATTGACTTTTGTAAAGGTGTTAGATTTCACTTTTTGCATTTATAAGAATTTTTTGTAAAATTAGAAATTTGTGTGTGTTAGTCTTCTAATATTGTTGAATTTTTTTAGGAGCACATCAAAATTCAATATTTTGCTCGTGTAGGAGTTCAATTTTGGAATTTTTTAGAAAAATAGTATAATTGATTTTTTCTAAGGTCTTACACTTCACTTTTTGCATTTTTAATTTTTTTTTGAAAAAATAGGAATTTGTGGATGTTAGTCTTCTAATATGGAGTACTTTGAGGACATCATGAAAATCAGTATATTTCTCGTGTAAGACTTCAATTTTTCCATTTTTGCGAAAAAAATATAATTGATATTTTGTAAGATTTTAGACTTCAATTTTAGGATTTTTAAGAAATTTTTGAAAAAAATATAAATTTGTGCGTGTTAGTCTTTTATTAAGGAAACTTTTGAGGAGAACATAAAATTAAATATTTTGCTCCTGTAAGAGTTAAATTTTGGATTTTTTAGAAAAATAGGATATGTGATTTTTTTAAGGTGTTAGAATTCATTTTTGCATTTTAAGATTTTTTTTTGAAAAAATTGAAATTTGTGTGTGTTAGTCTTCTATTACAGAATATTTTGAGGACATCAAGAAAATTAAGTATTTTTCTCGTGTTACACTATAATTTTGACATGTTTAGAAAATAGGATAATTGGTTTGTTTTGAAGGTGTTAGACTTCACTTTTTTGCATTTTTAAGAATTTTTTGAAAAAAATAGAAATCTATGTATGTTAGTCTTCAATTATTGAATGTTTTTAGTAGAACATCAAATTCAATATTTTGCTCCTGAAAGAATTCAAATTTGGCATTTTTTAGAAAAATAGGATAACATATTTTTTTGAAGGTGTTAGACTTCTCTTTTTGCATTTTTAATAATATTTCGAAAAAATAAAATTTGTGTGTGTTAGTCTTCTATTACGGAGTAAATTGACGACATCATGAAAATGAATATTTCGCTCGTGTAAGACTTCAGTTTGTCATTTTTAGAACAATAGGGTAATGTTTTTGAAGGTGTTAGCCTTCACTTTTTGCATTTCTAAGAAAATTTTAAAACAATAGAAATTTATATGTGTTTGTCTTCTATTACGGAGTATTTTGTGGACATCATGAAAATTAAGTATTTTGCTCGCATTACACTTCAACTTGACATTTTTAGAAAATAGTATAATTGACTCTTGTGAAGGTGTTAGATTTCACTTTTTCCATTCATAAGATTTTTTTGTAAAATTAGAAATTTGTGTGTGTTAGTCTTCTATTGTTGAATATTTTTAGGATAACATCAAAATTCAATATTTTCTTCGTGTAGGAGTTCAATTTTCGAATTTTTTAGAAAAATAGTATAATTATTTTTCTAAGGTGTTACACATCACTGTTTGCATTTCTAAGAACTTTTTTTGAAAAAATAAAAATTTGTGGGTGTTCGTCTTCTAATATGGTGTATTTTGAGGAAATCACAAAAATCAGTATTTTCTCGTGTAAGACTTCAATTGTACCATTTTTTTTTCGAAAAAAATAGGATAATTGATATTTTGTAAGATTTTAGACTTCAATTTTATAATTTTTAAGAAATTTTTCAAAAAATATATATTTGTGTGTGCTAGTTTTCTATTAAGGAATCTTTTGAGGAGAACATAAAAATTAAATATTTTGCAACTGTAAGAGTTCAATTTTGAATATTTTGGAAAAATAGGATAATTGCTTATTTTTTAAGGTGTTAGACTTCACTTTTTACATAATTAATAAAATTTTGAAAAAATAGAAATTTGTGTGGTTTAGTCTTCTATTACGGAGTATTTTGACGACATCATGCTAATGAGTATTTTCCTGTTGTAAGAATTTAAATTTCCCATTTTTTTGACAAAGAGGATAATTGATTTTTTTAAGGTCTTAGACTTCACTTGTTGCATTTTAATGATATTTAAAAAAAAAAATAGAATTGTGTGAGTGTGTGTTTGTCTTCGATTACAGAGTAATTTGAGGACATTGTGAAAATTAAATATTGTGCCCGTGTTTCACTTCAATTTTGTCATTTTTAATAAAAAATGGGATAATTGATATTTTTGAAGGTGTTAGACTTCATTTTTGCATTTTTAAGAAATTTTTGAAAAAAATAAAAATTTGTGTTTGTTAGTCTTCTATGAAGGAATTTTTTGAGGACAGCATGAAAATGAGTATTTTGGTCGTGTAAGACTTTAATTTTGGCATTTGTTTTTCGAAATATGTGATAATTTATGTTTTTGAAGGTGTTGGACTTCAATTTTTGTATTTTTTACGAAATTTTAGCAAAAAAATAAATTTATGTGTGTTATTCTTCTATTAAGGAACTTTTTGAGGAGAAGATACAAATTAAATATTTTGTTCGTGTAAGAGTTCAATTTGTCATTTTTAGAAAAATAGGGTAATGATTATTTTGAAGGTGTTAGCCTTCATTTTTTGCATTTCTAAGAAATTTTTGAAACAATAGAAATTTGTATGTGTTTTTCTTCTATTACGGAGTATTTTGAGGACATCATGAAAATTAAATATTGTTCTCGCGTTACACTTCAATTTTGACATTTTTAGAAAATAATATAATTGATTTTTGTGAAGGTGATGGATTTCACTTTTTGCATTTATACAAACTTTTTGTAAAATTAGAAATTTGTGTGTGTTAGTCTTCTATTGTTGAATTTTTTTAGGAGTACATCAAAATTCAATATTTTGCTCGTGTAGGAGTTCAATTTTGGAATTTTTTAGAAAAATAGTATAATTCATTTTTTCTAAGGTGTTACACTTCACTTTTTGCATTTTTAATTTTTTTTTGAAAAAATAGAAATTTGTGGATGTTAGTCTTCTAATATGGAGTATTTTGAGGACATCATGAAAATCAATAGTTTTCTTGTGTAACACTTCAATTTTGCCTATTTGCCGAAAAAATAGGATAATTGATATTTTGTAAGATTTTAGACTTCAATTTTAGCATTTTTAAGAAATTTTTGAAAAAATTATAAATTTGTGTGTGTTAGTCTTCTATTAAGAAATCTTTTGAGGAGAGCATGACAATGTATATTTTGGTCGTGTAAGACTTTAATTTTGGCATTTTTTCGAAATATGGGATAATTTATCTTTTTGAAGGTGTAGACTTCAATTTTTGCATTTTTTAAGAAATTTTTGCAAAAATATAAATTTGTGTGTGTTAGTCTTCTATTAAGGAACTTTTTGAGGAGAACATACAAATTAAATATTTTGTTCGTGTAAGAGTTCGAGTTGTCATTTTTAGAACAATAGGGTAATGATTTTTTTGAAGGTGGTTAGCCTTCACCTTTTGCATTTCTAAGACATTTTTAAAACAATAGAAATTTATATGTGTTTGTCTTCTATTACGGAGTATTTTGAGGACATCATGAAACTTAAGTATTTTGCTCACATTACACTTCAATTTGACATTTTTAGAAAATAATATAATTGACTCTTGTGAAGATGTTAGATTTCACTTTTTCCATTCCTAATATTTTTTTTGTAAAATTAGAAATTTGTGTGTGTTAGTCTTCTTTTGTTGAATTTTTTTAGGATCACATAAAAATTCAATATTTTTCTCGTGTAGGAGTTCATTTTTCGAATTTTTTAGAAAAAATAATACAATTAATTTTTCTAAGGTGTTACACTTCACTTTTTGCATTTTTAAGAACTTTTAAAAAAAAAATAGAAATTTTGGGTGTTAGTCTTCTAATAAGGAGTATTTTGAGGAAATCATGAAAATCAGTATTTTCCCGTGTGAGACTTCAATTGTACTATTTAAAAAAAAAATAGGAAAATTGATATTTTGTAAGATTTTGGACTTCAATTATATCATTTTTAAGAAATTTTTCAAAAAATATAAATTTGTGTGTGTTAGTTTTCAATTAAGGAATCTTTTCAAGAGAACAAAAAAATTATAAATTTTGCAAGTGTAAGAGTTCAATTTTGGATTTTTTTTGAAAATAGGATAATTACTTATTTTTAAGGTGTTAGACTTCACTTTTTGCATTTTTAATAAATTTTTGAAAAAATAGAAATTTGTGTGCGTTAGTCTTCTATTACGGAGTATTTTGACGACATCACGAAAATGAGTATTTTCCTCTTGTAAGAATTTAATTTTCCCATTTTTTTGAAAAAAAGGATAATTGATATTTTTAAGGTCTTAGACTTCACTTGTTGCATTTTAATGATATTTTAAATAAAAATAGAAATGTGTGTGTGTGTGTGTTTGTCTTCGATTAGAGAGTAATTTGAGGACATTGGGAAAATTAAATATTTTGCTCGTGTTTCACTTCAATTTTGTCATTTTTTATAAAAATGGGATAATTGATATTTTAGAAGGTGTTAGACTTCATTTTTGCATTTTTAAGAAATTTCGAAAAAATATAAATTTGTGTGTGTTAAACTTCTATGAAGGAATTTTTTGAGGATAGCATGAAAATGAGTATTTTGGTCATGGAAGACTTTAATTTTGACATTTTTTTTCGAAATGTTGGATAATTTATCTTTTTGAAGGTGTTAGACTTCCATTTTTGTATTTTTTAAGAAATTTTAGCAAAAAAATAAATTTGTGTGTGTTATTCTTCTATTAAGGAACTTTTTGAGGAGCAGATACAAATTAAATATTTTGTTCGTGTAAGAGTTCAATTTGTCATTTTTAGAAAAATAGGGTAATGATTCTTTTGAAGGTGTTAGACTTCACTTTTTGCATTTCTAAGAATTTTTTGAAACAATAGAAATTTGTATGTATTTTTCTTCTATTAAGGAGTATTTTGAGGAAATCATGAAAATTAAATATTTTGCTCGCGTTACATTTCAATTTTGACATTTTTAGAAAATAATATAATTGATTTCTGTGAAGGTGTTAGATTTCACTTTTTGCATTTATACCAACTTTTTGTAAAATTAGAAATTTTAGTGTGTTAGTCTTCTATTGTTGAATTTTTTTATGAGTACATCAAAATTCAATATTTTGCTCCTGTAGAAGTTCAATTTTGGATTTTTTTAGAAACATAGCATAATTCATTTTTTCTAAGGTGCTACACTTCACTTTTTGCATTTTTAATTTTTGTTTGAAAAAATAGAAATTTGTGGGTGTTAGTCTTCTAATATGGAGTATTTTGAGGACATCATGAAAATCATTAGTTTTCTCGTGTAAGACTTCAATTTTGCCATTTTTCCAAAAAAATAGGATAATTGATATTTTGTAAGATATTAGACTTCAATTTTAGCATTTTTAAGAAATTTTCGAAAAAATAATAAATTTGTGTGTGTTAGTCTTCTATTAATGAATTTTTTTGAGGAGAGCATGACAATGTGTATTTTGGTCGTGTTAGATTTTAATTTTGGCATTTTTTCGAAATATAGGATAATTTATCTTTTTGAAGGTGTGACTTCAATTTTTGCATTCTTTAAGAAATTTTTGCAAAAATATAAATTTGTGTGTATTTGTCTTCTATTAAGGAACTTTTTGAGGAGAACATACAAATTAAATAATTTGTTCGTGTAAGTGTTCAAGTTGTCATTTTTAGAACAATAGGGTAATGATTTTTTTGAAGGTGTTAGCCTTCACTTTTTGCATTTCTAAGATATTTTTAAAACAATTGAAATTTATATGTGTTTGTCTTCTATTACGGAATATTTTGAGGACATCATGAAAATTTAGTATTTTGCTCGCATTACACTTCAATTTGACATTTTTAGAAAATAATATAATTGACTCTTGTGAAGGTGTTAGATTTCACTTTTTCCATTTAGAAGATTTTTTTTCTAAAATTAGAAATTTGTGTGTGTTAGTCTTCTATTGTTGAATTTTTTTAGGATAACATCAAAATTTAATATTTTTCTCGTGTAGGAGTTCAATTTTCGAATTTTTTAGAAAAATAGTATAATTAATTTTTCTAAGGTGTTACACTTAACTTTTTGCATTTTTAAGAACTTTTTTTGAAAAAATAGAAATTTTTGGGTGTTAGTCTTCTAATATGGAGTATTTTGAGGAAATCATGAAAATCAGTATTTTCCCGTGTAAGACTTCAATTGTACCATTTTTTTCGAAAAATAGGTTAATTGATATTTTGTAAGATTTTAGACTTCAATTTTATAATTTTTAAGAAATTTTTCAAAAAATATATATTTGTGTGTGCTAGTTTTCTATTGAGGAATCTTTTGAGGAGAACATAAAAATTAAATATTTTGTAAGTGTAAGAGTTCAATTTTGGATTTTATAGAAAAATAGGATAGTTCCTTGTTTTTTAAGGTGTTAGACTTCAATTTTAGAAGAAATAGAAATTTGTGTGCGTTAGTCTTCTATTACGGAGTATTTTGGCGACATCATGAAAATGTGTATTTTGCTCTTGTAAGAATCTAATTTTCTCATTTTTTCGAAAAATAAGATAATTGATTTTTTAAGGTCTTAAAATTCTCTTGTTGTATTTTAAAGATATTTTTTGTAAAAATAGAAATGTGTGTGTGTGTTAGTCTTCGATTACGGAGTAATTTGAGGACATTGTGAAAATTAAATATTGTGCTCGTGTTTCACTTCAATTTTGGCGTTTTTTATAAAAATGGGATAATTGATATTTTTGAAGGTGGTAGACATCAATTTTTGTATTTTTAAGAAATTTTTGAAAAAATAAAAATTTGTGTGTTGTAGTCTTCTATGAAGGAATTTTTTGAGGACATCATGAAAATGAGTATTTTGGTTGTGTAAAACTTCATTTTTCGAAAAATGTGAGAATTGATCTTTTTGAATGTGTTAGACTTCAATTTTTAGCATTTTTTAAGAAATTTTTGCAAAACTATAAATTTGTGTGTGTTAGTATTCTATTAAGGAACTTTTTGAGAGGAACATACAAATTAAATATTTTGTTCGTGTAAGAGTTCAATTTGTCATTTTTAAAAAAATTGGGTAATGATTTTTTTGAAGGGGTTAGACTTCAATTTTTGCATTTCTAAGATATTTTAAAAATATAAAAATTTGTATGTGTTTATTTTCAATTACGGAGTATTTTAAGGACATCATGAAAATTAAGTATTTTGCTCGGGTTACACTACAATTTGGACATTTTTAGAAAATACTAAGATTGATTTTTGCGAAGGTGTTAGATTTCACTTTTTGCATTTATAAGATTTTATTGGAAAATTAGAAATTTGTGTATGTTAGTCTTCTATTGTTGAATTTTTTTAGGAGAACATCAAAATTCAATATTTTTCTCCTGTAGGAGTTCAATTTAGGAATTTTTAGAAAAATAGAATAATTGGTTTTTTTTAAAGGTGTTACACTTCAGTTTTTGCATTTTTAAGAATTTTTTGAAAACATAGAAATTTGTGGGTGTTAGTTTTCTAATATGGAGTATTTTGAGGACATCATGAAAATCATAATTTTTCTTGTGTAAAACTTCAATTTTGCCTTTTTTCCGAAAAAATAGGATAATTGATATTTTTTAAGATTTTAGACTTCAATTTTAGCATTTTTAAGAAATTTTTGAAAAAATATAAATTTGTATGTGTTAGTCTTCTATTAAGGAATGTTTTGAGGAGAACATAAACATTAAATATTTTGCTCGTGGAAAAATTCAATTTTGAATTTTTAAGAAATTAGGATAATTGATTTTTTTTAAGGTGTTAGACTTCACTTTTTGCATTTTATTTTTGTTTTGAAAAAATAGAAATTTGTGTGTGTTAGTCTTCTATTAAGGAAATTTTTTGAGGACAACATCAAAATGAGTATTTTGTTCGTGTAAGACTTCAATTTTGGATTTTTTTTCGAAATACGGAATAATTGATATATTTGAAGTTGTTAGTCTTTAATTTTTGCATTTTCTAAGAAATCTTTGCAAAAATTAAAATTTGTGTGTATTAGTCTTCCATTAAGGAATTTTTTGAGGAGAACATACAAAATTGAATATTTTGCTCGTGTAAGAGTTCAATTTGGCATTTTTAGAAAAATAGTGTAATGATTTTTATAATGGTGTTAGACTTCACTTTTTGCATTTTTAAGAAATTTTTGAAAAAATAGAAATTTGTGTGTGTTAGTCTTCTATTACGGAGTATTTTGAGGACATCATGCAAAATTAAGTATTTTGCTCGCGTTACAATTTAATTTTAAATTTTTTAGAAAATGTGATAATTGATTTTTGTGAGGGTATTAGACTTCACTTTTTGCATTTATAAGAAATATTTTGAAAAAAGAGAAATTTCGTGGTACTCTTCTATTGTTGAATTTTGTTGAGGAGAGAACATCAATATTAAAATTTTTGCTCGTATTAGAGTTCAAATTTGGAATTTTTAAGAAAAATAGGATAATTGATTTTTTTAAGGTGTTACACTTCACTTTTTTGCATATTTAAGAATTTTTTGAAAATATAGAAATTTTTGTGTGTTAGTCTTCTAATATGGAGTATTTTGAGGACATCATAAAAATGAGTATTTCGCTCGTGTAAGACATCAATTTTGCCATTTTTTTTGAAAAATAGGTCAAAATATATTTTTTAAGGTGTTAGACTTCAATATTTGCTTTTTTTAAAAAATTTTGAAAAAATATAAATTTGTGTGTGTTAGTCTTCTATTAATGATTTTTTTGAGGAAAACCTAAAAATTAAATATTTCGCTCCTGTAAGAGTTCAATTATGGAATTTTTAGAAAAATATGATAATTAATTTTTTTTGAAGGTGTTAGACTTCATTTTTTGCCTTTTTAATAATTTTTTCAAAATAATAATATTTGTGTGTGTTAGTCTTCTATTATGGAGTATTTTGAGAACATCATGAAAATGAGTATTTTGCTCATGTAAGACTTCAATTTTGTTATTTTTTTCGAAAAATAGGATAATTGATTTTTTTTAGGTGTTAGACTTCTCTTGTTGCATTTTATAGATATTTTTTGAAAAAATAGAAATGTTTGTGCGTTAGTCTTCGATTACTGAGTATTTTGAGGACATCGTGAAAATTAAATATTGTGCTCGTGTTTCACTTCAATTTTGGTATTTTAAGAAAAGTGGGATAATTTATATTTTTGAAGGTGTTAGACTTCAATTTTTACATTTTTATGAAATTTTTGAAAAAAATTATATTTGTGTGTGTTAGTCTTCTATTAAGGAAAATTTTTGAGGACACCATGAAAATGAGTATTTTGTTCGTGTAAGACTTCAATTTTGGATTTTTTTTCGAAATACGGAATAATTGATATATTTGAAGGTGTTAGTCTTCAATTTTTGCATTTTTTAAGAATTTTTTGCAAAAATATAAATTTGTGTGTATTATTATTCCATTAAGGAATTTTTTGAGGAGAACATACAAAATTGAATATTTTGCTCGTGTAAGAGTTCAATTTGGCATTTTTGGGAAAATAGTGTAATGATTTTTATGAAGGTGTTAGACTTCACTTTTTACATTTTTAAATTTTTTTTGAAAAAATAGAAATTTGTGTGTGTTAGTCTTCTATTACGAGGTATTTTGAGGACATCATGCAAAATTAAGTATGTTGCTCGCGTTACAATTCAATTTTGAATTTTTTAGAAAATGAGATAATTGATTTTTGTGAGGGTATTAGACTTCACTTTTTGCATTTATAAGAAATGTTTGAAAAAAGTGAAATTTTGTGGTACTCTTCTATTGTTAAATTTTGTTGAGGGGAAAACATCAATATTAAAAATTTTGGTTGTGTATGTTGGGAATTCTATCCGTCTCCGGGCCCGCGCAGCGGATATGTAGGCCCGGTCCGGTTCCCTTAATCCAAGATCACGCCATGACTTCGAAGGGTACGATGCAAATAAGAAGATTAGATTCATACCAATGCAAAATTGATTGCACACGACGGGTTGATTACTAGTCTTCTTTCTCCTGTCACGTTGGCGACAATCCGCGCGTCCCACACCACGCGTCTTTCACCGCTCGTTGACCGTCCTCTTTCTCCTTCGGGTTGATCACAACCGAAGAGCCACAAGTGTCGCTCCTCTACTTGTATCCACCGTGAGTCGGAGTTCGTCGGTCGCGGGTGCGACTGCCTAGACGATGCACCGGCGAACTTGCTTGATCGATTGATTCTATATACCGAAAAACTCCTTTTCTCGGTTCTCTCTCTTTACATCCTTTCACTCTCTAGAAAGATGTCTCTCTATAATTCTGGAATATTCTAAATAATCCGAATGATTGGACTGAATGAAGCATATTCTGATGAGAGAGAATTATCCTATTTATATCATATAGGATTAGGATTGGCCAAAAGACATGTATATCTAATATACACTCTTTCACACAGAAAGTTGCATGAACCTGTTCAGTATTCTGTCCATACGAAATTGGTAAGTTCCTTTGACAGAAAATCAACCTACACGAAAGTTGTAGATAATCTTATTATCTACCCAACCCAATTTGGCCTGGCCCAATTAGAGTCCGTATTCAAAAGTTATGACTGTTTCACTAATTGTATGTCATACTGTTGCACTCTTTCGGTATTTCATAGAAACGACACTTATACTTCGTTCATATGAAATATATTTCTACATGAAGGTTGTAGATAATCTTATTGTCTATCTAACCCAATTTGAACCATTCAAATTGGATTTTCCTACTGAAAGATATGACCACGAATGTACGCTTACATTCGTTTATCCTTGTGTACACTTGTACGGTTGATCCGAAACTGTATTTCCTTCAGTCTCCCACTCAATTTCAGATCTACTTAAAAGGTACTCATGCATATCCAATATGCACGAATTTAGAGAATATAGCTCGCGTATCAAATACCAAGCTATGCACATCTCATGTGCCAACTTTATAATCAAGTCCGAATTAGTACGACTCGTTGTGTGACCATGTAGGTTCGGTTAACGATGGCAGTAGGCTGTTTCCAAAGCACTACAAGCCCATGAGCAGGATCTAGTCACTCCATCATGGCTACCCATGTTAACACGAAGAATGATTGTGATCATTGTGCCTATCTCAAATAGTGGTTATTAGTTCTCTTGTTAGCGATATCCGTTAATCAAAAGGCATGGTGGTAGTCATCCTTATATTTTGATTAACTATACTTATTCCTCGTTTCCGAACTGATTTAACAATTTCAATCGATATTAACCGTTAATATCATTGACCAAGGCCTTGGTTTTCGTTAATCAATTCATCGAGTGGCCTAATAGATATCTCTTCCTTTCGGAATAAACAATTCCTATCTTGGAGACTCATATTGAATTCCGTGTTTCGGACAATACCCAATGATGACCGTTTTAGCTCCCTGTTACGGTGAGCGTAAGGTCATATCAAAGTATTATGTTACGTACGTAACGCAATCGATGGTCCCCTCAAGTATGAAGAACCTAATACCCTACTCGTCGCGAGTCCATCCATAATGACTAAACCATGTCATGGTCTCGCGGCTTCGGTCATATCCGATATATGTCACCTAGCATATAACTACGTTCCCGATTCGATAAACACCTTTGTCCTATTATTAGCAAAACATAATCATCTCCTCGGCTAACGTACTAGTGTACATGTTCAGTCTATTATCTGATAATGTAAATGCTTCACTCTTAAGCAAACTGAATCATGACTATGCATGTTTAGAAATGAAACTTTAAGTGTGACGGTTTCGCTGCACATAATCCTCAATTATGTCGGCGTCAACACAAGTTCAAATCAGGGTTCATGTAATCAAATTACACAACCCGCACACAGTTTTCATATAAGATAAATGCAAATGAAAAATTTTAAAATCTCGAAATTGCATTAATATAAAATAAGTTTGGGGTGATACAACGTTTACTAATCTATTAGACTAATCTCGTCCTACAAAACTATCGTTTTAGATAACTAACTACTCTCTTCCTCCTCTAGGTATCTCAAACCTATAGCTTTCGCATGGTAATCGTGCTTAGCTTGCAGAGTGGCTTAGTAAACGGGTCCGCAACATTCCTGCCAGTATCAAACTTTTCTATGATCACATCCTTTCGTTTTAAAATCTCACGGATCAAATGAAATTTTCTGAGTATGTGTTTGGAGCGATGATGTGCCCTCGGTTCCTTGGATTGTGTTATCGCTCCCGTATTGTCGCAATACACAATCACAGGTTCTGAGATACTCGGGACTACACCAAGTTCCGACACAAATTTCATGATCCATACCGCCTCCTTTGCTGCTTCCGAAGCCGCAATATACTCCGATTCAGTTGTAGAGTCTGCTATCGTGGGTTGTTTGGAACGTAATTGAAGACTAACACACACAAATTTCAATTTTTTTAAAAATTTCTTAAAAATGCAAAAAATGAAGTCTAACACCTTCAACAAATTCAATGAAGATATTTTTTTTTTAAAATGTCAAAATTGAAGTGTAACATAAGCAAAATACTTAATTTTCATGTCATACTCAAAATACTCCGTAATTGAAGACTAACACACACAAATTTCAATTTTTTTAAAAAATTTCTCAAAAATGCAAAAAATGAAGTCTAACTCCAAAAAATTCAATGAAGATATTTTTTAAAAGAATGTTAAAATTGAAGTGTAACACAAGAAATAAACTCAATTTTCATGTCATACTCAAAATACACCGTAATTGAAGACTAAGACACACAAATTACAATTTGTTTTAAAAATTTCTTAAAAATGCAAAAAACTAAAGTCTAACACCTTCAAAAAATTCAATGAAGATATTTTCTAAAAAAAAAGTAAAAATTGAAGTGTAACATAAGCAAAATACTCAATTTTCATGTCATGCTCAAAATACTCCGTAATTGAAGACTAACACACACAAATTTCAATTTTTTCAAAAATTTCTTAAGAATGCAAAAAATGAAGTGTAACACCTTCAAAAAATTCAACGAAGATATTTATTAAAATAATGTTAAAATTGAAGTGTAACACAATAAAAAAACACAATTTTCATGTCATACTCAAAATACTCCGTAATTGAAGAATAACACACACAAATTTCAATTTTTTCACAAATTTCTAAAAAATGCCAAAAACTGAAGTCTAACACCTTCAAAAAATTCAATGAAAATATTTTTTTTAAAAATGTCAAAATTGAAGTGTAACATAAGCAAAATACTCAATTTTCATGTCATGCTCAAAATACTCCGTAATTGAAGACTAAAACACAAATTTCAATTTTTTCAAAAATTTCTAAAAAATGCCAAAAACTGAAGTCTAACACCTTCAAAAAATTCAATGAAGATATTTTTTTTAAAAATGTCAAAATTGAAGTGTAACATAAGCAAAGTACTCAATTTTCATGTCATACTGAAAATACACCGTAAATGAAGACTAAGACAGACAAATTTCAATTTTTTCAAAAATTTCTATAAAATGCAAAAAATGATGTCTAACACCTTTAAAAAAATTCAACGAAGATATTTTTTAAAATATTGTTAAAATTTAAGTGTAACAGAGGAAAAAAACTCAATTTTCATGTCATACTCAAAATACTCCGTAATTGAAGACTAACACACACAAATTTCCTTTTTTAAAAAATTTCTAAAAAATGCCAAAAACTGAAGTCTAACACCTTCAAAAAATTCAATGAAGATATTTTTTTTAAAAATGTCAAAATTGAAGTGTAACATAAGCAAAATACTCAATTTTCATGTCATACTCAAAATACTCCGTAATTGAAGATTAACACACACAAATTTCAATTTTTTCAAAAATTTCTCAAAAATGCAAAAAATGAAGTCTACACCTTCAAAAAATTCCATGAAGATTTTTTTTAAAAGAATGTTAAAATTGAAGTGTAACACAAGAAATAAACTCTATTTTCATGTCATTCATAAAATACTCCGTAATTGAAGACTAACACACACAAATTTCAATTTTTTTAAAAATTTCTAAAAAATGCCAAAAACTGAAGTCTAACACCTTCAAAAAATTCAATGAAGATATTTTTTTTAAAAATGTCAAAATCGAAGTGTTACATAAGCAAAATACTCAATTTTCATGTCATACTCAAAATACTCCGTAATTGAAGACTAACACACACAAATTTCAATTTTTTCAAAAATTTCTAAAAAATGACAAAAACCGAAGTCTAACACCTTCAAAAAATTCAATGAAGATATTTTTTTTAAAAATGTCAAAATTGAAGTGTAACATAAGCAAAATGCTCAATTTTCATGTCATACTCAAAATACTCCATAATTGAAGACTAACACACACAAATTTCAATTTTTTCAAAAATTTCTCAAAAATGCAAAAAATGAAGTCTAACCTTCAAAAAATTCAATGAAGATATTTTTTAAAATAATGTCAAAATTGAAGTGTAACACAAGAAATAAACTCAATTTTCATGTCATTCACAAAATACTCCGTAATTGAAGATAACACACACAAATTTCACTTTTTTTAAAAATTTCTTAAAAATGCAAAAAACTGAAGTCTATAACACCTTCAAAAAATTCAATGAAGATATTTTTTAAAACAATGTAAAAATTGAAGTGTAAAATAAGCAAAATACTCAATTTTCATGTCATACTCAGAATACACCGTAATTGAAGACTAAGACACACAAATTTCAATTATTACAAAAAATTCTATAAAATGCAAAAAATGAAGTCTAACACCTTCAAAGAAATTCAATGAAGATATTTTTTAAAATATTGTTAAAATTTAAATATAACAGAGGAAGAAAACTCAATTTTCATGTCATACTCAAAATACTCCGTAATTGAAGACTAACACACACAAATTTCAATTTTTTCAAAAAATATCTTAAAAATGCAACAATCTGAAGTCTAACGCCTTCAAAAAATTCAATGAAGATATTTTAAAAAAAAATGTAAAAATTGATGTGTAACATAAAAAAAATACTCAATTTTCATGTCATGCTCAAAATACTCCGTAATTGAAGACTAACACACACAAATTTCAATTATTTCAAAAATTTCTTAAAAATGCAAAAACCTGAAGTCTAACACCATCAAAAAATTCAATGAAGTTATTTTCTAATAAAATGTAAAAATTGAAGTGTAAAATAAGCAAAATATTCAATTTTCATGTCATTCATAAAATACTCCGTAATTGAAGACTAACACACACAAATTTCAATTTTTTCAAAAATTACAAAAATTTCAAAAAACTGAAGTCTAACACATTCAAAAAATTCAATGAAGATATATTTTTTTAAAATGTCAAAATTGAAGTGTAACATAAGCAAAATACTCAATTTTCATGTCATACTCAAAATACTCCGCAATTGAAGACTAACACACACAAATTACTTAAGAATGCAAAAAATGAAGTCTAACACCTTCAAAAAAATTCAATGAAGATATTTTTTTAAAAAATGTAAAAATTGAAGTGTAAAATAAGCAAAGTACTCAATTTCCATGTCATACTCAAAATATACCGTAATTGAAGACTATGACACACAAATATTAATTTTTTGAAAAATTTCTTAAAAATGCAAAAAATGAAGTCTAACAACTTCAAAAAATTCAATGAAGATATTTTTTAAAAGAATGTTAAAATTGAAGTGTAACACAAGAAAAAAACTCAATTTTCATGTCATACTCAAAATACTCCGTAATTGAAGACTAAAACACACAACTTTCAATTTTTTAAAAAAATTCTTAAAAATGCTAAAAACTGAAGTCTAACACCTTCAAAAAATTCAATGAAGATATTTTTTTTAAAAATGTCAAAATTGAAGTGTGACATTAGCAAAATACTCAATTTTCATGTCATACTCAAAATACTCCGTAATTGAAGACTAACACACACAAATTTCAATTTTTTGAAAAATTTCTTAAGAGTGCAAAAAATGAAGTCTAACACCTTCAAAAAATTCAATGAAGATATTTTTTAAAACAATGTAAAAATTGAAGTGTAAAATAAGCAATATACTCAATTTTCCCGTCATACTCAAAATACACCGTAATTGAAGACTAAGACACACAAATTTAAATTTTTTCAAAAATTTCTTAAAAATAAAAAAAATGAAGTCTAACATCTTCAAAAAATTCAACGAAGATATTTTTTAAAATGATGTTACAAATGAAGTGTAAAATAAGAAAAATACACAATTTTCATGTCATACTCAAAATACTATGTAATTGAAGACTAACACACACAAATTTCATTTTTTTTAAAAATTACTTAAAAATGCGAAAAATGAAGTCTAACACCTTCAATAAATTCAATGAAGATATTTTTTAAAAGAATGTTAAAATTGAAGTGTAACCTAAACAAAATACTCAATTTTCACGTCATACTCAAAATACTCCTTAATTGAAGACTAAGACACACAAATGCTAATTTTTTAAAAAATTTCTTAAAAATTCAAAAAATGAAGTCTAACACCTTCAACAAATTCAATGAAGATATTTTTTAAAAGAATGTTAAAATTGAAGTGTAACACAAGAAAAAAAACTCAATTTTCACGTCATACTATAAATACTCCGTAATTGAAGACTAACACACACAAATTTTAATTTTTTCAAAATTTTCTTAAGAATGCAAAAAAAGAAGTCTAACACCTTCAAAAAATTCAATGAAGATATTTATTAAAAGAATGTTAAAATTTAATTGTAACATAAGTAAAATACTCAATTTTCATGTCATACTCAAAATACTCCGTAACTGAAGACTAAGACACACAAATGTTAATTATTTCAAAAATTTCTTAAAAATGCAAAAAATGAAGTCTAACACCTTCAAAAAATTAACTGATGAATTTTTTTAAAATAATGTTAAAATTGAAGTGTAACACAATAAAAAAACTCAATTTTCATGTCATACTCAAAATACTCCGTAATTGAAGACTAACACACACAAATTTCAATTTTTTTCGAAAATTTCTCAAAAATGCAAAATATGAAGTCTAACACATTGAAAAAATTCAATGAAGATATTTTTTAAAAGAATGTTCAAATTGAAGTGTAACACAACAAATAAACTCAATTTTCATGTCATACTCAAAATACTCCGTAATTGAAGACTAACACAGACAAATTTCAATTTTTTTAAAAATTTCTTAAAAATGCAAAAAACTGAAGTCTATAACACCTTCAAAAAATTCAATGATGATATTTTTTAAAACAATGTAAAAATTGAAGTTTAAAATAAGCAAAATACTCAATTTTCATGTCAAACTCAAAATACACCGTAATTGAAGATTAAGACACACAAATTTAAATTTTTTCAAAAATTTCTTAAAACTAAAAAAAATGAAGTGTGACACCTTTAAAAAATTAAACAAAGATATTTTTTAAAATAATGTTAAAATTGAAGTGTAAAATAAGAAAAATTCTCAATTTTCATGTCATACTCAAAATAATTCGTAATCGAAGACTAAACCACACAAATTTCAATTTTATCAAAAATTTCTTAAAAATGCAAAAAAACTGAAGTCTAACACCTTCAAAAAATTCAATGAAGATATATTTTTTAAAAATGTCAAAATTGAAGTGTAACATAAGCAAAATACTCAATTTTCATGTCATACTCAAAATACTCCGTAATTGAAGACTAACACACACAAATTTCAATTTTTTAAAACATTTCTTAAGAATGCAAATAATGAAGTCTAACACCTTCAAAAAATTCAATGAAGATATATTTTATAACAATGTAAAAATAGAAGTGTAAAATATGCAAAATACTCAATTTCCATGTCATACTCAAAATACACCGTAATTGAAGACTAAGACACACAAAATTAAATTTTTTAAAAAATTTCTTAAAAATAAAAAAAATGAAGTCTAACACCTTCAAAAAATTGAACGAAGATATTTTTTAAAATAATGCTAAAATTGAAGTGTAACATAAGAAAAATACTCAATTTTCATGTCATACTCAAAATACTCCGTAATTGAAGACTAACACACACAAATTTCAATTTTTTCAAAAATTTCTTAAAAATGCAAAAAACTGAAGTTTAACACCTTCAAAAAATTCAATTAAGATATTTTTAAAAGAATGTTGAAATTGAAAACACAAAAAAAAAACTCAATTTTCATGTCATACTCAAAATACTCCGTAATTCAAGACTAACACACACAAATTTCAATTTTTTCAAAAATTTCTTAAAAATGCAAAAAAACAGAAGTCTAACACCTTCAAAAAAATTCAATGAAGATATTTTTTAAAAAAATGTAAAAATTGAAGTGTAAAATAAGCAAAGTACTCAATTTCCATGTCATACTCAAAATACACCGTAATTGAAGACTATGACAAACAGATTTCAATTTTTTCAAAAAATTCTAAAAAATGCAATGAAGATATATTTTTTTAAAAATGTAAAAATTGAAGTGTGACATAAGCAAAATACTCAATTTTCATGTCATACTCAAAATATGCCGTAATTGAAGACTAACACACAGAAATTTCAATTTTTTCAAAAATTTCTTAAAAATGCAAAAAACTGAAGTCTAACACCTTCAAAAAATTCAATGAAGATATTTTTTTTTAAAATGTAAAAATTGAAGTGTAACATAAGCAAAATACTCAATTTTCATGTCATACATAAAATACACCGTAATTGAAGACTAACCCACACAAATTTCAATTTTTTCTAAAATTTCTTAAAAATGCAAAAAATGAAGTCTAACACCTTCAAAAAATTCAACGAAGATATTTTTTAAAAAAATGTAAAAATTAAAGTGTAACATAAGCAAAATCCTCAATTTTCATGTCATACTCAAAATAATCCGTAATTGAAGACTAAGACACACAAATTTCAATTTTTTGAAACATTTCTCAAAAATGCAAAAAATGAAGTCTAACATCTTCAAAAAATTCAATGAAGATATTTTTTTAAAAAATGTAAAAATTGAAGTGTAACATTAGCAAAATACTCAATTTTCTTGTCATACTGAAAATACTCCGTAATTGAAGACTAACAGACACAAATTTCAATTTTTTCAAAAATTTCTTAAGAATGCAAAAAAATAAAGTCTAAAACCCTTCAAAAAAATTCAACGAAGATATTTTTTAAAATAATTCTAAAATTGAAGTGTAACACAAGAAAAAAACTAAATTTTCTCGTCATACTAAAAATACTCCGTAATTGAAGACTAACATACACAAATTTCAATTTTTTCAAAATTTTCTCAAAAATGCAAAAAATGAAGTCTAACACCTTCAAAAAATTCAACGAAGATATTTTTAAAAGAATTCTAAAATTGAAGTGTACCACAAGAAAAAAACTCAATTTGCATGTGATACTCAAAATACTCCGTAATTGAACACTAACACACACAAATTTCAAATTTTTCAAAAAATTCTTAAAAAGGCAAAAAATGAAGTCTGTCACCTTCAAAAAATTCCATGAAGATATTTTTTAAAACAATGTAAAAATTGAAGTGTAAAATAATCAAAATACTCAATTTTCATGTCATACTCAAAATACACCGTAATTGAAGACTAAGACACACAAATTTAATTTTTTCAAAAATTTCTTAAAAATAAAAAAAATGAAGGCTAACACCTTCAAAAAATTCAATGAAGATATTTTTTAAAATAATGCTAAATTGAAGTGTAAAATGAGAAAAATACTCAATTTTCATGTCATACTCAAAATACTCCGTAATTGAAGACTAACACACACAAATTTCAATTTTTTCAAAAATTTCTTAAAAATGCAATAAACTGAAGTCTAACACCTTCAAAAAATTCAATGAAGATATTTTTTAAAAGAATGTTGAAATTGAAAACACAAGAAAAAAACTCAATTTTCCTGTCATACTCAAAATACTCCGTAATTCAGGACTAACACACACAAATTTAATTTTTTTCCAAAATTTCATAAAAATGCAAAAAACTGAAGTCTAACACCTCAAAAAAATTCAAAGAAGATATTTTTAAAAAAAAATGTAAAAATTGAAGTGCAACATAAGCAAAAAACTCAATTTTCATGTCATACTCAAAATACGTCGTAATCGAAGACTAACACACATAAATTTAAATTTTTTAAAAAATTTCATAAAAACACAAAAAATGAAGTCTAACACCATCAAAAAATTCAACGAAGATATTTTTAAAAGAATTCTAAAATTGATGTGTACCACAAGAAAAAAACTCAATTAGCATGTCATACTCAAAATACTCCGTAATTGAAGACTAACACACACAAATTTCAAATTTTTCAAAAATTTCTTAAAAATGCAAAAAATGAAGTCACCTTCAAAAAATTCCATGAAGATATTTTTTAAAACAATGTAAAAATTGAAGTGTAAAATAATCAAAATACTCAATTTTCATGTCATACTCAAAATACACCGTAATTGAAGACTAAGACACACAAATTTCATTTTTTCAAAAATTTCTTAAAAATAAAAAAATGAAGTCTAACACCTTCAAAAAATTCAATGAAGATATTTTTTAAAATAATGTTAAAATTGAAGTGTAAAATAAGAAAAATAATCAATTTTCATGTCATACTCAAAATACTCCGTAATTGAAGACTAACACACACAAATTTCAATTTTTTCAAAAATTTCTTAAAAATGCAAAAAACTGAAGTCTAACACCTTCAAAAAATTCAATGAAGATATTTTTTAAAAGAATGTTGAAATTGAAAACACAAGAAAAAAACTCAATTTTCCTGTCATACTCGAAATACTCCGTAATTCAAGACTAACACACACAAATTTAATTTTTTTTCAAAAATTTCTTAAAAATGCAAAAAACTGATGTCTAACACCTTCAAAATATTCAATGAAGATATTTTTTTTAAAAATGTAAAAATTCATGTGTAACATAAGCAAAATACTCAATTTTCATGTTATACTCAAAATACTCCGTAATTGAAGACTAACACACACAAATTTCAATTTTTTCAAAAATTTCTTAAGAATGCAAAAAAATAAAGTCTAACCCCTTCAAAAAAATTCAACGAAGATATTTTTTAAAATAATTCTAAAATTGAAGTGTAACACAAGAAAAAAACTAAATTTTCTCGTCATACTAAAAATACTCCGTAATTGAAGACTAACATACACAAATTTCAATTTTTTCAAAATTTTCTCAAAAATGCAAAAAATGAAGTCTAACACCTTCAAAAAATTCAATCAAGATATTTTTTAAATGAATGTTAAAATTAAAGTGTAACACCAAGAAAAAAACTCAATTTTCATGTCATACTCAAAATACTCCGTAATTGAAGACTAACACACACAAATTTCAATTTTTTCCAAAATTTCAAAAAAATGCAAAAAACTGAAGTCTAACACCTCAAAAAAATTCAAAGAAGATATTTTATAAAAAAATGTAAAAATTGAAGTGCAAGATAAGCAAAAAATTCAATTTTCATGTCATACTCAAAATACGCCGTAATCGAAGACTAACACACATAAATTTCAATTTTTTTAAAAATTTCTTAAAAACACAAAAAATGAAGTCTAACACCTTCAAAAAATTCAATGAAAATATTTTTAAAAGAATTCTAAAATTGAAGTGTACCACAAGAAAAAAACTCAATTTGCATGTCATACTCAAAATACTCCGTAATTGAAGACTAACACACACAAATTTCAAATTTTTCAAAAATTTCTTAAAAAGGCAAAAAATGAAGTCTAACACCTTCAAAAAATTCCATGAAGATATTTTTTGAAACAATGTAAAAATTGAAGTGTAAAATAATCAAAATACTCAATTTTCATGTCATACTCAAAATACACCGTAATTGAAGACTAAGACACACAAATTTAATTTTTTCAAAAATTTCTTAAAAATAAAAAAAATGAAGTCTAACACCTTCAAAAAATTCAATGAAGATATTTTTTAAAATAATGTTAAAATTGAAGTGTAAAATAAGAAAAATACTCAATTTTCATGTCATACTCAAAATACTCCGTAATTGAAGACTAACACACACAAATTTCAATTTTTTCATAAATTTCTTAAAAATGCAAAAAACTGAAGTCTAACACCTTCAATAAATTCAATGAAGATATTTTTTAAAAGAATGTTGAAATTGAAAACACAAGAAAAAAATTCAATTTTCCTGTCATACTCAAAATACTACGTAATTCAAGACTAACACACACAAATTTAATTCTTTTCCAAAATTTCATAAAAATGCAAAAAACTGAAGTCTAACACCTCAAAAAAATTCAAAGAAGATATTTTTTAAAAAAATGTAAAAATTGAAGTGCAACATAAGCAAAAAACTCAATTTTCATGTCATACTCAAAATACGCCATAATCGAAGACTAACACACATACATTTCAATTTTTTAAAAAATTCCTTAAAAACACAAAAAATGAAGTCTAACACCTTCAAAAAATTCAACGAAGATATTTTTAAAAGAATTCTAAAATTGATGTGTACCACAAGAAAAAAACTCAATTTGCATGTCATACTCAAAATACTCCGTAATTGAAGACTAACACACACAAATTTCAAATTTTTCAAAATTTTCTTAAAAAGGCAAAAAATGAAGTCACCTTCAAAAAATTCCATGAAGATATTTTTTAAAACAATGTAAAAATTGAATTGTAAAATAATAAAAATACTCAATTTTCATGTCATACTCAAAATACACCGTAATTGAAGACTAAGACACACAAATTTAATTTTTTCAAAAATTTCTTAAAAATAAAAAAATGAAGTCTAACACCTTCAAAAAATTCAGTGACGATATTTTTTAAAATAATGTTAAAATTGAAGTGTAAAATAAGAAAAATACTGAATTTTCATGTCATACTCAAAATACTCCGTAATTGAAGACTAACACACACAAATTTCAAATTATTCAAAAAATTCTTAAAAAGGCAAAAAATGAAGTCACCTTCAAAAAATTCCATGAAGATATTTTTTAAAACAATGTAAAAATTGAATTGTAAAATAATCAAAATACTCAATTTTCATGTCATACTCAAAATACACCGTAATTGAAGACTAAGACACACAAATTTAATTTTTTCAAAAATTTCTTAAAAATAAAAAAAATGAAGTCTTAACACCTTCAAAAAATTCGATGAAGATGTTTTTTAAAATAATGTTAAAATTGAAGTGTAAAAGAAGAAAAATACTCAATTCTCATGTCATACTCAAAATACTCCGTAATTGAAGACTAACACACACAAATTTCAATTTTTTCAAAAATTTCTTAAAAATGCAAAAAACTGAAATCTAACACCTTCAAAAAATTCAATGAAGTTATTTTTTAAAAGAATGTTGAAATTGAAAACACAAGAAAAAAACTCAATTTTCCTGTCATACTCAAAATACTCCGTAATTCAAGACTAACACACACAAATTTAATTTTTTTTCAAAAATTTCTTAAAAATGCAAAAAACTGATGTCTAACACCTTCAAAATATTCAATGAAGATATTTTTTTAAAAAATGTAAAAATTGAAGTGCAACATAAGCAATAAACTAAATTTTCATGTCATACTCAAAATACGCCATAATCGAAGACTAACACACATAAATTTCAATTTTTTAAAAAATTTCTTAAAAACACAAAAAATGAAGTCTAACACCTTCAAAAAATTCAACGAAGATATTTTTAAAAGAATTCTAAAATTGAAGTGTACCACAAGAAAAAAACTCAATTTGCATGTCATACTCAAAATACTCCGTAATTGAACACTAACACACACAAATTTCAAATTTTTCAAAAAATTCTTAAAAAGGCAAAAAATGAAGTCTGTCAACTTCAAAAAATTCCATGAAGATATTTTTTAAAACAATGTAAAAATTGATGTGTAAAATAATAAAAATACTCAATTTTCATGTCATACTCAAAATACACCGTAATTGAAGACTAAGACACACAAATTTAATTTTTTCAAAAATTTCTTAAAAATAAAAAAAATGAAGGCTAACACCTTCAAAAAATTCCATGAAGATATTTTTTAAAATAATGCTAAATTGAAGTGTAAAATGAGAAAAATACTCAATTTTCATGTCATACTCAAAATACTCCGTAATTGAAGACTAACACACACAAATTTCAATTTTTTCAAAAATTTCTTAAAAATGCAATAAACTGAAGTCTAACACCTTCAAAAAATTCAATGAAGATATTTTTTAAAAGAATGTTGAAATTGAAAACACAAGAAAAAAACTCAATTTTCCTGTCATACTCAAAATACTCCGTAATTCAGGACTAACACACACAAATTTAATTTTTTTCCAAAATTTCATAAAAATGCAAAAAACTGAAGTCTAACACCTCAAAAAAATTCAAAGAAGATATTTTTAAAAAAAAATGTAAAAATTGAAGTGCAACATAAGCAAAAAACTCAATTTTCATGTCATACTCAAAATACGCCGTAATCGAAGACTAACACACATAAATTTCAATTTTTTAAAAAAATTCTTAAAAACACAAAAAATGAAGTCTAACACCTTCAAAAAATTCAATGAAAATATTTTTAAAAGAATTCTAAAATTGAAGTGTACCACAAGAAAAAAACTCAATTTGCATGTCATACTCAAAATACTCCGTAATTGATGACTAACACACACAAATTTCAAAATTTTCAAAAATTTCTTAAAAAGGCAAAAAATGAAGTCTGTCACCTTCAAAAAATTCCATGAAGATATTTTTTAAAACAATGTAAAAATTGAAGTGTAAAATAATCAAAATACTCAATTTTCATGTCATACTCAAAATACACCGTAATTGATGACTAAGACACACAAATTTAATTTTTTCAAAAATTTCTTAAAAATAAAAAAAATGAAGTCTTAACACCTTCAAAAAATTCGATGAAGATGTTTTTTAAAATAATGTTAAAATTGAAGTGTAAAAGAAGAAAAATACTCAATTCTCATGTCATACTCAAAATACTCCGTAATTGAAGACTAACACACACAAATTTCAATTTTTTCAAAAATTTCTTAAAAATGCAAAAAACTGAAGTCTAACACCTTCAAAAAATTCAATGAAGATATTTTTGAAAAGAATGTTGAAATTGAAAACACAAGAAAAAAACTCAATTTTCCTGTCATACTCAAAATACTCCGTAATTCAAGACTAACACACACAAATTTAATTTTTTTTCCAAAATTTCATAAAAATGCAAAAAACTGAAGTCTAACACCTCAAAAAAATTAAAAGAAGATATTTTTTAAAAAAATGTAAAAATTGAAGTGCAACATAAGCAAAAAACTCAATTTTCATGTCATACTCAAAATACGCCGTAATCGAAGACTAACACACATAAATTTCAATTTTTTAAAAAATTTCATAAAAACACAAAAAATGAAGTCTAACACCATCAAAAAATTCAACGAAGATATTTTTAAAAGAATTCTAAAATTGATGTGTACCACAAGAAAAAAACTCAATTAGCATGTCATACTCAAAATACTCCGTAATTGAAGACTAACACACCCAAATTTAAAATTGTTCAAAAATTTCTTAAAAAGGCAAAAAATGAAGTCACCTTCAAAAAATTCCATGAAGATATTTTTTAAAACAATGTAAAAATTGAAGTGTAAAATAATCAAAATACTCAATTTTCATGTCATACTCAAAATACACCGTAATTGAAGACTAAGACACACAAATTTCATTTTTTCAAAAATTTCTTAAAAATAAAAAAATGAAGTCTAACACCTTCAAAAAATTCAATGAAGATATTTTTTAAAATAATGTTAAAATTGAAGTGTAAAATAAGAAAAATAATCAATTTTCATGTCATACTCAAAATACTCCGTAATTGAAGACTAACACACACAAATTTCAATTTTTTCAAAAATTTCTTAAAAATGCAAAAAACTGAAGTCTAACACCTTCAAAAAATTCAATGAAGATATTTTTTAAAAGAATGTTGAAATTGAAAACACAAGAAAAAAACTCAATTTTCCTGTCATACTCGAAATACTCCGTAATTCAAGACTAACACACACAAATTTAATTTTTTTTCAAAAATTTCTTAAAAATGCAAAAAACTGATGTCTAACACCTTCAAAATATTCAATGAAGATATTTTTTTTAAAAATGTAAAAATTCATGCGTAACATAAGCAAAATACTCAATTTTCATGTTATCCTCAAAATACTCCGTAATTGAAGACTAACACACACAAATTTCAATTTTTTCAAAAATTTCTTAAGAATGCAAAAAAATAAAGTCTAACCCCTTCAAAAAAATTCAACGAAGATATTTTTTAAAATAATTCTAAAATTGAAGTGTAACACAAGAAAAAAACTAAATTTTCTTGTCATACTAAAAATACTCCGTAATTGAAGACTAACATACACAAATTTCAATTTTTTCAAAATTTTCTCAAAAATGCAAAAAATTAAGTCTAACACCTTCAAAAAATTCAATCAAGATATTTTTTAAATGAATGTTAAAATTAAAGTGTAACACCAAGAAAAAAACTCAATGTTCATGTCATACTCAAAATACTCCGTAATTGAAGACTAACACACACAAATTTCAATTTTTTCCAAAATTTCATAAAAATGCAAAAAACTGAAGTCTAACACCTCAAAAAAATTCAAAGAAGATATTTTATAAAAAAATGTAAAAATTGAAGTGCAAGATAAGCAAAAAATTCAATTTTCATGTCATACTCAAAATACGCCGTAATCGAAGACTAACACACATAAATTTCAATTTTTTAAAAAATTTCTTAAAAACACAAAAAATGAAGTCTAACACCTTCAAAAAATTCAACGAAAATATTTTTAAAAGAATTCTAAAATTGAAGTGTACCACAAGAAAAAAACTCAATTTGCATGTCATACTCAAAATACTCCGTAATTGAAGACTAACACACACAAATTTCAAATTTTTCAAAAATTTCTTAAAAAGGCAAAAAATGAAGTCTAACACCTTCAAAAAATTCCATGAAGATATTTTTTGAAACAATGTAAAAATTGAAGTGTAAAATAATCAAAATACTCAATTTTCATGTCATACTCAAAATACACCGTAATTGAAGACTAAGACACACAAATTTAATTTTTTCAAAAATTTCTTAAAAATAAAAAAAATGAAGTCTAACACCTTCAAAAAATTCAATAAAGATATTTTTTAAAATAATGTTAAAATTGAAGTGTAAAATGAGAAAAATACTCAATTTTCATGTCATACTCAAAATACTCCGTAATTGAAGAATAACACACACAAATTTCAATTTTTTCAAAAATTTCTTAAAAATGCAAAAAACTGAAGTCTAACACCTTCAAAAAATTCAATGAAGATATTTTTTAAAAGAATGTTGAAATTGAAAACACAAGAAAAAAACTCAATTTTCCTGTCATACTCAAAATACTCCGTAATTCAGGACTAACACACACAAATTTAATTTTTTTCCAAAATTTCATAAAAATGCAAAAAACTGAAGTCTAACACCTCAAAAAAATTCAAAGAAGATATTTTTAAAAAAAATGTAAAAATTGAAGTGCAACATAAGCAAAAAACTCAATTTTCATGTCATACTCAAAATACGCCGTAATCGAAGACTGACACACATAAATTTCAATTTTTTAAAAAATTTCTTAAAAACACAAAAAATGAAGTCTAACACCTTCAAAAAATTCAACGAAAATATTTTTAAAAGAATTCTAAAATTGAAGTGTACCACAAGAAAAAAACTCAATTTGCATGTCATACTCAAAATACTCCGTAATTGAAGACTAACACACACAAATTTCAAATTTTTCAAAAATTTCTTAAAAAGGCAAAAAATGAAGTCCTGACACCTTCAAAAAATTCCTTGAAGATATTTTTTAAAACAATGTAAAAATTGAAGTGTAAAATAATCAAAATACTCAATTTTCATGTCATACTCAAAATACACCGTAATTGAAGACTAAGACAAACAAATTTAATTTTTTCAAAAATTTCTTAAAAATAAAAAATATGAAGTCTAACACCTTCAAAAAATTCAATGAAGATATTTTTTAAAATAATGTTAAAATTGAAGTGTAAAATAAGAAAAATACTCAATTTTCATGTCATACTCAAAATACTCCGTAATTGAAGACTAACACACACAAATTTCAATTTTTTCATAAATTTCTTAAAAATGCAAAAATCTGAAGTCTAACACCTTCAATAAATTCAATGAAGATATTTTTTAAAAGAATGTTGAAATTGAAAACACAAGAAAAAAATTCAATTTTCCTGTCATACTCAAAATACTACGTAATTCAAGACTAACACACACAAATTTAATTTTTTTCCAAAATTTCATAAAAATGCAAAAAACTGAAGTCTAACACCTCAAAAAAATTCAAAGAAGATATTTTTTAAAAAAATGTAAAAATTGAAGTGCAACATAAGCAAAAAACTCAATTTTCATGTCATACTCAAAATACGCCATAATCGAAGACTAACACACATACATTTCAATTTTTTAAAAAATTCCTTAAAAACACAAAAAATGAAGTCTAACACCTTCAAAAAATTCAACGAAGATATTTTTAAAAGAATTCTAAAATTGATGTGTACCACAAGAAAAAAACTCAATTTGAATGTCATACTCAAAATACTCCGTAATTGAAGACTAACACACACAAATTTCAAATTTTTCAAAATTTTCTTAAAAAGGCAAAAAATGAAGTCACCTTCAAAAAATTCCATGAAGATATTTTTTAAAACAATGTAAAAATTGAATTGTAAAATAATCAAAATACTCAATTTTCATGTCATACTCAAAATACACCGTAATTGAAGACTAAGACACACAAATTTAATTTTTTCAAAAATTTCTTAAAATTAAAAAAATGAAGTCTAACACCTTCAAAAAATTCAATGAAGATATTTTTTAAAATAATGTTAAAATTGAAGTGTAAAATAAGAAAAATAATAAATTTTCATGTCATACTCAAAATACTCCGTAATTGAAGACTAACACACACAAATTTCAATTTTTTCAAAAATTTCTTAAAAATGCAAAAAACTGAAGTCTAACACCTTCAAAAAATTCCATGAAGATATTTTTTAAAAGAATGTTGAAATTGAAAACACAAGAAAAAAACTCAATTTTCCTGTCATACTCGAAATACTCCGTAATTCAAGACTAACACACACAAATTTAATTTTTTTTCAAAAATTTCTTAAAAATGCAAAAAACTGTTGTCTAACACCTTCAAAATATTCAATGAAGATATTTTTTTTAAAAATGTAAAAATTCATGCGTAACATAAGCAAAATACTCAATTTTCATGTTATCCTCAAAATACTCCGTAATTGAAGACTAACACACACAAATTTCAATTTTTTCAAAAATTTCTTAAGAATGCAAAAAAATAAAGTCTAACCCCTTCAAAAAAATTCAACGAAGATATTTTTTAAAATAATTCTAAAATTGAAGTGTAACACAAGAAAAAAACTAAATTTTCTTGTCATACTAAAAATACTCCGTAATTGAAGACTAACATACACAAATTTCAATTTTTTCAAAATTTTCTCAAAAATGCAAAAAATTAAGTCTAACACCTTCAAAAAATTCAATCAAGATATTTTTTAAATGAATGTTAAAATTAAAGTGTAACACCAAGAAAAAAACTCAATGTTCATGTCATACTCAAAATACTCCGTAATTGAAGACTAACACACACAAATTTCAATTTTTTCCAAAATTTCATAAAAATGCAAAAAACTGAAGTCTAACACCTCAAAAAAATTCAAAGAAGATATTTTATAAAAAAATGTAAAAATTGAAGTGCAAGATAAGCAAAAAATTCAATTTTCATGTCATACTCAAAATACGCCGTAATCGAAGACTAACACACATAAATTTCAATTTTTTAAAAAATTTCTTAAAAACACAAAAAATGAAGTCTAACACCTTCAAAAAATTCAACGAAAATATTTTTAAAAGAATTCTAAAATTGAAGTGTACCACAAGAAAAAAACTCAATTTGCATGTCATACTCAAAATACTCCGTAATTGAAGACTAACACACACAAATTTCAAATTTTTCAAAAATTTCTTAAAAAGGCAAAAAATGAAGTCTAACACCTTCAAAAAATTCCATGAAGATATTTTTTGAAACAATGTAAAAATTGAAGTGTAAAATAATCAAAATACTCAATTTTCATGTCATACTCAAAATACACCGTAATTGAAGACTAAGACACACAAATTTAATTTTTTCAAAAATTTCTTAAAAATAAAAAAAATGAAGTCTAACACCTTCAAAAAATTCAATAAAGATATTTTTTAAAATAATGTTAAAATTGAAGTGTAAAATGAGAAAAATACTCAATTTTCATGTCATACTCAAAATACTCCGTAATTGAAGAATAACACACACAAATTTCAATTTTTTCAAAAATTTCTTAAAAATGCAAAAAACTGAAGTCTAACACCTTCAAAAAATTCAATGAAGATATTTTTTAAAAGAATGTTGAAATTGAAAACACAAGAAAAAAACTCAATTTTCCTGTCATACTCAAAATACTCCGTAATTCAGGACTAACACACACAAATTTAATTTTTTTCCAAAATTTCATAAAAATGCAAAAAACTGAAGTCTAACACCTCAAAAAAATTCAAAGAAGATATTTTTAAAAAAAATGTAAAAATTGAAGTGCAACATAAGCAAAAAACTCAATTTTCATGTCATACTCAAAATACGCCGTAATCGAAGACTGACACACATAAATTTCAATTTTTTAAAAAATTTCTTAAAAACACAAAAAATGAAGTCTAACACCTTCAAAAAATTCAACGAAAATATTTTTAAAAGAATTCTAAAATTGAAGTGTACCACAAGAAAAAAACTCAATTTGCATGTCATACTCAAAATACTCCGTAATTGAAGACTAACACACACAAATTTCAAATTTTTCAAAAATTTCTTAAAAAGGCAAAAAATGAAGTCCTGACACCTTCAAAAAATTCCTTGAAGATATTTTTTAAAACAATGTAAAAATTGAAGTGTAAAATAATCAAAATACTCAATTTTCATGTCATACTCAAAATACACCGTAATTGAAGACTAAGACAAACAAATTTAATTTTTTCAAAAATTTCTTAAAAATAAAAAAAATGAAGTCTAACACCTTCAAAAAATTCAATGAAGATATTTTTTAAAATAATGTTAAAATTGAAGTGTAAAATAAGAAAAATACTCAATTTTCATGTCATACTCAAAATACTCCGTAATTGAAGACTAACACACACAAATTTCAATTTTTTCATAAATTTCTTAAAAATGCAAAAATCTGAAGTCTAACACCTTCAATAAATTCAATGAAGATATTTTTTAAAAGAATGTTGAAATTGAAAACACAAGAAAAAAATTCAATTTTCCTGTCATACTCAAAATACTACGTAATTCAAGACTAACACACACAAATTTAATTTTTTTCCAAAATTTCATAAAAATGCAAAAAACTGAAGTCTAACACCTCAAAAAAATTCAAAGAAGATATTTTTTAAAAAAATGTAAAAATTGAAGTGCAACATAAGCAAAAAACTCAATTTTCATGTCATACTCAAAATACGCCATAATCGAAGACTAACACACATACATTTCAATTTTTTAAAAAATTCCTTAAAAACACAAAAAATGAAGTCTAACACCTTCAAAAAATTCAACGAAGATATTTTTAAAAGAATTCTAAAATTGATGTGTACCACAAGAAAAAAACTCAATTTGAATGTCATACTCAAAATACTCCGTAATTGAAGACTAACACACACAAATTTCAAATTTTTCAAAATTTTCTTAAAAAGGCAAAAAATGAAGTCACCTTCAAAAAATTCCATGAAGATATTTTTTAAAACAATGTAAAAATTGAATTGTAAAATAATCAAAATACTCAATTTTCATGTCATACTCAAAATACACCGTAATTGAAGACTAAGACACACAAATTTAATTTTTTCAAAAATTTCTTAAAATTAAAAAAATGAAGTCTAACACCTTCAAAAAATTCAATGAAGATATTTTTTAAAATAATGTTAAAATTGAAGTGTAAAATAAGAAAAATAATAAATTTTCATGTCATACTCAAAATACTCCGTAATTGAAGACTAACACACACAAATTTCAATTTTTTCAAAAATTTCTTAAAAATGCAAAAAACTGAAGTCTAACACCTTCAAAAAATTCCATGAAGATATTTTTTAAAAGAATGTTGAAATTGAAAACACAAGAAAAAAACTCAATTTTCCTGTCATACTCGAAATACTCCGTAATTCAAGACTAACACACACAAATTTAATTTTTTTTCAAAAATTTCTTAAAAATGCAAAAAACTGTTGTCTAACACCTTCAAAATATTCAATGAAGATATTTTTTTTAAAAATGTAAAAATTCATGTGTAACATAAGCAAAATACTCAATTTTCATGTTATACTCAAAATACTCCGTAATTGAAGACTAACACACACAAATTTCAATTTTTTCAAAAATTTCATAAGAATGCAAAAAAATAAAGTCTAACCCCTTCAAAAAAATTCAACGAAGATATTTTTTAAAATAATTCTAAAATTGAAGTGTAACACAAGAAAAAAACTAAATTTTCTTGTCATACTAAAAATACTCCGTAATTGAAGACTAACATACTCAAATTTCAATTTTTTCAAAATTTTCTCAAAAATGCAAAAAATGAAGTCTATCACCTTCAAAAAATTCAATCAAGATATTTTTTAAATGGATGCTAAAATTAAAGTGTAACACCAAGAAAAAAACTCAATTTTCATGTCATACTCAAAATACTCCGTAATTGAAGACTAACACACAGAAATTTCAATTTTTTCCAAAATTTCATAAAAATGCAAAAAACTGAAGTCTAACACCTCAAAAAAATTCAAAGAAGATATTTTTTAAAAAAATGTAAAAATTGAAGTGCAAGATAAGAAAAAAATTCAATTTTCATGTCATACTCAAAATACGTCGTAATCGAAGACTAACAAACATAAATTTCAATTTTTTAAAAAATTTCTTAAAAACACAAAAAATGAAGTCTAACACCTTCAAAAAATTCAACGAAAATATTTTTAAAAGAATTCTAAAATTGAAGTGTACCACAAGAAAAAAACTCAATTTGCATGTCATACTCAAAATACTCCGTAATTGAAGACTAACACACACAAATTTCAAATTTTTCTAAAATTTCTTAAAAAGGCAAAAAATGAAGTCTAACAACTTCAAAAAATTCCATGAAGATATTTTTTAAAACAATGTAAAAATTGAAGTGTAAAATAATCAAAATACTCAATTTTCATGTCATACTCAAAATACACCGTAATTGAAGACTAAGACACACAAATTTAATTTTTTTAAAAATTTCTTAAAAATAAAAAAAATGAAGTCTAACACCTTCAAAAAATTCAATGAAGATATTTTTTAAAATAATGTTAAAATTGAAGTGTAAAATGAGAAAAATACTCAATTTTCATGTCATACTCAAAATACTCCGTAATTGAAGACTAACACATACAAATTTCGATTTTTTCAAAAATTTCTTAAAAATGCAATAAACTGAAGTCTAACACCTTCAAAAAATTCAATGAAGATATTTTTTAAAAGAATGTTGAAATGGAAAACACTAGAAAAAAACTCAATTTTCCTGTCATATTCAAAATACTCCGTAATTCAGGACTAACACACACAAATTTAATTTTTTTCCAAAATTTCATAAAAATGCAAAAAACTGAAGTCTAACACCTCAAAAAAATTCAAAGAAGATATTTAAAAAAAAAATGTAAAAATTGAAGTGCAACATAAGCAAAAAGCACAATTTTCATGTCATACTCAAAATACGCCGTAATCGAAGACTAACACACATAAATTTCAATTTTTTAAAAAATTTCTTAAAAACACAAAAAATGAAGTCTAACACCTTCAAAAAATTCAACGAAAATATTTTTAAAAGAATTCTAAAATTGAAGTGTACCACAAGAAAAAAACTCAATTTGCATGTCATACTCAAAATACTCCGTAAATGATGACTAACACACACAAATTTCAAATTTTTCAAAAATTTCTTAAAAAGGCAAAAAATGAAGTCTGACACCTTCAAAAAATTCCTTGAAGATATTTTTTAAAACAATGTAAAAATTGAAGTGTAAAATAATCAAAATACTCAATTTTCATGTCATACTCAAAATACACCGTAATTGAAGACTAAGACAAACAAATTTAATTTTTTCAAAAATTTCTTAAAAATAAAAAAAATGAAGTCTTAACACCTTCAAAAAATTCGATGAAGATGTTTTTTAAAATAATGTTAAAATTGAAGTGTAAAAGAAGAAAAATACTCAATTCTCATGTCATACTCAAAATACTCCGTAATTGAAGACTAACACACACAAATTTCAATTTTTTCAAAAATTGCTTAAAAATGCAAAAAACTGAAGTCTAACACCTTCAATAAATTCAATGAAGATATTTTTTAAAAGAATGTTGAAATTGAAACCACAAGAAAAAAATTTAATTTTCCTGTCATACTCAAAATACTACGTAATTCAAGACTAACACACACAAATTTAATTTTTTTCCAAAATTTCATAAAAATGCAAAAAACTGATGTCTAACACCTCAAAAAAATTCATAGAAGATATTTTTTAAAAAAATGTAAAAATTGAAGTGCAACATAAGCAAAAAACTCAATTTTCATGTCATACTCAAAATACGCCATAATCGAAGACTAACACACATACATTTCAATTTTTTAAAAAATTTCTTAAAAACACAAAAAATGAAGTCTAACACCTTCAAAAAATTCAACGAAGATATTTTTAAAAGAATTCTAAAATTGAAGTGTACCACAAGAAAAAAACTCAATTTGCATGTCATACTCAAAATACTCCGTAATTGAAGACTAACACACACAAATTTCAAATTATTCAAAAAATTCTTAAAAAGGCAAAAAATGAAGTCTGTCACCTTCAAAAAATTCCATGAAGATATTTTTTAAAACAATGTAAAAATTGAAGTGTAAAATAATCAAAATACTCAATTTTCATGTCATACTCAAAATACACCGTAATTGAAGACTAAGACACACAAATTTAATTTTTTCAAAAATTTCTTAAAAATAAAAAAAATGAAGTCTAACACCTTCAAAAAATTCAATGAAGATATTTTTTAAAATAATGTTAAAATTGAAGTGTAAAATGAGAAAAATACTCAATTTTCATGTCATACTCAAAATACTCCGTAATTGAAGACTAACACACACAAATTTCAATTTTTTCAAAAATTTCTAAAAAATGCAATAAACTGAAGTCTAACACCTTCAAAAAATTCCATGAAGATATTTTTTAAAAGAATGTTGAAATTGAAAACACAAGAAAAAAACTCAATTTTCCTGTCATACTCAAAATACTCCGTAATTCAGGACTAACACACACAAATTTAATTTTTTTCCAAAATTACATAAAAATGCAAAAAACTGAAGTCTAACACCTCAAAAAAATTCAAAGAAGATATTTTAAAAAAAATGTAAAAATTGAAGTGCAACATAAGCAAAAAACTCAATTTTCATGTCATACTCAAAATACGCCGTAATCGAAGACTAACACACATAAATTTCAATTTTTTAAAAAATTTCTTAAAAACACAAAAAATGAAGTCTAACACCTTCAAAAAATTCAACGAAAATATTTTTAAAAGAATTCTAAAATTGAAGTGTACCACAAGAAAAAAACTCAATTTGCATGTCATACTGAAAATACTCCGTAATTGAAGACTAACACACACAAATTTCAAATTATTCAAAAAATTCTTAAAAATTCAAAAAATGAAGTCTGACACCTTCAAAAAATTCCTTGAAGATATTTTTTAAAACAATGTAAAAATTGAAGTGTAAAATAATCAAAATACTCAATTTTCATGTCATACTCAAAATACACCGTAATTGATGACTAAGACACACAAATTTAATTTTTTCAAAAATTTCTTAAAAATAAAAAAAATGAAGTCTTAACACCTTCAAAAAATTCGATGAAGATGTTTTTTAAAATAATGTTAAAATTGAAGTGTAAAAGAAGAAAAATACTCAATTCTCATGTCATACTCAAAATACTCCGTAATTGAAGACTAACACACACAAATTTCAATTTTTTCAAAAATTTCTTAAAAATGCAAAAAACTGAAATCTAACACCTTCAAAAAATTCAATGAAGTTATTTTTTAAAAGAATGTTGAAATTGAAAACACAAGAAAAAAACTCAATTTTCCTGTCGTACTCAAAATACTCCGTAATTCAAGACTAACACACACAAATTTAATTTTTTTTCAAAAATTTCTTAAAAATGCAAAAAACTGATGTCTAACACCTTCAAAATATTCAATGAAGATATTTTTTTTAAAAATGTAAAAATTCATGTGTAACATAAGCAAAATACTCAATTTTCATGTTATACTCAAAATACTCCGTAATTGAAGACTAACACACACAAATTTCAATTTTTTCAAAAATTTCTTAAGAATGCAAAAAAATAAAGTCTAACCCCTTCAAAAAAATTCAACGAAGATATTTTTTAAAATAATTATAAAATTGAAGTGTAACACAAGAAAAAAACTAAATTTTCTTGTCATACTAAAAATACTCCGTAATTGAAGACTAACATACACAAATTTCAATTTTTTCAAAATTTTCTCAAAAATGCAAAAAATGAAGTCTATCACCTTCAAAAAATTCAATCAAGATATTTTTTAAATGGATGTTAAAATTAAAGTGTAACACCAAGAAAAAAACTCAATTTTCATGTCAAACTCAAAATACTCCGTAATTGAAGACTAACACACAGAAATTTCAATTTTTTCCAAAATTTCATAAAAATGCAAAAAACTGAAGTCTAACACCTCAAAAAAATTCAAAGAAGATATTTTTTAAAAAAATGTAAAAATTGAAGTGCAAGATAAGCAAAAAATTCAATTTTCATGACATACTCAAAATACGTCGTAATCGAAGACTAACACACATAAATTTCAATTTTTTTAAAAATTTCTTAAAAACACAAAAAATGAAGTCTAACACCTTCAAAAAATTCAACGAAAATATTTTTAAAAGAATTCTAAAATTGAAGTGTACCACAAGAAAAAAACTCAATTTGCATGTCATACTCAAAATACTCCGTAATTGAAGACTAACACACACAAATTTCAAATTTTTCTAAAATTTCTTAAAAAGGCAAAAAATGAAGTCTAACACCCTCAAAAAATTCCATGAAGATATTTTTTAAAACAATGTAAAAATTGAAGTGTAAAATAATCAAAATACTCAATTTTCATGTCATACTCAAAATACACCGTAATTGAAGACTAAGACACACAAATTTAATTTTTTCAAAAATTTCTTAAAAATAAAAAAAATGAAGTCTAACACCTTCAAAAAATTCAATGAAGATATTTTTTAAAATAATGTTAAAATTGAAGTGTAAAATGAGAAAAATACTCAATTTTCATGTCATACTCAAAATACTCCGTAATTGAAGACTAACACACACAAATTTCAATTTTTTCAAAAATTTCTTAAAAATGCAATAAACTGAAGTCTAACACCTTCAAAAAATTCAATGAAGATATTTTTTAAAAGAATGTTGAAATTGAAAACACAAGAAAAAAACTCAATTTTCCTGTCGTACTGAAAATACTCCGTAATTCAGGACTAACACACACAAATTTAATTTTTTTCCAAAATTTCATAAAAATGCAAAAAACTGAAGTCTAACACCTCAAAAAAATTCAAAGAAGATATTTTTAAAAAAAATGTAAAAATTGAAGTGCAACATAAGCAAAAAACTCAATTTTCATGTCATACTCAAAATACGCCGTAATCGAAGACTAACACACATAAATTTCAATTTTTTAAAAAATTTCTTAAAAACAGAAAAAATGAAGTCTAACACCTTCAAAAAATTCAACGAAAATATTTTTAAAAGAATTCTAAAATTGAAGTGTACCACAAGAAAAAAACTCAATTTGCATGTCATACTCAAAATACTCCGTAATTGATGACTAACACACACAAATTTCAAATTTTTCAAAAATTTCTTAAAAAGGCAAAAAATGAAGTCTGACACCTTCAAAAAATTCCTTGAAGATATTTTTTAAAAGAATGTAAAAATTGAAGTGTAAAATAATCAAAATACTCAATTTTCATGTCATACTCAAAATACACCGTAATTGAAGACTAAGACACACAAATTTAATTTTTTCAAAAATTTCTTAAAAATAAAAAAAATGAAGTCTTAACACCTTCAAAAAATTCGATGAAGATGTTTTTTAAAATAATGTTAAAATTGAAGTGTAAAAGAAGAAAAATACTCAATTCTCATGTCATACTCAAAATACTCCGTAATTGAAGACTAAGACACACAAATTTCAATTTTTTCAAAAATTTCTTAAAAATGCAAAAAACTGAAATCTAACACCTTCAAAAAATTCAATGAAGTTATTTTTTAAAAGAATGTTGAAATTGAAAACACAAGAAAAAAACTCAATTTTCCTGTCATACTCCAAATACTCCGTAATTCAAGACTAACACACACAAATTTAATTTTTTTTCAAAAATTTCTTAAAAATGCAAAAAACTGATGTCTAACACCTTCAAAATATTCAATGAAGATATTTTTTTTAAAAATGTAAAAATTCATGTGTAACATAAGCAAAATACTCAATTTTCATGTTATACTCAAAATACTCCGTAATTGAAGACTAACACACACAAATTTCAATTTTTTCAAAAATTTCTTAAGAATGCAAAAAAATTAAGTCTAACCCCTTCAAAAAAATTCAACGAAGATATTTTTTAAAATAATTCTAAAATTGAAGTGTAACACAAGAAAAAAACTAAATTTTCTTGTCATACTAAAAATACTCCGTAATTGAAGACTAACATACACAAATTTCAATTTTTTCAAAATTTTCTCAAAAATGCAAAAAATGAAGTCTATCAACTTCAAAAAATTCAATCAAGATATTTTTTAAATGGATGTTAAAATTAAAGTGTAACACCAAGAAAAAAACTCAATTTTCATGTCATACTCAAAATACTCCGTAATTGAAGACTAACACACAGAAATTTCAATTTTTTCCAAAATTTCATAAAAATGCAAAAAACTGAAGTCTAACACCTCAAAAAAATTCAAAGAAGATATTTTTAAAAAAAATGTAAAAATTGAAGTGCAAGATAAGCAAAAAATTCAATTTTCATGTCATACTCAAAATACGTCGTAATCGAAGACTAACACACATAAATTTCAATTTTTTAAAAAATTTCTTAAAAACACAAAAAATGAAGTCTAACACCTTCAAAAAATTCAACGAAAATATTTTTAAAAGAATTCTAAAATTGAAGTGTACCACAAGAAAAAAACTCAATTTGCATGTCATACTCAAAATACTCCGTAATTGAAGACTAACACACACAAATTTCAAATTATTCAAAAAATTCTTAAAAAGGCAAAAAATGAAGTCTAACACCTTCAAAAAATTCCATGAAGATATTTTTTAAAACAATGTAAAAATTGAAGTGTAAAATAATCAAAATACTCAATTTTCATGTCATACTCAAAATACACCGTAATTGAAGACTAAGACACACAAATTTAATTTTTTCAAAAATTTCTTAAAAATAAAAAAAATGAAGTCTAACACCTTCAAAAAATTCAATGAAGATATTTTTTAAAATAATGTTAAAATTGAAGTGTAAAATGAGAAAAATACTCAATTTTCATGTCATACTCAAAATACTCCGTAATTGAAGACTAACACACACAAATTTCAATTTTTTCAAAAATTTCTTAAAAATGCAATAAACTGAAGTCTAACACCTTCAAAAAATTCAATGAAGATATTTTTTAAAAGAATGTTGAAATTGAAAACACAAGAAAAAAACTCAATTTTTCTGTCATACTCAAAATACTCCATAATTCAGGACTAACACACACAAATTTAATTTTTTTCCAAAATTTCATAAAAATGCAAAAAACTGAAGTCTAACACCTCAAAAAAATTCAAAGAAGATATTTTTAAAAAAAATGTAAAAATTGAAGTGCAACATAAGCAAAAAACTCAATTTTCATGTCATACTCAAAATACGCCGTAATCGAAGACTAACACACATAAATTTCAATTTTTTAAAAAATTTCTAAAAAACACAAAAAATGAAGTCTAACACCTTCAAAAAATTCAACGAAAATATTTTTAAAAGAATTCTAAAATTGAAGTGTACCACAAGAAAAAAACTCGATTTGCCTGTCATACTCAAAATACTCCGTAATTGATGACTAACACACACAAATTTCAAATTTTTCAAAAATTTCATATAAAGGCAAAAAATGAAGTCTGACACCTTCAAAAAATTCCTTGAAGATATTTTTTAAAACAATGTAAAAATTGAAGTGTAAAATAATCAAAATACTCAATTTTCATGTCATACTCAAAATACACCGTAATTGAAGACTAAGACAAACAAATTTAATTTTTTCAAAAATTTCATAAAAATAAAAAAAATGAAGTCTAACACCTTCAAAAAATTCAATGAAGATATTTTTTAAAATAATGTTAAAATTGAACTGTAAAATAAGAAAAATACTCAATTTTCATGTCATACTCAAAATACTCCGTAATTGAAGACTAACACACACAAATTTCAATTTTTTCAAAAATTTCTTAAAAATGCAAAAAACTGAAGTCTAACACCTTCAATAAATTCAATGAAGATATTTTTTAAAAGAATGTTGAAATTGAAACCACAAGAAAAAAATTCAATTTTCCTGTCATACTCAAAATACTACGTAATTCAAGACTAACACACACAAATTTAATTTTTTTCCAAAATTTCATAAAAATGCAAAAAACTGAAGTCTAACACCTCAAAAAAATTCAAAGAAGATATTTTTTAAAAAAATGTAAAAATTGAAGTGCAACATAAGCAAAAAACTCAATTTTCATGTCATACTCAAAATACGCCATAATTGAAGACTAACACACATACATTTCAATTTTTTAAAAAATTTCTTAAAAACATAAAAAATGAAGTCTAACACCTTCAAAAAATTCAACGAAGATATTTTTAAAAGAATTCTAAAATTGAAGTGTACCACAAGAAAAAAACTCAATTTGCATGTCATACTCAAAATACTCCGTAATTGAAGAGTAACACACACAAATTTCAAATTATTCAAAAAATTCTTAAAAAGGCAAAAAATGAAGTCTGTCACCTTCAAAAAATTCCATGAAGATATTTTTTAAAACAATGTAAAAATTGAAGTGTAAAATAATCAAAATACTCAATTTTCATGTCATACTCAAAATACACCGTAATTGAAGACTAAGACACACAAATTTAATTTTTTCAAAAATTTCTTAAAAATAAAAAAAATGAAGTCTAACACCTTCAAAAAATTCAATGAAGATATTTTTTAAAATAATGTTAAAATTGAAGTGTAAAATGAGAAAAATACTCAATTTTCATGTCATACTCAAAATACTCCGTAATTGAAGACTAACACACACAAATTTCAATTTTTTCCAAAATTTCATAAAAATGCAAAAAACTGAAGTCTAACACCTCAAAAAAATTCAAAGAAGATATTTTTTAAAAAAATGTAAAAATTGAAGTGCAAGATAAGCAAAAAATTCAATTTTCATGTCATACTCAAAATACGTCGTAATCGAAGACTAACACACATAAATTTCAATTTTTTAAAAAATTTCTTAAAAACACAAAAAATGAAGTCTAACACCTTCAAAAAATTCAACGAAAATATTTTTAAAAGAATTCTAAAATTGAAGTGTACCACAAGAAAAAAACTCAATTTGCATGTGATACTCAAAATACTCCGTAATTGAAGACTAACACACACAAATTTCAAATTTTTCTAAAATTTCTTAAAAAGGCAAAAAATGAAGTATAACACCTTCAAAAAATTCCATGAAGATATTTTTTCAAACAATGTAAAAATTGAAGTGTAAAATAATCAAAATACTCAATTTTCATGTCATACTCAAAATACACCGTAATTGAAGACTAAGCCACACAAATTTAATTTTTTCAAAAATTTCTTAAAAATAAAAAAAATGAAGTCTAACACCTTCAAAAAATTCAATGAAGATATTTTTTAAAATAATGTTAAAATTGAAGTGTAAAATGAGAAAAATACTCAATATTCATGTCATACTCAAAATACTCCGTAATTGAAGACTAACACACACAAATTTCAATTTTTTCAAAAATTTCTTAAAAATGCAATAAACTGAAGTCTAACACCTTCAAAAAATTCAATGAAGATATTTTTTAAAAGAATGTTGAAATTGAAAACACAAGAAAAAAACTCAATTTTCCTGTCATATTCAAAATACTCCGTAATTCAGGACTAACACACACAAATTTAATTTTTTTCCAAAATTTCATAAAAATGCAAAAAACTGAAGTCTAACACCTCAAAAAAATTCAAAGAAGATATTTAAAAAAAAAATGTAAAAATTGAAGTGCAACATAAGCAAAAAACTCAATTTTCATGTCATACTCAAAATATGCCGTAATCGAAGACTAACACACATAAATTTCAATTTTTTAAAAAATTTCTTAAAAACACAAAAAATGAAGTCTAACACCTTCAAAAAATTCAACGAAAATATTTTTAAAAGAATTCTAAAATTGAAGTGTACCACAAGAAAAAAACTCAATTTGCATGTCATACTCAAAATACTCCGTAATTGATGACTAACACACACAAATTTCAAAATTTTCAAAAATTTCTTAAAAAGGCAAAAAATGAAGTCTGACACCTTCAAAAAATTCCTTGAAGATATTTTTTAAAACAATGTAAAAATTGAAGTGTAAAATAATCAAAATACTCAATTTTCATGTCATACTCAAAATACACCGTAATTGAAGACTAAGACAAACAAATTTAATTTTTTCAAAAATTTCATAAAAATAAAAAAAATGAAGTCTAACACCTTCAAAAAATTCAATGAAGATATTTTTTAAAATAATGTTTAAATTGAAGTGTAAAATAAGAAAAATACTCAATTTTCATGTCATACTCAAAATACTCCGTAATTGAAGACTAACACACACAAATTTCAATTTTTTCAAAAATTTCTTAAAAATGCAAAAAACTGAAGTCTAACACCTTCAATAAATTCAATGAAGATATTTTTTAAAAGAATGTTGAAATTGAAACCACAAGAAAAAAATTCAATTTTCCTGTCATACTCAAAATACTACGTAATTCAAGACTAACACACACAAATTTAATTTTTTTCCAAAATTTCATAAAAATGCAAAAAACTGAAGTCTAACACCTCAAAAAAATTCAAAGCAGATATTTTTTAAAAAAATGTAAAAATTGAAGTGCAACATAAGCAAAAAACTCAATTTTCATGTCATACTCAAAATACGCCATAATCGAAGACTAACACACATACATTTCAATTTTTTAAAAAATTTCTTAAAAACACAAAAAATGAAGTCTAACACCTTCAAAAAATTCAACGAAGATATTTTTAAAAGAATTCTAAAATTGAAGTGTACCACAAGAAAAAAACTCAATTTGCATGTCATACTCAAAATACTCCGTAATTGAAGAGTAACACACACAAATTTCAAATTATTCAAAAAATTCTTAAAAAGGCAAAAAATGAAGTCTGTCACCTTCAAAAAATTCCATGAAGATATTTTTTAAAACAATGTAAAAATTGAAGTGTAAAATAATCAAAATACTCAATTTTCATGTCATACTCAAAATACACCGTAATTGAAGACTAAGACACACAAATTTAATTTTTTCAAAAATTTCTTAAAAATAAAAAAAATGAAGTCTAACACCTTCAAAAAATTCAATGAAGATATTTTTTAAAATAATGTTAAAATTGAAGTGTAAAATGAGAAAAATACTCAATTTTCATGTCATACTCAAAATACTCCGTAATTGAAGACTAACACACACAAATTTCAATTTTTTCCAAAATTTCATAAAAATGCAAAAAACTGAAGTCTAACACCTCAAAAAAATTCAAAGAAGATATTTTTTAAAAAAATGTAAAAATTGAAGTGCAAGATAAGCAAAAAATTCAATTTTCATGTCATACTCAAAATACGTCGTAATCGAAGACTAACACACATAAATTTCAATTTTTTAAAAAATTTCTTAAAAACACAAAAAATGAAGTCTAACACCTTCAAAAAATTCAACGAAAATATTTTTAAAAGAATTCTAAAATTGAAGTGTACCACAAGAAAAAAACTCAATTTGCATGTGATACTCAAAATACTCCGTAATTGAAGACTAACACACACAAATTTCAAATTTTTCTAAAATTTCTTAAAAAGGCAAAAAATGAAGTATAACACCTTCAAAAAATTCCATGAAGATATTTTTTCAAACAATGTAAAAATTGAAGTGTAAAATAATCAAAATACTCAATTTTCATGTCATACTCAAAATACACCGTAATTGAAGACTAAGCCACACAAATTTAATTTTTTCAAAAATTTCTTAAAAATAAAAAAAATGAAGTCTAACACCTTCAAAAAATTCAATGAAGATATTTTTTAAAATAATGTTAAAATTGAAGTGTAAAATGAGAAAAATACTCAATATTCATGTCATACTCAAAATACTCCGTAATTGAAGACTAACACACACAAATTTCAATTTTTTCAAAAATTTCTTAAAAATGCAATAAACTGAAGTCTAACACCTTCAAAAAATTCAATGAAGATATTTTTTAAAAGAATGTTGAAATTGAAAACACAAGAAAAAAACTCAATTTTCCTGTCATATTCAAAATACTCCGTAATTCAGGACTAACACACACAAATTTAATTTTTTTCCAAAATTTCATAAAAATGCAAAAAACTGAAGTCTAACACCTCAAAAAAATTCAAAGAAGATATTTAAAAAAAAAATGTAAAAATTGAAGTGCAACATAAGCAAAAAACTCAATTTTCATGTCATACTCAAAATATGCCGTAATCGAAGACTAACACACATAAATTTCAATTTTTTAAAAAATTTCTTAAAAACACAAAAAATGAAGTCTAACACCTTCAAAAAATTCAACGAAAATATTTTTAAAAGAATTCTAAAATTGAAGTGTACCACAAGAAAAAAACTCAATTTGCATGTCATACTCAAAATACTCCGTAATTGATGACTAACACACACAAATTTCAAAATTTTCAAAAATTTCTTAAAAAGGCAAAAAATGAAGTCTGACACCTTCAAAAAATTCCTTGAAGATATTTTTTAAAACAATGTAAAAATTGAAGTGTAAAATAATCAAAATACTCAATTTTCATGTCATACTCAAAATACACCGTAATTGAAGACTAAGACAAACAAATTTAATTTTTTCAAAAATTTCATAAAAATAAAAAAAATGAAGTCTAACACCTTCAAAAAATTCAATGAAGATATTTTTTAAAATAATGTTTAAATTGAAGTGTAAAATAAGAAAAATACTCAATTTTCATGTCATACTCAAAATACTCCGTAATTGAAGACTAACACACACAAATTTCAATTTTTTCAAAAATTTCTTAAAAATGCAAAAAACTGAAGTCTAACACCTTCAATAAATTCAATGAAGATATTTTTTAAAAGAATGTTGAAATTGAAACCACAAGAAAAAAATTCAATTTTCCTGTCATACTCAAAATACTACGTAATTCAAGACTAACACACACAAATTTAATTTTTTTCCAAAATTTCATAAAAATGCAAAAAACTGAAGTCTAACACCTCAAAAAAATTCAAAGCAGATATTTTTTAAAAAAATGTAAAAATTGAAGTGCAACATAAGCAAAAAACTCAATTTTCATGTCATACTCAAAATACGCCATAATCGAAGACTAACACACATACATTTCAATTTTTTAAAAAATTTCTTAAAAACACAAAAAATGAAGTCTAACACCTTCAAAAAATTCAACGAAGATATTTTTAAAAGAATTCTAAAATTGAAGTGTACCACAAGAAAAAAACTCAATTTGCATGTCATACTCAAAATACTCCGTAATTGAAGAGTAACACACACAAATTTCAAATTATTCAAAAAATTCTTAAAAAGGCAAAAAATGAAGTCTGTCACCTTCAAAAAATTCCATGAAGATATTTTTTAAAACAATGTAAAAATTGAAGTGTAAAATAATCAAAATACTCAATTTTCATGTCATACTCAAAATACACCGTAATTGAAGACTAAGACACACAAATTTAATTTTTTCAAAAATTTCTTAAAAATAAAAAAAATGAAGTCTAACACCTTCAAAAAATTCAATGAAGATATTTTTTAAAATAATGTTAAAATTGAAGTGTAAAATGAGAAAAATACTCAATTTTCATGTCATACTCAAAATACTCCGTAATTGAAGACTAACACACACAAATTTCAATTTTTTCCAAAATTTCATAAAAATGCAAAAAACTGAAGTCTAACACCTCAAAAAAATTCAAAGAAGATATTTTTTTAAAAAATGTAAAAATTGAAGTGCAAGATAAGCAAAAAATTCAATTTTCATGTCATACTCAAAATACGTCGTAATCGAAGACTAACACACATAAATTTCAATTTTTTAAAAAATTTCTTAAAAACACAAAAAATGAAGTCTAACACCTTCAAAAAAATCAACGAAAATATTTTTAAAAGAATTCTAAAATTGAAGTGTACCACAAGAAAAAAACTCAATTTGCATGAGATACTCAAAATACTCCGTAATTGAAGACTAACACACACAAATTTCAAATTTTTCTAAAATTTCTTAAAAAGGCAAAAAATGAAGTCTAACACCTTCAAAAAATTCCATGAAGATATTTTTTCAAACAATGTAAAAATTGAAGTGTAAAATAATCAAAATACTCAATTTTCATGTCATACTCAAAATACACCGTAATTGAAGACTAAGCCACACAAATTTAATTTTTTCAAAAATTTCTTAAAAATAAAAAAAATGAAGTCTAACACCTTCAAAAAATTCAATGAAGATATTTTTTAAAATAATGTTAAAATTGAAGTGTAAAATGAGAAAAATACTCAATATTCATGTCATACTCAAAATACTCCGTAATTGAAGACTAACACACACAAATTTCAATTTTTTCAAAAATTTCTTAAAAATGCAATAAACTGAAGTCTAACACCTTCAAAAAATTCAATGAAGATATTTTTTAAAAGAATGTTGAAATTGAAAACACAAGAAAAAAACTCAATTTTCCTGTCATATTCAAAATACTACGTAATTCAGGACTAACACACACAAATTTAATTTTTTTCCAAAATTTCATAAAAATGCAAAAAACTGAAGTCTAACACCTCAAAAAAATTCAAAGAAGATATTTAAAAAAAAAATGTAAAAATTGAAGTGCAACATAAGCAAAAAACTCAATTTTCATGTCATACTCAAAATATGCCGTAATCGAAGACTAACACACATAAATTTCAATTTTTTAAAAAATTTCTTAAAAACACAAAAAATGAAGTCTAACACCTTCAAAAAATTCAACGAAAATATTTTTAAAAGAATTCTAAAATTGAAGTGTACCACAAGAAAAAAACTCAATTTGCATGTCATACTCAAAATACTCCGTAATTGATGACTAACACACACAAATTTCAAAAATTTCAAAAATTTCTTAAAAAGGCAAAAAATGAAGTCTGACACCTTCAAAAAATTCCTTGAAGATATTTTTTAAAACAATGTAAAAATTGAAGTGTAAAATAATCAAAATACTCAATTTTCATGTCATACTCAAAATACACCGTAATTGAAGACTAAGACAAACAAATTTAATTTTTTCAAAAATTTCATAAAAATAAAAAAAATGAAGTCTAACACCTTCAAAAAATTCAATGAAGATATTTTTTAAAATAATGTTAAAATTGAAGTGTAAAATAAGAAAAATACTCAATTTTCATGTCATACTCAAAATACTCCGTAATTGAAGACTAACACACACAAATTTCAATTTTTTCAAAAATTTCTTAAAAATGCAAAAAACTGAAGTCTAACACCTTCAATAAATTCAATGAAGATATTTTTTAAAAGAATGTTGAAATTGAAACCACAAGAAAAAAATTCAATTTTCCTGTCATACTCAAAATACTACGTAATTCAAGACTAACACACACAAATTTAATTTTTTTCCAAAATTTCATAAAAATGCAAAAAACTGAAGTCTAACACCTCAAAAAAATTCAAAGAAGATATTTTTTAAAAAAATGTAAAAATTGAAGTGCAACATAAGCAAAAAACTCAATTTTCATGTCATACTCAAAATACGCCATAATCGAAGACTAACACACATACATTTCAATTTTTTAAAAAATTTCTTAAAAACACAAAAAATGAAGTCTAACACCTTCAAAAAATTCAACGAAGATATTTTTAAAAGAATTCTAAAATTGAAGTGTACCACAAGAAAAAAACTCAATTTGCATGTCATACTCAAAATACTCCGTAATTGAAGACTAACACACACAAATTTCAAATTATTCAAAAAATTCTTAAAAAGGCAAAAAAATGAAGTCTGTCACCTTCAAAAAATTCCATGAAGATATTTTTTAAAACAATGTAAAAATTGAAGTGTAAAATAATCAAAATACTCAATTTTCATGTCATACTCAAAATACACCGTAATTGAAGACTAAGACACACAAATTTAATTTTTTCAAAAATTTCTTAAAAATAAAAAAAATGAAGTCTAACACCTTCAAAAAATTCAATGAAGATATTTTTTAAAATAATGTTAAAATTGAAGTGTAAAATGAGAAAAATACTCAATTTTCATGTCATACTCAAAATACTCCGTAATTGAAGACTAACACACACAAATTTAAATTTTTTCAAAAATTTCTTAAAAATGCAATAAACTGAAGTCTAACACCTTCAAAAAATTCAATGAAGATATTTTTTAAAAGAATGTTGAAATTGAAAACACAAGAAAAAAACTCAATTTTCCTGTCATACTCAAAATACTCCGTAATTCAGGACTAACACACACAAATTTAATTTTTTTCCAAAATTTCATAAAAATGCAAAAAACTGAAGTCTAACACCTCAAAAAAATTCAAAGAAGATATTTTTAAAAAAAATGTAAAAATTGAAGTGCAACATAAGCAAAAAACTCAATTTTCATGTCATACTCAAAATACGCCGTAATCGAAGACTAACACACATAAATTTCAATTTTTTAAAAAATTTCTTAAAAACACAAAAAATGAAGTCTCACCTTCAAAAAATTCAACGAAAATATTTTTAAAAGAATTCTAAAATTGAAGTGTACCACAAGAAAAAAACTCAATTTGCATGTCATACTCAAAATACTCCGTAATTGAAGACTAACACACACAAATTTCAAATTATTCAAAAAATGCTTAAAAAGGCAAAAAATGAAGTCTGACACCTTCAAAAAATTCCTTGAAGATATTTTTTAAAACAATGTAAAAATTGAAGTGTAAAATAATCAAAATACTCAATTTTCATGTCATACTCAAAATACACCGTAATTGAAGACTAAGACAAACAAATTTAATTTTTTCAAAAATTTCTTAAAAATAAAAAAAATGAAGTCTTAACACCTTCAAAAAATTCGATGAAGATGTTTTTTAAAATAATGTTAAAATTGAAGTGTAAAAGAAGAAAAATACTCAATTCTCATGTCATACTCAAAATACTCCGTAATTGAAGACTAACACACTAAAAATTTCAATTTTTTCAAAAATTTCTTAAAAATGCAAAAAACTGAAATCTAACACCTTCAAAAAATTCAATGAAGTTATTTTTTAAAAGAATGTTGAAATTGAAAACACAAGAAAAAAACTCAATTTTCCTGTCGTACTCAAAATACTCCGTAATTCAAGACTAACACACACAAATTTAATTTTTTTTCAAAAATTTCTTAAAAATGCAAAAAACTGATGTCTAACACCTTCAAAATATTCAATGAAGATATTTTTTTTAAAAATGTAAAAATTCATGTGTAACATAAGCAAAATACTCAATTTTCATGTTATACTCAAAATACTCCGTAATTGAAGACTAACACACACAAATTTCAATTTTTTCAAAAATTTCTTAAGAATGCAAAAAAATAAAGTCTAACCCCTTCAAAAAAATTCAACGAAGATATTTTTTAAAATAATTCTAAAATTGAAGTGTAACACAAGAAAAAAACTAAATTTTCTTGTCATACTAAAAATACTCCGTAATTGAAGACTAACATACACAAATTTCAATTTTTTCAAAATTTTCTCAAAAATGCAAAAAATGAAGTCTATCACCTTCAAAAAATTCAATCAAGATATTTTTTAAATGGATGTTAAAATTAAAGTGTAACACCAAGAAAAAAACTCAATTTTCATGTCATACTCAAAATACTCCGTAATTGAAGACTAACACACAGAAATTTCAATTTTTTCCAAAATTTCATAAAAATGCAAAACACTGAAGTCTAACACCTCAAAAAAATTCAAAGAAGATATTTTTTAAAAAAATGTAAAAATTGAAGTGCAAGATAAGCAAAAAATTCAATTTTCATGTCATACTCAAAATACGTCGTAATCGAAGACTAACACACATAAATTTCAATTTTTTAAAAAATTTCTTAAAAACACAAAAAATGAAGTCTAACACCTTCAAAAAATTCAACGAAAATATTTTTAAAAGAATTCTAAAATTGAAGTGTACCACAAGAAAAAAACTCAATTTGCATGTCATACTCAAAATACTCCGTAATTGAAGACTAACACACACAAATTTCAAATTTTTCTAAAATTTCTTAAAAAGGCAAAAAATGAAGTCTAACACCTTCAAAAAATTCCATGAAGATATTTTTTAAAACAATGTAAAAATTGAAGTGTAAAATAATCAAAATACTCAATTTTCATGTCATACTCAAAATACACCGTAATTGAAGACTAAGACACACAAATTTAATTTTTTCAAAAATTTCTTAAAAATAAAAAAAATGAAGTCTAACACCTTCAAAAAATTCAATGAAGATATTTTTTAAAATAATGTTAAAATTGAAGTGTAAAATGAGAAAAATACTCAATTTTCATGTCATACTCAAAATACTCCGTAATTGAAGACTAACACACACAAATTTCAATTTTTTCAAAAATTTCTTAAAAATGCAATAAACTGAAGTCTAACACCTTCAAAAAATTCAATGAAGATATTTTTTAAAAGAATGTTGAAATTGAAAACACAAGAAAAAAACTCAATTTTCCTGTTATACTCAAAATACTCCGTAATTCAGGACTAACACACACAAATTTAATTTTTTTCCAAAATTTCATAAAAATGCAAAAAACTGAAGTCTAACACCTCAAAAAAATTCAAAGAAGATATTTTAAAAAAAAATGTAAAAATTGAAGTGCAACATAAGCAAAAAACTCAATTTTCATGTCATACTCAAAATACGCCGTAATCGAAGACTAACACACATAAATTTCAATTTTTTAAAAAATTTCTTAAAAACACAAAAAATGAAGTCTAACACCTTCAAAAAATTCAACGAAAATATTTTTAAATGAATTCTAAAATTGAAGTGTACCACAAGAAAAAAACTCAATTTGCATGTCATACTCAAAATACTCCGTAATTGATGACTAACACACACAAATTTCAAATTTTTCAAAAATTTCTTAAAAAGGCAAAAAATGAAGTCTGACACCTTCAAAAAATTCCTTGAAGATATTTTTTAAAACAATGTAAAAATTGAAGTGTAAAATAATCAAAATACTCAATTTTCATGTCATACTCAAAATACACCGTAATTGAAGACTAAGACAAACAAATTTAATTTTTTCAAAAATTTCATAAAAATAAAAAAAATGAAGTCTAACACCTTCAAAAAATTCAATGAAGATATTTTTTAAAATAATGTTTAAATTGAAGTGTAAAATAAGAAAAATACTCAATTTTCATGTCATACTCAAAATACTCCGTAATTGAAGACTAACACACACAAATTTCAATTTTTTCAAAAATTTCTTAAAAATGCAAAAAACTGAAGTCTAACACCTTCAATAAATTCAATGAAGATATTTTTTAAAAGAATGTTGAAATTGAAACCACAAGAAAAAAAATTCAATTTTCCTGTCATACTCAAAATACTACGTAATTCAAGACTAACACACACAAATTTAATTTTTTTCCAAAATTTCATAAAAATGCAAAAAACTGAAGTCTAACACCTCAAAAAAATTCAAAGAAGATATTTTTTAAAAAAATGTAAAAATTGAAGTGCAACATAAGCAAAAAACTCAATTTTCATGTCATACTCAAAATACGCCATAATCGAAGACTAACACACATACATTTCAATTTTTTAAAAAATTTCTTAAAAACACAAAAAATGAAGTCTAACACCTTCAAAAAATTCAACGAAGATATTTTTAAAAGAATTCTAAAATTGAAGTGTACCACAAGAAAAAAACTCAATTTGCATGTCATACTCAAAATACTCCGTAATTGAAGACTAACACACACAAATTTCAAATTATTCAAAAAATTCTTAAAAAGGCAAAAAAATGAAGTCTGTCACCTTCAAAAAATTCCATGAAGATATTTTTTAAAACAATGTAAAAATTGAAGTGTAAAATAATCAAAATACTCAATTTTCATGTCATACTCAAAATACACCGTAATTGAAGACTAAGACACACAAATTTAATTTTTTCAAAAATTTCTTAAAAATAAAAAAAAATGAAGTCTAACACCTTCAAAAAATTCAATGAAGATATTTTTTAAAATAATGTTAAAATTGAAGTGTAAAATGAGAAAAATACTCAATTTTCATGTCATACTCAAAATACTCCGTAATTGAAGACTAACACACACAAATTTCAATTTTTTCAAAAATTTCTTAAAAATGCAATAAACTGAAGTCTAACACCTTCAAAAAATTCAATGAAGATATTTTTTAAAAGAATGTTGAAATTGAAAACACAAGAAAAAAACTCAATTTTCCTGTCATACTCAAAATACTCCGTAATTCAGGACTAACACACACAAATTTAATTTTTTTCCAAAATTTCATAAAAATGCAAAAAACTGAAGTCTAACACCTCAAAAAAATTCAAAGAAGATATTTTTAAAAAAAATGTAAAAATTGAAGTGCAACATAAGCAAAAAACTCAATTTTCATGTCATACTCAAAATACGCCGTAATCGAAGACTAACACACATAAATTTCAATTTTTTAAAAAATTTCTTAAAAACACAAAAAATGAAGTCTCACCTTCAAAAAATTCAACGAAAATATTTTTAAAAGAATTCTAAAATTGAAGTGTACCACAAGAAAAAAACTCAATTTGCATGTCATACTCAAAATACTCCGTAATTGAAGACTAACACACACAAATTTCAAATTATTCAAAAAATGCTTAAAAAGGCAAAAAATGAAGTCTGACACCTTCAAAAAATTCCTTGAAGATATTTTTTAAAACAATGTAAAAATTGAAGTGTAAAATAATCAAAATACTCAATTTTCATGTCATACTCAAAATACACCGTAATTGAAGACTAAGACAAACAAATTTAATTTTTTCAAAAATTTCTTAAAAATAAAAAAAATGAAGTCTTAACACCTTCAAAAAATTCGATGAAGATGTTTTTTAAAATAATGTTAAAATTGAAGTGTAAAAGAAGAAAAATACTCAATTCTCATGTCATACTCAAAATACTCCGTAATTGAAGACTAACACACACAAATTTCAATTTTTTCAAAAATTTCTTAAAAATGCAAAAAACTGAAATCTAACACCTTCAAAAAATTCAATGAAGTTATTTTTTAAAAGAATGTTGAAATTGAAAACACAAGAAAAAAACTCAATTTTCCTGTCGTACTCAAAATACTCCGTAATTCAAGACTAACACACACAAATTTAATTTTTTTTCAAAAATTTCTTAAAAATGCAAAAAACTGATGTCTAACACCTTCAAAATATTCAATGAAGATATTTTTTTTAAAAATGTAAAAATTCATGTGTAACATAAACAAAATACTCAATTTTCATGTTATACTCAAAATACTCCGTAATTGAAGACTAACACACACAAATTTCAATTTTTTCAAAAATTTCTTAAGAATGCAAAAAAATAAAGTCTAACCCCTTCAAAAAAATTCAACGAAGATATTTTTTAAAATAATTCTAAAATTGAAGTGTAACACAAGAAAAAAACTAAATTTTCTTGTCATACTAAAAATACTCCGTAATTGAAGACTAACATACACAAATTTCAATTTTTTCAAAATTTTCTCAAAAATGCAAAAAATGAAGACTATCACCTTCAAAAAATTCAATCAAGATATTTTTTAAATGGATGTTAAAATTAAAGTGTAACACCAAGAAAAAAACTCAATTTTCATGTCATACTCAAAATACTCCGTAATTGAAGACTAACACACAGAAATTTCAATTTTTTCCAAAATTTCATAAAAATGCAAAACACTGAAGTCTAACACCTCAAAAAAATTCAAAGAAGATATTTTTTAAAAAAATGTAAAAATTGAAGTGCAAGATAAGCAAAAAATTCAATTTTCATGTCATACTCAAAATACGTCGTAATCGAAGACTAACACACATAAATTTCAATTTTTTAAAAAATTTCTTAAAAACACAAAAAATGAAGTCTAACACCTTCAAAAAATTCAACGAAAATATTTTTAAAAGAATTCTAAAATTGAAGTGTACCACAAGAAAAAAACTCAATTTGCATGTCATACTCAAAATACTCCGTAATTGAAGACTAACACACACAAATTTCAAATTTTTCTAAAATTTCTTAAAAAGGCAAAAAATGAAGTCTAACACCTTCAAAAAATTCCATGAAGATATTTTTTAAAACAATGTAAAAATTGAAGTGTAAAATAATCAAAATACTCAATTTTCATGTCATACTCAAAATACACCGTAATTGAAGACTAAGACACAAATTTAATTTTTTCAAAAATTTCTTAAAAATAACAAAAATGAAGTCTAACACCTTCAAAAAATTCAATGAAGATATTTTTTAAAATAATGTTAAAATTGAAGTGTAAAATGAGAAAAATACTCAATTTTCATGTCATACTCAAAATACTCCGTAATTGAAGACTAACACACACAAATTTCAATTTTTTCAAAAATTTCTTAAAAATGCAATAAACTGAAGTCTAACACCTTCAAAAAATTCAATGAAGATATTTTTTAAAAGAATGTTGAAATTGAAAACACAAGAAAAAAACTCAATTTTCCTGTCATACTCAAAATACTCCGTAATTCAGGACTAACACACACAAATTTAATTTTTTTCCAAAATTTCATAAAAATGCAAAAAACTGAAGTCTAACACCTCAAAAAAATTCAAAGAAGATATTTTAAAAAAAAATGTAAAAATTGAAGTGCAACATAAGCAAAAAACTCAATTTTCATGTCATACTCAAAATACGCCGTAATCGAAGACTAACACACATAAATTTCAATTTTTTAAAAAATTTCTTAAAAACACAAAAAATGAAGTCTAACACCTTCAAAAAATTCAACGAAAATATTTTTAAATGAATTCTAAAATTGAAGTGTACCACAAGAAAAAAACTCAATTTGCATGTCATACTCAAAATACTCCGTAATTGATGACTAACACACACAAATTTCAAATTTTTCAAAAATTTCTTAAAAAGGCAAAAAATGAAGTCTGACACCTTCAAAAAATTCCTTGAAGATATTTTTTAAAACAATGTAAAAATTGAAGTGTAAAATAATCAAAATACTCAATTTTCATGTCATACTCAAAATACACCGTAATTGAAGACTAGGACAAACAAATTTAATTTTTTCAAAAATTTCATAAAAGTAAAAAAAATGAAGTCTAACACCTTCAAAAAATTCAATGAAGATATTTTTTAAAATAATGTTTAAATTGAAGTGTAAAATAAGAAAAATACTCAATTTTCATGTCATACTCAAAATACTCCGTAATTGAAGACTAACACACACAAATTTCAATTTTTTCAAAAATTTCTTAAAAATGCAAAAAACTGAAGTCTAACACCTTCAATAAATTCAATGAAGATATTTTTTAAAAGAATGTTGAAATTGAAACCACAAGAAAAAAATTCAATTTTCCTGTCATACTCAAAATACTACGTAATTCAAGACTAACACACACAAATTTAATTTTTTTCCAAAATTTCATAAAAATGCAAAAAACTGAAGTCTAACACCTCAAAAAAATTCAAAGAAGATATTTTTTAAAAAAATGTAAAAATTGAAGTGCAACATAAGCAAAAAACTCAATTTTCATGTCATACTCAAAATACGCCATAATCGAAGACTAACACACATACATTTCAATTTTTTTAAAAATTTCTTAAAAACACAAAAAATGAAGTCTAACACCTTCAAAAAATTCAACGAAGATATTTTTAAAAGAATTCTAAAATTGAAGTGTACCACAAGAAAAAAACTCAATTTGCATGTCATACTCAAAATACTCCGTAATTGAAGACTAACACACACAAATTTCAAATTATTCAAAAAATTCTTAAAAAGGCAAAAAAATGAAGTCTGTCACCTTCAAAAAATTCCATGAAGATATTTTTTAAAACAATGTAAAAATTGAAGTGTAAAATAATCAAAATACTCAATTTTCATGTCATACTCTAAATACACCGTAATTGAAGACTAAGACACACAAATTTAATTTTTTCAAAAATTTCTTAAAAATAAAAAAAATGAAGTCTAACACCTTCAAAAAATTCAATGAAGATATTTTTTAAAATAATGTTAAAATTGAAGTGTAAAATGAGAAAAATACTCAATTTTCATGTCATACTCAAAATACTCCGTAATTGAAGACTAACACACACAAATTTCAATTTTTTCAAAAATTTCTTAAAAATGCAATAAACTGAAGTCTAACACCTTCAAAAAATTCAATGAAGATATTTTTTAAAAGAATGTTGAAATTGAAAACACAAGAAAAAAACTCAATTTTCCTGTCATACTCAAAATACTCCGTAATTCAGGACTAACACACACAAATTTAATTTTTTTCCAAAATTTCATAAAAATGCAAAAAACTGAAGTCTAACACCTCAAAAAAATTCAAAGAAGATATTTTTAAAAAAAATGTAAAAATTGAAGTGCAACATAAGCAAAAAACTCAATTTTCATGTCATACTCAAAATACGCCGTAATCGAAGACTAACACACATAAATTTCAATTTTTTAAAAAATTTCTTAAAAACACAAAAAATGAAGTCTCACCTTCAAAAAATTCAACGAAAATATTTTTAAAAGAATTCTAAAATTGAAGTGCACCACAAGAAAAAAACTCAATTTGCATGTCATACTCAAAATACTCCGTAATTGAAGACTAACACACACAAATTTCAAATTATTCAAAAAATGCTTAAAAAGGCAAAAAATGAAGTCTGACACCTTCAAAAAATTCCTTGAAGATATTTTTTAAAACAATGTAAAAATTGAAGTGTAAAATAATCAAAATACTCAATTTTCATGTCATACTCAAAATACACCGTAATTGAAGACTAAGACAAACAAATTTAATTTTTTCAAAAATTTCTTAAAAATAAAAAAAATGAAGTCTTAACACCTTCAAAAAATTCGATGAAGATGTTTTTTAAAATAATGTTAAAATTGAAGTGTAAAAGAAGAAAAATACTCAATTCTCATGTCATACTCAAAATACTCCGTAATTGAAGACTAACACACACAAATTTCAATTTTTTCAAAAATTTCTTAAAAATGCAAAAAACTGAAATCTAACACCTTCAAAAAATTCAATGAAGTTATTTTTTAAAAGAATGTTGAAATTGAAAACACAAGAAAAAAACTCAATTTTCCTGTCGTACTCAAAATACTCCGTAATTCAAGACTAACACACACAAATTTAATTTTTTTTCAAAAATTTCTTAAAAATGCAAAAAACTGATGTCTAACACCTTCAAAATATTCAATGAAGATATTTTTTTAAAAATGTAAAAATTCATGTGTAACATAAGCAAAATACTCAATTTTCATGTTATACTCAAAATACTCCGTAATTGAAGACTAACACACACAAATTTCAATTTTTTCAAAAATTTCTTAAGAATGCAAAAAAATAAAGTCTAACCCCTTCAAAAAAATTCAACGAAGATATTTTTTAAAATAATTCTAAAATTGAAGTGTAACACAAGAAAAAAACTAAATTTTCTTGTCATACTAAAAATACTCCGTAATTGAAGACTAACATACACAAATTTCAATTTTTTCAAAATTTTCTCAAAAATGCAAAAAATGAAGTCTATCACCTTCAAAAAATTCAATCAAGATATTTTTTAAATGGATGTTAAAATTAAAGTGTAACACCAAGAAAAAAACTCAATTTTCATGTCAAACTCAAAATACTCCGTAATTGAAGACTAACACACAGAAATTTCAATTTTTTCCAAAATTTCATAAAAATGCAAAACACTGAAGTCTAACACCTCAAAAAAATTCAAAGAAGATATTTTTTAAAAAAATGTAAAAATTGAAGTGCAAGATAAGCAAAAAATTCAATTTTCATGTCATACTCAAAATACGTCGTAATCGAAGACTAACACACATAAATTTCAATTTTTTAAAAAATTTCTTAAAAACACAAAAAATGAAGTCTAACACCTTCAAAAAATTCAACGAAAATATTTTTAAAAGAATTCTAAAATTGAAGTGTACCACAAGAAAAAAACTCAATTTGCATGTCATACTCAAAATACTCCGTAATTGAAGACTAACACACACAAATTTCAAATTTTTCTAAAATTTCTTAAAAAGGCAAAAAATGAAGTCTAACACCTTCAAAAAATTCCATGAAGATATTTTTTAAAACAATGTAAAAATTGAAGTGTAAAATAATCAAAATACTCAATTTTCATGTCATACTCAAAATACACCGTAATTGAAGACTAAGACACACAAATTTAATTTTTTCAAAAATTTCTTAAAAATAAAAAAAATGAAGTCTAACACCTTCAAAAAATTCAATGAAGATATTTTTTAAAATAATGTTAAAATTGAAGTGTAAAATGAGAAAAATACTCAATTTTCATGTCATACTCAAAATACTCCGTAATTGAAGACTAACACACACAAATTTCAATTTTTTCAAAAATTTCTTAAAAATGCAATAAACTGAAGTCTAACACCTTCAAAAAATTCAATGAAGATATTTTTTAAAAGAATGTTGAAATTGAAAACACAAGAAAAAAACTCAATTTTCCTGTTATACTCAAAATACTCCGTAATTCATGACTAACACACACAAATTTAATTTTTTTCCAAAATTTCATAAAAATGCAAAAAACTGAAGTCTAACACCTCAAAAAAATTCAAAGAAGATATTTTAAAAAAAAATGTAAAAATTGAAGTGCAACATAAGCAAAAAACTCAATTTTCATGTCATACTCAAAATACGCCGTAATCGAAGACTAACACACATAAATTTCAATTTTTTAAAAAATTTCTTAAAAACACAAAAAATGAAGTCTAACACCTTCAAAAAATTCAACGAAAATATTTTTAAATGAATTCTAAAATTGAAGTGTACCACAAGAAAAAAACTCAATTTGCATGTCATACTCAAAATACTCCGTAATTGATGACTAACACACACAAATTTCAAATTTTTCAAAAATTTCTTAAAAAGGCAAAAAATGAAGTCTGACACCTTCAAAAAATTCCTTGAAGATATTTTTTAAAACAATGTAAAAATTGAAGTGTAAAATAATCAAAATACTCAATTTTCATGTCATACTCAAAATACACCGTAATTGAAGACTAAGACAAACAAATTTAATTTTTTCAAAAATTTCATAAAAATAAAAAAAATGAAGTCTAACACCTTCAAAAAATTCAATGAAGATATTTTTTAAAATAATGTTAAAATTGAAGTGTAAAATAAGAAAAATACTCAATTTTCATGTCATACTCAAAATACTCCGTAATTGAAGACTAACGCACACAAATTTCAATTTTTTCAAAAATTTCTTAAAAATGCAAAAAACTGAAGTCTAACACCTTCAATAAATTCAATGAAGATATTTTTTAAAAGAATGTTGAAATTGAAACCACAAGAAAAAAATTCAATTTTCCTGTCATACTCAAAATACTACGTAATTCAAGACTAACACACACAAATTTAATTTTTTTCCAAAATTTCATAAAAATGCAAAAAACTGAAGTCTAACACCTCAAAAAAATTCAAAGAAGATATTTTTTTAAAAAATGTAAAAATTGAAGTGCAACATAAGCAAAAAACTCAATTTTCATGTCATACTCAAAATACGCCATAATCGAAGACTAACACACATACATTTCAATTTTTTAAAAAATTTCTTAAAAACACAAAAAATGAAGTCTAACACCTTCAAAAAATTCAACGAAGATATTTTTAAAAGAATTCTAAAATTGAAGTGTACCACAAGAAAAAAACTCAATTTACATGTCATACTCAAAATACTTCGTAATTGAAGACTAACACACACAAATTTCAAATTATTCAAAAAATTCTTAAAAAGGCAAAAAATGAAGTCACCTTCAAAAAATTCCATGAAGATATTTTTTAAAACAATGTAAAAATTGAAGTGTAAAATAATCAAAATACTCAATTTTCATGTCATACTCAAAATACACCGTAATTGAAGACTAAGAGACACAAATTTAATTTTTTCAAAAATTTCTTAAAAATAAAAAAAATTAAGTCTTAACACCTTCAAAAAATTCAATGAAGATATTTTTTAAAATAATGTAAAAATTGAAGTGTAAAATAAGCAAAATACTCAATTTTCCTGTCATACTCAAAATACACCGTAATTGAAGACTATGACACACAAATTTTAATTTTTTGAAAAATTTCTTAAAAATGCAAAAAATGAAGTCAAACAACTTCAAATAATTCAATGAAGATATTTTTTAAAATAATGTTAAAATTGAAGTGTAACACAAGAAAAAAACTCAATTTCATGTCATACTCAAAATACTCCGTAATTGAAGACTAACACACACAACTTTTAATTTTTTCAAAAATTTCTTAAAAATGCAAAAAACTGAAGTCTAACACCTTCATAAAATTCAATGAAGATATTTTTTTTAAAAATATAAAAATTGAAGTGTAACATTAGCAAAATACTCAATTTTCATGTCATACTCGAAATATGCCGTAATTGAAGACTAACACACAGAAATTTCAATTTTTTAAAAAATTTCTAAAAAATGCAAAAAACTGAAGTCTAACACCTTTAAAAAATTCAATGAAGTTATTTTTTTTAAAAATGTCCAAATTTAAGTGTAAAATAAGCAAAATACTCAATTTTCACGTTATACTCAAAATACAACGTAATTGAAGACTAAGACACACAAATTTAAATTTTTTCAAAAATTTCTTAAAAATAAAAAAAATGAAGTCTATAACACCTTCAAAAAATTCAACGAAGATATTTTTTAAAATAATGTTAAAATTGAAGTGTAAAATAAGAAAAATACTCAATTTTCATGTGATACTCAAAATACACCGTAATTGAAGACTAACACACACAAATTTCAATTTTTTAAAAAATTTCTTAAAAATGCAAAAAACTGAAGTCTAACACATTCAAAAAATTCAATGAAGATATATTTTTTTAAAATATCAAAATTGAAGTGTAACATAAGCAAAATACTCAATTTTCATGTCATACTCAAAATACTCCGTAATTGAAGACTAACACACACAAATTTCTTAAGAATGCAAAAAATGAAGTCTAACACCTTCATAAAAATTCAATGAAGATATTTTTTAAAACAATGTAAAAATTGAAGTGTGAAATAAGCAAAGTACTCAATTTCCATGTCATACTCAAAATACACCGTAATTGAAGACTATGACACACAAATTTTAATTTTTGGAAAAAGTTCTTAAAAATGCAAAAAATGAAGTCTAACAACTTCAAAAAATTCAATGAAGATATTTTTTTTAAAAATGTCAGCATTGAAGTGTAAAATAAGCAAAATACTCAATTTTCGTGTCATACTCAAAATACTCCGTAATTGAAGACTAACACACACAAATTTCAATTTTTTCAAAAATTTCTTAAGAATGCAAAAAATGAAGTCTAACACCTTCAAAATATTCAATGAAGAAGTTTTGAAAAAAAATATTAAAATGGAAGTGTAACATCAAAAAATACTCAATTTTCATGTCATACTCAAAATACTCCATAATTAAAGACAAACACACACATATTTCAATTTTTTGCCAAATTTCTTAAAAATGCAAAAAACTGAAATTTAACGCCTTCAAAAAATTCAATGAAGATATTTTTTTAAAGAATGTAAAAATTGAAGTGTAACATAAGCAAAATACTCAATTTTCATGTCATACTCAAAATACTCCGTAATTGAAGACTAACACACACAAATTTCAATTTTTTCAAAAATTTCTTAAGAATGCAAAAAATGAAGTCTAACACCTTGAAAAAATTCAATGAATATATTTTTTAAAACAATGTAAAAATTGAAGTGTAAAATAAGCAAAATACTCAATTTTCATGTCATACTCAAAATACACCGTAATTCAAGAATAAGACACACAAATTTAAATTTTTCCAAAAATTTCTTAAAAATAAAAAAATGAAGTCTGACACCTTCAAAAAATTCAACGAAGATATTTTTTAAAATAATGTTAAAATTGAAGTGTAAAATAAGAAAATTACTCAATTGTCATGTCATACTCAAAATACTCCGTAATTGAAGACTAACACACACAAATTTCAATTTTTTCAAAAATTTCTTACAAATGCAAAAAACTGACGTCTAACACCTTCAAAAAATTTAATGAAGAAATTTTTCCAAAAAATGTAGAAATTGAAGTGTAACATTCGCAAAATACTCAATTTTCATGTCATACTCAAAATACTCCGTAATTTAAGACTAACACACACAAATTTCAATTTTTTCAAAAATTTCTTAAAAATGCAAAAAACTGAAGTCTAACGCCTTCAAAAAATTCAATGAAGATATTTTTTTAAAAAAATGTAAAAATTGAAGTGATAAATAAGCAAAATCCTCAATTTTCATGTCATACTCAAAATACTCCGTAATTGAAGACTAAGACACACAAATTTCAATTTTTTGAAACATTTCTCAAAAATGCAAAAAATGAAGTCTAACACCTTCAAAAAGTTCAATGAAGATATTTTTTAAAAGAATGTTAAAATTGAAGTGTAACACAAGAAATAAACTCAATTTTCATGTCATACTCAAAATACTCCGTAATTAAAGACTAACACACACAAATTTCAATTTTTTTCGAAAATTTCTTCAAAATACAAAAACTAAAGTCTGACACCTTCAAAAATTTCAATTATGTCATTTTTTTAAAATAATTTAAAATTGTAGTGTAACACAAGCAAAATACTCAATTTTCATGTCATACTCCAAAACCAAGTAATTAAATACTAACACACACAAATTTCAATTCTTTAAAAAATTTCTTAGAATTGCAAAAAACTGAAGTCTAACACCTTCAAAAAAATTAATGAAGATATTTTTTAAAAGAATGTTGAAAATGAAACCACAAGAAAAAAACTCAATTTTCATGTCATACTCAAAATACTCCGTAATTGGAGACTAACACACACAAATTTCAATTTCTTCAAAAATTTCTTAAAAATGCAAGAAACTGAAGTCTAACACCTTCAACAAATTCAATGAAGAATTTTTTTAAAAAAATGTTAAAATGGAAGAGTAACATAAAAAAAATACTCAATTTTCATGTCATACTCAAAATACTCCGTAATTAAAGACTAGCACACACAAATTTCAATTTTTTTAAAAAATTTCTTCAAAATACAAAAACTAAAGTCTGACACCTTCAAAATTTTCAATTATGTTATTTTTTAAAAATAATTTAAAATTGAAGTGTAACACAAGCAAAATACTTAATTTTCAGGTCATACTCCAAAACCTAGTAATTAAATACTAACACACACAAATTTCAATTATTTAAAAAATTTCTATGAAATGCAAACAACTGAAGTCTCACACCTTCGAATAATTCAATGAAGATATTTTTTAAAAGAATGTTGAAATTGAAACCACAAGAAAAAAACTCAATTTTCATGTCATACTCAAAATACTCCGTAATTGGAGACTAACACACACAAATTTCAATTTTTTCAAAAATTTCTTAAAAATGAAAAAAACTGAAGTCTCATACCTTCAAAAAATTCAACGAAGATATTTTTTTAAATAATGTTAAAATTGAAGTGTAACAGAGGAAAAGAACTCAATTTTCATGTCATACTCAAAATACTCCGTAATTGAAGACTAACACACACAAATTTCAATTTTTTAAAATATTTCTTAAAAATGCAAAAAACTGAAGTCTAAAGCCTTCAAAAAATTCAATGAAGATATTTTTTAAAATAATTTAAAAATTGAAGTGTAAAATAAGCAAAATACTCAATTTTCATGTCATACTCAAAATACTCCTTAATAGAAGACTAAGACCACGAATTTAAATTTTTTGAAAAGTTTCTTAAAAATGCAAAAAATAAAGTCTAACAACATCCAAAAATTCAATGAAGATATTTTTTAAAAGAATGTTAAAATTGAAGTGTAACACAAGAAAAAAACTCAATTTTCGTGTCATACTCAAAATACTCCGTAAATGAAGACTAACACACACTGCTTTCAATTTTTCAAAAATTTCTTAAAAATGCAAAAAACTGAAGTCTAACACCTTCAAAAAATTCAATGAAGATATTTTTTTTAAAAATGTTAAAATTGAAGTGTAACATAAGCAAAATACTCAATTTTCATGTCATACTCAAAATACTCTGTAATTGAAGACTAACACACACAAATTTCAATTTTTTCAAAAATTTCTGAAGAATGCAAAAAATGAAGTCTAACACCTTGAAAAAAATTGAATGAAGATATTGTTCTAAAAAAATGTAAAAATTGAAGTGTAAAATAAGCAAAGTACTCAATTTCCATGTCATACACAAAATACACCGTAATTGAAGACTATGACACAAAAATTGTAATTTTTTCAAAAATTTCTTAAGAATGCAAAAAATGAAGTCTGACACCTTCAAAAAATTCAATGAAGATATTTTTTAAAACAATGTAAAAATTGAAGTGTAAAATAAGCAAAATACTCAATATTCATGTCATACTCAAAATACACCGTAATTCAAGGCTAAGACACACAAATTTAAATTTTTTCAAAAATTTCTTAAAAATAAAAAAAATGAAGTCTAACACCATCAAAAAATCCAACGAACATATTATTTAAAATATTGTCAAAATTGAAGTGTAAAATAAGAAAAATACTAAATTTTGATGTCATACTCAAAATACTCCGTAATTGAAGACTAACACACATAAATTTCAATTTTTTAAAAAATTTCTTAAAAATGCAAAAAACTAAAGTCTAACACCTTCAAAAAATTCAATGAAGATATTTTTTAAAAGAATGTTGAAATTGAAAACACGAAACAAAAACTCAATTTTCATGTCATACTCAAAATACTCCGTAATTGAAGGCTAACACACACAAATTTCAATTTTTTCAAACATTTCTTAAAAATGCAAAAAACCGAAGTCTAAAACCTTCAAAATATTCAATGAAGATATTTTTTAAAAGAATGTTAAAATTGAAGTGTAACACAAGAAATAAACTCAATTTTCATGTCATACTCAAAATACACCGTAATTGAAGACTAACACACACAAATTTCAATTTTTTTTAAAATTTCTTAAAAATGCAAAAACTGAATTCTATAACACCTTCAAAAAATTCAATGATGATATTTTTTTTAAAAATGTAAAAATTGAAGTGTAACATAAGCAAAATACTCAATTTTCATGTCATACTCAAAATACTCCGTAATTGAAGACTAACAAACACAAATTTAAATTTTTTCAAAAATTTCTTAAGAATGCAAAAAATGAAGTCTAACACCTTCAAAAAATTCAATGAAGAAATTCTTTAAAAAAATGCTAAAATGGAAGTGTAACATAAAAAAATACTCAATTTTCATGTCATACTCAAAATACTCCGTAATTAAACACTAACACACTCAAAATTCAATTATTTAAAAAATTTCTTAAAAATGCAAAAAACTGAAGTCTAACACCTTCAAAAAATTGAATGAAGATATTTTTTAAAAGAATGTTGAAATTGAAAACACAAGAAAAAAACTCAATTTTCATGTCATACTCAAAATACTCCGTAATTGAAGACTAACATACACAAATTTCAATTTTTTCAAAAATTTCTCAATAATGCAAAAAACTGAAGTCCACCTTCGAAAAATTCCATGAAGATATTTTTTTTAAAAATGTGAAAATTGAAGTGTAACATAAGCAAAATACTTAATTTTCTTGTTATACTCAAAATACTCCGTAATTGAAGACTAACACACACAAATTTCAATTTTTTCAAAAATTTCGTTAAAATGCAAGAAACTGCAGTTTAACACCTTAAAAAAATTCAATGAATATATATTTTTTTTTAAATGTAAATATTGAAGTGTAACGTAAGCCAAATACTCAATTTTTATGTCATATTCAAAATACTCCGTAATTGAAGACTAACACACAGAAATTTCAATTTTTTCAAAAGTTTCTTAAAAATGCAAAAAGCTGAAGTCTAACACCTTCAAAAAAATGCAATGAAGATATTTTTTTTAAAAATGTCAAGATTGAAGTGTAACATAAGCAAAATCCTCAATTTTCATTTCATAATCAAAATACTCCGTAATTGAAGACTAAGACACACAAATTTCAATTTTTTGAAACATTTCTCAAAAATGCAAAAAATGAAGTCTAACACCTTCAAAAAATTCAATGAAGATATTTTTTAAAAGAATGTTAAAATTGAAGTGTAACACAAGAACTAAACTCAATTTTCATGTCATACACAAAAATACACCGTAATTGAAGAGTAACACACACAAATTTCAATTTTTTTTTAAATTTCTTAAAAATTCAAAAAACAGAAGTCTATAACACCTTCAAAAAATCCAATGAAGATATTTTTTTTAAAAATGTAAAAATTGAAGTGTAACATAAGCAAAATACTAAATTTTCATGTCATACTCAAAATACTCCTTAATTGAAGACTAACACACACAAATTTCAATTTTTTCAAAAATTTCTTTAGAATGCAAAAAATGAAATCTAACACCTTCAAAAAATTCAATGAAGAAATTTTTTAAAAAAATGTTAAAATGGAAGTGTAACAAAAATAAAATACTCAATTTTCATGTCATACTCAAAATACTCCGTAATTGAAGACTAACACACACAAATTTCAATTTTTTTCAAAAATTTCTTCAAAATACAAAAACTTAAGTCTTACACCTTCAAAATTTTCAATTATGTTATTTTTTAAAAATAATTTAAAATTGAAGTGTAAAATAAGAAAAATACTCAATTTTCATGCCATACTCAAAATACTCCGTTATTGAAGACTAACACACACAAATTTAAATTGTTTCAAAAATTTCTTAAAAATGCAAAAAACTGAAGTTTAATACCTTCAAAAAATTCAATGAATATAAATTTTTTTTTAAGTGTAAAAATTGAAGTGTAACGTAAGCCAAATACTCAATTTTTACATTATATTCAAAATACTCCGTAATTGAAGACTAACACACACAAATTTCAATTTTTTCAAATATTTCTGAAAAATGCAAAAAACTGAAGTCTAACACCTTCAAAAAATTCAATGAAGAAATTTTTCAAAAAAATGTAAAAATTGAAGTGTAACAAACGAAAAATACTCAATTTTGATGTCATTCTCAAAATACTCCGTAATTTAAGACTAACAAACACAAATTTCAATTTTTACAAAAATTTCTTAAAAATGCAAAAAACTGAAGTCTAACGCCTTCAAAAAATTCAATGAAGATATTTTTTAAAAAAATGTAAAAATTGAAGTGTAAAATAAGCAAAATAATCAATTTTCATATCATACTCAAAATACTCCGTAATTTAAGACTAAGACAAAAAAATTTCAATTTTTTCAAAACTTTCTTAAAAATGCAAAAAATGAAATCTAACACCTTCAAAAAATTCAACGAAGATATTTTTTAAAATAATGTTTAAATTGTAGTGTAACAGAGCACAAAAACTCAATTTTCAGGTCTTACTCAAAATACTCCGTAATTGAAGACTAACACACACAAATTTCAATTTTTTTAAAAATTTCTTAAAAATGCAAAAAACTGAAGTCTCTAACACCTTCAAAAAATTCAATGAAGATATTTTTTTAAAAAAATGTAAAAATTGAAGTGTAACATAAGCAAAGTACTCAATTTTCATGTCATACTCAAAATACTCTGTAATTGTAGACTAACACACACAAATTTGAATTTTTTAAAAAATTTCTTAAGAATGCAAAAAATGAAGTCTCCTTCAAAAAATTCAATGAAGAAATTTTTCAAAAAAATGTTAAAATGGAAGTGTAACATAAAAAAAATACTCAATTTTCATGTCATACTCAAAATACTCCGTAATAGAAGACGAACACACACAAATTTCAATTTTTTTCAAAAATTTGTAAAAAAAACAAAAACTTAAGTCTTACACCTTCAAAATTTTCAATTATGTTATTTTTTAAAAATAATTTAAAATTGAAGTGTAACACAAGCAAAATACTCAATTTTCAGGTCATACTCAAAAACCCCGTAATTAAATACCAACACACTCAAATTTCAATGATTTAAAAAATTTCTTAAAGATGCAAAAAAGTGTAGTCTAACACCTTCAAAAAATTCAATGAAGATATTTTTAAAAAGAATGTTGAAATTGAAAACACAAGAAAAAAACTCAATTTTCATGTCATACTCAAAATACTCCGTAATTGAAGAATAACACACACAAATTTCAATTTTTTCAAAAATTTCTTCAAAATGCAAAAAATTGAAGTCCACCTTCAAAAAATTCAATGAAGATATTTTTTTTTAAAATGTAAAAATTGAAGTGTAACATAAGCAAAATACTCAATTTTCATGTAATACTCAAAATACTCCGTAATTGAAGACTAACACACACAAATTTAAATTTTTTTAAAAATTTCGTAAAAATGCAAAAAACTGAAGTCCAACACCTTAAAAAAATTCAATGAAGATATTTTATTAAAAAAAGAAAAAATACAAGTGCAACATAAGCAAAATACTCAATTTTCATGTCATACTCAAAATATGCCGTCAGTATAGACTACTAACACACAGAAATTTCAATTTTTTCAAAAATTTCATAAAACTGCAAAAAGCTGAAGTCTTAACACCTTCAAAAAATTCAATGAAGATATTTTTTACAAAAATGTAAAAAATGAAGTGTAAAATAAGCAAAATCCTCAATTTTCATGTCATACTCAAAATACTCCGTAATTGGAAGACTAAGACACACAAATTTCAATTTGTTGAAAAAATTCTCAAAAATGCAAAAAATGAAGTCTAACACACCTTTAAAAAATTGAATGAATATATTTTTTAAAAGAATGTTAAAATTGAAGTGTAACACAAGAAATAAACTCAATTTTCATGTCATACTCAAAATACTCCGTAATTGAAGACTAACACACACATATTTCAAATTTTTTAAAAATTTCTTAAAAATGCAAAAAACTGAAGTCTCTAACAACTTCAAAAAATTCAATGAGGATATTTTTTAAAAAAATGTAAAAATTTAAGTGTAACATAAGCAAAATACTCAATTTTCATGTCATACTAAAAATACTCTGTAATTGAAGACTAACACACACAAATTTGAATTTTTTCAAAAATTTCTTAAGAATGCAAAATATGAAGTCTAACACCTTCAAAAAATTCATTGAAGAAATTTTTCAAAAAAATGTTAAAATGGAAGTGTAACATAAAAAAAATACTTAATTTTCATGTCATACTCAAAATACTCCGTAATTGAAGACTAACACACACAAATATCAATTGTTTTCAAAAATTTCTAAAAAAACAAAAACTTAAGTCTTACACCTTCAAAATTTTCAATTGAAGTGTAACACAAGCAAAATACTCAATTTTCAGGTCATACTCAAAAACGCCGTAATTAAATACTAACACATTCAAATTTCAATTATTTAAAAAATTTCTTAAAAATGTAAAAAAGTGAAGTCTAACACCTTCAAAAAATTCAATGAAGGTATTTTTTAAAAGAATGTTGAAATTGAAAACACAAGAAAAAACTCAATTTTCATTTCATACTCAAAATACTACGTAATTGAAGAATAACACACACAAATTTCAATTTTTTCAAAAATTTCTTAAGAATGCAAAAAACTGAAGTCTAACACCTTCAAAAAATTCAATGAAGATATTTTTTTTAAAAATGCAAAAATTGAAGTGTAACATAAGCAAAATACTCAATTTTCATGTAATACTCAAAATACTCCGTAATTGAAGACTAACACACAAAAATTTAAATTTTTTAAAAAATTTCGTAAAAATGCAAAAAACTGAAGTCTAACACCTTAAAAAAAATTCAATGAAGATATTTTATAAAAAAAAGAAAAAATACAAGTGCAACATAAGCAAAATACTCAATTTTCATGTCATACTCAAAATATGCCGTAAGTGTAGACTAACACACAGAAATTTCAATTTTTTCAAAAATTTCTTAAAAATGCAACAAGCTGAAGTCTAACACCTTCAAAAAAATTCAATGATGATCTTTTTTTAAAAAATGTCAAGATTGAAGTGTAACATAATCAAAATACTCAATTTTCAAGTCATACTCAAAATACTCCGTAATTGAAGACAAACACACACAAATTTTAATTTTTTCAAAAATTGCTTAAAAATGCAAAAAATGAAGTCTAACACCTTAAAAAAATTCCATGAAGATATTTTTTAAAAGAATGTTAAAATTGAAGTGTAACACAAGAAATAAACTCAATTTTCATGTCATACTCAAAATACTCCGTAATTGAATACTAACACACACAAATTTCAATTTTTCTAAAAATTTCATAAAAATGCAAAAAACTGAAGTCTCTACCATCTTCAAAAAATTCAATGAAGATATTTTTTTTAAAAATGTAAAACTTGAAGTGTAACATAAGCAAAATACTCAATTTTCATGTCATACTCAAAATACTCTGTATTTGAAGACTGACACACACAAATTTGAATTTTTTGAAAAATTTCTTAAGAATGCAAAAAATGAAGTCTAACACCTTCAAAAAATTCAATGAAGAAATTTTTCAAAAAAATGTTAAAATGGAAGTGTAACATAAAAAAAATACTCAATTTTCATGTTATACTCAAAATACTCCGTAATTGAAGACTAACACACACAAATTTAAATTTTTTTCAAAAATTTGTAAAAAAAACCAAAACTTAAGTCTTACACCTTCAAAATTTTCAATTATGTTATTTTTTAAAAATAATTTAAAATTGAAGTGTAACACAAGCAAAATACTCAATTTTCAGGTCATACTCAAAAACCCGTAATTAAATACTAACACACTCAAATTTCAATTATTTAAAAAATTTCTTAAAAATGCAAAAAAGTGAAGTCTAACACCTTCAAAAAATTCAATGAAGATATTTTTTCAAAGAATGTTGAAATTGAAAACACAAGAAAAAAACTAAATTTTCATGTCATACTCAAAATACTCCGTAATTGAAGAATAACATACACAAATTTCAATTTTTTCAAAAATTTCTTAAAAATGAGAAAAACTGTTGTTTAACACCTTCAAAAAATTCAATGAAGACATTTTTTTTAAAAATGTAAAAATTGAATTGTAACATAAGCAAAATACTCAATTTTCATGTAATACTCAAAATAATCCGTAATTGAAGACTAACACACACAAATTTAAATTTTATCAAAAATTTCGTAAAGATGCAAAAAACTGAAGTCTAACACCTTAAAAAAATTCAATGAAGATATTTTATAAAAAAAAGAAAAAATACAAGTGCAACATAAGCAAAATACTCAATTTTCATGTTATACTCAAAATATGCCGTAAGTTTACACTAACACACAGAAATTTCAATTTTTTCAAAAATTTCTTAAAGATGCAAAAAGCTGAAGTCTAACACCTTCAAAAAAATTCAATGAAGATCTTTTTTTAAAAAATGTCAAGATTGAAATGTAACATAAGCAAAATACTCAATTTTCATGTCATACTCAAAATACTCCGTAATTGAAGACAAACACACACAAATGTCAATTTTTTCTAAAATTTCTTAAAAATGCAAAAAATGAAGTCAAACACCTTCAAAAAATTCAATGAAGATATTTTTTAAAAGAATGTTAAAATTGAAGTGTAACACAAGAAATAAACTCAATTTTCATGTCATACTCAAAATACTCCGTAATTGAAGACTAACACACACAAATTTCAATTTTTTTTAAAAATTTCTTAAAAATGCAAAAAACTGAAGTCTCTAACACCTTCAAAAAATTCAGTGAAGATATTTTTTAAAAAAATGTAAAAATTGAAGTGTAACATAAGCAAAATACCCAATTTTCATGTCATACTCAAAATACTCTGTAATTGAAGACTAACACACACAAATTTGAATTTTTTCATAAATTTCTTAAGAATGCAAAAAATGAAGTCTAACACCTTCAAAAAATTCAATGAAGAAATTTTTCAAAATAATGTTAAAATGGAAGTGTAACATAAAAAAAAATACTCAATTTTCATGTCATACTCAAAATACTCCGTAATTGAAGACTAACACACACAAATTTCAATTTTTTTTAAAAATTTCTAAAAAAAACAAAAACTTAAGTCTTACACCTTAAAAATTTTCAATTATGTTATTTTTTAAAAATAATTTAAAATTGAAGTGTAACACAAGCAAAATACTCAATTTCCAGGTCATACTCAAAAACCCCGTAATTAAATACTAACACACTCAAATTTCAATTATTTAAAAAATTTCTTAAAAATGCAAAAAAGTGAAGTCTAACACCTTCAAAAAATTCAATGAAGATATTTTTTAAAAGAATGTTGAAATTGAAAACACATGAAAAAAACTCAATTTTCATGTCATACTCAAAATACTCCGTAATTGAAGACTAACACACACAAATTTCAATTTTTTCAAAAATTTCTTAAAAATGCAAAAAACTGAAGTCTAACACCTTCAAAAAATTCAATGAAGATATTTTTTTTTAAAAAGTAAAAATTGAAGTGTAACATATGCAAAATACTCAATTTTCATGTAATACTCAAAATACTCCGTAATTGAAGACTAACACACACAAATTTAATATTTTTCAAAAATTTCGTACATATGCAAAAATCTGAAGTCTAACACCTTAAAAAAATTCAATGAAGATATTTTATAAAAAAAAGAAAAAAATGAAGTGCAACATAAGCAAAATACTCAATTTTCATGTCATACTCAAAATATGCCGTAAGTGTAGACTAACTCACAGAAATTTCAATTTTTTCAAAAATTTCATAAAAATGCAAAAAGCTAAAGTCTAACACCTTCAAAAAAATTCAATGAAGATTTTTTTTTTAAAAATGTCAAGATTGAAGTGTAACATAAGCAAAATACTCAATTTTGAAGTCATACTCAAAATACTCCGTAATTGAAGAATGACACACACAAATTTCAATTTTTTCAAAAATTTCTTAAAAATGCAAAAAATGATGTCTAACACCTTCAAAAAATTCAATGAAGATATTTTTTAAAAAAATGTAAAAATTGAAGTGTAACACAAGAAATAAACTCAATTTTCATGTCATACTCAAAATACTCCGTAATTGAAGACTAAGACACACAGATTTCAATTTTTTGAAACATTTCTCAAAACTGCAAAAAATGAAGTCACCTTCAAAAAATTCAATGAAGATATTTTTTAAAAGAATGTAAAAATTGAAGTGTAACACAAGAAATAAACTCAATTTTCATGTCATACTCAAAATACACCGTAATTGAAGACTAACACACACAAATTTCAATTTTTTTTTAAATTTCTTAAAAATGCAAAAAACTGAAGTCTATAACACCTTCAAAAAATTCAATGAAGATATTTTTTTTTAAAATGTAAAAATTGAAGTGTAACATAAGCAAAATACTCAATTTTCATGTCATACTCAAAATACTCCGTAATTGAAGACTAACACACACAAATTTCAATTTTTTCAAAAATTTCTTAAGAATGCAAAAAATGAAATCTAACACCTTCAAAAAATTCAATGAAGAATTTTTTCAAAAAAATGTTAAAATGGAAGTGTAACATAAATAAAGTACTCAATTTTCATGTCATACTCAAAATACTCCGTAATTGAAGACTAACACACACAAATTTCAATTTTTTTCAAAAATGTCTTCAAAATACAAAAACTTAAGTCTTACACCTTCAAAAATTTGAATTATGTTATTTTTTAAAAATAATTTAAAATTGAAGTGAAACTCAAGCAAAATACTCAATTTTCAGGTCATACTCCAAAACCCAGTAATTAAATACTAACACACACATATTTCAATTATTTAAAAAATTTCTTAAAAATGCAAAAAACTGAAGTCGAACGCCTTCAAAAAATTCAATGAAGATATTTTTTAAAATAATTGAAAAATTGAAGTGTAAAATAACCAAAATACTCAATTTTCATGTTATACACAAAATACTCAGTAATGAAGACTAAGACCCACAAATTTCAATTTTTTTAAAAGTTTCTTAAAAATGCAAAAAATAAAGTCTAACAACTTGAAAAAATTCAATGAAGATATTTTTTAAAAGAATGTTAAAATTGAAGTGTAACACAAGAAAAAAACTCAATTTTCATGTCATACTCAAAATACTCCGTAATTGAAGACTAACACACACAACTTTCAATTTTTTCAAAAATTTCTTAAAAATGCAAAAAACTGAAGTCTAACACCTTCGAAAAATTCAATAAAGATATTTTTTAAAACAATGTAAAAATTGAAGTGTAAAATAAGTAAAATAATCAATTTTCATGTCATACTCAAAATACTCCGTAATTGAAGACTAACACACACAAATTTCAATTTTTTCAAAAATTTGATAAAAAAAAAATGAAGTCTAACACCTTCAAAAAATTCGACGAGGATATTTTTTAAAATAATGTTAAAATTGAAGTGTAAAATAAGAAAAATACTCAATTATTCATGTCATACTCAAAATACTCCGTAATTGAAGACTAACACACACAAATTTCAATTTTTGCAAATATTTCTTAAAAATGCAAAAAATTGAAGTCTAACACCTTCTAAAAATTCAATGAAGATATTTTTTTAAAAAATGTAAAAATTGAAGTGTGAAATAAGCAAAATACTAAATTTTCATATCATACTCAAAATACTCCGTAATTGAAGACTAGGACACAAAAATTTCAATTTTTTCAAAAATTTCTCAATAATGCAAAAAATGAAGTCTAACACCTTCAAAAAATTCAACGAAGATATTTTTTAAAATAATGTTAAAATTGAAGTGTAAAAGAGTACAAAAACTCAATTTTCAGGTCTTACTCAAAATACTCCGTAATTGAAGACTAACACAGATAAATTTCAATTTTTTCAAAAATTTCTTAAAAATGCAAAAAAGTAAAGTCTAACGCCTTCAAAAAAATTCAATGAAGATATTTTTTACAAAAATGTAAAAATTGAAGTGTAAAATAAGCAAAATCCACAATTTTCATGTCATACTCAAAATACTACGTAATTGAAGACTACACACAAATTTCAATTTTTTTTAAAATTTCTCAAAAATGCAAAAAACTGAAGTCTCTAACACCTTCAAAAAATTCAATTAAGATATTTTTTAAAAAAATATAAAAATTGAAGTGTAACATAAGCAAAATACTCAATTTTCATGTCATACTCAAAATACTCTGTAATTGAAGACTATCACACACAAATTTGAATTTTTTCAAAAATTTCTTAAGAATGCAAAAAATGAAGTCTAACACCTTCAAAAAATTCAATGAAGAAATTTTTCAAAAAAATGTTAAAATGGAAGTGTAACATAAAAAAAATACTCAATTTTCATGTCATACTCAAAATACTCCGTAATTGAAGACTAACACACACAAATTTCAATTTTTTTCAAAAATTTCTGAAAAAAACAAAAACTTAAGTCTTACACCTTCAAAAATTTCAATTATGATATTTTGTAAAAATAATTTAAAATTGAAGTGTAACACAAACAAAATACTCAATTTTCAGGTCATACTCAAAAACCCCGTAATTAAATACTAACACACTCAAATTTCAATTATTTAAAAAATTTCTTAAAAATGCAAAAAAGTGCAGTCTAACACCTTCAAAAAATTCAATGAAGGTATTTTTTAAAAGAATGTTGAAATTTAAAACACAAGAAAAAAACTCAATTTTCATGTCATACTCAAAATACTCCGTAAGTGAAGAATAACACACACAAATTTCAATTTTTTCAAAAATTTCTTAAAAATGCAAAAAACTGAAGTCTAACACCTTAAAAAAATTCAATTTAGATATTTTTTTAAAAATGTAGAAATTGAAGTGTAACATAAGCAAAATACTCAATTTTCTTGTAATACTCAAAATACTCCGTAATTGAAGACTAATACACACAAATTTAAATTTTTTCAAAAATTTCGTAAAAATGCAAAAAACTGAAGTCTAACACCTTACAAAAATTTAATGAAGATATTTTATAAAAAAAAGAAAAAATACAAGTGCAACATAAGCAAATTACTCAATTTTCATGTCATACTCAAAATATGCCGTAAGTGTAGACTAACACACAGAAATTTCAATTTTTTCAAAAATTTCTTAAAAATGCAAAAAGCTGAAGACTAACACCTTCAAACAAATTCAATGAAGATCTTTTTTTAAAAAATGTCAAGATTGAAATGTAACATAAGCAAAATATTCAATTTTCAAGTCATACTCAAAATACTCCTTAATTGAAGACAAACACACACAAATTTGAATTTTTTTCTAAAATTTCTTAAAAATGCAAAAAATGAAGTCTAACACCTTCAAAAAATTCAATGAAGATATTTTTTAAAATAATGTTAAAATTGAAGTGTAACACAAGAAATAAACTCAATTTTCATGTCATACTGAAAATACTCCGTAATTGAAGACTAACACACACAAATTTCAATTTTTTTAAAAATTTCTTAAAAATGCAAAAAACTGAAGTCTCTAACACCTTCAAAAAATTCAATGAAGATATTTTTTTAAAAAATGTAAAAATTGAAGTGTAACATAAGCAAAATACTCAATTTTCATGACATACTTAAAATACTCTGTAAATGACGACTAACACACACAAATTTGAATTTTTTTCAAAACTTAATTAAGAATGCAAAAAATTAAGTCTAACACCTTCAAAAAATTCAATGAATAAATTTTTCAAAAAAATGTTAAAATGGAAGTGTAACATAAAAACATACTCAATTTTCATGTCATACTTAAAATACTCCGTAATTGAAGACTAACACATACAAATTTCAATTTTTTTCAAAAATTTCTAAAAAAAACAAATACTTAATTCTTACACCTTCAAAAATTTCAATTACGTTATTTTTTAAAAATAATTTAAAATTGAAGTGTAACACAATCAAAATACTCAATTTTCAGGTCATACTCAAAAACCCCGTAATTAAATAATAAAACACTCAAATTTCAATTATTTAAAAAATTTCTTAAAAATGCAATAAAGTGAAGTCTAACACCTTCAAAATATTCAATGAAGATATTTTTTAAAAGAATGTTGAAATTGAAAACACAAGAAAAAAACTCAATTTTCAAGTCATACTCAAAATACTCCGTAATTGAAGACTAACACACACAAATTTCAATTTTTTCAAAAATTTCTTAAAAATGCAAAAAACTGAAGTCTAACACCTTCAAAAAATTCAATGAAGATATTTTTTTTATTTGAAGTGTAACATAAGCAAAATACTCAATTTTCATGTCATACTCAAAATACTACGTCATTGAAGACTAACACACACAAATTTCAATTTTTTCAAAAATTTCGTAAGAATGCAAAAAATGAAATCTAACACCTTCAAAAAATTCAATGAAGAAATTTTTTCAAAAAATGTTAAAATGGAAGTGTAACATAAATAAAATACTCAATTTTCATGTCATAATCAAAATACTCCGTAATTGAAGACTAACACACACAAATTTCAATTTGTTTCAAAATTTTCTTCAAAATACAAAAACATAAGTCTTACACCTTCAAAATTTTGAATTATGTTATTTTTAAAAAATAATTTAGAATTGAAGTGAAACACAAGCAAAATACTCAATTTTCAGGTTATACTCCAAAACCCAGTAATTAAATACTAACACACACAAATTTCAATTATTTAAAAAATTTCTTAAAAATGCAACAAATAAAGTCTAACGACTTGAAAAAATTCAATGAAGATATTTTTTAAAAGAATTTTAAAATTGAAGTGTAAAATAAGCAAAATACTCAATTTTCATGTCATACTCAAAATACTCAGTAATTGAAGACTAAGACCCACAAATTTCAATTTTTTGAAAAGTTTCATAAAAATGCAAAAAGTAAAGTCTAACAACTTGAAAAAATTTAATTAAGATATTTTTTAAAAGAATGTTAAAATTGAAGTGTAACACAAGAAAAAAACACAATTTTCATGTCATACTCAAAATACTCCGTAATTGAAGACTAACACACACAACTTTCAATTTTTTCAAAAATTTCTAAAAAATGCAAAAAAACTGAAGTCTAACACCTTCGAAAAATTAAATGAAGATATTTTTTAAACCAATGTAAAAATTGAAGTGTAAAATAAGCAAAATACTCAATTTTCATGTCATACTCAAAATACACCGTAATTGAAGACTAAGACACACAAATTTAAATTTTTTCAAAAATTTCTTAAAAATAAAAAAAATGAAGTCTAACACCTTCAAAAAATTCAACGAAGGTATTTTTTAAAATAATGTTAAAATTGAAGTGTAAAATAAGAAAAATACTCAATTTTCATGTCATACTCAAAATACTCCGTAATTGAAGACTAACACACACAAATTTCAATTTTTTCAAATATTTCTTAAAAATGCAAAAAACTGAAGTCCAACACCTTCAAAAAATTCAATGAAGAAATTTTTCAAAAAATTGTAAAAATTGAAGTGTAACATACGCAAAATACTCAATTTTCATGTCATACTCAAAATACTCCTTTATTTAAGACTAACACACACAAATTTCAATTTTTACAAAAATTTCTTAAAAATGCAAAAAACTGAAGTCTAACGCCTTCAAAAAATGCAATGAAGATATTTTTTAAAAAAATGTAAAAATTGAAGTGTAAAATAAGCAAAATACTAAATTTTCATATCATACTCAAAATACTCCGTAATTGAAGACTAAGAAACAAAAATTTCAATTTTTTCAAAAATTTCTTAAAAATGCAAAAAATGAAAATCTAACACCTTCAAAAAATTCAACGAAGATATTTTTTTAAATAATGTTAAAATTGAAGTGTAACAGAGAACAAAAACTCAATTTTCAGGTCTTACTCAAAATACTCCGTAATTGAAGACTAACACACACAAATTTCAATTTTTTCAAAAATTTCTTAAAAATGCAAAAAACTAAAGTCTAACGCCTTCAAAAAATTCAACGAAGATATTTTTTACAAAAATGTAAAAATTGAAGTGTAAAATAAGCAAAATCCTCAATTTTCATGTCATACTCAAAATACTCCGTAATTGAAGACTAACACACACAAATTTCAATTTTTTGAAAAATTTCTCAAAAATGCAAAAAATGAAGTCTAACAACTTCAAAAAATTCAATGAACATATTTTTTAAAAGAATGTGAAAATTGAAGTGTAACACAAGAAATAAACTCAATTTGCATGTCATACTCAAAATACGCCGTAATTGAAGACTAACACACACAAATTTCAATTTTTTTTAAAATTTCTTAAGAATGCAAAAAATGAAGTCTAACACCTTCAAAAAATTCAATGAAGAAATTTTTTAAAAAAATGTAAAAATTGAAGTGTAACATAAGCAAAATACTCAATTTTCATGTCATACTCAAAATACTCTGTAATTGAAGACTAACACACACAAATAAGAATTTTTTCAAAAATTTCTTAAAAATGCAAAAAATGAAGTCTAACACCTTCAAAAAATTCAATGAAGAAATTTTACAAAAAAATGTTAAAATGAAAGTGTAACATAAAAAAAATACTCAATTTTCATGTCATACTCAAAATACTCCGTAATTGAAGACTAACACACACAAATTTCAATTTTTTTCAAATATTTCTAAAAAAAATAAAACTTAAGTCTTACACCTTCAAAATTTTCAATTATGCTATTTTTTAAAAATAATTTAAAATTGAAGTGTAACACAAGCAAAATACTCAATTTTCTGGTCATACTCAAAAACCCCGCAATTAAATACTAACATACTCAAATTTCAATTATTTAAAAAATTTCTTAAAAATGCAAAAAAGTGAAGTCTAACACCTTCAAAAAATTCAATGAAGATATTTTTTAAAAGAATGTTGAAATTGAAAACACAAGAAAAAAACTTAATTTTCATGCCATACTCAAAATACTCCGTAATTGAAGACTAACACACACAAATTTCAATTTTTTCAAACATTTCTTAAAAATGCAAAAAACTGAAGTCTAACCTTCAAAAAATTCAATGAAGATAATTTTTTTTTAAAAATACAAAAATTGAAGTGTAACATAAGCAAAATACTCAATTTTCATGTCATACTCAAAATACTCCGTAATTGAAGACTAATACACACAAATTTCTATTTTTTCAAAAATTTAGTAAAAATGCAAAAAACTGAAGTCTAACACCTTAAAAAAATTCAATGAAGATATTTTATAAAAAAAAGAAAAAATACAAGTGCAACATAAGCAAAATACTCAATTTTCATGTCATACTCAAAATACGCCGTAATTGAAGACTAACACACAGAAATTTCAATTTTTTCAAAATTTCTTTAAAAATGCAAAAAATGAAGTCTAGCACCTTCAAAAAATTCCACGAATATATTTTTAAAAATAATGTTAAAATTGAAGTGTAACACAAGAAAAAAAACTCAATTTTCATGTCATACTCAAAATACGCCGTAATTCAAGTCTAACACACAGAAATTTCAATTTTTTCAAAAATTTCTTAAAAATGCAAAAAATGAAGTCTAACACCTTCAAAAAATTCAATGAAGATATTTTTTTTTAAATGTAAAAACTGAAGTGTAAAATAAGCAAAATACTCAATTTTCATGTCATACTCAAAATACTCCGTAATTGAAGACTAACACACGCAAATTTCAATTTTTTCAAAAATTTCTTAAGAATACAAAAAATGAAGTCTAACACCTTCAAAAAAATTCAATGAAGACATTTTTTTAAAAAAATGTAAAAATTGAAGTGTAAAATAAGCAAAGTACTCAATTTCCATGTCATACTCAAAATACACCGTAATTGAAGACTATGACACACAAATTTCAATTTTTTCAAAAATTTCTTAAAAAAGCAAAAAATTAAGTCTAACAACTTCAAAAAATTCAATGAAGATATTTTTTAAAAGAATGTTAAAATTGAAGTGCAACACAAGAAAAAAACTAAATTTTCATGTCATACTCAAAATACTCCGTAATTGAAGACTAACACACACAACTTTCAATTTTTTCAAACATTTCTTAAGAATGAAAAAAAATAAAGTCCAACACCTTCAAAAAATTCAACGAAGATATTTTTTAAAAGAATTCTAAAATTGAAGTGTAACACAAGAAAAAAACTCAATTTTCGTGTCGTACTCAAAATACTCCATAATTGGAGACTAACGCACACAAATTTCAATTTTTTCAAAAATTTCTCAAAAATGCGAAAAATGAACTCTAACACCTTCAAAAAATTCAATCAAGATATTTTTTAAATGAATGTTAAAACTGAAGTGTAACACCAAGAAAAAAACTCAATTTTCAAGTCATACTCAAAATACTCCGTAAATGAAGACTAACACACACAAATTTCAATTTTTTCCAAAATTTAATAAAAATGCAAAAAACTGAAGTCTAACACCTTAAAAAAAATTCAAAGAAGATATTTTTCAAAAAAATTTAAAAATTGAAGTGCAACATAAGCAAAAAACTCAATTTTCATGTCATAATCAAAATACGCCGTAATCGAAGAGTAACACACAGAAATTTCAATTTTTTTAAAAATTTCTTAAAAATACAAAAAATGAAGTCTAACACCTTCAAAAAATTCAACGAAGATATTTTTTAAAAGAATTCTAAAATTGATGTGTACCACAAGAAAAAAACTCAATTTGCATGTCATACTCAAAATACTCCGTAATTGAAGACTAACACACACAAATTTCAATTTTTTCAAACATTTCTTAAAAATGCAAAAAAAGAAGTCTAACACCTTCAAAAAATTCAATGAAGATATTTTTTAAAAGAATGTTAAAATTGAAGTGTGACACAAGAAAAAAAATTCAATTTTCATGTCATACTCAAAATACTCCGTAATTTAAGACTAACACACACAAATTTCAATTTTTTCAAAACTTTCTTAAAAATGCAAAAAACTGAAGTCTAACACCTTCAAAAAATTCAATGAAGATATTTTTTTTAAAAATGTAAAAATTGAAGTGTAACATAAGCAAAATACTCAATTTTCGTGTCATACTCAAAATACTCTGTAATTGAAGACTAACACACAAATTTCAATTTTTTCAAAAATTTCGTAAAAATGCAAAAAATGAAGTCTAACACCTTCAAAAAATTCAATGAAGAAATTTTTTAAAAAAATGTAAAAATTGAAGTGTAACATAAGCAAAATACTCAATTTTCATGTCATACTCAAAATACTCGGTAATTGAAGACTAACACACACAAATTTGAATTTTTTCAAAACTTTCTTAAAAATGCAAAAAACTGAAGTCTAACACCTTCAAAAAATTCAATGAAGATATTTTTTTTAAAAATGTAAAAATTGAAGTGTAACATAAGCAAAATACTCAATTTTCGTGTCATACTCAAAATACTCTGTAATTGAAGACTAACACACAAATTTCAATTTTTTCAAAAATTTCGTAAAAATGCAAAAAATGAAGTCTAACACCTTCAAAAAATTCAATGAAGAAATTTTTTAAAAAAATGTAAAAATTGAAGTGTAACATAAGCAAAATACTCAATTTTCATGTCATACTCAAAATACTCCGTAATTGAAGACTAACACACACAAATAAGAATTTTTTCAAAAATTTCTTAAGAATGCAAGAAATGAAGTCTAACACCTTCAAAAATTCAATGAAGATATTTTATAAAAAAAAGAAAAAATACAAGTGCAACATAAGCAAAATACTCAATTTTCATGTCATACTCAATATACGCCGTAATTGAAGTCTAACACGGAGAAATTTCAATTTTTTCAAAAATTTCTTAAAAATGCAAAAAATGAAGTCTAACACCTTCAAAAAATTCAATGAAGATAATTTTTTTTAAATGTAAAAATTGAAGTGTAAAATAAGCAAAATACTCAATTTTCATGTCATACTCAAAATACTCCGTAATTGAAGACTAACACACACAAATTACAATTTTTTCAAAAATTTCTTAAGAATGCAAAAATTGAAGTCTAACACCATCAAATAATTCAAAGAAGATATTTTATAAAAAAATGTACAAATTGAAGTGTAAAATAAGCAAAATACTCAATTTTCATGTCATACTCAAAATACACCGTAATTGAAGACTAAGACACACAAATTTCAATTTTTTCAAAAATTTCTTAGAAATGCAAAAAATTAACTCTTAACACCTTCAAAAAATTAAACGAAGATATTTTTTAAAAAAATGTAAAAATTTAAGTGTTACATAAGCAAATTACTCAATTTTGATGTCATACTCAAAATACTCGGTAATTGAAGACTAACACACACAAATTTCAATTTTTTGAAAAATTTCTTAAAAATAAAAAAAATGAAGTCTAACACCTTCAAAAAAACTCCACGAAGATATTTTTTAAAATAATGTTAAAATTGAAGTGTAAAATAAGCAAAATACTCAATTTTCATGTCATACTCAAAATACTCCGTAATTGAAGACTAACACACACAAATTTCAATTTTTTCAAAAAATTCTTAAAAATGCAAAAAATTGAAGTCTAACGTAAGCAAAAAATTCTTAAAAATTCAATGAAGATATTTTTGTTAAAAATGTCAAAATTGAAGTGTAACGTAAGCAAAATACACAATTTTCATGTCATACTCAAAATACTCCGTAATTGAAGACTAACACACAAAAATTTCTATTTTTCAAAAAAAAATTTTAAATGCAAAAAATGAAATCTAACACCTTCAAAAAATTCTAGGAAAATTTTTTTTTAACAAATGTCAAAATTGAAGTGTAAAATAAGCAAAATACTCAATTTTCATGTCATACTCAAAATACTCCGTAATTGAAGACTAACACACACAAATTATAATTTTTTCAAAAATTTCTTAAGAATGCAAAAAATGAAGTGTAACACCTTCAAAAAATTCAATGAAGATATTTTTTTAAAAAATGTAAAAATTGAAGTGTAAAATGAGCAAAATCCTCAATTTTCATGTCATACTCAAAATACTCCGTAATTGAAGACTAAGACACACAAATTTCAATTTTTTGAAAAATTTCTCAAAAATGCAAAAAATGAAGTCTAACACCTTCAAAAAATTCAATGAACATATTTTTTAAAAGAATGTTAAAATTGAAGTGTAACACAAGAAATAAACTCAATTTTCATGTAATACTCAAAATACTCCGTAATTGAAGACTAACACACACAAATTTCAATTTTTTTAAAAATTTCTTAGAAATGTAAAAAACTGAAGTCTCTAACACCTTCAAAATATTTTATGAAGATATGTTTTAAAAAAATGTAAAAATTGAAGTGTAACATAAGCAAAATACTCAATTTTCATATCAAACTTAAAATACTCTGTAATTGAAGACTAACACACACAAATTTGAATTTTTTCAAAAATTTCTTAAGAATGCAAAAAATGAAGTCTAACACCTTCAAAAAATTCAAGGAATAAATTTTACAAAAAAATGTTAAAATGGAAGTGTAAGATAAAAAAAAATACTCAATTTTCATGTCATACTCAAAATACTCCGTAATTGAAGACTAACACACACAAATTTCAATTTTTTTCTAAAATTTCTAAAAAAAACAAAAACTTAAGTCTTACACCTTAAAAAATTTCAATTATGTTATTTTTTAAAAATAATTTAAAATTGAAGTGTAACACAAGCAAAATACTCAATTTTCAGGTCATACTCAAAAACACCGTAATTAAATACTAACACACTCAAATTTCAATTATTTAAAAATTTTCATAAAGATGCTAAATAGTGAAGTCTAACACCTTCAAAAAATTCAATGAAGATATTTTTTAAAAGAATGTTGAAATTGAAAACACAACAAAAAAACTTAATTTTCATGTCATACTCAAAATACTCCGTAATTGAAGACTAACACACACAAATTTCAATTTTTTCAAAAATTTCTTAAAAATGCAAAAAACTGAAGTCTAACACCTTCAAAAAATTCAATGAAGATATTTTTTTTTAAAATGTAAAAATTGAAGTGTAACATAAACAAAATACTCAATTTTCATGTAATACTCAAAATACTCCGTAATTGAAGACAAACACACACAAATTTAAAATGTTTCAAAAATTTCGTAAAAATGCAAAAAACTGAAGTGTAACACCTTGAAAAAATTCAATGAAGATATTTTATAAACAAAAGAAAAAATACAAGTGCAACATAAGAAAAATATTCAATTTTCATGTCATACTCAAAATATGCCGTAAATGAAGACTAACACACAGAAATTTCAATTTTTTCAAAAATTTCTTAAAAATGCAAAAAACTGAAGTCTAACACCTTCAAACAATTCAATGAAGATATTTTTTTTTTAAATCTCAAAATTGAAGTGTAACATAAGCAAAATACTCAATTTTCATGTCATACTCAAAATACTCCGTAATTGAAGACAAACACACACAAATTTCAATTTTTTCAAAAATTTCTTAAAAATGCAAAAAATGAAGTCTAACAACTTCAAAAAATTCCATGAAGATATTTTTTAAAAGAATGTTGAAATTGAAAACACAAGAAAAAAACTCAATTTTCATGTCATACTCAAAATACTCCGTAATTGAAGACTAACACACACAAATTTCAATTTTTTCAAAAATTTCTTAAAAATGCAAAAAACTGAAGTCTAACACCTTGAAAAAATTCAATGAAGATATTTTTTTTTAAAATATAAAAATTGAAGTGTAACATAAGGAAAATAGTCAATTTTCATGTAATACTCAAAATACTCCGTAATTGAAGACTAACACACACAAATTTCAATTTTTTTAAAAATTTCTAAAAAATGCAAAAAACTGAAGTCTCTAACACCTTCAAAATATTTTATGAAGATATTGTTTAAAAACATGTAAAATTTGAAGTGTAACAAAAGCAAAATACTCAATTTTCATATCAAACTCAAAATACTCTGTAATTGAAGACTAACACACACAAATTTGAATTTTTTCAAAAATTTCTTAAGAATGCAAAAAATGAAGTCTAACACCTTCAAAAAATTCAATGAAGAAATTTTACAAAAAAATGTTAAAATGGAAGTGTAAGATAAAAAAAAATACTCAATTTTCATGTCATACTCAAAATACTCCGTAATTGAAGACTAACACACACAAATTTCAATTTTTTTCTAAAATTTCTAAAAAAAACAAAAACTTAAGTCTTACACCTTCAAAAATTTCTATTATGTTATTTTTTAAAAATAATTTAAAATTGAAGTGTAACACAAGCAAAATACTCAATTTTCAGGTCATACTCAAAAACACCGTAATTAAATACTAACACACTCAAATTTCAATTATTTAAAAAATTTCTTAAAAATGCTAAAAAGTGAAGTCTAACACCTTCAAAAAATTCAATGAAGATATTTTTTAAAAGAATGTTGAAATTAAAAACACAACAAAAAAACTTAATTTTCATGTCATACTCAAAATACTCCGTAATTGAAGACTAACACACACAAATTTCAATTTTTTCAAAAATTTCTTTAAAATGCAAAAAACTGAAGTCTAACATCTTCAAAAAATTCAATGAAGATATTTTTTTTTAAAATGTAAAAATTGAAGTGTAACATAAACAAAATACTCAATTTTCATGTAATACTCAAAATACTCCGTAATTGAAGACAAACACACACAAATTTAAAATTTTTCAAAAATTTCGTAAAAATGCAAAAAACTGAAGTCTAACACCTTGAAAAAATTCAATGAAGATATTTTATAAACAAAAGAAAAAATACAAGTGCAACATAAGAAAAATATTCAATTTTCATGTCATACTCAAAATATGCCGTAAATGAAGACTAACACACAGAAATTTCAATTTTTTCAAAAATTTCTTAAAAATGCAAAAAACTGAAGTCTATCACCTTCAAACAATTCAATGAAGATATTTTTTTTTTAAATGTCAAAATTGAAGTGTAACATAAGCAAAATACTCAATTTTCATGTCATACTCAAAATACTCCGTAATTGAAGACAAACACACACAAATTTCAATTTTTTCAAAAATTTCTTAAAAATGCAAAAAATGAAGTCTAACACCTTCAAAAAATTCAATGAAGATATTTTTTAAAAGAATGTTCAAATTGAAAACACAAGAAAAAAACCTCAATTTTCATGTCATACTCAAAATACTCCGTAATTGAAGACTAACACACACAAATTTCAATTTTTTCAAAAATTTCTTAAAAATGCAAAAAACAGAAGTCTAACACCTTGAAAAAATTCAATGAAGATATTTTATAAAAAAAAGAAAAAATACAAGTGCAACATAAGCAAAATACTCAATTTTCATGTCATACTCAAAATACTCTGTAATTGCAGACTAACACACACAAATTTCAATTTTTTAAAAAATTTCGTAAAAATGCAAAAAATGAAGTCTTAACACCTTCAAAAAATTCAATCAAGATATTTTTTAAAATAATGTTAACATTGAAGTGTAACACAAGAAAAAAACTTAATTTTCATGTCATACTCAAAATACACCGTAATTGAAGACTAGACACACAAATTTCAATTTTTTCAAAATTTTCTTAAAAATGCAAAAAATGAAGTCTAACACCTTCAAAAAATTCCACGAAGATATTTTTTTAAAAAATGTAAAAATTGAAGTGTAGCATAAGCAAATTACTCAATTTTCATGTCATACTCAAAATACTCCGTAATTGAAGACTGACACACACAAATTTCAATTTTTTCAAAAATTTCTTAAGAATGCAAGAAATGATGTCTAACACCTTCAAAAAATTCAATGAAGAAATTTTTCAAAAAAATGTTAAAATGGAAGTGTAACTTAAAAAAAGTATTCAATTTTCATGTCATACTCGAAATACTCCGTAATTGAAGACAAACATACACAAATAAAAAAAAAATTCTTTAAAATACAAAAACTTAAGTCTTACACCTTCAAAATTTTCAATTATGTTATTTTTTTAAAATAATTTAAAAGTGAAGTGTAACACAAGCAAAATACTCAATTTTCAGGTCATACTCAAAAACCCCATAATTAAATACTAACACACACAAATTTCAATTATTTAAAAAATTTCTTAAAAATGCAAAAAAATGAAGTCTAACATCTTCAAAAAAATTCAATGAAGATATTTTTTAAAAGAATGTTTAAATTGAAAACACAAGAAAAAAACTCAATTTTCATGTCATACTCAAAATACTCCGTAATTGAAGACTAACACACACAAATTTCAATTTTTTCAAAAATTTCTAAAAAATGCAAAAAACTGAAGGCTAACACCTTCAAAAAATTCAATGAAGATATTTTTTTTTTAAATGTAAAAATTGAAGTGTAACATAAGCAAAATACTCAATTTTCATGTCATATTCAAAATACTCCGTAATTGAAGACTAACACACACAAATTTAAATTTTTTCAAAAATTTCATAAAAATGCAAAAAACTGAAGTCTAACACCTTAAAAAAATTCAATGAAGATATTTTATAAAAAAAATAAAAAATACAAGTGCAACATAAGCAAAATACTCAATTTTCATGTCATACTCAAAACACACCGTAATTGAAGACTATGACACACAAATTTCAATTTTTTCAAAAATTTCTTAAAAATGCAAAAAATTAAGTCTAACAACTTCAAAAAATTCAATGAAGATATTTTTTAAAAGAATGTTAAAATTGAAGTGTAACACAAGAAAAAAACTCAATTTTTATGTCATACTCAAAATACTCCGTAATTGAAGACTAACACACACAACTTTCAATTTTTTCAAACATTTCTTAAGAATGAAAAAAAATAAAGTCCAACACCTTCAAAAAATTCAACGAAGATATTTTTTAAAAGAATTCTAAAATTGAAGTGTAACACAAGAAAAAAAAACTCAATTTTCATGTCATACTCAAAATACTCCGTAATTGAAGACTAACGCACACAAATTTCAATTTTTTCAAAAATTTCTCAAAAATGCAAAAAATGAAGTCTAACACCTTCAAAAAATTCAATCAAGATATTTTTTAAATGAATGTTAAAACTGAAGTGTAACACCAAGAAAAAAACTCAATTTTCAAGTCATACTCAAAATACTCCGTAAATGAAGACTAATACACACAAATTTCAATTATTTCAAAAATTTCGTAAAAATGCAAAAAACTGAAGTCTAACACCTTCAAAAAATTCAATGAAGATATTTTTTTTAAAAATGTAAAAATTGAAGTGTAACATAAGCAAAATACTCAATTTTCATGTCATACCCAAAATACTCTGTAATTGAAGACTAACACACACAAATTTCAATTTTTTCAAAAATTTCGTAAAAATGCAAAAAATGAAGTCTAACACCTTCAAAAAATTCAATCAAGATATTTTTTAAAAGAATGTTAACATTGAAGTGTAACACAAGAAAAAACCTTAATTTTCATGTCATACTCAAAATACACCGTAATTGAAGACTAGACACACAAATTTCAATATTTTCAAAAATTTCTTAAAAATGCAAAAAATGAAGTCCCCTTTCGGGCCGGACCCCCTCCCCTCCCCTCGAGGCTCGGCCCCCTTTCGGGCCAGACCCTCTCCCCCCGGAGACCCGGCCCCCTTTCGGGCCGGACCCCCTCTCCCCCTAGGCCCGGTCCCCTTTCGGGCCGGACCCCCCTCCCCCCCATGGCCGGCCCCTTTTCGGGCCGAACCCCCCCTCCCCCTAGGCCCAGTCCACTTTCGGGACGGACCCCCCTCCCCGCCCCCGAGGCCCGGCCCCCTTTCGGGCCGGACATCCCCCCGCCGAGGCCCCGCCCCCGGGCCGGACCCCCCCCCCCCGAAGCCCGGCCCCCTTTCGGGCCGGACACCCCTCCCCCTGAGGCCCGGCCCCCTTTCGGGCCGGACCCCCCCTCCCCCCAGGCCCGGCCCCTTTTCGGGCCGGACCTCTCCCCCCCCCCCGAGGCCCGGCCCCCTATCGGGCCGGACCACCCTCCCCCCCGAGGCCCGGACCCTTTCGGGCCGGACCCCCCCAAGGCCCGGCCCCTTTCGGGCCGGACCCCCCCCCCCCGAGGCCCGGCCACCTTTCGGGCCGGACACCCCTCCCCCCGAGGCCCGGCCCCCTTTCGGGCCGGACCCCCCCTCCCCCCCCCCCCAGGCCCGGCCCCTTTTCGGGCCGGACCTCCCCCCCCCCCCCCAAGGTCCGGCCCCCTTTCGGGCCGGACCCCCTCCCCCCCGAGGCCCGGCCCCCTTTCGGGCCGGACCCCCCCCCCCCGAGGCCCGGCCCCCTTTCGGGCCGGATCCCCTCCGAGGCCCGGTCCCCTTTCGGGCCGGACCCCCCTCGAGGCCCGGCCTCTTTTGGGCCGGAACCCGTCCTTGAGGCCCAACCCCAATTTCGGGCCGGACCCATATGTACCTGCAAATACAAGAAAAACATGCAACACATATAAATTACATATGTACACCTACACTTACACCATACACACTAACACAGCTACACCATACACACTTAACACAGCTACACCATACACAATAACACACATACACAAATTAATTAAATATTAGATGTGTCCTGTAGCAACTAGCAAGAGAGCTTCGGTTTGTTTTTCATCCCAAAAATCAGTAGTTGGCATCTGTAGCAACTAGCAAGAGATCTTCGGTTTGTTTTTCATCCCCAAAATCAGTAGTTGGCGTTCTCCATTTAACTATTTGTTGGATTATTGCATGGAGTCCTAAATACATACCTGTACATCAAATGTGGAAATAAATTAAGCCACTGAAAAGCCACAACTAAAAAAGATATTGATCATTAAAAAGCAATAATGGTAAAGCGTAGTACTTTTTCTTATAAATCAATAACTGAAAAGCCATAACATAAAATTTGTTTTTTCTTTTAATTCAGGCAGGGGCTTTTTGAGCTAAATACACAAAATTAACATAGATAATAGGGTCGTTATCATGCTTCATAACATACAAATGTTGTTTTTTTAGCTAAAAACTACAAACATTACTCGTAAAAACACAAAATTAGGATAGATTGGGTAATTAGCATGAACCCCTGGATTATGTTTAAATTGCAAAATATCCCCACATAAAACAACAAGATACAAACATCAACTCCTAAAAAAGAACAAGATACAAGCAGAAGAGACAAGAAGGAAGAACAAATAATATTATTGTTTATGCCTAGGGAAAAGAGAAAAGACAGAGAGAGAGAGAGAGAGAGAGAGAGAGAGAGAGAGAACAAAGAACAGTGATATCCTCTCTTTTCAAAATTTCAGACTTTACCTGTTTGTGCTTTGCTAGTCAGTCTCGGCATTTTCTAATTTGCTCGTCATCATCATCCTTCGTTGAATCCATGAAGGTGTAACTCCATTATCGGACCTGCTCGTTATCACCATCCTTCGTTGATGGAGAATCCATCGAGGGGTAACTCCATTATCGGACCACAATTACAAATTACGGCGAGAGAGAGGAAGAAGCTGCTTGATTAGATCTCTTTCGCTTTTGATTGAATCCATCTCGTTGTCGTCAAGACTCTCTCTCTGTTTCTGAGCTCTCTCTCTCTCTCTCTCTCTCTCTCTCTCTCTGAGCTCTCTTGAGAAAGTAGATCTGAAAAAATGAATTGGCGAGAGAATGAAAGAGGGATTACTTATGCTTATAAAGGGAGCGGACATAAGCGTCTAACGGTCAGAAATGACGAGAAGGTTCGGATCCAGCTGTACGTAATCCCAACGTTCGAATTTTCGAATCTCATTCGACCGTTGCAGAAATTCGGATCCAGCTGTAAACGGAATTAATTGGCTTCGCTTCTTGTAGATTTATTTTGTGTTAGTATTTCAATCAAGTACTGACGACGAGTCTGAGCCTCCTAATCGAAATGGTTCGAAATCAGGTTCATTAAATTAAATAGCGTTGGAATTAAACCGGTGCCGATTTAGTTGCATAAATATCCCTGTAAATTTCTAATTTGTACATAAGGATCCCTGTAATAACCTAATTATGTTATAAACAGGTGAGACAAAAGATCTGGTGTAGAATGACTGGAAGACCTTTCGCTGACGAGGAGAAAGTGATATCTTTTCAAATCGAGAATAAACTGGTACCGTTTTCTTGCATTTATTTGATGTGAAAATCTATTCATGTGAAGTTAATTTTTTTATCTTTGATAATATACTTTGCGCTTTAATTTCGTGATTGATAAGTTTTTTTTTTTTATTTTGATCCTGTTATTTTAGGCGTCTTATCACCGGGCCATTGTAATTGCGGAGAGGGCTAAAGATGTGTGAGCCCTTCTTGTTATTAATCATTGAGAATTTACAAAAAGACCCCTTCATTATAAGGAATTAGTTGCAAAGAAGCCCCACCCCCAATATCAAAATCTCAAAAATGAAGGGGGTTTTATTCAATTTCCAATAACACAGGGGATCATTTGCAAATATTGATTTTGATTTATTTTTGATTCACTATTCTCTTATTTATCAGTTAGCATTACCACTAAATTGTGTATCGTGGTTTTGTATGATAGGTTGTTGAAATTACCGTGTTCTTGAGCAATTTTGCGGTGATACAACCTGCAGTTACTGGTGGTACTGCCGGTACGACTGGTACGGAGAATAAACTGGCACATGCTTTCGACTGCCTGATCAAAGATTGGGTATTGAAAAAGGATATGGCTCCAATTAGGACAATAAGAGGGTTCGATCAGAAAATGGCATGACTTTTATTACAAAAAAATCCTTCGCTACAGTGAAGGTATTACTTAATCGTCATTGTAATATTAATTTTGTAATAGTAATATTACTCACATACCAATTCTCAGAAGAAGAAAAGTTTCAAATTTGGACAAATCATTCAAATTATAGAACATAAACCTTCTACGCAATCCCCAAAATTGGTACAGAAAAGAACATGTGTTGGTACGACTGGTACAAAATCCAAAAGAATAGCTATTAGGGAATTTTTCATATTTACCCCTGCAAAATCTCAAAATTAATGATTTATTTTTTTGGTTATTTAGGATGCGATATTTCGAGTTATGGCTGCGATATTTAGGAAAGTGATAGCGTCGGTACCAAAATATAAGAAATCTCGATACAATCCATCTTCATACCGCAGCCGAGTTTTCCATGTACGTATTCCCTTAACTTTTTCTAAATATTTTTCTGTTTGTTATGCACTGGTATTATGCAAAGAGATCCATGAAGTTTTGTAATTAAATTGTTTGTTTGTGTAGGTGTGATGCCGAAGAACTCAAGGCGTCACTGTGGAGAAATGAGTCTCGAGGAGATAAAATCATCATAAAATTCTTTTTTAAATAATATTTTATGTATACTCACGATTATTTTCTTTTTTTCTAAATTCCACAGACTAGCATAGGGATAATATGATATTTAAAAATTTGAGAAGGGTAAATACAATACTTCTAAGAGGGTTCATTTGACATTTCAGACTTTTGAGCAATATTTCTTTATTAGGCGATACCATCATTAGCATCATTGATTCATTCATCTTTCTAATTATTATAGTCTTAATAGCTAACATAATTCTTGGAAGCATATTATCGAACACCTTAAATGCATGGAACAATAGTAAATTAAAATAGTGAAAATTATTATATATTTTTTGTTTTTTATGTAATATTGTTAATAGATGCATACTAAGTACAGGGAGTGTTAGTTTAGTTTTATTTATGTTGTATATTGTATTATTAATTATTAATGTAGATGTGTATTTGGTGGTCTGTAGAATGATATGTTAATTGGCGCGGTCTTTAATGGGCTTCTTTAATGGGCTTCCGAAATGAATGTGTTGGTAGATTATGCGTTAATTACTAAAGTGTCCATTAATATATTTTGTGGAAAATAAAGAAAGATATTTATGAGTTACTATTAATTAAACTGCATTTCGTAAATCAATATTTATTGATTAGTGAGAAACCATATATAGATCAAGTTACATTTCCCCAAATCATTGATTAAATGATCAATTAACACATGATATATAGTTACTATTAATTAACACATGATATATACGTAACATATTAATTAATTAATTAGGGCAATTTTGTGGTACATCTTTTTAAAAAAATATTTCGGATATTTCTTACAATAGATAGATCTTTATTGCTTATGTGAATGGTGATTTAAAAACGATGTATCACCCAATTGAATTAAAAAAAAATGATGTATCATAGAATCACCCAATTGAATTAAAAAAAATGATGTATCATAGAATCACCCAATTGATTTATATGTTAATTATATGGCATGTATTAATTAATTATGTACCATGTACATAATTAACATAGTAATTACTTATGTTTAATATTATATAGAGTCTATCTTGTTGAAATGTCATGACAAAGTATTTGAAATGTCACGACAAAGTATTTGTTCATAAAAAAGTATCACAGATCTAAAAAATATCTCACACTTCTAATAAAATGTATATTGTACTTCTACAAATACATATTTAAGATGGTATATATATATATATATATATTAGAAAAGCTAACGTACTATATTAAGTAAATTACCTAGCGTACTTAGAGGGTCTGAGCCGTCTGATTTAGATCGAGATGCACTTTGATGAAATATGATGATAGACGGAGAAATTAAGTATTACCTCCGTTTGCATCTCTTTCCTCTTCACAGCGATTAAAAAGAATCTTCAAATATTTCCATGGTGAGTGCTCTCTTTTCTCTCTTCCTTCAATTACCTCACTGATGGCTCGCCTCTATTTCTCTGCCTGAAGGGATCTGCATCTTGCCGCTCCCTCGAGATGTCATGACAAAGTATTTGTTCAAAATCATAGCAAGACAATTATTATTTTTCATTTTTTTCTTGATTTCCGGTGGTGTATTTTTTACCTAATGTATAATGCACTCAAAATATTTTACATCATCATACTAAACAAAGACTAACATTAACCAAATGTTTTTATTGTGTATATCTCAAACATTGTATATTATTTCGAAACATGATAATATGGAATAACAATACCAGTGATAATATATTTCTCGACACCGAATATTTGTTGCGGGTATTAGTTCAATATTGATCAGCACGATCTATCAAAACTTCACGAGTCGCTATGTCACATTTTTTTAAGGTTTATTAGTACTAAAAAAATCAAAACAGGTATCGTAATATTCAAAAATGTATATTTCGAATATAATATAATGTTATAATTCAAAAATATATATTGTAATTGAAAAAAAGTATCACAGATCTAAAAAATATCTCACAATTGTAACAAAATGTATATTTTACTTCTACAAATAAATATTTAAGATGGTATAAACAAAATATATATATATATATATATATATATATATATATATATATATATATATATATATATTACAGGGGAAAAAAAGGCTATAGCTAAAGAAAATCTCTACTGCCATCATACTACATCGAGCAATTACAAATCTTCATGAAATAGAAATAATGGAAGTTAACTTGATCAATCAAATGAACAAATTTTTCGTTAAGATACTAGAATAAATCAAGCATGTTGTGAGTTATACCTTAAAATTTTGAGAAGAATTATTTTAAACATATTTTAAAGAATTAAAAAAGAGATTTTAACACATTAAATCACTTAGTTAACATATAAATTGTTAATAATATCATGAGAAATTACTTAACTATTTGATTTTTTGTTATTTTCAGAGTTAAAAATGGGAATTTGGCAATTTGGAAATCATGGTTGCATTCCTCTTTCTTTTATGAAGAATTTGATACATAATATCATAATACTCTGAGAAGGGATGAGAGAGAAGTGCCACATATTTCTAATTGAGAGAGAGAAAGTGGGACCCACATATTGCTAATTGAACTCACACCTTTAAGCACTCAACTGATCTAACTGCCACATATTTCTCTCCATTTTTCACTAATGGACGCCTTCATTGGTCTTCTGATGTGTTAAGTTGAACTGAATCGAATCAGTGCCTGATTTTTCGACGAAATCACTAAAGAGGGTGTAACTTCCTTTCCGGTGCACCAAATTGAAGACTTCCTCAGGCAATCAAGCTCCCCCAGTTCAAGCACTCCCTGTACTCATCCTCCAGAAGCCAAGAAGGATCTACCTCCAAGCTTGACTATCCAATTTAGATTTATTCTACCTTTTATTTTGTGTAATTTTGGGTTTTAATTTTTATTTTGATTGAATCTTGTGAAAAAATAGTTTATATATGTTCATTTGAGTTTGATTATTGATCTTGGCCATCTTTCAATTTTTCTTGATTTTATTTGATTTTATTTGGAATTTTTGAGTCAAGAAACCCTAATTTCTGAAAGTCATTATGTGAATTAAATATTAATTTAATTCGATCTGTTCAAAGTAAAATAACACATTTTCTTGTAGATCTAAATCACCTCTTGAAAGTACCTTAAACAGAATTCTAATTTTATTAGTATTTAAATTAATATTGATTTCCAAAATGCCGCTTAATCGGCAATTTATGTGGTTTCATCTCGCACTTTTGTTGTAACTCTTGTGAACATTTTCAGATCTTTTTAAATCAAACAAAAACTGTTTTCAGATAGTATTTCCACCGTACTTTCAGTTAAAATCAATCTCATTTCATGTAATAATGAAAATTAGGAGAAATTATATCTACTAAAGATATTTTCGTATTTCATGAAATTTTCGTATTTCTTGATGTTTTTTGTCTAGTTCCCTCAAATTGTTTTAAAATTTTTAATTGTCCTCTCTTTTCCTTTCTCCGACTCCTCGTCCTGTTGTTTTAGTCGAAAGATTCATTAATAAATCATTCGGTGAGCCGGATTTTGGATGATTCTCTAAAGATATGCAGTGATGAAATAAATATATTATCTTTATTGTTAATAATACGGGTTTGTTCTTCTCATTGATAACTATATATAGCTTCATTAACTGAAGTAGAAATCTGTTGAGCATCATTTTGACTCGAGCAAAAGATTTTTTTAATTAATATAGTATTGGATAAATAGGGTAATGATCCACGGAGAAATATGCAAGTTAATTCAGATTATTAATTCATAAATTACGTATATATGATTCAAACTCACCAGATGTGTTTCTTATGATATTCCAGAGATGTGATCAAAATTTGGTACAATTTGGTGTTAAGAAGACAAAGTTATGGATTAATTACAAATCAGTCCCTGGAACTTAATGAAAAAGCTTAGTAAAGTTTGTCAACATGATGTTCTGAAGTGATTTACAAATTCAATTACTCACTTTAAATTCAAATTCCAAATCTCTACAATCCACGGCCAAAATCATGGGCTCGAATCTCAAAACCCTCGTTTTCTGCCTTGACATCTCCAAAAAGTAACTCGATTGATTTGCCTTATCATGCGATACAAATAACCATCTTCCTCCTTCTTCTTCTTCTTCTTCTTCTTCTTCTTCTTCTCCTGACATCATCCTCATTCATGGGTTTGTTGGAATCAGGCTCGGGATTCGAGAGGAGGATGGAGATAAGACCAGAGCAGGAAGAGGTGGTGAAGAATGACCGATGCGAGTTGAGATGGTCTAAAAGAGGGATGATGGGAACATCGACGCCGTCTTTAGGTGACTTATCCGGCGCCGGCGAGTCTACCTCAGTCAAAGTTGCCTTTCGTTGGAAGAAGGTGTTCATGTAGAGCTGACAAAATCTGATCCGGTCCAAAAAAATAATCCAACCCTTTCTAATCCGAACCCAATCCGAACCGAAAATATTGAAAAATCAACGATCCGAATCAGAAATCGAACCGAAACCGAATGATCCGAATCCGAAATGAAATCGAATCCGAATGATCCGAATCCGACCCGAACATGAATGACCCGAAATCCGAATGAACCGAAATCCGAACTAATCCGAATCCGAATGACCCACTCACGATCCGAATTGCCTGAAACTCATGACCAATTTAATATATTATTGATAAAATTAATATACTATTGCTAAAATGTCTTGAAATCAATAAAATATATTCCGTATTAATCCGAAATCCGAATTATCCGAAAGTTAAATAATCAAGATTCAAATGACTCGAAAAACGAAACGATCCGGAATCAAATGATTCGAAAGCCGAAACGATCAGAAACCGTATGACTCGAAAAACGAAATGATCCGAAAACGAACAACCCAAATCCGAACGGTCCACGATCTGAACAACCCGCAATCCGACTCGTCTGATTGTCACCTCTATGTCCATGATGGTAGTCGCCTACAAGGATTCAAGGGGGACTTAATTAACATGCGAAACTGAGAAATGAAAACCCAAACTGGGTTATAAATTTATGACATGACTGATTTCGAACTTCAGATCTCGGGATTTCAAAGCTTGAGAAATTTCGTAAGGTAAGCACCAACAACATAAAACATACATATACTTCAAAAAATTAACACACATGTTTAGTATTAAATTTAGTAAATTAAATTTCTGTCAACACATCAAGTATAGTGAAAAATTATAAAAGAGGCAAATATATTTTTTCTTTACAAAAATAATAGATATACACAATCTCTTAGTGCGTTGACAACTAAAACGCAATATCACAATTTATTAAATAGCGACTTTATGTTAAACCCAATATCATGATCTAACGTTATATTGCCGTTATAGCGCGCACTAATCATATTTTTCAATTCTTTTTTTGTTAAATTATAGTGATAAAAAACGAGTGTTTCTTCTCATACAGTACAAAGTATGTTTACAACGTACTATCGTCAATTCGGTTTGTATTTACAAACTCATGCATAAGTGATGCTCAAATTTGTTTATATCTCTTCGGTTTTTTGTTTGTAGACTATATTGAGCAATTACAAATATTCTTGAAATAAAAATAATGGACGTTGTGATGACCAATCAAATTGATAAATTTCTTCTTAAGATACTAGAGTAAATCAAACATGTGACCAACAATTGGTATTATGCTTGAATTTTTGTTCTATAAAAGATTTCATGCATTTTTTTGTGAGAATTATCGAAACTACATATTTTCTAGAGGATAGTGACTTTTATTTTACTAAATACTAATTACAGATTACAAATCCATAATATTGGGATGAGCCAATAATCCTAATTATCATTGTACGCTTATAATATAGAAATGGTGGGACCAATTTCACCTATCAATGTTCCGGTCAAATAAAAATTTTTATCAATAACAGGCTTTGTTCAGTTTTTTATTATGGGCTTTTATTTATTTATTTCTCTTATCTTATTAAATCTTGGGATTGTTTAGTGAAATAATTAATATATAATGTTTGTATTTGTTTCAAAGTTTATAAAAAAATTCAAATATATATAATTTTTTTTTTCTCTTTTAAACTTGTCTACGTTGGGATTTTTTTTATTATTATGATCATCATGGAAGCAAAAATTCAAGTCTATATAAAAATTCCTAACTAAAAATAATTATTTGAGTTCTAAAAATAATAACATATACCACATCAGTAATATCCGTTTTAATATCCGAATATGACCCATATCTGTATCCGTATCCGATAATATCCGAACCGTATCCGTATCCGTTTACTAGGATCCGTATCCGAAAAAAAATATGGATATGGATCTGGTATGACCACTATCCGAACCGTATCCGAACCGTTGACACTGTTGGGGAATATCCTCGACCCCGGGCCCGCGCAGCGGATATGTAGGCCCGGTTCGATTCCCCGATTCCCGAAATCACGCCACGACTTTGAGGGTACGATGCGAATAGAAGGACAGATTCATACCAGTGCCAAATTGATGGCACACGAAGGGTTGATCGCCGCCTTCTATTTCCTTCGGTGTCACGTTGGTGACTAGCCCGTACGTCCCATACCGCACGTCTCCCACCGTTTCGACACGCCTCGGGTTGTCTTCGTGCGTTCCATGCCCGCATGATTCCACAGCCCGTTACTCGATTACTTCTCCGGTTTGATCACAACGAAGAGCCACATGTGTCGCTCCTCTACCCGTATCCACCGTGAGTCGTAGCACCTCGGTCGCGGATGCACCTGCCTAGACGATGCACCGGCGAACTTGCATGATTGCGTTTCGATTCTCTAGACGGAGAAAATTCTTTTCTCCTTCTCTCTCAATCTCTTCGCACTCTTTCATCAAGTGATTAGAGTCTCTTAATTTCTGGATTAATTCTAAATTAACTCCATTAATTTTCTGGTCGAACTAATCTAATTATTCAACTGGTTGGACTGATGAGAGAGAGAGAAACATCATATATATACTCCATAGGATAAGGATGGGCCAAAAGGTATGTATATCTTCTATACACCTTTTCAAACAGAAAACTGCATACACCCTTTCAGTAATCTGTCAGAACGAAAATATTAAATCGTTCCAACCGACTTTGAACATTTACGAAAGTTGTAGATAATCTAATTATATTTCCAACCCAATTTGGCCCAGCCCAATTGGAGTTCGGACCCGAAAGTTACGGCCGTTTTACTGACTGTATGTCAAACTGTCGCACCCTTTCGGTATTTCATTAGAACAATACTGATACTTCGCTCAAATAAAATATATTACAACATGAAAGTTCTAGATAATCTCATTATCTAACTAACCCAATTTGAACTATTCAAATCGGAGTTTCCTACTGAAAGTTATACCAGTTTTACTAATCTGTTTCGTATGCCCACGAACGCGTACGTTCGTTTGTCCTACGTACCATTTTAGCGATGATCCAAAACTGTATTTCCTTCAGTCTCCCACTCAGTTTCAGATTTACCTAAAAGGTACTCATTTATATCACATATACACTATATCAGAGAATCTGGCCCGCGTATCAAATACGCTAAAGCCATGCACATCCAATGTGCAAAAACTTGTAATCAAGCCCGACATAGTACGACTCGTTGTGTGACCGTGTAGGTTCGTTTAACGATGGCAGTAGGCCGTTTCCATGGCATTACAAGCCCATGAGCGGGATCTAGTCACTCCATCATGGCTACCCATGTTAAAACGAAAAATGATTGTGATCATTGTGCCTATCTCGAATAGCGGTTACTAGTTCTCTTGTTTGCGATATCCGTTAATCAAAAGGCATGGTAATAGTCATCCTTATAATTTGATTAACTATACTTATTCCTCGATTCCGAGTTGATTTAACAAATTTCAATCGATATTAACCATTAATATCATTGACTCTGGCCAGAGATTTCGTTAATCGACTCATCGAGCGGCGCCTAAGAGATATCTCTTCCTTTCGGAATAAACAATTCCTATCTTGGAGACTCACATTGAATTCCGTGTTTCGGACAATACCCAATGATGACCCTTTTAACTCCCTGTTACGGTGAGCGTAAGATCATATCAAAGCATTGTGTTACGCACGTAACGCAATCAATGATCCCCTCAAGTATGAAGAATCTAAAACCCCATCCGTCACAAGTCCATCTATAATGACTAAACTATGTCATGGACTCGCGGCTTTGGTCATATCCAATACATGTAACCTAACATATATCTACGTTCCCGATTCGACAAGCACCTTGTCCCATGATTAGCAAAACATAATCATCTCCTCGGCAAACGTACTAGTGTACGCGTTCAGTCTATCCAATAATAGAAATGCTTCTCTCTTAAGCAATCTGATCCGCGACTAGGGATGTTTAGAAATGACACTTTAAGTGTGACGGTTTCGCTGCACATGGTCCTCAACCATGTCGACGTCCACACAAGTTCAAATCAAGGTTCATGTAACAATCATATTACACAACCCGCACACTGTTTTCATATAAGGTGAATGCATATTTAATTTAAGTAAACAAAAATTTTAAAAGGAATGCATTCATATGGACTAAGTATTTGGGTGATACAACGTTTACCTATGGGTATCTCCATACCCATAACCTGCGAGGACTATCGTATTAGATAACTACACTCTACTCTCTTCTTCCTCCTCTAGGTATCTCCATACCCATAGTCATCGCATGACAGTCACGCGCGACTAGAGAGAGCGGTCTTGTAAACGGGTCCGCACGTTCCCGCTAGTGTTAATCATCATCAGGATTGGAACATTTCCAATACCTATGATCACATCTTTTCATAAAATTTCATGGATCAAATGAAATTTTCTGAGTATTGGCTAGAAGTGGTTGTGACCTCGGCATTTTTGGCTTGTACTATTGCGTCTCACGCAATAAACAACCATAAATCCGATAACTCGTGACTACTAGAGTTTGGTCATGTATCCTTGATCCATACCACTTCCTTTTGCGATTAATAACCGCAATATACTCGCCACTGTAAATAGAATCATAAACTATTGGTCTTGTGGAACCTTTCCACATAACCGTGTTTTCATTTAAGCAAAACATGTACACACTTTGTGATCGAAAGTCGTGCTACATATTTGGACGTGCTTCATCTTTGGAAACTGTTGTTTGTTATAACTCTTTATAACCAACACGTCCTCCACACCATTATAGATAATAAATCCTGAATTCTTTCGCAAAGTATTCAAGGATAAACTTCACCTCTATCAATACAAATCCCGATGGGTTTTAAATATACATAACCATTATGTATATATTTGTATAACCATTATACAATCACAAGAGTTAGTCTCATGTAATCGAATTACATTCAAACTCATGTGATTCCCATGAATTTTATTGACGGTGAACTAGACGCTTTATTTGTATGACAGATAGCCACATACATATCATGACAGATATAATAGATCCTAACATCAAATGTAAGGCATCATATTATTACTTTTCGCGCTGCTTGATGTCTCACATCGAGCCGTTGAAAATTTCTGCCATTCGACATTTCGATTTATCTCCTCCAATGAGTTTATATGTTGAAAACCATTTTCAACAATATGTCGATATATGGGCTATAACATAGAACGAGGAACTTCTTAGATCTATCCTATAGATCTTCACGCTTAATTCATAAGCGGTCTCGTCTAAATCCTTTGTCGTTACAAGAAATATAACGCAGCTCCCACTAACCTTCATGTGTACACAAAGTTTCCATTCGTTTCGACAATTTTATAACAGTTTATAATTTTGTCAAAACGAATATTCCAATTCCGAGAAACTTTCTCTAATCCATCATATGGATCGTTAAAGCGTGCATATCTTATCCCCGATTCTTATTAATCGACAAAACCGTAAGGTTGTGTCAAGTACACATCCTTTCATAAAATTTCTGTCAAGAAATTCGGTTTTGACATCCATTTTGCCACATCAAATAGTCATAATATGCGACCATGGCAAGCAGAATTTCGAGAATGTGAAAGCATGGCAACATGCGAAAACGTTTCTTCATAGTCCGACTATGAATTGCATGAAACTCTTCGCAAAAAGCCTCGCTTTACATATATGCGTATTCCTATCCATGCCGGTTCTTCATCTTGAAAAACCCACTCACATTTCACGGGTCTAACCCAGAAAGTAATGAAATCAAGTTCTAAACTTGATAATTCACATGGATCGAATCTCAGATTTCATGACACCATGTCATGTGGAATCAACTTTTCATAGCATCCTTGTAGGATATCGAATCATTATATGATTTCGATCTATCATCATTAGCCACGATAAATCCGTATTTACCGGCTTATGATATAGCCTACTTGATCTACGAAAAATTCCTTTGTGTGTTCGACTTGCGTTCATCGACTCTTGATGAAGCCATGTCAACTTTCATCGGTACAATGTTCATTTTCAAATCACGAACTCTTTCGAGATTTATTCTACTCCCACTAGCCCGCATAGAGATAAATGGCACCAAGTTCCAAACTTGTGCGCATCTAGTCCTCCTCCAAGAAGGCATCTCTTCGAGCCATGAAAATCTCATTTTCGTCGGGACGTTAGAATTAATACCCTTTAGTTTCCTTAAGGATAAACGAACAATTTTCAGATTTTGGATTGAGTTTAATCGAAACAAATTTCGAAATATACCCACATCCTCAAATCTGTACAAATGACCACTTCGGAACCATTCCGATCCATATCTCATATGGCGTCTTTTGTACCGATTAGAAGGTTTATGGTACATATCTTATATGCAACCATTCATTAGTGCCGCTGTCTCAAGGGCGTATCCCCAAAACATTTTTGGGAGATCCTATTGACTTATCATTTATCGAACCATGTCCAACATGCGTTCATTTCCTCTTTTCGGACACATCTCAATGTTCCGAATAAAGACAATCGTGAAACTATTCCACAATCATAAATGATCATCAATATTCATAACTCAAATATCGCCTCTTCGATCCTATCGAAAGGTTTAGCTCAAATACTTGCCTTCTCGATCCTATCGAAAAGCTTTGATTTTCTTGCTTAGTTGATTTCGTATTTCGTTTTTGAAACTCTTTGAACCTTTCAAAAGTTTCCATTTCGGCACGCATTAAATAGATATTTTCATATCTACTTTAACCGTCCATAAACGTAACAAAATACCGATAGCCTCCTCTTGCCTCGGAACTTATCGGAACATCATATGTAAATATAATTTCCAATAATTCGTTGGATCTTTCTCCAACCTTTGGAGAATGATGCCCTTTGTCGTCTTGCCTAATAAATAAGTATCGCATTAATCAATCGAATCTAATTCAAATGATTCTAGCAATCCATCATATGGAATCTAGATACGCGAATCTCGTTTATATGGCCAATACGGCAATGCCAAAAGAAGCAATCAACCTCTTGGTTTAATCCTCCTCGGATTTCACCATTCTTTGAGTCATTAGTTTGGACAACTCCTTGTCCGAACTCTCCATTTTGGAAAACATTTTCCCAAAATACCCTTAGACATACATTTCTTTCGATCCCGCTTTTGAATTACAAGGACATCCACGCATCTATATGCATTGGATTCCTCGGATACTCCGAGAATCTCCAATTCAAATTTAAATCGCATCTCATGCAATTTCGGGATCGACTTATCTATCGAATGCATATGATATTCGGTCACGACGATCAAATCTCGTACCATCAACACACGAGTGTTAATCCAAGACCCATAAGGCGTCTCAAAATTAACCTACTCTTTGAGCCGCATTGAATCATTCAACGCGCTCTAGCTCTTGAAACTATTTCATGAGCGCTGTGTTTTACTTTCATATACACCCGAATTCTCAAAACAATTTTGAGAATATGCGTCTATACATGCCACCACAAGGCACGTAATATCGTTCGATTCCTTCTTAAAGTTTATCGAACCCGGCTTTCTCTAAAGCCAATGCCTCGAGCCCCGAATCTACCATTTCCGTGTCCAACACGTTCCTTTAAGTCTAAGAACTATTCTTTGACTATCAAGGTTAATAACGGTAATTCCGGCCCAAAAGCCATCTATCATATCGATCTCATCAATATATTTGGTGTTGCTTGAAAACATAATTCTAAACGGATGATGAAGATTAACTCATAACCGTGCGTACTTAATCTATATGCTTATATGATGAATATATGATAGTGTTATTTTATCGAATCGATAACCCTCATACCGATACGGGACTCCAAGTCCATAACACTCAAGACCCATATTTTACGATCCTCCCATAAGTGACTATGGCCGACAAATGAGATCTCGATATTTTAGGTAGGATTAAATCCAATCGTATCCAATACGACTCTCGTTCCTTTATAGAATTTCGGTGACGAATCATATCCAATACAATCCATGTTCCGTGTGTGCATTCTATCTATGCCCCGAACTCCAATCGGATTGGCTTGGACGGTTAAGTCATAACCATATCCATCGTATCGTTCAATTGAACTACTCACGTGCCCGACTATGGCCTGAAACCACGTGAGTCCCCAATTAACGCTTACCACCCGCACCAATATATACAATAGTACGTGCCCGACTATGGCCTGAAACCACGCACTATGTCATATCAATCTCGATGGTTGTGGATATGGAAGGCATTTCCATGACTTAAATATTATGAGGGATCATGCCATTGCATGTTTCTAAATTCGTGACATAATCATATTATATCACTATCACAAGATTTTCAATATGCATATGATTTTATTTGGGAGTCTAATTATTCTAAATAATTATCTAATTATATGCTAGTATGATTGATGCCGATCAAATCGATATAAAGAACTCAAAATTCCGAGCTTCGTAGCCAAAGTTATCGCGAAAACAAAAACAGCATCCAGAGAAGGGTCCGTTATAACGGACTGCCCCATCCGTTGTAACGCAGGGGCCGTGGGACGCGAGAAAACCTCGCCCGGGACGCGTCCGGGGTGCCAAAAACTGCCCCCGGGGCGGCAGAAAAACTGTTTTTCTGCACCCTTTCGTTATTTCATTAGAACGACACTAATACTTCGCTCAAATAAAATATATTACAACATGAAAATTCTAGATAATCTAATTATCTAACTAAAACAATTTGAACCATTCAAATCGGAATTTTCTACTGAAAGTTATACCAGTTTTAGTAAAATACGAACAAACGAAAAGGTAAGTATATCCAATATACACCTTTTCAACCAGAAAACTACAGACACCTTTTCAGTATTCTGTTGAAACAAAAATATTAAATTGTTCCAACCGACTTTGAACGTGACCGAAAGTTCTAGATAATCTTATTATCTAATTAACCCAATTGGATTGGACTCAATTGGAGTTTCGATGCGACATATACGGACGTTTTAGTCTCTGTATGTCAAACAGTCGCACCCTTTCAGTATTCCATAAACACGACACTGATAATTCGTTCAAATGGAAAAACTTTATGTATCAAAGTCATAGATAATCTCATTATCTAACTAAGCCAATTTGATCCAATCCATTTGGAGTTTTCCACTGAAAATTATCTTAGTTTTACTCACTGTTTCGTATTCTAACTTTCTGCAGATTTTGCCGTTTCGTCCGTTTTCGCTCGTTTCCAAAACGATAAATCATGAAACTTTTTCACGATCATTCCTAGATACTCTCAATCAACTTTTGATCGATCCCTAGCGAATTCCACTTGTGATTTTAACGGAATTTGACTTTCTCTATATGTAACATCATGCAAACGGGTACGAACTTTGATAACCCGTGCGTATATCTAATATACGACTATGATTCGACCCTCGAATCGATGGCGATCGCTCTGATACCACTGTTGGGGAATATCCTCGACCCCGGACCCGCGCAGCGGATATGTAGGCCCGGTTCGATTCCCCGATTCCCGAAATCACGCCACGACTTCGAGGGTACGATGCGAATAGAAGGACAGATTCATACCAGTGCCAAATTGATGGCACACGAAGGGTTGATCGCCGCCTTCTATTTCCTTCGGTGTCACGTTGGTGACTAGCCCGTACGTCCCATACCGCACGTCTCCCACCGTTTCGACACGCCTCGGGTTGTCTTCGTGCGTTCCATGCCCGCATGATTCCACAGCCCGTTACTCGATTACTTCTCCGGTTTGATCACAACGAAGAGCCACATGTGTCGCTCCTCTACCCGTATCCACCGTGAGTCGTAGCACCTCGGTCGCGGATGCACCTGCCTAGACGATGCACCGGCGAACTTGCATGATTGCATTTCGATTCTCTAGACGGAGAAAATTCTTTTCTCCTTCTCTCTCAATCTCTTCGCACTCTTTCATCAAGTGATTAGAGTCTCTTAATTTCTGGATTAATTCTAAATTAACTCCATTAATTTTCTGGTTGAACTAATCTAATTATTCAACTGGTTGGACTGATGAGAGAGAGAGAAACATCCTATATATACTCCATAGGATAAGGATGGGCCAAAAGGTATGTATATCTTCTATACACCTTTTCAAACAGAAAACTGCATACACCCTTTCAGTAATCTGTCAGAACGAAAATATTAAATCGTTCCAACCGACTTTGAACATTTACAAAAGTTGTAGATAATCTAATTATCTTTCCAACCCAATTTGGCCCAGCCCAATTGGAGTTTGGACCCGAAAGTTACGGCCGTTTTACTGACTGTATGTCAAACTGTCGCACCCTTTCGGTATTTCATTAGAACGATACTGATACTTCGCTCAAATGAAATATATTACAACATGAAAGTTCTAGATAATCTCATTATCTAACTAACCCAATTTGAACTATTCAAATCGGAGTTTCCTACTGAAAGTTATACCAGTTTTACTAATCTGTTTCGTATGCCCACGAACGCGTACGTTCGTTTGTCCTACGTACCATTTTAGCGATGATCCAAAACTGTATTTCCTTCAGACACCCCTAATTGTACCCCTAGGGGAAGCCTATTTACTTTTTCGGTCTGAGACAAATAATTACATTATATTGTGCAATTTACTCGCATGAACAAGAAAAAGATCTGGAATTGGCACTTGTAATTTGGTATATTGTATTTTAGTATGGTAGTATTTTGCTTTGATGATAATTAATTATGTCCATGTTAATTATTTTGATAGATAACAAATAATACAGAGGAAACTTCTCTGTTACATTATATTTGTGCTAAACAATAATTATAAATTTCTTTGCTAAGAAACTAAATTTCTATTATGTCTTATTTTGACTATCAAGACAAAAATAACGAATCATAAAGAAAAGAAAGTACAAAAAGATTGTATAAATAACCAAATCAAAAAATTCGCAGCGAAGCGCGGGTTATTTTTCTAATATGTATAAAGTAACAAATTTCTTGCAATTCTAAGCCTCCGCGTCATCAAGAATTTTTGTGTAAAAAAAATATTTTTTAATTTACATTTTGGTCCTTTTTATTTAAATTTTGGTTCTTTTTAGTTTTACTTTAGATTTTTATTTTTATTTATTTTTTGATCCTTTTTTATTTACATTTCGGTCCTTTCTATATTTTTTAATTATTATTTTGGTCCTTTGATTTACATTTTGGTGTTTTTTAGTTTTAATTTACATTTTTGTCCTTTTTATTTATATTTTGGTCCTTTATTATTTACATTTCGGTCCTATTTTACATTTTTTAATTTACATTTTGATCCTTTTTATTTATATTTTGGTCCTTTTTAGTTTTAATTTACATTTTGGTCCTTTTTATTTATATTTTGGTCCTTTTTTACTTACATTTCGATCCTTTTTTACATTTTGATACTTTTTCCTTATTTTACATTTTGGTCATTTTTTACATTTGGTTATTTTTTCCTATTTTACATACATATTAAAATTTGCGAATATGTCCTGATTATATTAATCGATTTTAGAAGCACCTGAATAAATGCTATTTATATAAATTATATTAGAAAATAATATCAGTGATAGACTAATTTCGTGAAACTTATGCATCTAATGACATCATGATATTTGCAAATATGTCATGATTAGATTAATTTAGTTCAAACGCATGCGCGTTAATTCGCATAAGCGTTAATTCTATTTAAATAATTATATAAAAAACATCCCGCGCAATTGCGCGGAGATAAAGCTAGTTTACTCATGAAACCTGCATATTTGAACCGACGGGATGATGCCACGTAGGCAGTTTCCCATGAGATTTTATTTTTTCTATTAATTCATATTTACTAGTAAATTCTTTGCTGTTAATCTAATTTTTTGTTTAGTGAGGGCACAAATAGAAGAGACATTTTTTTTGTTGACGTTTAACAATTTTTCAAAACAACAGTATAAGTGAATTCATATGTATTAAATTTAAAAGCAAATAAGATAAACTTTTGATCTATGGGTTTTTTTCATTATAATATATATTTTTCATGTAACGGAGTATTTTGTTATTGATATACTAGTAGTATATGGCAGCAGAGATTTTCTTAAGCTATAGCTTTTCTTTCCCTATATATATATATATATATACATATATACAGAGAGAGAGAGAGAAAAGCTATAGTACTGAATTAAGTAAATTGTTAAATGTACTTAAACCCTCTAAACCGTTGGATTAAGTTTGCTTACCCGCTCTGGTGAGATCGTTGATAGACGGAAACGGAGTGTTTATTCAGGCGTGACCTAACATCTCTTCTTTCCAAATATTACCTCCCATCTCCTTTCTCCAAAATTTCCATGGCTGCTCGCCAAGGTTTTTCCTTTGAGGGAAACCCGCTCCAGTTTTGATTGCTCCTCCCTACTGCTAGGGATCGAGAGATTCGTCCTAGATTGCTCGTTCCTTCTGTGAGACAATAGCGTACACACCAAAGATGAAGGTCTTCGAGGAGCTCGCCCAGATTGACAATTTCTTTTTAAAGATAAAACTTCAAAACAAGCTTTTATTACCTCTTTCCTAGATTGCTCCTGTTTTGCTTTGATTATTTGTTTCCTGACTCGTTCACTTTTACACTTTTACAGATCTGCTTTGATTGCTCCTGTTTTGCTTTGAGTCAAACTAGCCCTCACGAGGTACCATAAATTCTTCTTTAAAGGAATTTGAATTAATTATAGTTGTTAAACTTCTTATCAAATCACAATTGAATCAATTGATTGTTAGAACTTCTTTTTAACTTAACAAGTCTGGGTTTTGTAAGGATAATTTTACCAATTTTGAAAAGGATATAACAGAATTAAATATAGTTGTTAAACTTCTTATCGAATCAAAATTGAAACAATGAGTGTTAGAAGTTCTTTCTAAATTAACAAGTTTGAATTTTGTAAGGCCAATTTCACCAGTTTTGAAAAGGATATGACTGGTTTTATCGCACTTCCGCTGTAATGCATACTATAAACTTAACAAGGGCTCAATCCTTGATTTGTATTATTTCTCATTTTTATTTTGCATTTTAGCCCTTGTAATTATATTGTATTAACAATTTCTTACCATATGATATTAGTAAAGAATTTACAGGACGAAGGATATGACCTCGACTTTTGATGCTCTGATGCTAATGCCAACCCTTTTAAATTCATTTCAGTCATTTTATATTCTAATAACTCGATCGAAATTTTATATTAATTTAATTGGATGCTTCGAAATATACATTAGGTGGCTCATTTTGACCATTCTGAAGAGGCTCCCAAGAAAATGCGACAATGCAGAATATTCAAGAAGAGAGAAGCTTCAATCTTTATAATAATTGTTTTTTATGTCTATTCGTACAAAAATAAGCTCGATGGAAAAGATGAAACTTGCAATTATAGGAGCGACATGATGCTATGATATTGATGAATATGCGCTCAATTAGGGTTTTGTTGAATTCCTTTTTTATATTTTCTGAATTTTATGTAATTTTAGGATTTTTTTGGACTTATTTGAAAAATACATATTTGATGATTTAGAGTTGTATAAATGATTTTCGTTTTAATTTGATGATGAAGAGTTGTATGAATGATTTTCAGTTAATTTGATAATTTATAGTTTTATTGATGATTTTACATGTCTAGTTTGGGATTTTCAAGGACTCGTGCATAAAAATACCAACCATAATGTTAACAAAATGAAAATTTGGAAATTTCAGGGGTAAATGTGATAATTGCAGATTTTAGTTGCACAAATTGAATTGCTCATTGATTTTTTATTTTATATCCTTTAAAGAAATTCAACCGAAATAAAGTCTATAATGGACAATTGATCTCTAGAAGCAGCGACAAGCAATGAAATCTGAAAAACAATCAATCTACAAGGCAATCATTGATCTCTAAAAGACAATCATTGATCAATTTATGCGAATCAAAGCAAAAACGAATTGAAAGAATCACCCTTTGAAGAAACAAATGAAATAAAATAAGATTTCACCTTTTTACACAAAATTGGGTTCGTTGACATTTGGTTCTCTATCGAATCTGGAAGAAGCAAGAGAGGGGTCGAACTCTAGATATTTACGACAGAATCACGAGATAAAAAAGTTAGGGTTTCGGCACCTAGAAAAGAGGACATAGGAAGAACGAGGGGAGCGGCAAGATGCAGATCCCTTCAGGAAAAGCACTAGAACCATGGAGGTCGAGTTTCAGGCAGAGAAATAGAGGCGAGCCATCAGTGAGGTAATTGAAGGTAGAGAGAAAAGAGAGAGCACTCACCATGGAAATATTTGAAGATTCTTTTTAATCGCTGTGAAGAGGAAAGAGATGCAAACGGAGGTAATACTTAATTTCTCGTCTATCATCATATTTCATCAAAGTGCATCTCGATCTAAATCCGACGGCTCAGACCCGCTAAGTACGCTAGGTAATTTACTTAATATAGTACGTTAGCTTTTCTAATATATATATATATATATATATATATATATATATATATATATATATATATATATACCATCTTAAATATGTATTTGTAGAAGTACAATATACATTTTATTAGAAGTGTGAGATATTTTTTAGATCTGTGATACTTTTTTATGAACAAATACTTTGTCATGACATTTCAACAAGATAGACACTATATAATATTAAACATAAGTAATTACTATGTTAATTATGTACATGGTACATAATTAATTAATACATGCCATATAATTAACATATAAATCAATTGGGTGATTCTATGATACATCATTTTTTTTTTAATTCAATTGGGTGATACATCGTTTTTAAATCACCATTCACATAAGCAATAAAGATCTATCTATTGTAAGAAATATCCGAAATATTTTTTTAAAAAGATGTACCACAAAATTGCCCTAATTAATTAATATGTTACGTATATATCATGTGTTAATTAATAGTAACTATATATCATGTGTTAATTGATCATTTAATCAATGATTTGGGGAAATGTAACTTGATCTATATATGGTTTCTCACTAATCAATAAATATTGATTTGCGAAATGCAGTTTAATTAATAGTAACTCATAAATATCTTTCTTTATTTTCCACAAAATATATTAATGGACACTTTAGTAATTAACGCATAATCTACCAACACATTCATTTCGGAAGCCCATTAAAGAAGCCCATTAAAGACCGCGCCAATTAACATATCATTCTACAGACCACCCAATACACATCTACATTAATAATTAATAATACAATATACAACATAAATAAAACTAAACTAACACTCCCTGTACTTAGTATGCATCTATTAACAATATTACATAAAAAACAAAAAATATATAATAATTTTCACTATTTTAATTTACTATTGCTCCATGCATTTAAGGTGTTCGATAATATGCTTCCAAGAATTATGTTAGCTATTAAGACTATAATAATTAGAAAGATGAATGAATCAATGATGCTAATGATGGTATCGACTAATAAAGAAATATTGCTCAAAAGTCTGAAATGTCAAATGAACCCTCTTAGAAGTATTGTATTTACCCTTCTCAAAATTTTAAATATCATATTATCCCTATGCTAGTCTGTGGAATTTAGAAAAAAGAAAATAATCGTGAGTATACATAAAATATTATTTAAAAAAGAATTTTATGATGATTTTATCTCCTCGAGACTCATTTCTCCACAGTGACGCCTTGAGTTCTTCGGCATCACACCTACACAAACAAACAATTTAATTACAAAACTTCATGGATCTCTTTGCATAATACCAGTGCATAACAAACAGAAAAATATTTAGAAAAAGTTAAGGGAATACGTACATGGAAAACTCGGCTGCGGTATGAAGATGGATTGTATCGAGATTTCTTATATTTTGGTACCGACGCTATCACTTTCCTAAATATCGCAGCCATAACTCGAAATATCGCATCCTAAATAACCAAAAAAATAAATCATTAATTTTGAGATTTTGCAGGGGTAAATATGAAAAATTCCCTAATAGCTATTCTTTTGGATTTTGTACCAGTCGTACCAACACATGTTCTTTTCTGTACCAATTTTGGGGATTGCGTAGAAGGTTTATGTTCTATAATTTGAATGATTTGTCCAAATTTGAAACTTTTCTTCTTCTGAGAATTGGTATGTGAGTAATATTACTATTACAAAATTAATATTACAATGACGATTAAGTAATACCTTCACTGTAGCGAAGGATTTTTTTGTAATAAAAGTCATGCCATTTTCTGATCGAACCCTCTTATTGTCCTAATTGGAGCCATATCCTTTTTCAATACCCAATCTTTGATCAGGCAGTCGAAAGCATGTGCCAGTTTATTCTCCGTACCAGTCGTACCGGCAGTACCACCAGTAACCGCAGGTTGTATCACCGCAAAATTGCTCAAGAACACGGTAATTTCAACAACCTATCATACAAAACCACGATACACAATTTAGTGGTAATGCTAACTGATAAATAAGAGAATAGTGAATCAAAAATAAATCAAAATCAATATTTGCAAATGATCCCCTGTGTTATTGGAAATTGAAGAAAACCCCCTTCATTTTTGAGATTTTGATATTGGGGGTGGGGCTTCTTTGCAACTAATTCCTTATAATGAAGGGGTCTTTTTGTAAATTCTCAATGATTAATAACAAGAAGGGCTCACACATCTTTAGCCCTCTCCGCAATTACAATGGCCCGGTTATAAGACGCCTAAAATAACAGGATCAAAATAAAAAAAAAAACTTATCAATCACGAAATTAAAGCGCAAAGTATATTATCAAAGATAAAAAAATTAACTTCACATGAATAGATTTTCACATCAAATAAATGCAAGAAAACGGTACCAGTTTATTCTCGATTTGAAAAGATATCACTTTCTCCTCGTCAGCGAAAGGTCTTCCAGTCATTCTACACCAGATCTTTTGTCTCACCTGTTTATAACATAATTAGGTTATTACAGGGATATTTATGCAACTAAATCGGCACCGGTTTAATTCCAACGCTATTTAATTTAATGAACCTGATTTCGAATCATTTCGATTAGGAGGCTCAGACTCGTCGTCAGTACTTATTGAAATACTAACACAAAATAAATCTACAAGAAGCGAAGCCAATTAATTCCGTTTACAGCTGGATCCGAATTTCTGCAACGGTCGAATGAGATTCGAAAATTCGAACGTTGGGATTACGTACAGCTGGATCCGAACCTTCTCGTCATTTCTGACCGTTAGACGCTTATGTCCGCTCCCTTTATAAGCATAAGTAATCCCTCTTTCATTCTCTCGCCAATTCACTTTTTCAGATCTACTTTCTCAAGAGAGCTCAGAGAGAGAGAGAGAGAGAGAGAGTCTTGACGACAACGAGATGGATTCAATCAAAAGCGAAAGAGATCTAATCAAGCAGCTTCTTCCTCTCTCTCGCCGTAATTTGTAATTGTGGTCCGATAATGGAGTTACCCCTCGATGGATTCTCCATCAACGAAGGATGGTGATAACGAGCAGGTCCGATAATGGAGTTACACCTTCATGGATTCAACGAAGGATGATGATGACGAGCAAATTAGAAAATGCCGAGACTGACTAGCAAAGCACAAACAGGTAAAGTCTGAAATTTTGAAAAGAGAGGATATCACTGTTCTTTGTTCTCTCTCTCTCTCTCTCTCTCTCTCTCTCTCTTTTCTCTTTTCCCTAGGCATAAACAATAATATTATTTGTTCTTCCTTCTTGTCTCTTCTGCTTGTATCTTGTTCTATTTTAGGAGTTGATGTTTGTATCTTGTTGTTTTATGTGGGGATATTTTGCAATTTAAACATAATCCAGGGGTTCATGCTAATTACCCAATCTATCCTAATTTTGTGTTTTTACGAGTAATGTTTGTAGTTTTTAGCTAAAAAAACAACATTTGTATGTTATGAAGCATGATAACGACCCTATTATCTATGTTAATTTTGTGTATTTAGCTCAAAAAGCCCCTGCCTGAATTAAAAGAAAAAACAAATTTTATGTTATGGCTTTTCAGTTATTGATTTATAAGAAAAAGTACTACGCTTTACCATTATTGCTTTTTAATGATCAATATCTTTTTTAGTTGTGGCTTTTCAGTGGCTTAATTTATTTCCACATTTGATGTACAGGTATGTATTTAGGACTCCATGCAATAATCCAACAAATAGTTAAATGGAGAACGCCAACTACTGATTTTGGGGATGAAAAACAAACCGAAGATCTCTTGCTAGTTGCTACAGATGCCAACTACTGATTTTTGGGATGAAAAACAAACCGAAGCTCTCTTGCTAGTTGCTACAGGACACATCTGATATTTAATTAATTTGTGTATGTGTGTTATTGTGTATGGTGTAGCTGTGTTAAGTGTGTATGGTGTAGCTGTGTTAGTGTGTATGGTGTAAGTGTAGGTGTACATATGTAATTTATATGTGTTGCATGTTTTTCTTGTATTTGCAGGTACATATGGGTCCGGCCCGAAAGGGGGCCGGGCCTCGGGGGGGGGGGGGGGGGTCCGGCCCGAAAGGGGGCCGGGCCTTGGGGGGGTCCGGCCCGAAAGGGTCCGGGCCTCGGGGGGGAGGGGGTCCGGCCCGAAAGGGTCCGGGCCTCGGGGGGGAGGGGGTCCGGCCCGAAAGGGGATCGGACCTTGGGGGGGGGGGGGGGAGGTCCGGCCCGAAAAGGGGCCGGGCCTGGGGGGGAGGGGGGTCCGGCCCGAAAGGGGGCCGGGCCTCGGGGGGAGGGGTGTCCGGCCCGAAAGGTGGCCGGTCCTCCGGGCGGGGGGGGGGGGGTCCGGCCCGAAAGGGGACCGGGCCTTGGGGGGATCCGGCCCGAAAGGGTCCGGGCCTCGGGGGGGAGGGGGGTCCGGCCCGATAGGGGGCCGGGCCTCGGGGGGGGGGGGGAGAGGTCCGGCCCGAAAAGGGGCCGGGCCTGGGGGGAGGGGGGTCCGGCCCGAAAGGGGGCCGGGCCTCTGGGGGAGGGGTGTCCGGCCCGAAAGGGGGCCGGGCCGGGCTGGGGGGGTGTGGTCCGGCCCGAAAGGGGGCCGGGCCTGGGGGGGTGGTCCGGCCCGAAAGGAGGCCGGGCCTCGGGGGGGGGGGGGGTGGGGGGTCCGGCCCAAAAGGGGGCCGAGCCTCGTGGGGGGGGGGAGGTCCGTCCCGAAAGGGGATCGGGCCTCGGGGGGGGGGGGGGGGGGGGTCCGGCCCGAAATGGGGCCGAGCCTCGTGGGGGGGGGGAGGTCCGTCCCGAAAGGGGATCGGGCCTCGGGCGGGGGTGGGGGGTCCGGCCCGAAAGGGGGCCGAGCCTCGTGGGGGGGGGGAGGTCCGTCCCGAAAGGGGGCCGGGCCTCGGGGGGGGGGGGGGTCCGTCCCGAAAAGGGGACGGGCCTGGGGGGTCCGGCCCAAAAGGGAGCCGGGCCTCGAGGGGGGGGAGGTCCAGCCCGAAATGGGGCCGGGCCTCGGGGGGGTCCGGCCCGAAAGGGGGTCTCCGGGGGGGGGGGGGTCCGGCCCGAAAGGGGCCGAGTCGGGGGGGGAGGGTCAGGCACGAAAGGGGGCCGGGTCTTGAGGGGGGGGGAGGAGGGGGTCCGGCCCGCATCCGGGGGAGAGGGGGGTCGGGCCTGCCTCGATAGGAAGGGGTCCGGCCCCTTTCGGGAAATATTGAATTATTATGAACAATATTGAATGTTTAATTGTGATGTGAATAATATTTGATATCTGATTGTGTTTTTAATTGAACTGGGAAAAATAACAACACACACCTCAAAATTATGCAAATCATACATACACAATTTGATTACAAAAAAGGATATCTCACTTAAAATTACAAGCATTTGACCATCAAAACAACAAAAATATATATATTTGAGACGAATGTCCCGCTCCGAGTTGATTAATCACATTCAAAGCAATTATATTTCGCTAAGCAACTAGTTCAATTTGTCGCAATTCCAACATTTTCTCGGGTTGTCCCGCAAAAATGCCTTTCAACGATACACCTATTCTCTGTATCAAATCGAAACACCAGTACTTCGTTACTTCCTGGAAAAAAAAAGATCTGCAAATTGGATTAGTAATAAAACAGTGAGAAAAAAGTATGCATTAATAATGAATTTTGATCTATTACCAACAACGCTAATATAACTACATAATTTGGCTAAATATGCTCTCCGCACAAATTGCCAAATAGGTTAAATAGGCTACACATCTCCACACAAATTGCCAAATAGTCTACATGACATCAGATCCAGCCATATTATCCGTACAATATACCAAATTGTACAGTGAATACTACAAAAAACAGTTAAAAAAAATAATTCGAAAACTACAGATTCAAATTGGAGCATTATTTTTTTAAATAATGATTCTTGATAGAATCTTCAAGCATCATTTTGAAGGAAAAGTCACAAGTAAAGTTAGTGTCTCGAACAAAAGAAAAGAAATTGAAGAAAACCCATAATTATATCTAACTACGCCCCTGTTACCTCTAACTAAACACACATCAGCCCCAATTGAAGATTTATCAGGCAATTAAGCCTTACTTGACAATAATCACTTCTTGTAATTCGTTTACCATTCGTTTTCAATTCGTACAAATGAAAGTGACAATAACCACTTCTTGTTAAGGATCAAGCCAATAGTCATATTAAAACGGTCAAAAAATAAATAAATAATAAAGGTACGGTTTCGTTTACCATTCGTTTACCACAGGAAATGAAACGAGTACAAGTGAAAGTGATTAGTGTTAGCATTAGGAACTTCCCTCAAGAAAGGGGAGGTAAATCAATAAAAGTGGCTAGCGCTAGAGTGCCAATTATGTAAGTTTTTAAACTTGAAAGAACCAAAATGTAAATAAAAAGGATCAAAATATAATTTTTTAAAGAACCAAAATGTATGGCCATAGACCCAACTAATTTTTTTTTTACAAAGAGGCCCCTGGTAACGTGGAAGCACAGATTTCTTCCGATTCTTCTTACTTTATACAAAAGAAGAATATTTGTTGATTAAAATACTTAAACAAGAATTTTGTGTTGATTTGAGGATATTAAGGCCAAATTTCACAAATCTATTGTCATGGCTGTGTTCGTCTGGTCGAAACCAGAAATTTTGAAATTCAGATCATGTCATTTGGTGTAAAGACGGAGAAGTTACGAGAGTTTTTGTAAAACGAGTCAAAAAGAAATTCAAAACCAACCCACTGCACCAAAGGCTACACCGAGAATCCCTCACCAGATCCTGTCGACCCTGGTCAGCATCTCACCACACGAAAGACCACATAGGGTCGACGTTGACTTACTACACGCATAATTGCAGACAAAACCTCTTATTTTGCAAGTGATCTTTGTGACGAATGGACCGTGTGACCCACGTTGAAGCACTGTACCCTCTCTAGATCCTCTTCGTTGCACGAAGACTACAGACTACAGAGTAATGTCCACGGAAGATCATCAAACCCAAATTCTCGGATCCAATCAGGATTAAGAGAAACCAGCCAATCAGATAATGACTTATCGGTCTAAAAACCCTCTCCGTTTCATGAATAACCGGACGGTCCATTTATAAAATTCTTCAGCAAATAACAAATATTTTGTGCCCTGAAATTATTTGCGTACAATGGACTAGAGACGAGCCCCTCTCCTTCTCCAACACGATAAAACCCCTCGCCATTGCTGAGCTGAGGGGGAGCTCAACGAACGACTCTCTGACAAGCTCTGTTCCCGCGTTCTCTGCTCTCTAACCATCGTGGGTCCACCACGAGCCTCCCACCTCTCCAATTCATGCAAATTACTGGACAATCCAGTAATCCGAGGACTATATAATAACCCCGAGAGCTCCACTGTTCGAAGGCATTCTCCAGCCCAATTCTGGGGCCTCACGGCTCCTCCTCTGTCTCTCTGTGATCCTTCACCCTCGCCAACCCTCCATTACCTCTTAGCTCATCCCATCTCTGTTCCAGATTTCGAATTTAGTAACCACCATTAACGATCAAACTCGGTCTCGTCATTTTCATTCTCAAATAGCTCTAAATCCACTCTTGAATCATCCACAAAGGCCCCAGATAACTCAATTCCGCTTCACTCTTCTTGATCGTCGGACCTAGTTAAGGTCTGATATTACACGTTGATTGTTCTTGTTGATTCGTGGTTTATTACGAGTTGTGAGAGCCGTCGTTGCTTATAAGTGATTGTAATCGAATTCTTGAATATAAATTTTCGTTACAAACTGTGTTGAGTTTTCGATTCTTATTTTTGTTGGTTTGTATTCGTTTCTGGTCGAGGTTACGAGGGAGTTTGGTTCAATAATTGATCAAACTCTTTCCCATTAATGCAAACTTGCTTCTACCATCTCAATTCGTAGTTAGACAAGCCATTTTTCACTCGTTTTTGCGTTTCAAATCAAGTTATTTTTATACAGCGTATTCTCACGGGAGAGACGGGATCTGACTTCCTTGATCTCTGTGAAACTAGCAAATAAAATCATAGGAACTTGATTCTTGATTCACATATCTGGGAGTTGGATTCTAGGAATTTAGATCTTAAATTTTCGAGAGTTGGGAATTCAAACTCTGTGGTACTTTGTTTTCGGATTTACGGGACGCTGAGGATTCCGAGTCCAGAGTTTTTGTTTCCTGAATTTTAATTGACATATTTTTATAAAGAAACCCAAGTTGCACCCATAAAACTCTTTAGTATTTGATGGTCTTTGATAAGGATATTTAAGTTGTACCCCCAAAGATGATAATACTTGTTGAAGTAACTCAATTAAGTGAGTGTAATTAAATCACAAATTCATAAAAGGGGTGTTTCTTTTATTACTTTATTTTTGAAAGAGTTTATTATATTTTAAGATGATGAAATGGGAGTAATTCCATTAGGGGAATGTTGATGTTTTAATGAATTGATGAATTTAGAAATTAAGTTTTTAATGATATGATAAATCTTTCCATTAAAACGATCGTGTTTTAGTAATCGAAAATTAATTAGGGAATTTAATTGGTTTATAATTATTTTCCCTAATTTTTATCTCGTCGCTTTGATACTCAAATTAATCAATAATGGTTTATGATTGTTTGATTATTTTGAGTAAGATTTTCATGAATCGAATTTTGGTGAGTTTAGATAATTGGTTTATAATTGTTTAAATGAATTGTAATTCTTCAATTTTAGTGATATACCAATTGGTTTATAATTGATGTATCACTCTTTAGTTTTGTGAGATTTCTAAAGGAATCAATTGATCGAGATATCATATTCCCCGATTTTCATATCAAGGGAAGCGGATTTTTATTTTGCCATTTTTTTATTTTGCCATTTTTTGATTTTATTTTCTTGATTTTTATGCGATCTTTTCTTTCTCTTTTTCTTTTTTGATTTTGTTTTGCCATTCTTTTTCTCATCCACGCTCTTTTATTTTGTTCTAGAAATCCTTAAAAATTCAAATATTATAATCGATAAACTTGCTTGTGAATCAATTTTAAGTGTGAAAAATCTATATTGAGTATATAAATTTAAATCGAGGCCACCTCTCTTGTGAACGATACCCATACTTGCCACTTTACTCGTTGTATTCTTTCAAGTATAGGAAAATATAAATACAAACTTTGATACTCGTAAATTAGGAATGCAATAACAAACCGTTCTTTCCTAAAAAAAGGTTGTCTTCGTCGTACAAAATTATTTTTAAGGTTATAACTTCATTTTTTATTCATACAAAATATCGAATTTATTATACAATTTATCTATCATATATCAACTCACAAAAAAATACAACATCACTCAAAATGCAAGTCATATAATCTATATCTCTATATTATATTATGTTAATTCACATAAATTATGCCAAATAAATATATATTCTTCTTTCCTATATTTTCATACGAAAAATATATTTGGTCCTTCAAACTCATCCCAACATCACTGATGAGACGACCAAAATGAATTAAATAAATTGATTGGTATTATCAATTGATCTAATTAATTATTAATTGACATATTTAATAACCATTTTTCGTATTGAAGAAATGTCGTGTGTATGTCCTGAACGAACAAAAATGCCGATACTTTGTCGAAATCATCAAAAAATATCTTTGATTTCAAAAATAATTTGAATCCTGTAATATCGAAACAGAGCGAGTAATCCTTTTGGCCGCTCTTACTTTTGCAATTGTGTTTTTAATAGAACGGTATACAAGAATTAGTTGGGTCTATGGCCATACAAAGAAACAATCTATCGTATGCTCTTCTTGCGGTAATCAGTGGTGCGGAAGAATATCATTAAGAACATGTCTTTTTTTAGTTTGACAACTCATGTTTTATGCGAAACAAAAAACTGTATTAAATTTGATGTAAACAACAATTGAAATAATTATGTTTTATGTTTATGCTTATACTCCATTAAGTTAATTTTAATGAAATTAATCTCAAATTTATCAATTGAATTACCCAACACAATGCAACCAGAAATAAATTAAATAGGGAAACAACCATAGTTAGATTATAGTAATGAGAGAAATAATATTTGTAAATGTTAATTTTTTAATTGGGTTCGGTCTGTGTTTCTATCATTACTTGTGTTTCTAATTCGATGAAAAAAATAAAGTATATACTTCCAATGTGTTTTTTTGTCTTTTGTAAAATCAACCACTACTAAACTTAGCAAACTTTGGAAATCATAAGATTAAATTCACATAGGCATGTCATAATTAATGAAATTTGAAGTAAAAATAAATTAGTCTTTCACTGGGAGTCTCTCACTTGGGGGACTGAGACTTGTCCAAAAGCTCTTTCCGAGTGGTGGTCCAAATAGCTTTTTTTTTTTTTGAAAGTTAGGGATATACCCTAGATTGTCATTAAAATAAGGCAAAAAAACATAGAACTTACAATAGTAAACAAGAAGAGAAAAGGCTAAATTAAAAGAAAAAGAAACGGCAAAAGAAATTGGATTTTAGGTCCTCTCATAATCCGATTAATTGGTAGGCCTTTCTCCATTGAAGCGCGTCTTCCCAAGCTTTCCTTGCCGTTGTCCAAATAGCTTGTAAGCCCTACGATCAAAAAAGATGACTTAACCCCGTTTGTGTTTATTTTAGAAAGAAATCATGGATATATATATATATATATATATATATATATTTTTTTTTTTTTTGTTGGGAAAATGCCCACGTTTAGCCTAGGCGTTCCTGTCTAGGCGGAATTCCGCCTAGGCCCGCCTAAATAGCGTCTAGGCCTGCATAATTCCGCTTAGGTCCGCCCAGGCCAATTATTTTTTTTATTTTTTTTTGTTAAGACCCACAACTCATTTCCTTTCTTATTTCTATTTTTAGTAATTTTATTTTGTGATTTATTTGAATTTGTATTAATGGTATTTTGTAGATTTCATGTTACAATTTGTTTGGACGTTGTTTTAAATAAATTAATATGTAGATTTCATGTTATGATTTGTTTGGACGTTGTTTTAAATAAATCAATATACATTATTTTTAGTATAAAATATTATAGCACAAATTATAATATATAAAAATTAAAAAAATGACAAAAACTATGTAAAATTACAAATCCTCCTAGATCCGATTAATCCCCGATTAATCTCCGATTAATCCCTCTAGACGCTAGACGGTGCCCGTCCGCCCGACTAGCGCCTAGCGATTTCTGTAACATTGGTTTCAATGCACCGTGACATGTTTGTAAATAGTTGAGCTTTTAAGGGACAAATTTGATAATAATATTTTTGTAGAGACAAATATGATATACCAGAAATTATGCCTAGTAATTTTGACATCATTTAGTAACCACTAAATCCTAATTAAAGAAAAGATCACTTGGTCCATAAAATATATAGGTTTTTGTCGGTCGTTTATACTTTTTTGGATTAATCTTGCTTGATTAAATCAATTCTCTACACCGAGAAAAACTCCTTTTTCTTGGTCTTTCTCTCTTCACACTCTTTCACTCTTAGAAAGAAGACTCTCAATATTCTAGATTAATCTTATTAATTTCACAGGTTGGACTGAATGAATTGGTCTAGAGAGAGAGAGAGAGAGAGAGAAACATCATATTTATATCATATATGATAAGAATGGGCCAAAAGGCATGTATATCTCATATACACATTTTCAGACAGAAAACTACAGACACCCTTTCAGTATTCTGTTGAAACGAAAATATTAAATCATTCCAACCGACTTTAAATCTTCACGAAAGTTGTAGATAATCTTATTATCTTTCCAACCCAATTTGGCCTGGCCAAATTGGAGTTCGGATGTGAAAGTTACGGACGTTTTACTAACTGTATGTCAAACGGTCGCACCCTTTCGGTATTCCATTAAAACGACACTGATACGTCGTTCAAATGAACAATATTTCTACATGAAAGTTCTAGATAATCTCATTATATATCTAACCCAATTTGAACCATTCAAATTGGATTTTCCTACTGAAAGTTATGACCACAAATGTACGCTTACATTCGTTCATCTTTGTGTACACTTTTACGGTTGATCCGAAACTGTATTTCCTTCATCGTGGGATTCAGCTAGATGAAACGAGGAGGACAAAATAGTCTTTTTACTACTTTTATGTTAGACTTAACAGAGAGATTTATTTAAGATCAATTTGTAAATAGTTGAGCTTTTGAGGGACAAATTTGATAATAATATTTTTGTATAGACAAATATGATATACCAGAAATTATGCCTAGTAATTTTGACATCATTTAGTAACCACTAAATCCTAATTAAAGAAAAGATCATTTGGTCCATAAAATATATAGGTTTTTGTCGGTCGTTTATACTTTTTTGTTATTACGTGCATTACATATTATGTGTTCTTTAATTTTAGTATTTTGCAGTATTAAACTGTGTATGCATACATAACATGTTTTAAATTTTCCGAGCTATAAATAAAGATAAATGTGTCTAAATGTGTCTTTTCTGTTGAAGAGGGGATTGTATCATGTTTGAGCATGACTCATTTTGTGAAGCATATATATGTGAGAATTTTGATATTTTGCAGGTCACTCGTGGCGCAGTCGTATCATGTTTGAGCTATACATAAATGCGTCAATCGAGGAATGACTAAATAAATTAATTGAATTAATTAGATTTTTTAGTTGAATCAATTCAACTAAACATTAATTTAAGTGCTAATCAATTTAATTAATTCTTTTAATCACTTCTTTGACGCATCCATAATTTTTTTCATGTACATTATAGAGTTTTCTTTGATTTTATAAATTATCTAATTTCCTAAAGGTATACATTAGGTGTGAGGTGCATGGTTCCATGCATGCTTATGAACTCTGGATTTTCTAATGTGTGTTTGATTTTGTTAGGATCATATAAAAAGTGAAAATGTCAAATTCTCATTGATGATTTTGTTTATGCATTATCATGTATAATATTTTGGACAACATGTATCAAGATTATAATTATAATTATAATTATAATTATAATATTAATTAAGCGTGTATCAAAAATCTATTCTAATGTCACATGCTGTTAAATACACGAAATGTTATACTACATGAAAATGGAACCTAGGATCAAGTCTTTGTTAAGACATTCATCCAAATCATTGAGGTAGATCATTCTATATTAATCATAGTTAACCATAGTACTAATGTTGAAGGGTTCATGGAAAATAGTTACGTAGCTAACCTTTCATGCAAGCTGGCACGTTTTCAATATTTTGATTTAGGTTATTTGATTTTTATTATAGAAGAGCACATATTAATGTGGCTTAAAATTCAAATTACATAAGTTGTACTTATTTGGACAAATTAGTTCTAGTAATAACAATGAAAATGTTCAATTAATTGTGTGTATTATTTCGACATATTATATTGAAAGAAGATTTTCTTTTAACTAAGTGACCAGATTAACGTAGAAGTAGTTATATATTTTTTAAAATCACGTGAGATTAAATAAAACTTTTTGTCTTTGAAGAAGTAAACAAATAACACATTCGAAATTCAAATGTGATTCTTCAGAACAAAGTCACAATTTTTTCTTTTAAAACATAACATATGAAAAATATGTATACCTTCCTCATTTCTCCAATTTTAGAAAAGAAGAAGAAGAATGAGAAATCAAAAGCCTTCAAATAGATGCATGTTAGTGTTAGAAATAAAATATGTTTCGCACTGTGTGCGTGAACTGGACATATCCAGAGCTGAAGAGGGGGGGGGGGGGGGGGGGGGGGGGGGGGGGGGGCGAACACACGTACATCTGAACAAAGCCAATTTTATGTTATAAGTGTGAGATATTTTTTAGAAGTACAATATACATTTTATTATAAGTGTGAGATATTTTTTAGATCCGTGATACTTTTTTCAATTACAATATATATTTTTGAATTATAACATTATATTAGATGTGAAATATACATTTTGAATATTAGTATACCTGTTTTGATTTTTTTAGTACAAATAAACCTTAAAAAATGTCACATAGCGACTCGTGAAGTTTTGATAGATCGTGCTGACCAGTATTGAACCAATACCCGCGAAAAATATTCGGTGTCGAGAAATATATTATCACTGGTATTGTTATTCCATATTTCGTTTTTCGAGTCATACGGTTTCTGATCGTTTCGGCTTTCGAATCATTTGATTTCGGATCGTTTCGTTTTTCGAGTCATTTGAATCTTGATTATTTAACTTTCGGATAATTCGGATTTCGGATTAATACGGAATATATTTTATTGATTTCAAGACATTTTAGCAATAGTATATTAATTTTATCAATAATATATTAAAGTGGTCATGAGTTTCAGGCAATTCAGATCGTGAGTGGGTCATTCGGATTCGGATTAGTTCGGATTTCGGTTCATTCGGATTTCGGGTCATTCATGTTCGGGCCGGATTCGGATCATTCGGATTCGATTTCATTTCGGATTCGGATCATTCGGTTTCAGTTCGATTTCTGATTCGGATCGTTGATTTTTCAATATTTTCGGTTCGGATTGGGTTCGGATTAGAAAGGGTTGGATCATTTTTTTGGACCGGATCAGATTTTGTCAGCTCTACATGGACACCTTCTTCCAACGAAAGGCAACTTTGACTGAGGTAGACTCGCCGGCGCCAGATAAGTCACCTAAAGACGGCGTCGATGTTCCCATCATCCCTCTTTTAGACCATCTCAACTCGCATCGGTCATTCTTCACCACCTCTTCCTGCTCTGGTCTTATCTCCATCCTCCTCTCGAATCCCGAGCCTGATTCCAACAAACCCATGAATGAGGATGATGTCAGGAGAAGAAGAAGAAGAAGAAGAAGAAGAAGGAGGAAGATGGTTGTTTGTATCGCATGATAAGGCAAATCCAGAGGTAATAATCGAGTTACTTTTTGGAGATGTCAAGGCAGAAAAAGAGGGTTTTGAGATTCGAGCCCATGATTTTGGCCGTGGATTGTAGAGATTTGGAATTTGAATTTAAAGAGAGTAATTGAATTTGTAAATCACTTCAGAACCACATCATGTTGACACACTTTACTAAGCTTTTTCATTAAGTTCCAGGGACTGATTTGTAATTAATCCATAACTTTGTCTTCTTAACACCAAATTGTACCAAATTTTGATCACATCTCTGGAATATCATAAGAAACACATCTGGTGAGTTTGAATCATATATACGTAATTTATGAATTAATAATCTGAATTAACTTGCATATATCTCCGTGGATCATTACCCTATTTATCCAATACTATATTAATTAAAAAAATCTTTTGCTTGAGTCAAAATGATGCTCAACAGATTTCTACTTCAGTTAATGAAGCTATATATAGTTATCAATGAGAAGAACAAACCCGTATTATTAACAATAAAGATAAATATATTTATTTCATCACTGCATATCTTTAGAGAATCATCCAAAATCCGGCTCATCGAATGATTTATTAATGAATCTTTCGACTAAAACAACAGGACGAGGAGTCGGAGAAAGGAAAAGAGAGAAAAATTATAAATTTAAAAACAATTTGAGGGAACTAGACAAAAAACATCAAGAAATACAAAAATTTCATGAAATACGAAAATATCTTTAGTAGATATAATTTCTCCTAATTTTCATTATTACATGAAATGAGATTGATTTTAACTGAAAGTACGGTGGAAATACTATCTGAAAACAGTTTTTGTTTGATTTAAAAAGATCTGAAAATGTTCACAAGAGTTACAACAAAAGTGCGAGATGAAACCACATAAATTGCCGATTAAGCGGCATTTTGGAAATCAATATTAATTTAAATACTAATAAAATTAGAATTCTGTTTAAGGTACTTTCAAGAGGTGATTTAGATCTACAAGAAAATGTGTTATTTTACTTTGAACAGATCGAATTAAATTAATATTTAATTCACATAATGACTTTCAGAAATTAGGGTTTCTTGACTCAAAAATTCCAAATAAAATAAAATAAAATCAAGAAAAATTGAAAGATGGTCAGGATCAATAATCAAACTCAGATGAACATATATAAACTGTTTTTTCACAAGATTCAATCAAAATAAAAATTAAAACCCTAAATTACACAAAATAAAAGGTAGAATAAATCTAAATTGGATAGTCAAGCTTGGAGGTAGATCCTTCTTGGCTTCTGGAGGATGAGTACAGGGAGTGCTTGAACTGGGGGAGCTTGATTGCCTGAGGAAGTCTTCAATTTGGTGCACCGGAAAGGAAGTTACACCCTCTTTAGTGATTTCGTCGAAAAATCAGGCACTGATTCGATTCAGTTCAACTTTACACATCAGAAGACCAATGAAGGCGTCCATTAGTGAAAAATGGAGAGAAATATGTGGCAGTTAGATCAGTTGAGTGCTTAAAGGTGTGAGTTCAATTAGCAATATGTGGGTCCCACTTTCTCTCTCTCAATTAGAAATATGTGGCACTTCTCTCTCATCCCTTCTCAGAATATTATGATATTATGTATCAAATTCTTCATAAAAGAAAGAGGAATGCAACCATGATTTCCAAATTGCCAAATTCCCATTTTTAACTCTGAAAATAACAAAAAATCAAATAGTTAAGTAATTTCTCATGATATTATTAACAATTTATATGTTAACTAAGTGATTTAATGTGTTAAAATCTCTTTTTTAATTCTTTAAAATATGTTTAAAATAATTCTTCTCAAAATTTTAAGGTATAACTCACAACATGCTAGATTTATTCTAGTATCTTAACGAAAAATTTGTTCATTTGATTGATCAAGTTAACTTCCATTATTTCTATTTCAAGAAGATTTGTAATTGCTCGATGTAGTATGATGGCAGTAGAGATTTTCTTTAGCTATAGCCTTTTTTTCCCCTGTAATATATATATATATATATATATATATATATATATATATATATATATATATATATATATATATATATATATATATATTTTTTTTTTTTTTTTTTTTTTGTTTTTTTTTTGTTTATACCATCTTAAATATTTATTTGTAGAAGTAAAATATACATTTTGTTACAATTGTGAGATATTTTTTAGATCTGTGATACTTTTTTTCAATTACAATATATATTTTTGAATTATAACATTATATTATATTCGAAATATACATTTTTGAATATTACGATACCTGTTTTGATTTTTTTAGTACTAATAAACCTTAAAAAAATGTCACATAGCGACTCGTGAAGTTTTGATAGATCGTGCTGATCAATATTGAACTAATACCCGCAACAAATATTCAGTGTCGAGAAATATATTATCACTGGTATTGTTATTCCATATTATCATGTGTCGAAATAATATACAATGTTTGAGATATACACAATAAAAACATTTGGTTAATGTTAGTCTTTGTTTAGTATGATGACGTAAAATATTTTGAGTGCATTATACTTTAGGTAAAAAATACACCACCGGAAATCAAGAAAAAAATGAAAAATAATAATTGTCTTGCTATGATTTTGAACAAATACTTTGTCATGACATTTCAACAAAATAATAAACATAAGTAATTACTATGTTAATTATTAATGCATGGTAATTAATTAATATATGCCATATAATTAATATATATAAATTAATTGGGTAATTCTATGATACCTCATATTTTTTAATTAATTGGGTGATACATCGTTTTTAAATCACCATTCACATAAGCAATAAAGATCTATTTATTGTAAGAAATATGCGAAATATTTTTTTAAAAAGATGTACCACAAAATTGCCCTAATTAATTTATATGTTACTTATATATCATGTGTTAATTAATAGTAACTATATATCATGAGAAATATCCCAAATATTCTCTAGTAGTGCTTGACCCAGTTCGATTGAATGTCTGAGCGAGAATCCATTTCGAGCCAAGTATGCTATTATCTTTAATCAGAGCCAACAAATGCTTTATGTCAGTTATTTCCCCAAATCCGAGCCCAGAATGCCTCGTGTATACTATTTCCCCCAAATCAGACTCAACACCAAACTCACTCCGTAATCATGAACTTGATTCGGCATAAACAACCTAATCACAAAAACATAAATTAAAGTTATTCAATTGATCTCTAGAAGCAGCGACAAGCAATGAAATCTGAAAAACAATCAATCTACAAGGCAATCATTGATCTCTAAAAGACAATCATTGATCAATTTATGCAAATCAAAGGAAAAACGAATCGAAAGAATCACCCTTTGAAGAAACAAATGAAATAAAATAAGATTTCACCTTTTTACACAAAATTGGGTTCGTTGACATTTGGCTCTCTATCGAATCTGGAAGAAGCAAGAGAGGGGTCGAACTCTAGATATTTACGACAGAATCACGAGATAAAAAAGTTAGGGTTTCGGCACCTAGAAAAGAGGACATAGGAAGAACGAGGGGAGCGGCAAGATGCAGATCCCTTCAGGAAAAGCACTAGAACCATGGAGGTCGAGTTTCAGGCAGAGAAATAGAGGCGATCCATCGGTGAGGTAATTGAAGGTAGAGAGAAAAGAGAGAGCACTATATATATATATATATATATATATATATATATATATATATATATATATATATATATATATATATATATATATATATATACCATCTTAAATATGTATGAGTAATGATAGGGACCATAACTATTTTCCCGAATTCTTTCCCGAATTGATGACGTGGCAATGGTTTGCCATGTCAGCATACCTCATGATTCCATTTTCTTGTCCTTTGATACTAACCCAGTCTCTCTTTTTTGATGTTAGGGTTTCGTGAAGGTTCCCAGCCTTTCTCGCCCTCTCTTGCTCTGTCTCAGTTCCGTGAAGATTCGGACTTCTCACTTTCTTCCAAATTTGCTCTCTCTCTTCCAAGAAGTTTCGGCTTTTTTTACTCTTTCTAGGGCTGCACTCTCACTCTCGAAACTGACAAATTTCAGATGTTTTTTTTCTCTCTCTCTTTCTCTCTCTCTCTCTCTCTCTCCGCAGATCTGAAATCTTCAGATTTCATTTTTGCTCGAATTAGTGCAATTGGATAAAGACATTTAGGACTATAGTTTCAAATTTCAATTGATTAGAAATTAATGATCGTTCAATGCTTAATCCCCATGTATTGATTGAAAACAATATAATTTTTCTATCTTGAATATGAGGTTCGACAATTCAATTTTTTTTATTGTTGCTTATATTTTTATTTGTGGAGATATATTTGCTGGATGAAATGGAGGGAAAACTAGAATTTGTTTTTTTTTTTTGGTATCGAGGATATTTGCTTTCTTATTTGAGACTGGAAAATCGTCAAGTGAAGTCGAAACTAAAAAGAAAGATGATTCATAGTTTATAGTTTATGATTTTTGAATAGTAATGTTTTGTATTTGTGATTGTACAAGTATTTCTTGACAATTTTTCTTGTATTAGTTTTTGTATATGCATGACACAATCAGTAATATTCATGATGTATATTTTGTATGTATGACTGGTATAAAATTTATCCATTACAAATGATGTATTCGATATGTGTCAAAATTGGAGCAATTTTACAAATGAAATATTTATTACAATTACAATGATCAAACAAAATTCCAGTCATAAGCTCATTATTTATTCTAACTTCTAAACCTAATAACACACAGATCCTAGTCGATCCCGTTTTCCATTCCAGCTGCCGATTCAAACAGAAATTAAAAAGAATTTGCCCTCTTTTTTCATCTCCTTCAACCTTGGTTTAAAGTTGGCCAGATACTTGGTCATCTTGGATTTCAACTAGACTCGAGCTCCGACATCGTGACAATAGATCGACAGATGGGGTAAGTCTCATTAAATTGTAATCGTGTATCAATACGTTCAACGTGAAATATAGTGCCACATCCTTGTATTGCTCCTATAAACAAAATTATAATTACAATTTCGATGAAAAAATGGGTGAAAATTATAATTTCAATCACAAAAATTCAAATTCCGATTACTAAATTAAAAATAAAAAACCATAATTCTCGGAAAATTTTGAAAAAAACAGGAATTCCTGAAAAAAATTGATGAAGAAAAATCCTAATTAACTTAAAAGAAAACAAATTGGAAATTCCTAAATAACTTAAAAAACCCAAATTTCAGCCAAAAAAACCCAAATTAAAAACCCCTAACTTAATTTCAAACGATTATATCAGTTAAAAGATACTGATTTTTAGTTATAAATCATTAGTTTCAAAGAAAGCTACCCATTCGATGATGAAATCTGGCGGCTTCTCTCCTTCGAAGTCGAAAATCGCAATGAGTGATTTCTTGATCAAGTGCCGTGAGAACAAACCCGATCGGGCTCACGATCCGACTCATGCTCTCCCTCCCATGGCAGCTACTACGAGTAGTTCTCTTTTCTTTCTCTTCTTCTCTCTCTTTCTCCGTCTCTTTCTTTTTCTTTCTTTGCTTTTATTAGGACTGCAACTTTAGCTCGTGGCTCGTGGCTCGCTCGAGCTCGACTCGATAATAGTTCGATAATAGCTCGCTCGATATTAACTCGAAATTAAACGAGCCGAGCCGAGCTAGCTCGAACGCCTATTGAGCCGAGCTTGAACCAGACTCAGCTCGCTCGTATTAAGCTCGAATTTTTTTTGAGCTCGATTTAAAAAATTAAATATTTTTATCATAATTAATTTACATTATATATATTATTTTAATTATAAAATTTTATAAAGAAATTTTTTATCTTCATAATAATTCCAATTCGGGTTACAACTTAGGTCCTAAAAAAGAATATTAACTAGGAGAGACAAATTAATAATACCAAGTTCAAATTCTATTTTTTTATGTTTTGTGTTGTGTATGTTTGATTTATTATTGTTATGTTTTAAAATATTTTAGTATTTAAAATATTTTATGTTTATTCGCGATTATTACAATTTTTTAATTAAAATTTAAGTTATTTTTTTAATTGAGCTACTGTTGAGCCGAGCCGATCTAGCTCGAATTAGAACGAGCCGAGCTTGAGCTTGATTTTTCAGCTCGAACCATAATTCTAAACGAGCCGAGCCAGCTCGAATAAGTTCCGAGCCGAGCTTGAGCTTGGCACAGCTCGCTCGAGCTCGGCTCGTTTGCAGCCCTAGCTTTTATGTGACATACTTTATTGAATACGGCTGGTGTATATGACGTGGCACACCATCAAGTGCCACGTCAGATTCGGGAAAAATTTCGAGGAAATAGTTATGGTTTGTATCATTACTCAATATGTATTTGTAGAAGTACAATATACATTTTATTAGAAGTGTGAGATATTTTTTAGATCTGTGATACTTTTTTATGAACAAATACTTTGTCATGACATTTCAACAAGATAGACACTATATAATATTAAACATAAGTAATTACTATGTTAATTATGTACATGGTACATAATTAATTAATACATGCCATATAATTAACATATAAATCAATTGGGTGATTCTATGATACATCATTTTTTTTTAATTCAATTGGGTGATACATCGTTTTTAAATCACCATTCACATAAGCAATAAAGATCTATCTATTGTAAGAAATATCCGAAATATTTTTTTAAAAAGATGTACCACAAAATTGCCCTAATTAATTAATATGTTACGTATATATCATGTGTTAATTAATAGTAACTATATATCATGTGTTAATTGATCATTTAATCAATGATTTGGGGAAATGTAACTTGATCTATATATGGTTTCTCACTAATCAATAAATATTGATTTGCGAAATGCAGTTTAATTAATAGTAACTCATAAATATCTTTCTTTATTTTCCACAAAATATATTAATGGACACTTTAGTAATTAACGCATAATCTACCAACACATTCATTTCGGAAGCCCATTAAAGAAGCCCATTAAAGACCGCGCCAATTAACATATCATTCTACAGACCACCAAATACACATCTACATTAATAATTAATAATACAATATACAACATAAATAAAACTAAACTAACACTCCCTGTACTTAGTATGCATCTATTAACAATATTACATAAAAAACAAAAAATATATAATAATTTTCACTATTTTAATTTACTATTGTTCCATGCATTTAAGGTGTTCGATAATATGCTTCCAAGAATTATGTTAGCTATTAAGACTATAATAATTAGAAAGATGAATGAATCAATGATGCTAATGATGGTATCGCCTAATAAAGAAATATTGCTCAAAAGTCTGAAATGTCAAATGAACCCTCTTAGAAGTATTGTATTTACCCTTCTCAAATTTTTAAATATCATATTATCCCTATGCTAGTCTGTGGAATTTAGAAAAAAGAAAATAATCGTGAGTATACATAAAATATTATTTAAAAAAGAATTTTATGATGATTTTATCTCCTCGAGACTCATTTCTCCACAGTGACGCCTTGAGTTCTTCGGCATCACACCTACACAAACAAACAATTTAATTACAAAACTTCATGGATCTCTTTGCATAATACCAGTGCATAACAAACAGAAAAATATTTAGAAAAAGTTAAGGGGCCGTTTGGCAAGCGGAATTAGTAGAGTGGAATTGGATTATAAGGTGGAGGAGAAAAAAGTTCTGGAATTAGTAATTCCACAGTTTGTTTGGATGTCCGAATTATAAGATGCTGGAAAGTATAATTCTTTGTTTGGTTGGTTAGAAAAATTCTAGAATTTCATTATTGAAAATATAAAACAAATGTTTGATTAAAATTAATACAATATAATAGTATTATCATATAATATTAAATTATTATAATATTATTATTATTATGTTATTATATTCTTCTTCTTGTTATTATTATTATTATTATAGTAATCATAATACTTATTATTATTATTATTATTATTATTATTATTATTATTATTATTATTATTATTATTATTATTATTATTATTATTATTGTTGTTGTTGTTATTATTATTATATTATTATTGTTGTTGTTGTAAATAATACTAATATATTAATATTTTTATATTAATGCTATTATATTAGCATATTCATATAATATACTATTATAATATTAACATACTAATATTATTAATATTAATAATACATTTATATTAATAATAATATAATATATTAATATTACATAAATATTTTAAAATAATATTAACATATTAATATTAATATTAATAAATTATTGTATTATTAACTAATAATATATTAAAATTAATATTAATATTAATAATATACTCTAATATTAATATTTTTATATAGTATATTAATATTAATATTTATATAAATATATTCAAATAATATTAACATATTGCTATTAATATATTATAATAATAATTATTATAATAATAATTATAATATTATTTTAATATTAATTAATAGTATATTAATAATAATATTAATTATTGATATTAATATATTAATATTGATATTGGTATTAATATTATTATTATTATTATTATTATTATTATTATTATTATATTAATTATATATAATATAATTACTATTTATACAATATAATACATATATTTATAATAATATGTAATATTATATTAATTACATGAAAATAAAAAATAGTATGAACCTTGTATTTTATCCATATAATATTATTATTTATAATAATATATAACATATTATATGAATTATATAAATATAATATAATTATTAATTATTATGTATAATAGTTATTATACTATTATAATAATATATATTATTATTTCACATATAATATAATTATTCTTTGTTTATAATTTTTTGTTCCGCCTTATATATTAATAGTATTAAAATATAATTACTATTTATTATTATAATAATATTACAATATAATTACTATTTATTATTATAATAATATATATAATATTATATTAGTTATAATATAATTATTATATTATATAATTATTAATAATATATAATTATAATATTATTAGTTTAATATTATAATATTATTACTGTATAATATAGTTATTATTATAATATCATTACAATATTATTATTATATTATTATAATTAATATTATTATTATATTATATTTTATGTATTATTATTTTTTTATTGTGATCATTTAATAATTATTATTATTATTATCTTATATCATTTAATAATAATAATAACAATAATAATAATAATAATAATAATAATAACTCCATTATGTGTTTTCCTCCACCTTGACATTCTCCAAATTTTTGGAATTATAATTTGGAGAATTTGTGTGAAGAAAAAAATCCAAGAATAATATAGTTCTTTCATTAATTGTGTGCCAAACAAGGAATTTAGGAGATGCTCCACTTTGAAATGAAATTCTTGCTCAAAATTCTAGCTCCCAAACAGCCCCTAAGGGAATATGTACATGGAAAACTCGGCTGCGGTATGAAGATGGATTGTATCGAGATTTCTTATATTTTGGTACCGACGCTATCACTTTCCTAAATATCGCAGCCATAACTCGAAATATCGCATCCTAAATAACCAAAAAAATAAATCATTAATTTTGAGATTTTGCAGGGGTAAATATGAAAAATTCCCTAATAGCTATTCTTTTGGATTTTGTACCAGTCGTACCAACACATGTTCTTTTCTGTACCAATTTTGGGGATTGCGTAGAAGGTTTATGTTCTATAATTTGAATGATTTGTCCAAATTTGAAACTTTTCTTCTTCTGAGAATTGGTATGTGAGTAATATTACTATTACAAAATTAATATTACAATGACGATTAAGTAATACCTTCACTGTAGCGAAGGATTTTTTTGTAATAAAAGTCATGCCATTTTCTGATCGAACCCTCTTATTGTCCTAATTGGAGCCATATCCTTTTTCAATACCCAATCTTTGATCAGGCAGTCGAAAGCATGTGCCAGTTTATTCTCCGTACCAGTCGTACCGGCAGTACCACCAGTAACCGCAGGTTGTATCACCGCAAAATTGCTCAAGAACACGGTAATTTCAACAACCTATCATACAAAACCACGATACACAATTTAGTGGTAATGCTAACTGATAAATAAGAGAATAGTGAATCAAAAATAAATCAAAATCAATATTTGCAAATGATCCCCTGTGTTATTGGAAATTGAAGAAAACCCCCTTCATTTTTGAGATTTTGATATTGGGGGTGGGGCTTCTTTGCAACTAATTCCTTATAATGAAGGGGTCTTTTTGTAAATTCTCAATGATTAATAACAAGAAGGGCTCACACATCTTTAGCCCTCTCCGCAATTACAATGGCCCGGTGATAAGACGCCTAAAATAACAGGATCAAAATAAAAATAAAAACTTATCAATCACGAAATTAAAGCGCAAAGTATATTATCAAAGATAAAAAAATTAACTTCACATGAATAGATTTTCACATCAAATAAATGCAAGAAAACGGTACCAGTTTATTCTCGATTTGAAAAGATATCACTTTCTCCTCGTCAGCGAAAGGTCTTCCAGTCATTCTACACCAGATCTTTTGTCTCACCTGTTTATAACATAATTAGGTTATTACAGGGATCCTTATGTACAAATTAGAAATTTACAGGGATATTTATGCAACTAAATCGGCACCGGTTTAATTCCAACGCTATTTAATTTAATGAACCTGATTTCGAACCATTTCGATTAGGAGGCTCAGACTCGTCGTCAGTACTTGATTGAAATACTAACACAAAATAAATCTACAAGAAGCGAAGCCAATTAATTCCGTTTACAGCTGGATCCGAATTTCTGCAACGGTCGAATGAGATTCGAAAATTCGAACGTTGGGATTACGTACAGCTGGATCCGAACCTTCTCGTCATTTCTGACCGTTAGACGCTTATGTCCGCTCCCTTTATAAGCATAAGTAATCCCTCTTTCATTCTCTCGCCAATTCACTTTTTCAGATCTACTTTCTCAAGAGAGCTCAGAGAGAGAGAGAGAGAGAGAGAGAGAGCTCAGAAACAGAGAGAGAGTCTTGACGACAACGAGATGGATTCAATCAAAAGCGAAAGAGATCTAATCAAGCAGCTTCTTCCTCTCTCTCGCCGTAATTTGTAATTGTGGTCCGATAATGGAGTTACCCCTCGATGGATTCTCCATCAACGAAGGATGGTGATAACGAGCAGGTCCGATAATGGAGTTACACCTTCATGGATTCAACGAAGGATGATGATGACGAGCAAATTAGAAAATGCCGAGACTGACGAGCAAAGCACAAACAGGTAAAGTCTGAAATTTTGAAAAGAGAGGATATCACTGTTCTTTGTTCTCTCTCTCTCTCTCTCTCTCTTTTCTCTTTTCCCTAGGCATAAACAATAATATTATTTGTTCTTCCTTCTTGTCTCTTCTGCTTGTATCTTGTTCTTTTTTAGGAGTTGATGTTTGTATCTTGTTGTTTTATGTGGGGATATTTTGCAATTTAAACATAATCCAGGGGTTCATGCTAATTACCCAATCTATCCTAATTTTGTGTTTTTACGAGTAATGTTTGTAGTTTTTAGCTAAAAAAACAACATTTGTATGTTATGAAGCATGATAACGACCCTATTATCTATGTTAATTTTGTGTATTTAGCTCAAAAAGCCCCTGCCTGAATTATGAATAACACCCAAAAAAATTCTTGATATTTGAAAAAAAAAAACACCTTTAACTTTCTGTTTCATTGAAAGAAAAAACAAATTTTATGTTATGACTTAAATACTATGCTTTACCATTATTGCTTTTTAATGATCAATATCTTTTTTAGTTGTGGCTTTTCAGTGGGTTAATTTATTTCCACATTTGATGTACAGGTATGTATTTAGGACTCCATGCAATAATCCAACAAATAGTTAAATGGAGAACGCCAACTACTGATTTTGGGGATGAAAAACAAACCGAAGATCTCTTGCTAGTTGCTACAGATGCCAACTACTGATAATTAATTAATTTGTGTATGTGTGTTATATTGTGTATGGTGTAGCTGTGTTAAGTATGTATGGTGTAGCTGTGTTAGTGTGTGTGGTGTAAGTGTAGGTGTACATATGTAATTTATATGTGTTGCATGTTTTTCTTGTATTTGCAGGTACATATGGGTCCGGCCCGAAATTGCGGTTGGGCCTCGAGGACGGTCCGGCCCGAAATTGGGGTTGGGCCTCGAGGATGGGTTCCGGCCCAAAAGGGGCCGGTCCTCGAGGGGGGTCCGGCCCGAAAGGGGCCGGACCGGGGGGGGGGGGGGGGGGGGGGGGTCCGGCCCGAAGGGGGGCCGGGCCCTCGGGGGGGAGGGGGGTCCGGCCCGATAGGGGGCCGGGCCCTCGGGGGGGGGGGGGGGGGGGGGAGAGGTCCGGCCCGAAAAGGGGCCGGGCCTGGGGGGGAGGGGGGTCCGGCCCGAAAGGGGGCCGGGCCTCAGGGGGAGGGGTGTCCGGCCCGAAAGGGGGCCGGGCTGGGGGGGTGTGGTCCGGCCCGAAAGGGGGCTGGGCCTGGGGGGTGGTCCGGCCCGAAAGGGGGCCGGGCCTCGGGGGGGGTGGGGGGTCCGGCCCAAAAGGGGGCCGAGCCTCGTGGGGGGGGGAGGTCCGTCCCGAAATGGGGCCGGGCCTCGGGGGGGTCCGGCCCGAAAGGGGGTCTCGGGGGGGGGGGGTCCGGCCCGAAAGGGGCCGAGTCGGGGGGGAGAGGGTCAGGCCCGAAAGGGGGCCGGGTCTCGAGGGGGGGGGGGAGGAGGGGGTCCGGCCCGCATCCGGGGGAGAGGGGGGTCCGGGGGAGAGGGGGGTCGGGCCTGCCTCGATAGGAAGGGGTCCGGCCCCTTTCGGGAAATATTGAATTATTATGAACAATATTGAATGTTTAATTGTGATGTGAATAATATTTGATATCTGATTGTGTTTTTAATTATATTTCTCGTTTTGGTGTATAATTAAAGTTCATTTCTTTAACTCAATTCGTAATATAATTGAACTGGGAAAAATAACAACACACACCTCAAAATTATGCAAATCATACATACACAATTTGATTACAAAAAAGGATATCTCACTTAAAATTACAAGCATTTGACCATCAAAACAACAAAAATATATATATTTGAGACGAATGTCCCGCTCCGAGTTGATTAATCACATTCAAAGCAATTATATTTCGCTAAGCAACTAGTTCAATTTGTCGCAATTCCAACATTTTCTCGGGTTGTCCCGCAAAAATGCCTTTCAACGAACCTATTCTCTGTATCAAATCGAAACACCAGTACTTCGTTACTTCCTGGAAAAAAAAAGATCTGCAAATTGGATTAGTAATAAAACAGTGAGAAAAAAGTATGCATTAATAATGAATTTTGATCTATTACCAACAACGCTAATATAACTACATAATTTGGCTAAATATGCTCTCCGCACAAATTGCCAAATAGGTTAAATAGGCTACACATCTCCACACAAATTGCCAAATAGTCTACATGACATCAGATCCAGCCATATTATCCGTACAATATACCAAATTGTACAGTGAATACTACAAAAAACTGTTAAAAAAAATAATTCGAAAACTACAGATTCAAATTGGAGCATTATTTTTTTAAATAATGATTCTTGATAGAATCTTCAAGCATCATTTTCGATCTAAGGAAAAGTCACAAGTAAAGTTAGTGTCTCGAACGAAAGAAAAGAAATTGAAGAAAACCCATAATTATATCTAACTACGCCCCTGTTACCTCTAACTAAACACACATCAGCCCCAATTGAAGATTTATCAGGCAATTAAGCCTTACTTGACAATAACCACTTCTTGTAATTCGTTTACCATTCGTTTTCAATTCGTACAAATGAAAGTGACAATAACCACTTCTTGTAATTCGTTTACCATTCGTTTTCAATTCGTACAAATGAAAGTGACAATAACCACTTCTTGTTAAGGATCAAGCCAATAGTCAGATTAAAACGGTCAAAAAATAAATAAATAATAAAGGTACGGTTTCGTTTACCATTCGTTTACCACAGGAAATGAAACGAGTACAAGTGAAAGTGATTAGTGTTAGCATTAGGAACTTCCCTCAAGAAAGGGGAGGTAAATCAATAAAAGTGGCTAGCGCTAGAGTGCCAATTATGTAAGTTTTTAAACTTGAAAGGACCAAAATGTAAATAAAAAGGACTAAAATATAATTTTTTAAAGAACCAAAATGTATTTTTTCAACTAAAAATGACCAAAATATAAATTAAAAAAGACCAAAATGTACACTAAATTTTTTTTTTACAAAGAGGCCCCTGGTAACGTTGAAGCACAGATTTCTTCCGATTCTTCTTACTTTATACAAAAGAAGAATATTTGTTGATTAAAATACTTAAACAAGAATTTTGTGTTGATTTGAGTATATTAAGGCCAAATTTCACAAATCTATTGTCATGGCTGTGTTCGTCTGGTCGAAACCAGAAATTTTGATATTCAGATCATGTCATTTGGTGTAAAGACGGAGAAGTTACGAGAGTTTTTGTAAAAGGAGTCAAAAAGAAATTCAAAACCAACCCACTGCACCAAAGGCTACACCGAGAATCCCTCACCAGATCCTGTCGACCCTGGTCAGCATCTCACCACACGAAAGACCACATAGGGTCGACGTTGACTTACTACACGCATAATTGCAGACAAAACCTCTTATTTTGCAAGTGATCTTTGTGACGAATGGACCGTGTGACCCACGTTGAAGCACTGTACCCTCTCTAGATCCTCTTCGTTGCACGAAGACTACAGACTACAGAGTAATGTCCACGGAAGATCATCAAACCCAAATTCTCGGATCCAATCAGGATTAAGAGAAACCAGCCAATCAGATAATGACTTATCGGTCTAAAAACCCTCTCCGTTTCATGAATAACCGGACGGTCCATTTATAAAATTCTTCAGCAAATAACAAATATTTTGTGCCCTGAAATTATTTGCGTACAATGGACTAGAGACGAGCCCCTCTCCTTCTCCAACACGATAAAACCCCTCGCCATTGCTGAGCTGAGGGGGAGCTCAACGAACGACTCTCTGACAAGCTCTGTTCCCGCGTTCTCTGCTCTCTAACCATCGTGGGTCCACCACGAGCCTCCCACCTCTCCAATTCATGCAAATTACTGGACAATCCAGTAATCCGAGGACTATATAATAACCCCGAGAGCTCCACTGTTCGAAGGCATTCTCCCGCCCAATTCTGGGGCCTCACGGCTCCTCCTCTGTCTCTCTGTGATCCTTCACCCTCGCCAACCCTCCATTACCTCTTAGCTCATCCCATCTCTGTTCCAGATTTCGAATTTAGTAACCACCATTAACGATCAAACTCGGTCTCGTCATTTTCATTCTCAAATAGCTCTAAATCCACTCTTGAATCATCCACAAAGGCCCCAGATAACTCAATTCCGCTTCACTCTTCTTGATCGTCGGACCTAGTTAAGGTCTGATATTACACGTTGATTGTTCTTGTTGATTCGTGGTTTATTACGAGTTGTGAGAGCCGTCGTTGCTTATAAGTGATTGTAATCGAATTCTTGAATATAAATTTTCGTTACAAACTGTGTTGAGTTTTCGATTCTTATTTTTGTTGGTTTGTATTCGTTTCTGGTCGAGGTTACGAGGGAGTTTGGTTCAATAATTGATCAAACTCTTTCCCATTAATGAAAACTTGCTTCTACCATCTCAATTCGTAGTTAGACAAGCCATTTTTCACTCGTTTTTGCGTTTCAAATCAAGTTATTTTTATACAGCGTATTCTCACGGGAGAGACGGGATCTGACTTCCTTGATCTCTGTGAAACTAGCAAATAAAATCATAGGAACTTGATTCTTGATTCACATATCTGGGAGTTGGATTCTAGGAATTTAGATCTTAAATTTTCGAGAGTTGGGAATTCAAACTCTGTGGTACTTTGTTTTCGGATTTACGGGACGCTGAGGATTCCGAGTCCAGAGTTTTTGTTTCCTGAATTTTAATTGACATATTTTTATAAAGAAACCCAAGTTGCACCCATAAAACTCTTTAGTATTTGATGGTCTTTGATAAGGATATTTAAGTTGTACCCCCAAAGATGATAATACTTGTTGAAGTAACTCAATTAAGTGAGTGTAATTAAATCACAAATTCATAAAAGGGGTGTTTCTTTTATTACTTTATTTTTGAAAGAGTTTATTATATTTTAAGATGATGAAATGGGAGTAATTCCATTAGGGGAATGTTGATGTTTTAATGAATTGATGAATTTAGAAATTAAGTTTTTAATGATATGATAAATCTTTCCATTAAAACGATCGTGTTTTAGTAATCGAAAATTAATTAGGGAATTTAATTGGTTTATAATTATTTTCCCTAATTTTTATCTCGTCGCTTTGATACTCAAATTAATCAATAATGGTTTATGATTGTTTGATTATTTTGAGTAAGATTTTCATGAATCGAATTTTGGTGAGTTTAGATAATTGGTTTATAATTGTTTAAATGAATTGTAATTCTTCAATTTTAGTGATATACCAATTGGTTTATAATTGATGTATCACTCTTTAGTTTTGTGAGATTTCTAAAGGAATCAATTGATCGAGATATCATATTCCCCGATTTTCATATCAAGGGAAGCGGATTTTTATTTTGCCATTTTTTTATTTTGCCATTTTTTGATTTTATTTTCTTGATTTTTATGCGATCTTTTCTTTCTCTTTTTCTTTTTTGATTTTGTTTTGCCATTCTTTTTCTCATCCACGCTCTTTTATTTTGTTCTAGAAATCCTTAAAAATTCAAATATTATAATCGATAAACTTGCTTGTGAATCAATTTTAAGTGTGAAAAATCTATATTGAGTATATAAATTTAAATCGAGGCCACCTCTCTTGTGAACGATACCCATACTTGCCACTTTACTCGTTGTATTCTTTCAAGTATAGGCAAATATAAATACAAACTTTGATACTCGTAAATTAGGAATGCAATAACAAACCGTTCTTTCCTAAAAAAAGGTTGTCTTCGTCGTACAAAATTATTTTTAAGGTTATAACTTCATTTTTTATTCATACAAAATATCGAATTTATTATACAATTTATCTATCATATATCAACTCACAAAAAAATACAACATCACTCAAAATGCAAGTCATATAATCTATATCTCTATATTATATTATGTTAATTCACATAAATTATGCCAAATAAATATATATTCTTCTTTCCTATATTTTCATACGAAAAATATATTTGGTCCTTCAAACTCATCCCAACATCACTGATGAGACGACCAAAATGAATTAAATAAATTGATTGGTATTATCAATTGATCTAATTAATTATTAATTGACATATTTAATAACCATTTTTCGTATTGAAGAAATGTCGTGTGTATGTCCTGAACGAACAAAAATGCCGATACTTTGTCGAAATCATCAAAAAAATATCTTTGATTTCAAAAATAATTTGAATCCTGTAATATCGAAACAGAGCGAGTAATCCTTTTGGCCGCTCTTACTTTTGCAATTGTGTTTTTAATAGAACGGTATACAAGAATTAGTTGGGTCTATGGCCATACAAAGAAACAATCTATCGTATGCTCTTCTTGCGGTAATCAGTGGTGCGGAAGAATATCATTAAGAACATGTCTTTTTTTAGTTTGACAACTCATGTTTTATGCGAAACACAAAACTGTATTAAATTTGATGTAAACAACAATTGAAATAATTATGTTTTATGTTTATGCTTATACTCCATTAAGTTAATTTTAATGAAATTAATCTCAAATTTATCAATTGAATTACCCAACACAATGCAACCAGAAATAAATTAAATAGGGAAACAACCATAGTTAGATTATAGTAATGAGAGAAATAATATTTGTAAATGTTAATTTTTTAATTGGGTTCGGTCTGTGTTTCTATCATTACTCGTGTTTCTAATTCGATGAAAAAAATAAAGTATATACTTCCAATGTGTTTTTTTGTCTTTTGTAAAATCAACCACTACTAAACTTAGCAAACTTTGGAAATCATAAGATTAAATTCACATAGGCATGTCATAATTAATGAAATTTGAAGTAAAAATAAATTAGTCTTTCACTGGGAGTCTCTCACTTGGGGGACTGAGACTTGCCCAAAAGCTCTTTCCGAGTGGTGGTCCAAATAGCTTTTTTTTTTTTGAAAGTTAGGGATATACCCTAGATTGTCATTAAAATAAGGCAAAAAAACATAGAACTTACAATAGTAAACAAGAAGAGAAAAGGCTAAATTAAAAGAAAAAGAAACGGCAAAAGAAATTGGATTTTAGGTCCTCTCATAATCCGATTAATTGGTAGGCCTTTCTCCATTGAAGCGCGTCTTCCCAAGCTTTCCTTGCCGTTGTCCAAATAGCTTGTAAGCCCTACGATCAAAAAAGATGACTTAACCCCGTTTGTGTTTATTTTAGAAAGAAATCATGGATATATATATATATATATATATATATATATATATATATATATATATATATATATATATATATATATATATATATATATATATATATATATATATATATATATAGCGCGTCTTCCCAAGCTTTCCTTGCCGTTGTCCAAATAGCTTGTAAGCCCTACGATCAAAAAAGATGACTTAACCCCGTTTGTGTTTATTTTAGAAAGAAATCATGGATATATATATATATATATATATATATATATTTTTTGTTGGGAAAACGCCCACGTTTAGCCTAGGCGTTCCTGTCTAGGCGAAATTCCGCCTAGGCCCGCCTAAATAGCGTCTAGGCCTGCATAATTCCGCTTAGGTCCGCCCAGGCCAATTATTTTTTTTATTTTTTTTTGTTAAGACCCACAACTCATTTCCTTTCTTATTTCTATTTTTAGTAATTTTATTTTGTGATTTATTTGAATTTGTATTAATGGTATTTTGTAGATTTCATGTTACAATTTGTTTGGACGTTGTTTTAAATAAATTAATATGTAGATTTCATGTTATGATTTGTTTGGACGTTGTTTTAAATAAATCAATATACATTATTTTTAGTATAAAATATTATAGCACAAATTATAATATATAAAAATTAAAAAAATGACAAAAACTATGTAAAATTACAAATCCTCCTAGATCCGATTAATCCCCGATTAATCTCCGATTAATCCCTCTAGACGCTAGACGGTGCCCGTCCGCCCGACTAGCGCCTAGCGATTTCTGTAACATTGGTTTCAATGCACCGTGACATGTTTGTAAATAGTTGAGCTTTTAAGGGACAAATTTGATAATAATATTTTTGTAGAGACAAATATGATATACCAGAAATTATGCCTAGTAATTTTGACATCATTTAGTAACCACTAAATCCTAATTAAAGAAAAGATCACTTGGTCCATAAAATATATAGGTTTTTGTCGGTCGTTTATACTTTTTTGGATTAATCTTGCTTGATTAAATCAATTCTCTACACCGAGAAAAACTCCTTTTTCTTGGTCTTTCTCTCTTCACACTCTTTCACTCTTAGAAAGAAGACTCTCAATATTCTAGATTAATCTTATTAATTTCACAGGTTGGACTGAATGAATTGGTCTAGAGAGAGAGAGAGAGAGAGAGAAACATCATATTTATATCATATATGATAAGAATGGGCCAAAAGGCATGTATATCTCATATACACATTTTCAGACAGAAAACTACAGACACCCTTTCAGTATTCTGTTGAAACGAAAATATTAAATCATTCCAACCGACTTTAAATCTTCACGAAAGTTGTAGATAATCTTATTATCTTTCCAACCCAATTTGGCCTGGCCAAATTGGAGTTCGGATGTGAAAGTTACGGATGTTTTACTAACTGTATGTCAAACGGTCGCACCCTTTCGGTATTCCATTAAAACGACACTGATACGTCGTTCAAATGAACAATATTTCTACATGAAAGTTCTAGATAATCTCATTATATATCTAACCCAATTTGAACCATTCAAATTGGATTTTCCTACTGAAAGTTATGACCACAAATGTACGCTTACATTCGTTCATCTTTGTGTACACTTTTACGGTTGATCCGAAACTGTATTTCCTTCATCGTGGGATTCAGCTAGATGAAACGAGGAGGACAAAATAGTCTTTTTACTACTTTTATGTTAGACTTAACAGAGAGATTTATTTAAGATCAATTTGTAAATAGTTGAGCTTTTGAGGGACAAATTTGATAATAATATTTTTGTATAGACAAATATGATATACCAGAAATTATGCCTAGTAATTTTGACATCATTTAGTAACCACTAAATCCTAATTAAAGAAAAGATCATTTGGTCCATAAAATATATAGGTTTTTGTCTGTCGTTTATACTTTTTTGTTATTACGTGCATTACATATTATGTGTTCTTTAATTTTAGTATTTTGCAGTATTAAACTGTGTATGCATACATAACATGTTTTAAATTTTCCGAGCTATAAATAAAGATAAATGTGTCTAAATGTGTCTTTTCTGTTGAAGAGGGGATTGTATCATGTTTGAGCATGACTCATTTTGTGAAGCATATATATATGTGAGAATTTTGACATTTTGCAGGTCACTCGTGGCGCAGTCGTATCATGTTTGAGCTATACATAAATGCGTCAATCGAGGAATGACTAAATAAATTAATTGAATTAATTAGATTTTTTAGTTGAATCAATTCAACTAAACATTAATTTAAGTGCTAATCAATTTAATTAATTCTTTTAATCACTTCTTTGACGCATCCATAATTTTTTTCATGTACATTATAGAGTTTTCTTTGATTTTATAAATTATCTAATTTCCTAAAGGTATACATTAGGTGTGAGGTGCATGGTTCCATGCATGCTTATGAACTCTGGATTTTCTAATGTGTGTTTGATTTTGTTAGGATCATATAAAAAGTGAAAATGTCAAATTCTCATTGATGATTTTGTTTATGCATTATCATGTATAATATTTTGGACAACATGTATCAAGATTATAATTATAATTATAATTATAATTATAATATTAATTAAGCGTGTATCAAAAATCTATTCTAATGTCACATGCTGTTAAATACACGAAATGTTATACTACATGAAAATGGAACCTAGGATCAAGTCTTTGTTAAGACATTCATCCAAATCATTGAGGTAGATCATTCTATATTAATCATAGTTAACCATAGTACTAATGTTGAAGGGTTCATGGAAAATAGTTACGTAGCTAACCTTTCATGCAAGCTGGCACGTTTTCAATATTTTGATTTAGGTTATTTGATTTTTATTATAGAAGAGCACATATTAATGTGGCTTAAAATTCAAATTACATAAGTTGTACTTATTTGGACAAATTAGTTCTAGTAATAACAATGAAAATGTTCAATTAATTGTGTGTATTATTTCGACATATTATATTGAAAGAAGATTTTCTTTTAACTAAGTGACCAGATTAACGTAGAAGTAGTTATATATTTTTTAAAATCACGTGAGATTAAATAAAACTTTTTGTCTTTGAAGAAGTAAACAAATAACACATTCGAAATTCAAATGTGATTCTTCAGAACAAAGTCACAAATTTTTCTTTTAAAACATAACATATGAAAAATATGTATACCTTCCTCATTTCTCCAATTTTAGAAAAGAAGAAGAAGAATGAGAAATCAAAAGCCTTCAAATAGATGCATGTTAGTGTTAGAAATAAAATATGTTTCGCACTGTGTGCGTGAACTGGACATATCCAGAGCTGAGGGGGGGGGGGGGGGGGGGGGGCGAACACACGTACATCTGAACAAAGCCAATTTTATGTTATAAGTGTGAGATATTTTTTAAAAGTACAATATACATTTTATTATAAGTGTGAGATATTTTTTAGATCCGTGATACTTTTTTCAATTACAATATATATTTTTGAATTATAACATTATATTAGATGTGAAATATACATTTTGAATATTAGTATACCTGTTTTGATTTTTTTAGTACAAATAAACCTTAAAAAATGTCACATAGCGACTCGTGAAGTTTTGATAGATCGTGCTGACCAGTATTGAACCAATACCCGCGAAAAATATTCGGTGTCGAGAAATATATTATCACTGGTATTGTTATTCCATATTTCGTTTTTCGAGTCATACGGTTTCTGATCGTTTCGGCTTTCGAATCATTTGATTCCGGATCGTTTCGTTTTTCGAGTCATTTGAATCTTGATTATTTAACTTTCGAATAATTCGGATTTCGGATTAATACGGAATATATTTTATTGATTTCAAGACATTTTAGCAATAGTATATTAATTTTATCAATAATATATTAAATTGGTCATGAGTTTCAGGCAATTCAGATCGTGAGTGGGTCATTCGGATTCGGATTAGTTCGGATTTCGGTTCATTCGGATTTCGGGTCATTCATGTTCGGGTCGGATTCGGATCATTCGGATTCGATTTCATTTCGGATTCGGATCATTCGGTTTCAGTTCGATTTCTGATTCGGATCGTTGATTTTTCAATATTTTCGGTTCGGATTGGGTTCGGATTAGAAAGGGTTGGATCATTTTTTTGGACCGGATCAGATTTTGTCAGCTCTACATGGACACCTTCTTCCAACGAAAGGCAACTTTGACTGAGGTAGACTCGCCGGCGCCAGATAAGTCACCTAAAGACGGCGTCGATGTTCCCATCATCCCTCTTTTAGACCATCTCAACTCGCATCGGTCATTCTTCACCACCTCTTCCTGCTCTGGTCTTATCTCCATCCTCCTCTCGAATCCCGAGCCTGATTCCAACAAACCCATGAATGAGGATGATGTCAGGAGAAGAAGAAGAAGAAGAAGAAGAAGGAGGAAGATGGTTGTTTGTATCGCATGATAAGGCAAATCCAGAGGTAATAATCGAGTTACTTTTTGGAGATGTCAAGGCAGAAAAAGAGGGTTTTGAGATTCGAGCCCATGATTTTGGCCGTGGATTGTAGAGATTTGGAATTTGAATTTAAAGAGAGTAATTGAATTTGTAAATCACTTCAGAACCACATCATGTTGACAAACTTTACTAAGCTTTTTCATTAAGTTCCAGGGACTGATTTGTAATTAATCCATAACTTTGTCTTCTTAACACCAAATTGTACCAAATTTTGATCACATCTCTGGAATATCATAAGAAACACATCTGGTGAGTTTGAATCATATATACGTAATTTATGAATTAATAATCTGAATTAACTTGCATATATCTCCGTGGATCATTACCCTATTTATCCAATACTATATTAATTAAAAAAATCTTTTGCTTGAGTCAAAATGATGCTCAACAGATTTCTACTTCAGTTAATGAAGCTATATATAGTTATCAATGAGAAGAACAAACCCGTATTATTAACAATAAAGATAAATATATTTATTTCATCACTGCATATCTTTAGAGAATCATCCAAAATCCGGCTCATCGAATGATTTATTAATGAATCTTTCGACTAAAACAACAGGACGAGGAGTCGGAGAAAGGAAAAGAGAGGACAATTATAAATTTAAAAACAATTTGAGGGAACTAGACAAAAAACATCAAGAAATACAAAAATTTCATGAAATACGAAAATATCTTTAGTAGATATAATTTCTCCTAATTTTCATTATTACATGAAATGAGATTGATTTTAACTGAAAGTACGGTGGAAATACTATCTGAAAACAGTTTTTGTTTGATTTAAAAAGATCTGAAAATGTTCACAAGAGTTACAACAAAAGTGCGAGATGAAACCACATAAATTGCCGATTAAGCGGCATTTTGGAAATCAATATTAATTTAAATACTAATAAAATTAGAATTCTGTTTAAGGTACTTTCAAGAGGTGATTTAGATCTACAAGAAAATGTGTTATTTTACTTTGAACAGATCGAATTAAATTAATATTTAATTCACATAATGACTTTCAAAAATTAGGGTTTCTTGACTCAAAAATTCCAAATAAAATAAAATAAAATCAAGAAAAATTGAAAGATGGTCAGGATCAATAATCAAACTCAGATGAACATATATAAACTGTTTTTTCACAAGATTCAATCAAAATAAAAATTAAAACCCTAAATTACACAAAATAAAAGGTAGAATAAATCTAAATTGGATAGTCAAGCTTGGAGGTAGATCCTTCTTGGCTTCTGGAGGATGAGTACAGGGAGTGCTTGAACTGGGGGAGCTTGATTGCCTGAGGAAGTCTTCAATTTGGTGCACCGGAAAGGAAGTTACACCCTCTTTAGTGATTTCGTCGAAAAATCAGGCACTGATTCGATTCAGTTCAACTTTACACATCAGAAGACCAATGAAGGCGTCCATTAGTGAAAAATGGAGAGAAATATGTGGCAGTTAGATCAGTTGAGTGCTTAAAGGTGTGAGTTCAATTAGCAATATGTGGGTCCCACTTTCTCTCTCTCAATTAGAAATATGTGGCACTTCTCTCTCATCCCTTCTCAGAATATTATGATATTATGTATCAAATTCTTCATAAAAGAAAGAGGAATGCAACCATGATTTCCAAATTGCCAAATTCCCATTTTTAACTCTGAAAATAACAAAAAATCAAATAGTTAAGTAATTTCTCATGATATTATTAACAATTTATATCTTAACTAAGTGATTTAATGTGTTAAAATCTCTTTTTTAATTCTTTAAAATATGTTTAAAATAATTCTTCTCAAAATTTTAAGGTATAACTCACAACATGCTAGATTTATTCTAGTATCTTAACGAAAAATTTGTTCATTTGATTGATCAAGTTAACTTCCATTATTTCTATTTCAAGAAGATTTGTAATTGCTCGATGTAGTATGATGGCAGTAGAGATTTTCTTTAGCTATAGCCTTTTTTTCCCCTGTAATATATATATATATATATATATATATATATATATATTTTTTTTTTTGTTTTTGTTTTGTTTATACCATCTTAAATATTTATTTGTAGAAGTAAAATATACATTTTGTTACAATTGTGAGATATTTTTTAGATCTGTGATACTTTTTTTCAATTACAATATATATTTTTGAATTATAACATTATATTATATTCGAAATATACATTTTTGAATATTACGATACCTGTTTTGATTTTTTTAGTACTAATAAACCTTAAAAAAATGTCACATAGCGACTCGTGAAGTTTTGATAGATCGTGCTGATCAATATTGAACTAATACCCGCAACAAATATTCAGTGTCGAGAAATATATTATCACTGGTATTGTTATTCCATATTATCATGTGTCGAAATAATATACAATGTTTGAGATATACACAATAAAAACATTTGGTTAATGTTAGTCTTTGTTTAGTATGATGACGTAAAATATTTTGAGTGCATTATACTTTAGGTAAAAAATACACCACCGGAAATCAAGAAAAAAATGAAAAATAATAATTGTCTTGCTATGATTTTGAACAAATACTTTGTCATGACATTTCAACAAAATAATAAACATAAGTAATTACTATGTTAATTATTAATGCATGGTAATTAATTAATATATGCCATATAATTAATATATATAAATTAATTGGGTAATTCTATGATACCTCATATTTTTTAATTAATTGGGTGATACATCGTTTTTAAATCACCATTCACATAAGCAATAAAGATCTATTTATTGTAAGAAATATGCGAAATATTTTTTTAAAAAGATGTACCACAAAATTGCCCTAATTAATTTATATGTTACTTATATATCATGTGTTAATTAATAGTAACTATATATCATGAGAAATATCCCAAATATTCTCTAGTAGTGCTTGACCCAGTTCGATTGAATGTCTGAGCGAGAATCCATTTCGAGCCAAGTATGCTATTATCTTTAATCAGAGCCAACAAATGCTTTATGTCAGTTATTTCCCCAAATCCGAGCCCAGAATGCCTCGTGTATACTATTTCCCCCAAATCAGACTCAACACCAAACTCACTCCGTAATCATGAACTTGATTCGGCATAAACAACCTAATCACAAAAACATAAATTAAAGTTATTCAATTGATCTCTAGAAGCAGCGACAAGCAATGAAATCTGAAAAACAATCAATCTACAAGGCAATCATTGATCTCTAAAAGACAATCATTGATCAATTTATGCAAATCAAAGGAAAAACGAATCGAAAGAATCACCCTTTGAAGAAACAAATGAAATAAAATAAGATTTCACCTTTTTACACAAAATTGGGTTCGTTGACATTTGGCTCTCTATCGAATCTGGAAGAAGCAAGAGAGGGGTCGAACTCTAGATATTTACGACAGAATCACGAGATAAAAAAGTTAGGGTTTCGGCACCTAGAAAAGAGGACATAGGAAGAACGAGGGGAGCGGCAAGATGCAGATCCCTTCAGGAAAAGCACTAGAACCATGGAGGTCGAGTTTCAGGCAGAGAAATAGAGGCGATCCATCAGTGAGGTAATTGAAGGTAGAGAGAAAAGAGAGAGCACTATATATATATATATATATATATATATATAGAGGTTAACTAAAAAACTTGTACAAGTAATCACTATATTTTGCTTGTACATCTCTGACCGTTAGATCTGCGTGAAGATCCGTCTTTTGATTACAAAAGCACGCTTCCGTCTATCTCTAACTCTCTCCGTCAATTTGATTGCTCTATGTTTCCTCTTCTCGTTTGCAAAACCCTTTATCTCTGCTGTTTCTTTCCCTCTCTTCATTCATAGTGAACTCAAGGCAAGAGAAACTATAGGCGTCTCCCTCTGATCATCAACAGGCCCGCCACTGGTGAGTGGTGTGGGTTTGTTGAGGTATCTCTTTCTGACCCGAATCCCTCGTCTCCGTTTGCCATCGTTGAGTCGTCGCTACCCTCGTGGCGAGGCACCTAGTCACCAGTACTCCAACCAAGCAGTCACGATCGCCTGATAGCTGGTAGATGTGCTAGTTAGAATTCAAGTGAGTCTACTGCTAGAGGTTCAGCTCAGCTAACTACGTTGCCTCCTTAAAAGCTGAAAACTGTGCTTGCATTTCTGGTCCCCAAAAATCCAGCTACAATTGATTTTATCTTTATGAGATCTGATTGGTTAGTTTCTCTTTGCGATATGCTATGGTCAGCTAAAAGAGGAAGAGTTCAATTAAATTGATTGAGAATTGGTACAAATTTCATGTTTCATGTTGTTGCATTTCTTAGGGTGTTGATAATTGCAGATGAAATAGAGTTTTCAGAGATGCAGTTCTTCTTGTAATATGGAGTTTCGGGAGAGATGGGGCTGTTGATATGAGAACTTCTAATGCTTCCTTCGTCAAAAGAGTCTTATCCAGAAGCAATGAAGAAGGGAGGGGCTTTTGATAGAGCAGCTCGCAAGAGAAGGTAGATATGCCAGTGAAGGTTTTGATGGAGATTGAAGTTCTTTTCAAAAAGATGGAGATTTAAGTTTTTGACGGAGGTTGTTTTTAATTAACGGGACAGTGGATTGAAAAAGTTTGCACGAATCAAGATGGGATCCGACGGTTAGAAACTTACAAGCAAAAACTAAGTATTACTTGTACAAGCTTTTTAGTTAATCTCTATATATATATATATATATATATATATATATATATATATACCATCTTAAATATGTATTTGTAGAAGTACAATATACATTTTATTAGAAGTGTGATATATTTTTTAGATCTGTGATACTTTTTTATGAACAAATACTTTGTCATGACATTTCAACAAGATAGACACTATATAATATTAAACATAAGTAATTACTATGTTAATTATGTACATGGTACATAATTAATTAATACATGCCATATAATTAACATATAAATCAATTGGGTGATTCTATGATACATCATTTTTTTTTAATTCAATTGGGTGATACATCGTTTTTAAATCACCATTCACATAAGCAATAAAGATCTATCTATTGTAAGAAATATCCGAAATATTTTTTTAAAAAGATGTACCACAAAATTGCCCTAATTAATTAATATGTTACGTATATATCATGTGTTAATTAATAGTAACTATATTCATGTGTTAATTGATCATTTAATCAATGATTTGGGGAAATGTAACTTGATCTATATATGGTTTCTCACTAATCAATAAATATTGATTTACGAAATGCAGTTTAATTAATAGTAACTCATAAATATCTTTCTTTATTTTCCACAAAATATATTAATGGACACTTTAGTAATTAACGCATAATCTACCAACACATTCATTTCGGAAGCCCATTAAAGAAGCCCATTAAAGACCGCGCCAATTAACATATCATTCTACAGACCACCAAATACACATCTACATTAATAATTAATAATACAATATACATCATAAATAAAACTAAACTAACACTCCCTGTACTTAGTATGCATCTATTAACAATATTACATAAAAAACAAAAAATATATAATAAATTTCACTATTTTAATTTACTATTGTTCCATGCATTTAAGGTGTTCGATAATATGCTTCCAAGAATTATGTTAGCTATTAAGACTATAATAATTAGAAAGATGAATGAATCAATGATGCTAATGATGGTATCGCCTAATAAAGAAATATTGCTCAAAAGTCTGAAATGTCAAATGAACCCTCTTAGAAGTATTGTATTTACCCTTCTCAAAATTTTAAATATCATATTATCCCTATGCTTGTCTGTGGAATTTAGAAAAAAGAAAATAATCGTGAGTATACATAAAATATTATTTAAAAAAGAATTTTATGATGATTTTATCTCCTCGAGACTCATTTCTGCACAGTGACGCCTTGAGTTCTTCGGCATCACACCTACACAAACAAACAATTTAATTACAAAACTTCATGGATCTCTTTGCATAATACCAGTGCATAACAAACAGAAAAATATTTAGAAAAAGTTAAGGGAATACGTACATGGAAAACTCGGCTGCGGTATGAAGATGGATTGTATCGAGATTTCTTATATTTTGGTACCGACGCTATCACTTTCCTAAATATCGCAGCCATAACTCGAAATATCGCATCCTAAATAACCAAAAAAATAAATCATTAATTTTGAGATTTTGCAGGGGTAAATATGAAAAATTCCCTAATAGCTATTCTTTTGGATTTTGTACCAGTCGTACCAACACATGTTCTTTTCTGTACCAATTTTGGGGATTGCGTAGAAGGTTTATGTTCTATAATTTGAATGATTTGTCCAAATTTGAAACTTTTCTTCTTCTGAGAATTGGTATGTGAGTAATATTACTATTACAAAATTAATATTACAATGACGATTAAGTAATACCTTCACTGTAGCGAAGGATTTTTTTGTAATAAAAGTCATGCCATTTTCTGATCGAACCCTCTTATTGTCCTAATTGGAGCCATATCCTTTTTCAATACCCAATCTTTGATCAGGCAGTCGAAAGCATGTGCCAGTTTATTCTCCGTACCAGTCGTACCGGCAGTACCACCAGTAACCGCAGGTTGTATCACCGCAAAATTGCTCAAGAACACGGTAATTTCAACAACCTATCATACAAAACCACGATACACAATTTAGTGGTAATGCTAACTGATAAATAAGAGAATAGTGAATCAAAAATAAATCAAAATCAATATTTGCAAATGATCCCCTGTGTTATTGGAAATTGAAGAAAACCCCCTTCATTTTTGAGATTTTGATATTGGGGGTGGGGCTTCTTTGCAACTAATTCCTTATAATGAAGGGGTCTTTTTGTAAATTCTCAATGATTAATAACAAGAAGGGCTCACACATCTTTAGCCCTCTCCGCAATTACAATGGCCCGGTGATAAGACGCCTAAAATAACAGGATCAAAATAAAAATAAAAACTTATCAATCACGAAATTAAAGCGCAAAGTATATTATCAAAGATAAAAAAATTAACTTCACATGAATAGATTTTCACATCAAATAAATGCAAGAAAACGGTACCAGTTTATTCTCGATTTGAAAAGATATCACTTTCTCCTCGTCAGCGAAAGGTCTTCCAGTCATTCTACACCAGATCTTTTGTCTCACCTGTTTATAACATAATTAGGTTATTACAGGGATCCTTATGTACAAATTAGAAATTTACAGGGATATTTATGCAACTAAATCGGCACCGGTTTAATTCCAACGCTATTTAATTTAATGAACCTGATTTCGAACCATTTCGATTAGGAGGCTCAGACTCGTCGTCAGTACTTGATTGAAATACTAACACAAAATAAATCTACAAGAAGCGAAGCCAATTAATTCCGTTTACAGCTGGATCCGAATTTCTGCAACGGTCGAATGAGATTCGAAAATTCGAACGTTGGGATTACGTACAGCTGGATCCGAACCTTCTCGTCATTTCTGACCGTTAGACGCTTATGTCCGCTCCCTTTATAAGCATAAGTAATCCCTCTTTCATTCTCTCGCCAATTCACTTTTTCAGATCTACTTTCTCAAGAGAGCTCAGAGAGAGAGAGAGAGAGAGAGAGAGAGCTCAGAAACAGAGAGAGAGTCTTGACGACAACGAGATGGATTCAATCAAAAGCGAAAGAGATCTAATCAAGCAGCTTCTTCCTCTCTCTCGCCGTAATTTGTAATTGTGGTCCGATAATGGAGTTACCCCTCGATGGATTCTCCATCAACGAAGGATGGTGATAACGAGCAGGTCCGATAATGGAGTTACACCTTCATGGATTCAACGAAGGATGATGATGACGAGCAAATTAGAAAATGCCGAGACTGACGAGCAAAGCACAAACAGGTAAAGTCTGAAATTTTGAAAAGAGAGGATATCACTGTTCTTTGTTCTCTCTCTCTCTCTCTCTCTCTTTTCTCTTTTCCCTAGGCATAAACAATAATATTATTTGTTCTTCCTTCTTGTCTCTTCTGCTTGTATCTTGTTCTTTTTTAGGAGTTGATGTTTGTATCTTGTTGTTTTATGTGGGGATATTTTGCAATTTAAACATAATCCAGGGGTTCATGCTAATTACCCAATCTATCCTAATTTTGTGTTTTTACGAGTAATGTTTGTAGTTTTTAGCTAAAAAAACAACATTTGTATGTTATGAAGCATGATAACGACCCTATTATCTATGTTAATTTTGTGTATTTAGCTCAAAAAGCCCCTGCCTGAATTATGAATAACACCCAAAAAAATTCTTGATATTTGAAAAAAAAAAACACCTTTAACTTTCTGTTTCATTGAAAGAAAAAACAAATTTTATGTTATGACTTAAATACTATGCTTTACCATTATTGCTTTTTAATGATCAATATCTTTTTTAGTTGTGGCTTTTCAGTGGGTTAATTTATTTCCACATTTGATGTACAGGTATGTATTTAGGACTCCATGCAATAATCCAACAAATAGTTAAATGGAGAACGCCAACTACTGATTTTGGGGATGAAAAACAAACCGAAGATCTCTTGCTAGTTGCTACAGATGCCAACTACTGATAATTAATTAATTTGTGTATGTGTGTTATATTGTGTATGGTGTAGCTGTGTTAAGTATGTATGGTGTAGCTGTGTTAGTGTGTGTGGTGTAAGTGTAGGTGTACATATGTAATTTATATGTGTTGCATGTTTTTCTTGTATTTGCAGGTACATATGGGTCCGGCCCGAAATTGCGGTTGGGCCTCGAGGACGGTCCGGCCCGAAATTGGGGTTGGGCCTCGAGGATGGGTTCCGGCCCAAAAGGGGCCGGTCCTCGAGGGGGGTCCGGCCCAAAAGGGGATCGGGCCTCGGAGGGGGTCCGGCCCGAAAGGGGGCCGGACCGGGGGGGGGGGGGGTCCGGCCCGAAGGGGGGCCGGGCCTGGGGGGGTGGTCCGGCCCGAAAGGGGGCCGGGCCTGGGGGGGTCCGGCCCGAAAGGGGGCCGGGCCTCGGGGGGGGGGGGGTCCGGCCCAAAAGGGGGCCGAGCCTCGTGGGGGGGGGGGGGAGGTCCGTCCCGAAAGGGGGCCGGGCCTCGGGGGGGGGGGGGTCCGGCCCGAAAGGGGGCCGAGCCTCGTGGGGGGGGGAGGTCCGTCCCGAAAGGGGGCCGGGCCTCGGGGGGGGGGGGGTCCGGCCCGAAAAGGGGACGGGCCTGGGGGGTCCGGCCCAAAAGGGAGCCGGGCCTCGAGGGGAGGAGGTCTGGCCCGAAAGGGGGTCTCCGGGGGGGGTCCGGCCCGAAAGGGGCCGAGTCGGGGGGGAGAGGGTCTGGCCCGAAAGGGGGCCGGGTCTCGAGGGGGGGGGGGAGGAGGGGGTCCGGCCCGCATCCGGGGGAGAGGGGGGTCCGGGGGAGAGGGGGATCCGGCCCGAAGGGGGGTCGGGCCTGCCTCGATGGGAAGGGGTCCGGCCCCTTTCGGGAAATATTGAATTATTATGAACAATATTGAATGTTTAATTGTGATGTGAATAATATTTGATATCTGAATGTGTTTTTAATTATATTTCTCGTTTTGGTGTATAATTCAAGTTCATTTCTTTAACTCAATTCGTAATATAATTGAACTGGGAAAAATAACAACACACACCTCAAAATTATGCAAATCATACATACACAATTTGATTACAAAAAAGGATATCTCACTTAAAATTACATGCATTTGACCATCAAAACAACAAAAATATATATATTTGAGACGAATGTCCCGCTCCGAGTTGATTAATCACATTCAAAGCAATTATATTTCGCTAAGCAACTAGTTCAATTTGTCGCAATTCCAACATTTTCTCGGGTTGTCCCGCAAAAATGCCTTTCAACGATACACCTATTCTCTGTATCAAATCGAAACACCAGTACTTCGTTACTTCCTGGAAAAAAAAAGATCTGCAAATTGGATTAGTAATAAAACAGTGAGAAAAAAGTATGCATTAATAATGAATTTTGATCTATTACCAACAACGCTAATATAACTACATAATTTGGCTAAATATGCTCTCCGCACAAATTGCCAAATAGGTTAAATAGGCTACACATCTCCACACAAATTGCCAAATAGTCTACATGACATCAGATCCAGCCATATTATCCGTACAATATACCAAATTGTACAGTGAATACTACAAAAAACTGTTAAAAAAATAATTCGAAAACTACAGATTCAAATTGGAGCATTATTTTTTTAAATAATGATTCTTGATAGAATCTTCAAGCATCATTTTCGATCTAAGGAAAAGTCACAAGTAAAGTTAGTGTCTTGAACAAAAGAAAAGAAAATGAAGAAAACCCATAATTATATCTAACTACGCCCCTGTTACCTCTAACTAAACACACATCAGCCCCAATTGAAGATTTATCAGGCAATTAAGCCTTACTTGACAATAACCACTTCTTGTAATTCGTTTACCATTCGTTTTCAATTCGTACAAATGAAAGTGACAATAACCACTTCTTGTAATTCGTTTACCATTCGTTTTCAATTCGTACAAATGAAAGTGACAATAACCACTTCTTGTTAAGGATCAAGCCAATAGTCAGATTAAAACGGTTAAAAAATAAATAAATAATAAAGGTACGGTTTCGTTTACCATTCGTTTACCACAGGAAATGAAACGAGTACAAGTGAAAGTGATTAGTGTTAGCATTAGGAACTTCCCTCAAGAAAGGGGAGGTAAATCAATAAAAGTGGCTAGCGCTAGAGTGCCAATTATCTAAGGGCATGTTTGGGTGACCGTGTTAGAAATTACCTGAAGTAAATTAACTTTCCGCAAGTCGACTTCCCGGAAATGCACTTCAAATTTAAATGTTTGGATTCACGAAAGTGAAACTACTGGATTTATAGTTTTTATGTTTGGGTTGATGTAATTGAATTATAAATTTCAAAATTTATATATCTACTAAAATTTGTAAATAAATTTGGGCAAAATTTTATAAGAAGACACAATATGTTTCAGATTTACTACAATAGACCAAAAAGTTTGAAAATTTGAGATATGGCCCTCAGACATGTAGAAATTGATTTTTTCCTTGATATATTAACCCATATTGCATCCATATATATACCCATATTGCATCCATGTATATGTATATCTAAAATCTATATTATTTGGAAAAAAAACATCAAAATAAAAATCGTAATTTTTTTTATCAGATCTTAATAAATTAAAATTATAAGTATTTTATATCGAGAATAATCATATTTTTCAAAGAAAATAATTTTGACATAAAAATTATTATGTTCAAGTATAAGTATGGATCATATTTTCATTTGATAACTAAAAAATTAATCAAACACAATAATTTAAATGAAATATATAAAATTAATTTTGTATACATTATGTTTTAATATTCTGAAATACTAGTAATGTTTTAAAATAATTTATAATATTTCTCAATATTTATAATTTTTGCAAATATTAATTATATTTTAAAATATTTCCGTGTTTCTTTGAATTGGTAATGAGTCTAGCGTTACAGTTCATTACTAATTATTAGAAAACGCAAATATTTAAAATATAATTCATATTTATAAATATTAAGAAAATGACAAAATAATTAGAAATATTTTAAAATAATATATAAAATCAATATTTAAAATAATTTTAGTTATTTTGAGATTATGGTGATTAATTATATTCTTATATTAACACAATGAAAATATAATTTATACTTATATTTAAATGTAATAATTTTTTGACGCAGATTTGTGTTTATTTATTTATTTAGATTATTGTGGACAGTGTTTATTTATTTATTCAGATTATTGTGCTTGATTAATTTTTTAAATTAACATAATGAAAATATAATCCCTATTTAAGGAAAGGTTATGTTGTGATGTATCTCCACTTCATGTAAATTTGAGGGGATGTTGAGTTGCAGGAAAAAAGAGAGACAATGTAAGTCGATTTGCAGTAGTTTGGCAAATTACATCAAACCAAACAACAAAAAATAGATTAATACAATAGTTCGACTTACAATCTGACTGAGTTACTGCAAAACAAACATGCCAAAAGAGGCGGTGACTGAAGTAGGTTACGAGCCAGAGGACAACCATGTATTTGTGGTCTAAACTCTAACCCAGTCTACCGAATTAATATAATCATATAATCATATAATATAACACTAAATACTATATTATATTAATTATATGGATATAATAATATATATTTTATATAATAATAGACAATAATTATAATATAACAATACTATAATTATGTTAAATTCATATAATATAATATTATATCTATATAATTAATATTATATTATATATAATTGAAATAATAATATTACATGAATAGAATAAAATATTATTTTATAATCAATTTTAATGAAATATTTTTCTACATTTTTAATAACAAAATTCCCTATTTTTGTGACCAGCCAAACAAAGAATTAAATTTTCCATCATCTAATAATTTGAACATCCATACAAATTGTGAAATTACTAATTCCATAACTTTAATCAATAATATTTTATTTATGTTTGTATCCGTGAGATATTTAATTTATTAATTAAATTTATTTCATAACTAATTATAATAAAAAATGAAAATCATGAATTTTTAAACAAGATTCAAACAATGGATTGTGTGTCCATGATTTTAAAATCCAATTATTAAACAACTCATCTGGATTGTGAAATACATGAAAATGCAATACATGGATAATCAAAATCCATCAAATCAAACTTATCCAAAATGGACGGCTCGCCATAAAAGCTCTCATATTTCCACGACCGACTCCGATATTGCAATCGAAATTCCAAGAAGAATTGATACGTAGATCTCTTATGAAAATTAATAGACCTCAATTACGTAATTCTAATCTCAATAGCCAATTAAAATTAATCATTTTCACAATTCCTCTTCATTGTTCAACATATCCCTTGGTTGATGGGTTCGATAAAGAAAATAGTACGACAAAACACGTAACAAGAGGAAAATGTTAACAAGTGTGGAAACTGGAAAGATTAAAATCCAATTTGGAACACAAACAAAATCTTGAGAGATTTAAAGAAAGAGTTTAGTTGCAATGGTAATGCTAAACTAATGGTGCGTGCTATTATTTTTTTTAATACTTAAGAGTTATATTGTTGGTGCTTAGCTTACAAAAAAATGAAAAATCTCAAAACAAAACTGAGATGAGAAAAAAAAACATTATCATGTAAAGAGACTTGTCAATACTTTTACAAAAATATTAAATATTACTAGTCATATTGGTAATAATTGTTTTTTGTCTAATCCCCTCAAATTTGTTTTTTTTCTATTTCTTGATGTATGTATTTTACATTCCCTTTCTTATATACTACTTTTAAACTTTTAATTGTTCTCTCTTTTTCTTTTTCCAGCAGCTTGTCATGTTGTTTTTTTAATTAAATAATCATTATACTCATATTTATGGTGATTGATATTTATTACATATCCCTATTATTATTATTTCTATCTTTCATGAATCATACAAAAATATTTCTCCTAATATCATGAAAAACTAAATCTAACCAATATATATTAATCTTTATATTTATATATATGACATGTTACCATTTAGTTGATTTTTACGATGAAAAAATTAAGGACAATAATATTTTTTGTATATGAAATTTTTTATTTGCATGATTTATAGAAAGGGATAAACTAATAGATAAACATAAAAAATACCAAACATCATTAATATGGACATTAATGATCATTTCATAAAACAAAATTATAATTGTTCTTAATTAGTTAGTTATTGAAAGAACGTCATCCTAAAATAAATATGTCCTTTTTATTGCTAATAATAGGGGTCTGTTTTTCTCATTGATAACTATATATATCTTGGGAAGTTTTATCATACATCCATTTTTCCTTATCATACAATTTTTTCATTTTTCGTGATTGGATGATCGAGATTAAAAAAATCTATCGATATTGATTCAATGGTCATGATTAAATTATTTAGCATAATTTTTTTTACTATACATCCTAAAAAAAACATAAAACTAGTTTAATGGTCCCACTAATAACTCACACTCTTCCACCTTCTAAGAATTACTAATTCAATTTTCTCTCGCCTAATTAATCTCTCTTTCTCATTGGCGCAATCAATAGTGGATCTTGCGGGGCAATGGGAAACTTATTGTTGAAACATACTACAAAAAACTTATTGTTGAAACTTATTGAATCATACCCCAAAAATTAGTAACATGTAAGATAGGTGGCTAGCAAAAAACAAAAAGAGTTTAGTTATCTTATCACCAGTGTAATTAGGGGGTTTCTTTCTTTTATTTTTATTTTTAATTGTATTGGACACGTTTTTTATTAATAAAAAGTAGGTTGGATCAAGCGCGCATCGCGCTTGTCTATTTCTTAAAAAAAAAAAATCTCTCTCTCTCTCTCTCTCTCTCTCTCTCTCTCTCTCTCTTGATTGTTGGTTATTCTTTATAGTTTATGCCGCTAGATGCAATTCTAGGTGTTTATAAATTTTTTTAACATATATAAAAATTGGAGACATCTCTTAAAATAATTTACACAAGTGAACTACTAAACAAGAATAATAAAATAAAAAGAGAACATATACCTCTTTAATTTCGAATTACGCTCAGTATTTAATTTCACGTGAATAGTATAGATTGGCGTGTTCATATTATTAATGTTTTCATGATTTTAAATAGCGTGGGGATGATGTACCAAGATCAAACTACTATATGATGTAACTATATTTCGATTATGTCGTCCAAATATATGTGAAACTACATAGTATACTATTTTGAAAAGTCACTTTTTATGAATATTTTCATAACACTTTTAAGTTTTAATGAGAACATCAAAGAAAAATGTTATGATAGACTCATTTTCTTATGATAGATCTATTTTCAAAAAAATATTTTCAATATTTATCAATTAATAAAAAAAAATGTATGATTCAAATATATATTTATTATTTAATACAATGGAAAATAAAAAAATTGTACAATTAATTGATATATATAAAATATTTTTAATTTTTTTTTTAAAATGGAGATCTATCATAAGAAAATGAGCCTATCATAAAATTTTCCAACACTAAATTACATAATCTAATACTAACCAACCATGATCAACACGAAGGAAAAGAGTTGGTCGGAGAGGAGGAGAGAGAGACGGGTGGAGAATGGAGAGGGAGAGGGGAGAGAAGGTGAGATGGAAATAAATATGAGGGGGGAAAAAAAGGTAACAAATCAAATTGAGATTAAATGGAAACAGTATTTATTAAAAATTGTTGAAAAACATAGAGGAATACGTGTTAGTAATTGTTATAAGCATATTTTATCATATATTTTAATAAATAAACAAGAAAATTAAGTGGTAGATCAACATAAAATCACTTTATAAACTTCATATTAAACTAGCTTTATCCCCGCGCAATTGCGCGGGATGTTTTTTATATAATTATTTAAATAGAATTAACGCGTGTACGAATTAACGCACATGTGTTTAACCTAAATTAATTTAATCATGACATATTTGCAAATATCATGATATCAATAGATACATAAGGTTCGTGAAATAAGTCTATTACGAATATTATTTCCTAATATAATTTATCTAAAAAAGCATTTGTTCAGGTGCTTCTAAAATCGATTAATATAATCAGCACATGTTCGCAAATTTTAATATGTATGTAAAATAGGAAAAAAGACCAAATGTAAAAAAGAACAAAAACGTAAAAAAGTACCGAAATGTAAATAAAAAGGACCAAAATGTAAATAAAAAAGGACTAAAATATAAATTAAAACTAAAAAGGACCAAAATGTATATAAAAAGGACCAAAATATAAATTAATAAATGTAAAAAAAGGACCGAAATATAAATAAAGAAGGACCAAAATGTAAATAAAAAAGACTAAAATGTAAATTAAAACTAAAAGGACCAAAATATAAATTAAAAATATAAAAATGTAAATAAAAAATATTTTTTTACACAAAAATTCTTGATGACGTGGAGGCTTATAATTGCAAGAATTTTGTTTAACTTATATAAAAGGGCTAAAATGTAAATTAAAAATATTTTTTTACACAAAGGCCCCTGGTGGCGTGGAGGAATGTAAAAAAGGACCGAAATTTAAATTAAAAAGGACCAAAATGTTAATAAAAATTACCAAAGTGTGAACTAAAACTGAAAAGGACCAAAATATAAATAAAAAGGACTATAATGTAAATTCAAAAATGTAAAAAAGGATCGACATGTTAAAAGAGGATCAAGATGTAAATATAAAGGACCAAAATGTAAGTATTTAAACTTAAAAGGACCAAAATGTAAATATTATTTTTTTTTACAAAGAGGCCTCTGGACCAAAATGTAAGTTTTTAAACTTGAAATGACCAAAATGTAAATAAAAAGGACCAAAATATAATTTTTTAAAGGACCAAAATGTATTTTTTCAACTAAAAAGGATCAAAATGTAAATAAAAAAAGACCAAATTATAAACTAATTTTTTTTTTTACAAAGAGGCCCCTGATGACGTGGAAGCACAGATTTCTTCCAATTCTTCTTACTTTATACAAAAGAAGAATATTTGTTGATTAAAATACTTTAACAAGAGTTTTGTGTTGATTTCAGGATATTAAGGCCAAATTTCACAAATCTATTGTCATGGTTGTGTTCGTCTGGTCGAAACCAGAAATTTTGATATTCAGATCATGTCATTTGGTGTAAAGACGGAGAAGTTACGAGAGTTTTTGTAAAACGAGTCAAAAAGAAATTCAAAACCAACCCACTGCACCAAAGGCTACACCGAGAATCCCTCACCAGATCCTGTCGACCCTGGTCAGCATCTCACCACACGAAAGACCACATAGGGTCGGCGTTGACTTACTACACGCATAATTGCAGACAAAACCTCTTATTTTGCAAGTGATCTTTGTGACGAATGGACCGTGTGACCCACGTTGAAGCACTGTACCCTCTCTAGATCCTCTTCGTTGCACGAAGACTACAGACTACAGAGTAATGTCCACGGAAGATCATCGAACCCAAATTCTTGGATCCAATCAGGATTAAGAGAAACCAGTCAATCAGATAATGACTTATCGGTCTAAAAACCATCTCCATTTCTAATAAACTGGACGGTCCGTTTATTAAATTCTTCAGCAAATAACAAATATTTTGTGCCCTGAAATTATTTGCGTACAATGGACTGGAGACGACCCCCTCTCCTTCTCCAACACGATAAAACCCCTCGCCATTGCTGAGCTGAGGGGGAGCTCAACGAACGACTCTCTGACAAGCTCTGTTCCCGCGTTCTCTGCTCTCTAACCATCGTGGGTCCACCACGAGCCTCCCACCTCTCCAATTCATGCAAATTACTGGACAATCCAGTAATCCGAGGACTATATAATAACCCCGAGAGCTCCACTGTTCGAAGGCATTCTCCCGCCCAATTCTGGGGCCTCACGGCTCCTCCTCTGTCTCTCTGTCATCCTTCACCCTCGCCAACCCTCCATTACCTCTTAGCTCATCCCATCTCTGTTCCAGATTTCGAATTTAGTAACCACCATTAACGATCAAACTCGGTCTCGTCATTTTCATTCTCAAATAGCTCTAAATCCACTCTTGAATCATCCACAAAGGCCCCAGATAACTCAATTCCGCTTCACTCTTCTTGATCGTCGGACCTAGTTAAGGTCTGATATTACACGTTGATTGTTCTTGTTGATTCGTGGTTTATTACGAGTTGTGAGAGCCGTCGTTGCTTATAAGTGATTGTAATCGAATTCTTGAATATAAATTTTCGTTACAAACTGTGTTGAGTTTTCGATTCTTATTTTTGTTGGTTTGTATTCGTTTCTGGTCGAGGTTACGAGGGAGTTTGGTTCAATAATTGATCAAACTCTTTCCCATTAATGCAAACTTGCTTCTACCATCTCAATTCGTAGTTAGACAAGCCATTTTTCACTCGTTTTTGCGTTTCAAATCAAGTTATTTTTATACAGCGTATTCTCACGGGAGAGACGGGATCTGACTTCCTTGATCTCTGTGAAACTAGCAAATAAAATCATAGGAACTTGATTCTTGATTCACATATCTGGGAGTTTGATTCTAGGAATCTAGATCTTAAATTTTCGAGAGTTGGGAATTCAAACTCTGTGGTACTTTGTTTTCGGATTTACGGGACGCAGAGGATTCCGAGTCCAGAGTTTTTGTTTCCTGAATTTTAATTGACATATTTTTATAAAGAAACCCAAGTTGCACCCATAAAACTCTTTAGTATTTGATGGTCTTTGATAAGGATATTTAAGTTGTACCCCCAAAGATGATATTACTTGTTGAAGTAACTCAATTAAGTGAGTGTAATTAAATCACAAATTCATAAAAGGGGTGTTTCACGTTATTTGAACTCCACAAAACGCTAAAATCTTGTTTTGAATCGAAAAACAAAATTTCTCAATGTTTGTAAAATTTGGTGAAAAGTTATGTAGTAAAAGATACGATACAAATGATCTAAAAACACGTTATTTGAACTCCTCAAAGCGTTAAAATCTTGTTTTGAATCGAAAAACAAACTTTCTTAGTGTTTGTGAAATTTGGTGAAAAGTTATGTAGTAAAAGATACGAGACAAATGATCTCAGAACACGTTATTTGAACTCCACAAAGCGTTAAAATCTTGTTTTGAATCGAAAAACAAACTTTCTTAGTGTTTGTGAAATTTGGTGAAAAGTTATGTAGTAAAAGATACGATACAAATGATCTAAAAACACGTTATTTGAACTCCACAAAGCGCTAAAATCTTGTTTTGAATCGAAACACAAACTTTCTTAGTGTTTGTGAAATTTGGTGAAAAGTTATGTAGTTAAAAGTTACGATACAAATGATCTAAAAACACGTTATTTGAACTCCTCAAAGCGTTAAAATCTTGTTTTGAATCGAAAAACAAACTTTCTTAGTGTTTGTGAAATGTGGTGAAAAGTTATGTAGTTAAAAGTTACGATACAAATAATCTCAAAACACGTTATTTGAACTCCTCAAAGCGTTAAAATCTTGTTTTGAATCAAAAAACAAACTTTCTTAGTGTTTGTGAAATTTGGTGAAAAGTTATGTAGTAAAAGATACGATACAAATGATCTAAAAACACGTTATTTGAACTCCACAAAGCGCTAAAATCTTGCTTTGAATCGAAAAACAAACTTTCTTAGTGTTTGTGAAATTTGGTGAAAATTTATGTAGTAATAGATACGATACAAATGATCTCAAAACACGTTATTTGAACTCCTCAAAGCGTTAAAATCTTGTTTTGAATCGAAACACAAACTTTCTTAGTGTTTGTGAAATTTGGTGAAAAGTTATCTAGTTAAAAGATACGATACAAATGATCCAAAAACACGTTATTTGAACTCCTCAAAGCGTTAAAATCTTGTTTTGAATCGAAAAACATACTCTCTTAGTGTTTGTGAAATTTGGTGAAAAGTTATGTAGTAAAAGATATGATACAAATGATCTCAAAACACGTTATTTGAACTCCACAAAGCGTTAAAATCTTGTTTTGAATCGAAAAACAAACTTTCTTAGTGTTTGTGAAATTTGGTGAAAAGTTATGTAGTAAAATATACGATACAAATGATCTAAAAACACGTTATTTGAACTCCACAAAGCGCTAAAATCTTGTTTTGAATCGGAAAACAAACTTTCTTAGTGTTTGTGAAATTTGGTGAAAATTTATGTAGTAAAAGATACGATACAAATGATCTCAAAACACGTTATTTGAACTCCTCAAAGCGTTAAAATCTTGTTTTGAATCGAAAAACAGACTTTCTTAGTATCTGTAAAATTTGGTGAAAAGTTATGTACTTAATAGATACGATACAAATGATCTAATAACACGTTATTTGAACTCTTCAAAGCGTTAAAATCTTGTTTTGAATCGAAAAACAAACTTTCTTAGTGTTTGTGAAAATTGGTGAAAAGTTATGTAGTAAAAGATACGATACAAATGATCTCAGAACACGTTATTTGAACTCCACAAAGCGTTAAAATCTTGTTTTGAATCGAAAGACAAACTTTCTTAGTGTTTGTGAAATTTGGTGAAAAGTTATGTAGTAAAAGATACGATACAAATGATCTAAAAACACGTTATTTGAACTCCACAAAGCGCTAAAATCTTGTTTTGAATCGAAAAACAAAGTTTCTTAGTGTTTGTGAAATTTGGTGAAAATTTGTGTAGTAAAAGATACGATACAAATGATCTCAAAACACGTTATTTGAACTCCACAAAGCGCTAAAATCTTGTTTTGAATCGAAAAACAAACTTTCTTAGTGTTTGTGAAATTAGATACGATAGAAATGATCTCAAAACACGTTATTTGAACTCCACAAAGCGTTAAAATCTTGTTTTGAATCGAAAAACAAACATTCTTAGTGTATGTGAAATTTGGTGAAAAGTTATGTAGTAAAAGATACGATACAAATGATCTAAAAACACGTTATTTGAACTCCACAAAGCGCTAAAATCTTGTTTTGAATCGAAAAACAAACTTTCTTAGTGTTTGTGAAATTTGATGAAAAGTTATGTAGTAAAAGATACGATACAAATGATCTAAAAACACGTAAATTAAACTCCTCAAAACGTTAAAATCTTGTTTTGAATCGAAAAACAAACTTTCTTAGTGTTTGTGAAATTTGGTGAAAAGTTATGTAGCAAAATATACGATACAAATGATCTAAAAACACGTTATTTGAACTCCTCAAAGCGTTAAAATCTTGTTTTGAATCAAAAACAAACTTTCTTAGTGTTTGTGAAATTTGGTGAAAAGTTATGTAGTAAAAGATACGACACAAATGATCTAAAAACACGTTATTTGAACTCCACAAAGCGCTAAAATCTTGCTTTGAATCGAAAAACAAACTTTCTTAGTGTTTGTGAAATTTGGTGAAAATTTATGTAGTAATAGATACGATACAAATGATCTCAAAACACGTTATTTGAACTCCTCAAAGCGTTAAAATCTTGTTTTGAATCGAAACACAAACTTTCTTAGTGTTTGTGAAATTTGGTGAAAAGTTATGTACTTAAAAGGTACGATACAAATGATCCAAAAACACGTTATTTGAACTCCTCAAAGCGTTAAAATCTTGTTTTGAATCGAAAAACATACTTTCTTAGTGTTTGTGAAATTTGGTGAAAAGTTATGTAAGATACGATACAAATGATCCAAAACACGTTATTTGAACTCCTCAAAGCGTTAAAATCTTGTTTTGAATCGAAAAACAAACTTTCTTAGTGTTTGTGAAATGTGGTGAAAAGTTATGTAGTAAAAGATACGATACAAATGATCTCAAAACACGTTATTTGAACTCCTCAAAGCGTTAAAATCTTGTTTTGAATCGAAAAACAGACTTTCTTAGTGTTTGCGAAATTTGGTGAAAAGTTATGTAGTCAAAAGATACGATACAAAATATGTAAAAACACGTTATTTGAACTCCTCAAAGCGCTAAAATCTTGTTTTGAATCGAAAAACAAACTTTCTTAGTGTTTGTGAAATTTGGTGAAAAGTTATGTAGTAAAAGATACGATACAAATGATCTCAAAACACGTTATTTGAACTCCACAAAGCGTTAAAATCTTGTTTTGAATCGAAAAACAAACTTTCTTAGTGTTTGTGAAATTTGGTGAAAATTTACGTAGTAAAAGATACGATACAAATGATCTCAAAACACGTTATTTGAACTCCACAAAGCGCTAAAATCTTGTTTTGAATCGAAAAACAAACTTTCTTAGTGTTTGTGAAATTTGGTGAAAAGTTATATAGTAAAAGATACGATACAAATGATCTAAAAACACGTTATTTGAACTCCTCAAAGCGTTAAAATCTTGTTTTGAATCGGAAAACAAACTTTCTTAGTGTTTGTGAAATTTGGTGAAAATTTTTGTAGTAAAAGATACGATACAAATGATGTCAAAACACGTTATTTGAACTCCACAAAGCGTTAGAATCTTGTTTTGAATCGAAAAACAAAATTTCTTAGTGTTTGAGAAATTTGGTGAAAAGTTATGTAGCAAAAGATACGATACAAATGATCTAAAAACACTTTTTTTGAACTCCACAAAGCGCTAAAATCTTGTTTTGAATCGAAAAACAAACTTTCTTAGTGTTTGTGAAATTTGGTGAAAAGTTATGTAGTAAAAGATACGATACAAATGATCTCAAAACTCGTTATTTGAACTCCACAAAGCGTTAAAATCTTGTTTTGAATCGAAAAACAAACTTTCTTAGTGTTTGTGAAATTTGGTGAAAAGTTATGTAGTAAAAGATACGATACAAATGATCTAAAAACACGTTATTTGTACTCCACAAAGCGCTAAAATCTTGTTTTGAATCGAAAAACAAACTTTCTTAGTGTTTGTGAAATTTGGTGAAAATTTATGTAGTAAAATATACGATACAAATGATCTCAAAACACGTTATTTGAACTCCTCAAAGCGTTAAAATCTTGTTTTGAATCGAAAAACAGACTTTCTTAGTGTTTGTAAAATTTGGTGAAAAGTTATGTACTTAATAGATACGATACAAATGATCTAATAACACGTTATTTGAACTCTTCAAAGCGTTAAAATCTTGTTTTGAATCGAAAAACAAACTTTCTTAGTGTTTGTGAAAATTGGTGAAAAGTTATGTAGTAAAAGATACGATACAAATGATCTCAGAACACGTTATTTGAACTCCACAAAGCGTTAAAATCTTGTTTTGAATCAAAAATCAAACTTTCTTAGTGTTTGTGAAATTATGTGAAAAGTTATGTAGTAAAAGATACGATACAAATGATCTAAAAACACGTTATTTGAACTCCACAAAGCCAAAAATCTTGTTTTGAATCGAAAAACAAACATTCTTAGTGTTTGTGAAATTTGATGAAAAGTTATGTAGTAAAAGATACGATACAAATGATCTAAAAACACGTTAATTGAACTCCTCAAAACGTTAAAATCTTGTTTTGAATCGAAAAACAAACTTTCTTAGTGTTTGTGAAATTTGGTGAAAAGTTATGTAGTAAAATATACGATACAAATGATCTAAAAACACGTTATTTGAACTCCTCAAAGCGTTAAAATCTTGTTTTGAATCGAAAAACAAACTTTCTTTGTGTTTGTGAAATTTGGTGCAAAGTTATGTAGTAAAAGATACGATACAAATGATCTAAAAACACGTTATTTGAACTCCACAAAGCGCTAAAATCTTGCTTTGAATCGAAAAACAAACTTTCTTAGTGTTTGTGAAATTTGGTGAAAATTTATGTAGTAATAGATAAGATACAAATGATCTCAAAACACGTTATTTGAACTCCTCAAAGCGTTAAAATCTTGTTTTGAATCGAAACACAAACTTTCTTAGTGTTTGTGAAATTTGGTGAAAAGTTATGTAGTTAAAAGGTACGATACAAATGATCCAAAAACACGTTATTTGAACTCCTCAAAGCGTTAAAATCTTGTTTTGAATCGAAAAACATACTTTCTTAGTGTTTGTGAAATTTGGTGAAAAGTCATGTAAGATAAGATACAAATGATCTAAAACACGTTATTTGAACTCCTCAAAGCGTTAAAATCTTGTTTTGAATCGAAAAACAAACTTTCTTAGTGTTTGTGAAATGTGGTGAAAAGTTATGTAGCAAAAGATACGATACAAATGATCTCAAAACACGTTATTTGAACTCCTCAAAGCGTTAAAATCTTGTTTTGAATCGAAAAACAGACTTTCTTAGTGTTTCTGAAATTTGGTGAAAAGTTATGTAGTCAAAAGATACGATACAAAATATGTAAAAACACGTTATTTGAACTCCTCAAAGCGCTAAAATCTTGTTTTGAATCGAAAAACAAACTTTCTTAGTGTTTGTGAAATTTGGTGAAAAGTTATGTAGTAAAAGATACGATACAAATGATCTCAAAACACGTTATTTGAACTCCACAAAGCGTTAAAATCTTGTTTTGAATCGAAAAACAAACTTTCTTAGTGTTTGTGAAATTTGGTGAAAAGTTATGTAGTTAAAGATTCGATACAAATGATCTCAAAACACGTTATTTGAACTCCACAAAGCGCTAAAATCTTGTTTTGAATCGAAAAACAAACTTTCTTAGTGTTTGTGAAATTTGGTGAAAAGTTATGTAGTAAAAGATACGATATAAATGATCTAAAAACACGTTATTTGAACTCCTCAAAGCGTTAAAATCTTGTTTTGAATCGGAAAACAAACTTTCTTAGTGTTTGTGAAATTTGGTGAAAATTTTTGTAGTAAAAGATACGATACAAATGATCTCAAAACACGTTATTTGAACTCCACAAAGCGTTAGAATCTTGTTTTGAATCGAAAAACAAAATTTCTTAGTGTTTGAGAAATTTGGTGAAAAGTTATGTAGCAAAAGATACGATACAAATGATCTAAAAACACGTTATTTGAACTCCACAAAGCGCTAAAATCTTGTTTTGAATCGAAAAACAAACTTTCTTAGTGTTTGTGAAATTTGGTGAAAAGTTATGTAGTAAAAGATACGATACAAATGATCTCAAAACATGTTATTTGAACTCCACAAAGCGTTAAAATCTTGTTTTGAATCGAAAAACAAACTTTCTTAGTGTATGTGAAATTTGGTGAAAAGTTATGTAGTAAAAGATACGATACAAATGATCTCAAAACACGTTATTTGAACTCCACAAAGCGCTAAAATCTTGTTTTGAATCGAAAAACAAACTTTGTTAGTGTTTGTGAAATTCGGCGAAAAGTTATGTAGTAAAAGATACGATACAAATGATCTCAAAACACGTTTTTTGAACTCCACAAAGCGTTAAAATCTTGTTTTGAATCGAAAAACAAAATTTCTTAGTGTTTGTGAAATTTGGTGAAAAGTTATGTAGTAAAAGATACGATACAACTGATCTCAAAACACATTATTTGAAGTCCACAAAGTGCTAAAATCTTGTTTTGAATCGAAAAACAAACTTTCTTAGTGATTGTGAAATTTGGTGAAAAGTAATGTAGTAAAAGATACGATACAAATGATCTAAAAACACGTTATTTGAACTCCTCAAAGCGTTAAAATCTTGTTTTGAATCGAAAAACAAACTTTCTTAGTGTTTGTGAAATTTGGTGAAAAGTTATGTAGTAAAAGATACGATACAAATGATCTCAAAACACGTTATTTGAACTCCACAAAGCGTTAAAATCTTGTTTTGAATCGAAAAACAAACTTTGTTAGTGTTTGTGAAATTTGGTGAAAAGTTATGTAGTAAAAGATACGATAGAAATGATCTAAAAACACGTTATTTGAACTCCTCAAAGCGTTAAAATCTTGTTTTGAATCGAAACACAAACTTTCTTAGTGTTTGTGAAATTTGGTGAAAAGTTATGTAGTTAAAAGTTACGATACAAATAATCTAAAAACACGTTATTTGAACTCCTCAAAGCGTTAAAATCTTGTTTTGAATCGAAAAACATACTTTCTTAGTGTTTGTGAAATGTGGTGAAAAGTTATGTAGTAAAAGATACGATACAAATGATCTCAAAACACGTTATTTGAACTCCTCAAAGCGTTAAAATCTTGTTTTGAATCGAAAAACAGACTTTCTTAGTGTTTGTGAAATTTGGTGAAAAGTTATGTACTCAAAAGATACGATACAAATGATCTAATAACACGTTATTTGAACTCCTCAAAGCGTTAAAATCTTGTTTTGAATAGAAAAACAATCTTTCTTAGTGTTTGTGAAATTTGGTGAAAAGTTATGTAGTAAAAGATACGATACAATTGATCTCAGAACACGTTATTTGAACTCCACAAAGCGTTAAAATCTTGTTTTGAATCGAAAAACAAACTTTCTTAGTGTTTGTGAAATTTGGTGAAAAGTTATGTATTAAAAGATACGATACAAATGATCTCAAAACACGTTATTTGAACTCCACAAAGCGCAAAAATCTTGTTTTGAATCGAAAAACAAACTTTCTTAGTGTTTGTGAAATTTGGTGAAAAGTTATGTAGTAAAAGATACGATACAAACGATCTAAAAACACGTTAATTGAAATCATCAAAACGTTAAAATCTTGTTTTTAATCGAAAAACAAACTTTCTTAGTGTTTGTGAAATTCGGTGAAAAGTTATGTTGTGAAAGATACGATACAAATGATCTAAAAACACGTTATTTGAACTCCTCAAAGCGTTAAAATCTTGTTTTGAATCGAAAAACAAACTTTCTTAGTGTTTGTGAAATTTGGTGGAAAGTTATATAGTAAAAGATACGACACAAATAATCTCAAAACACGTTATTTGAACTCCACAAAGCGTTAAAATCTTGTTTTGAATCGAAAAACAAACTTTCTTAGTGTTTGTGAAATTTGGTGAAAAGTTATGTAGTTAAAGATTCGATACAAATGATCTCAAAACACGTTATTTGAACTCCACAAAGCGCTAAAATCTTGTTTTGAATCGAAAAACAAACTTTCTTAGTGTTTGTGAAATTTGGTGAAAAGTTATGTAGTAAAAGATACGTTATAAATGATCTAAAAACACGTTATTTGAACTCCTCAAAGCGTTAAAATCTTGTTTTGAATCGGAAAACAAACTTTCTTAGTGTTTGTGAAATTTGGTGAAAATTTTTGTAGTAAAAGATACGATACAAATGATCTCAAAACACGTTATTTGAACTCCACAAAGCGTTAGAATCTTGTTTTGAATCGAAAAACAAAATTTCTTAGTGTTTGAGAAATTTGGTGAAAAGTTATGTAGCAAAAGATACGATACAAATGATCTAAAAACACGTTATTTGAACTCCACAAAGCGCTAAAATCTTGTTTTGAATCGAAAAACAAACTTTCTTAGTGTTTGTGAAATTTGGTGAAAAGTTATGTAGTAAAAGATACGATACAAATGATCTCAAAACACGTTATTTGAACTCCACAAAGCGTTAAAATCTTGTTTTGAATCGAAAAACAAACTTTCTTAGTGTATGTGAAATTTGGTGAAAAGTTATGTAGTAAAAGATACGATACAAATGATCTCAAAACACGTTATTTGAACTCCACAAAGCGCTAAAATCTTGTTTTGAATCGAAAAACAAACTTTGTTAGTGTTTGTGAAATTCGGCGAAAAGTTATGTAGTAAAAGATACGATACAAATGATCTCAAAACACGTTTTTTGAACTCCACAAAGCGTTAAAATCTTGTTTTGAATCGAAAAACAAAATTTCTTAGTGTTTGTGAAATTTGGTGAAAAGTTATGTAGTAAAAGATACGATACAACTGATCTCAAAACACGTTATTTGAAGTCCACAAAGTGCTAAAATCTTGTTTTGAATCGAAAAACAAACTTTCTTAGTGATTGTGAAATTTGGTGAAAAGTAATGTAGTAAAAGATACGATACAAATGATCTAAAAACACGTTATTTGAACTCCTCAAAGCGTTAAAATCTTGTTTTGAATCGAAAAACAAACTTTCTTAGTGTTTGTGAAATTTGGTGAAAAGTTATGTAGTAAAAGATACGATACAAATGATCTCAAAACACGTTATTTGAACTCCACAAAGCGTTAAAATCTTGTTTTGAATCGAAAAACAAACTTTGTTAGTGTTTGTGAAATTTGGTGAAAAGTTATGTAGTAAAAGATACGATAGAAATGATCTAAAAACACGTTATTTGAACTCCACAAAGCGCTAATATCTTGTTTTGAATCGAAAAACAAACTTTCTTAGTGTTTGTGAAATTTGGTGAAAAGTTATGTAGTAAAAGATACGATACAAATGATCTCAAAACACGTTATTTGAACTCCTCAAAGCGTTAAAATCTTGTTTTGAATCGAAACACAAACTTTCTTAGTGTTTGTGAAATTTGGTGAAAAGTTATGTAGTTAAAAGTTACGATACAAATAATCTAAAAACACGTTATTTGAACTCCTCAAAGCGTTAAAATCTTGTTTTGAATCGAAAAACATACTTTCTTAGTGTTTGTGAAATGTGGTGAAAAGTTATGTAGTAAAAGATACGATACAAATGATCTCAAAACACGTTATTTGAACTCCTCAAAGCGTTAAAATCTTGTTTTGAATCGAAAAACAGACTTTCTTAGTGTTTGTGAAATTTGGTGAAAAGTTATGTACTCAAAAGATACGATACAAATGATCTAATAACACGTTATTTGAACTCCTCAAAGCGTTAAAATCTTGTTTTGAATAGAAAAACAATCTTTCTTAGTGTTTGTGAAATTTGGTGAAAAGTTATGTAGTAAAAGATACGATACAATTGATCTCAGAACACGTTATTTGAACTCCACAAAGCGTTAAAATCTTGTTTTGAATCGAAAAACAAACTTTCTTAGTGTTTGTGAAATTTGGTGAAAAGTTATGTATTAAAAGATACGATACAAATGATCTCAAAACACGTTATTTGAACTCCACAAAGCGCAAAAATCTTGTTTTGAATCGAAAAACAAACTTTCTTAGTGTTTGTGAAATTTGGTGAAAAGTTATGTAGTAAAAGATACGATACAAATGATCTAAAAACACGTTAATTGAAATCATCAAAACGTTAAAATCTTGTTTTTAATCGAAAAACAAACTTTCTTAGTGTTTGTGAAATTCGGTGAAAAGTTATGTTGTGAAAGATACGATACAAATGATCTAAAAACACGTTATTTGAACTCCTCAAAGCGTTAAAATCTTGTTTTGAATTGAAAAACAAACTTTCTTAGTGTTTGTGAAATTTGGTGAAAAGTTATATAGTAAAAGATACGACACAAATAATCTCAAAACACGTTATTTGAACTCCACAAAGCGTTAAAATCTTGTTTTGAATCGAAAAACAAACTTTCTTAGTGTTTGTGAAATTTGGTGAAAAGTTATGTAGTAAAAGATACGATACAAATGATCTAAAAACACGTTATTTGAACTCCACAAAGCGCTAAAATCTTGTTTTGAATCGAAAAACAAACTTTCTTAGTGTTTGTGAAAATTGGTGAAAAGTTATGTAGTAAAAGATACGATACAAATGATCTCAAAACACGTTATTTGAACTCCACAAAGCGCTAAAATCTTGTTTTGAATCGAAAAACAAACTTTCTTAGTGTTTGTGAAATTTGGTGAAAAGTTATGTAGTAAAAGATACGATACAAATGATCTCAAAACACGTTATTTGAACTCCACAAAGCGTTAAAATCTTGTTTTGAATCGAAAAACAAACTTTCTTAGTGTATGTGAAATTTGGTGAAAAGTTATGTAGTAAAAGATACGATACAAATGATCTAAAAACACGTTATTTGAACTCCACAAAGCGCTAAAATCTGGTTTTGAATCGAAAAACAAACTTTCTTAGTGTTTGTGAAATTTGGTGAAAATTTATGTAGTAAAAGATACGATACAAATGATCTCAAAACACGTTATTTGAACTCCTCAAAGCGTTAAAATCTTGTTTTGAATCGAAAAACAGACTTTCTTAGTGTTTGTGAAATTTGGTGAAAAGTTATGTAGTCAAAAGATACGATACAAAATATGTAAAAACACGTTATTTGAACTCCTCAAAGCGCTAAAATCTTGTTTTGAATCGAAAAACAAACTTTCTTAGTGTTTGTGAAATTTGGTGAAAAGTTATGTAGTAAAAGATACGATACAAATAATCTCAAAACACGTTATTTGAACTCCACAAAGCGTTAAAATCTTGTTTTGAATCGAAAAACAAACTTTCTTAGTGTTTGTGAAATTTGGTGAAAAGTTATGTAGTAAAAGATACGATACAAATGATCTCAAAACACGTTATTTGAACTCCACAAAGCGCTAAAATCTTGTTTTGAATCGAAAAACAAACTTTCTTAGTGTTTGTGCAATTTGGTGAAAAGTTATGTAGTAAAAGATACGATACAAATGATCTAAAAACACGTTATTTGAACTCCTCAAAGCGTTAAAATCTTGTTTTGAATCGGAAAACAAACTTTCTTAGTGTTTGTGAAATTTGGTGAAATTTTTTGTAGTAAAAGATACGATACAAATGATCTCAAAACACGTTATTTGAACTCCACAAACCGTTAGAATCTTGTTTTGAATCGAAAAACAAAATTTCTTAGTGTTTGAGAAATTTGGTGAAAAGTTATGTAGTAAAAGATACGATACAAATGATCTCAAAACACGTTATTTGAACTCCACAAAGCGTTAAAATCTTGTTTTGAATCGATAAACAAACTTTCTTAGTGTATGTGAAATTTGGTGAAAAGTTACGTAGTAAAAGATACGATACAAATGATCTCAAAACACGTTATTTGAACTCCACAAAGCGCTAAAATCTTGTTTTGAATCGAAAAACAAACTTTGTTAGTGTTTGTGAAATTCGGCGAAAAGTTATATAGTAAAAGATACGATACAAATGATCTCAAAACACGTTTTTTGAACTCCACAAAGCGTTAAAATCTTGTTTTGAATCGAAAAACAAACTTTCTTAGTGTTTGTGAAATTTGGTGAAAAGTTATGTAGTAAAAGATACGATACAACTGATCTCAAAACACGTTATTTGAAGTCCACAAAGTGCTAAAATCTTGTTTTGAATCGAAAAACAAACTTTCTTAGTGATTGTGAAATTTGGTGAAAAGTAATGTAGTAAAAGATACGATACAAATGATCTAAAAACACGTTATTTGAACTCCCCAAAGCGTTAAAATCTTGTTTTGAATCGAAAAACAAACTTTCTTAGTGTTTGTGAAATTTGGTGAAAAGTTATGTAGTAAAAGATACGATACAAATGATCTCAAAACACGTTATTTGAACTCCACAAAGCGTTAAAATCTTGTTTTGAATCGAAAAACAAACTTTGTTAGTGTTTGTGAAATTTGGTGAAAAGTTATGCAGTAAAATATACGATACAAATGATCTAAAAACACGTTATTTGAACTCCACAAAGCGCTAATATCTTGTTTTGAATCGAAAAACAAACTTTCTTAGTGTTTGTGAAATTTGGTGAAAAGTTATGTAGTAAAAGATACGATACAAATGATCTCAAAACACGTTATTTGAACTCCACAATGCGTTAAAATCTTGTTTTGAATCGAAAAACAAACTTTCTGATTGTTTGTGAAATTTGGTGAAAAGTTATGTAGTAAAAAATACGATACAAATGATCTAAAAACACGTTATTTGAACTCCTCAAAGCGCTAAAATCTTGTTTTGAATCGAAAAACAAACTTTCTTAGTGTTTATGAAATTTGGTGAAAATTTGTGTAGTAAAAGATACGATACAAATGATCTCAAAACACGTTATTTGAACTCCACAAAGCGCTAAAATCTTGTTTTGAATCGAAAAACAAACTTTCTTAGTGTTTGTCAAATTTGGTGAAAAGTTATGTAGTAAAAGATACGATACAAATGATCTCAAAACACGTTATTTGAACTCCACAAAGCGTTAAAATCTTGTTTTGAATCGAAAAACAAACTTTCTTAGTGTATGTGAAATTTGGTGAAAATTTATGTAGTAAAAGATACGATACAAATGATCTAAAAACACGTTATTTGAACTCCACAAAGCGCTAAAATCTGGTTTTGAATCGAAAAACAAACTTTCTTAGTGTTTGTGAAATTTGGTGAAAATTTATGTAGTAAAAGATACGATACAAATGATCTCAAAACACGTTATTTGAACTCCTCAAAGCGTTAAAATCTTGTTTTGAATCGAAAAACAGACTTTCTTAGTGTTTATGAAATTTGGTGAAAAGTTATGTAGTCAAAAGATACGATACAAAATATGTAAAAACACGTTATTTGAACTCCTCAAAGCGCTAAAATCTTGTTTTGAATCGAAAAACAAAATTTCTTAGTGTTTGTGAAATTTGGTGAAAAGTTTTGTAGTAAAAGATACGATACAAATGATCTCAAAACACGTTATTTGAACTCCACAAAGCGTTAAAATCTTGTTTTGAATCGAAAAACAAACTTTCTTAGTGTTTGAGAAATTTGGTGAAAAGTTATGTAGTAAAAGATACGATACAAATGATCTCAAAACACGTTATTTGAACTCCACAAAGCGCTAAAATCTAGTTTTGAATCGAAAAACAAACTTTCTTAGTGTTTGTGAAATTTGGTGAAAAGTTATGTAGTAAAAGATACGATACAAATGATCTAAAAACACGTTATTTGAACTCCTCAAAGCGTTAAAATCTTGTTTTGAATCGGAAAACAAACTTTCTTAGTGTTTGTGAAATTTGGTGAAAATTTTTGTAGTAAAAGATACGATACAAATGATCTCAAAACACGTTATTTGAACTCCACAAAGCGTTAGAATCTTGTTTTGAATCGAAAAACAAAATTTCTTAGTGTTTGAGAAATTTGGTGAAAAGTTATGTAGCAAAAGATACGATACAAATGATCTAAAAACACGTTATTTGAACTCCACAAAGCGCTAAAATCTTGTTTTGAATCGAAAAACAAACTTTCTTAGTGTTTGTGAAATTTGGTGAAAAGTTATGTAGTAAAAGATACGATACAAATGATCTCAAAACACGTTATTTGAACTCCACAAAGCGTTAAAATCTTGTTTTGAATCGAAAAACAAACTTTCTTAGTGTATGTGAAATTTGGTGAAAATTTAAGTAGTAAAAGATACGATACAAATGATCTCAAAACACGTTATTTGAACTCCACAAAGCGCTAAAATCTTGTTTTGAATCGAAAAACAAACTTTGTTAGTGTTTGTGAAATTCGGCGAAAAGTTATGTAGTAAAAGATACGATACAAATGATCTCAAAACACGTTTTTTGAACTCCACAAAGCGTTAAAATCTTGTTTTGAATCGAAAAACAAAATTTCTTAGTGTTTGTGAAATTTGGTGAAAAGTTATGTAGTAAAAGATACGATACAACTGATCTCAAAACACGTTATTTGAAGTCCACAAAGTGCTAAAATCTTGTTTTGAATCGAAAAACAAACTTTCTTAGTGATTGTGAAATTTGGTGAAAAGTAATGTAGTAAAAGATACGATACAAATGATCTAAAAACACGTTATTTGAACTCCTCAAAGCGTTAAAATCTTGTTTTGAATCGAAAAACAAACTTTCTTAGTGTTTGTGAAATTTGGTGAAAAGTTATGTAGTAAAAGATACGATACAAATGATCTCAAAACACGTTATTTGAACTCCACAAAGCGTTAAAATCTTGTTTTGAATCGAAAAACAAACTTTGTTAGTGTTTGTGAAATTTGGTGAAAAGTTATGTAGTAAAAGATACGATAGAAATGATCTAAAAACACGTTATTTGAACTCCACAAAGCGCTAATATCTTGTTTTGAATCGAAAAACAAACTTTCTTAGTGTTTGTGAAATTTGGTGAAAAGTTATGTAGTAAAAGATACGATACAAATGATCTCAAAACACGTTATTTGAACTCGTCAAAGCGTTAAAATCTTGTTTTGAATCGAAACACAAACTTTCTTAGTGTTTGTGAAATTTGGTGAAAAGTTATGTAGTTAAAAGTTACGATACAAATAATCTAAAAACACGTTATTTGAACTCCTCAAAGCGTTAAAATCTTGTTTTGAATCGAAAAACATACTTTCTTAGTGTTTGTGAAATGTGGTGAAAAGTTATGTAGTAAAAGATACGATACAAATGATCTCAAAACACGTTATTTGAACTCCTCAAAGCGTTAAAATCTTGTTTTGAATCGAAAAACAGACTTTCTTAGTGTTTGTGAAATTTGGTGAAAAGTTATGTACTCAAAAGATACGATACAAATAATCTAATAACACGTTATTTGAACTCCTCAAAGCGTTAAAATCTTGTTTTGAATAGAAAAACAATCTTTCTTAGTGTTTGTGAAATTTGGTGAAAAGTTATGTAGTAAAAGATACGATACAATTGATCTCAGAACACGTTATTTGAACTCCACAAAGCGTTAAAATCTTGTTTTGAATCGAAAAACAAACTTTCTTAGTGTTTGTGAAATTTGGTGAAAAGTTATGTATTAAAAGATACGATACAAATGATCTCAAAACACGTTATTTGAACTCCACAAAGCGCAAAAATCTTGTTTTGAATCGAAAAACAAACTTTCTTAGTGTTTGTGAAATTTGGTGAAAAGTTATGTAGTAAAAGATACGATACAAATGATCTAAAAACACGTTAATTGAAATCATCAAAACGTTAAAATCTTGTTTTTAATCGAAAAACAAACTTTCTTAGTGTTTGTGAAATTCGGTGAAAAGTTATGTTGTGAAAGATACGATACAAATGATCTAAAAACACGTTATTTGAACTCCTCAAAGCGTTAAAATCTTGTTTTGAATTGAAAAACAAACTTTCTTAGTGTTTGTGAAATTTGGTGAAAAGTTATATAGTAAAAGATACGACACAAATAATCTCAAAACACGTTATTTGAACTCCACAAAGCGTTAAAATCTTGTTTTGAATCGAAAAACAAACTTTCTTAGTGTTTGTGAAATTTGGTGAAAAGTTATGTAGTAAAAGATACGATACAAATGATCTAAAAACACGTTATTTGAACTCCACAAAGCGCTAAAATCTTGTTTTGAATCGAAAAACAAACTTTCTTAGTGTTTGTGAAAATTGGTGAAAAGTTATGTAGTAAAAGATACGATACAAATGATCTCAAAACACGTTATTTGAACTCCACAAAGCGCTAAAATCTTGTTTTGAATCGAAAAACAAACTTTCTTAGTGTTTGTGAAATTTGGTGAAAAGTTATGTAGTAAAAGATACGATACAAATGATCTCAAAACACGTTATTTGAACTCCACAAAGCGTTAAAATCTTGTTTTGAATCGAAAAACAAACTTTCTTAGTGTATGTGAAATTTGGTGAAAAGTTATGTAGTAAAAGATACGATACAAATGATCTAAAAACACGTTATTTGAACTCCACAAAGCGCTAAAATCTGGTTTTGAATCGAAAAACAAACTTTCTTAGTGTTTGTGAAATTTGGTGAAAATTTATGTAGTAAAAGATACGATACAAATGATCTCAAAACACGTTATTTGAACTCCTCAAAGCGTTAAAATCTTGTTTTGAATCGAAAAACAGACTTTCTTAGTGTTTGTGAAATTTGGTGAAAAGTTATGTAGTCAAAAGATACGATACAAAATATGTAAAAACACGTTATTTGAACTCCTCAAAGCGCTAAAATCTTGTTTTGAATCGAAAAACAAACTTTCTTAGTGTTTGTGAAATTTGGTGAAAAGTTATGTAGTAAAAGATACGATACAAGTAATCTCAAAACACGTTATTTGAACTCCACAAAGCGTTAAAATCTTGTTTTGAATCGAAAAACAAACTTTCTTAGTGTTTGTGAAATTTGGTGAAAAGTTATGTAGTAAAAGATACGATACAAATGATCTCAAAACACGTTATTTGAACTCCACAAAGCGCTAAAATCTTGTTTTGAATCGAAAAACAAACTTTCTTAGTGTTTGTGCAATTTGGTGAAAAGTTATGTAGTAAAAGATACGATACAAATGATCTAAAAACACGTTATTTGAACTCCTCAAAGCATTAAAATCTTGTTTTGAATCGGAAAACAAACTTTCTTAGTGTTTGTGAAATTTGGTGAAATTTTTTGTAGTAAAAGATACGATACAAATGATCTCAAAACACGTTATTTGAACTCCACAAACCGTTAGAATCTTGTTTTGAATCGAAAAACAAAATTTCTTAGTGTTTGAGAAATTTGGTGAAAAGTTATGTAGTAAAAGATACGATACAAATGATCTCAAAACACGTTATTTGAACTCCACAAAGCGTTAAAATCTTGTTTTGAATCGATAAACAAACTTTCTTAGTGTATGTGAAATTTGGTGAAAAGTTATGTAGTAAAAGATACGATACAAATGATCTCAAAACACGTTATTTGAACTCCACAAAGCGCTAAAATCTTGTTTTGAATCGAAAAACAAACTTTGTTAGTGTTTGTGAAATTCGGCGAAAAGTTATATAGTAAAAGATACGATACAAATGATCTCAAAACACGTTTTTTGAACTCCACAAAGCGTTAAAATCTTGTTTTGAATCGAAAAACAAACTTTCTTAGTGTTTGTGAAATTTGGTGAAAAGTTATGTAGTAAAAGATACGATACAACTGCTCTGAAAACACGTCATTTGAAGTCCACAAAGTGCTAAAATCTTGTTTTGAATCGAAAAACAAACTTTCTTAGTGATTGTGAAATTTGGTGAAAAGTAATGTAGTAAAAGATACGATACAAATGATCTAAAAACACGTTATTTGAACTCCCCAAAGCGTTAAAATCTTGTTTTGAATCGAAAAACAAACTTTCTTAGTGTTTGTGAAATTTGGTGAAAAGTTATGTAGTAAAAGATACGATACAAATGATCTCAAAACACGTTATTTGAACTCCACAAAGCGTTAAAATCTTGTTTTGAATCGAAAAACAAACTTTGTTAGTGTTTGTGAAATTTGGTGAAAAGTTATGCAGTAAAATATACGATACAAATGATCTAAAAACACGTTATTTGAACTCCACAAAGCGCTAATATCTTGTTTTGAATCGAAAAACAAACTTTCTTAGTGTTTGTGAAATTTGGTGAAAAGTTATGTAGTAAAAGATACGATACAAATGATCTCAAAACACGTTATTTGAACTCCACAATGCGTTAAAATCTTGTTTTGAATCGAAAAACAAACTTTCTGAGTGTTTGTGAAATTTGGTGAAAAGTTATGTAGTAAAAAATACGATACAAATGATCTAAAAACACGTTATTTGAACTCCTCAAAGCGCTAAAATCTTGTTTTGAATCGAAAAACAAACTTTCTTAGTGTTTATGAAATTTGGTGAAAATTTGTGTAGTAAAAGATACGATACAAATGATCTCAAAACACGTTATTTGAACTCCACAAAGCGCTAAAATCTTGTTTTGAATCGAAAAACAAACTTTCTTAGTGTTTGTCAAATTTGGTGAAAAGTTATGTAGTAAAAGATACGATACAAATGATCTCAAAACACGTTATTTGAACTCCACAAAGCGTTAAAATCTTGTTTTGAATCGAAAAACAAACTTTCTTAGTGTATGTGAAATTTGGTGAAAATTTATGTAGTAAAAGATACGATACAAATGATCTAAAAACACGTTATTTGAACTCCACAAAGCGCTAAAATCTGGTTTTGAATCGAAAAACAAACTTTCTTAGTGTTTGTGAAATTTGGTGAAAATTTATGTAGTAAAAGATACGATACAAATGATCTCAAAACACGTTATTTGAACTCCTCAAAGCGTTAAAATCTTGTTTTGAATCGAAAAACAGACTTTCTTAGTGTTTATGAAATTTGGTGAAAAGTTATGTAGTCAAAAGATACGATACAAAATATGTAAAAACACGTTATTTGAACTCCTCAAAGCGCTAAAATCTTGTTTTGAATCGAAAAACAAAATTTCTTAGTGTTTGTGAAATTTGGTGAAAAGTTATGTAGTAAAAGATACGATACAAATGATCTCAAAACACGTTATTTGAACTCCACAAAGCGTTAAAATCTTGTTTTGAATCGAAAAACAAACTTTCTTAGTGTTTGAGAAATTTGGTGAAAAGTTATGTAGTAAAAGATACGATACAAATGATCTCAAAACACGTTATTTGAACTCCACAAAGCGCTAAAATCTAGTTTTGAATCGAAAAACAAACTTTCTTAGTGTTTGTGAAATTTGGTGAAAAGTTATGTAGTAAAAGATACGATACAAATGATCTAAAAACACGTTATTTGAACTCCTCAAAGCGTTAAAATCTTGTTTTGAATCGGAAAACAAACTTTCTTAGTGTTTGTGAAATTTGGTGAAAATTTTTGTAGTAAAAGATACGATACAAATGATCTCAAAACACGTTATTTGAACTCCACAAAGCGTTAGAATCTTGTTTTGAATCGAAAAACAAAATTTCTTAGTGTTTGAGAAATTTGGTGAAAAGTTATGTAGCAAAAGATACGATACAAATGATCTAAAAACACGTTATTTGAACTCCACAAAGCGCTAAAATCTTGTTTTGAATCGAAAAACAAACTTTCTTAGTGTTTGTGAAATTTGGTGAAAAGTTATGTAGTAAAAGATACGATACAAATGATCTCAAAACACGTTATTTGAACTCCACAAAGCGTTAAAATCTTGTTTTGAATCGAAAAACAAATTTTCTTAGTGTATGTGAAATTTGGTGAAAATTTAAGTAGTAAAAGATACGATACAAATGATCTCAAAACACGTTATTTGAACTCCACAAAGCGCTAAAATCTTGTTTTGAATCGAAAAACAAACTTTGTTAGTGTTTGTGAAATTCGGCGAAAAGTTATGTAGTAAAAGATACGATACAAATGATCTCAAAACACGTTTTTTGAACTCCACAAAGCGTTAAAATCTTGTTTTGAATCGAAAAACAAACTTTCTTAGTGTTTGTGAAATTTGGTGAAAAGTTATGTAGTAAAAGATACGATACAACTGATCTCAAAACACGTTATTTGAAGTCCACAAAGTGCTAAAATCTTGTTTTGAATCGAAAAACAAACTTTCTTAGTGATTGTGAAATTTGGTGAAAAGTAATGTAGTAAAAGATACGATACAAATGATCTAAAAACACGTTATTTGAACTCCACAAAGCGTTAAAATCTTATTTTGAATCGAAAAACAAACTTTCTTAGTGTTTGTGATATTTGGTGAAAAGTTATGTAGTAAAAGATACGATACAAATGATCTCAAAACACGTTATTTGAACTCCACAAAGCGTTAAAATCTTGTTTTGAATCGAAAAACAAACTTTGTTAGTGTTTGTGAAATTTGGTGAAAAGTTATGTAGTAAAAGATACGATACAAATGATCTAAAAACACGTTATTTGAACTCCACAAAGCGCTAATATCTTGTTTTGAATCGAAAAACAAACTTTCTTAGTGTTTGTGAAATTTGGTGAAAAGTTATGTAGTAAAAGATACGATACAAATGATCTCAAAACACGTTATTTGAACTCCACAAAGCGTTAGAATCTTGTTTTGAATCGAAAAACCAAATTTCTTAGTGTTTGAGAAATTTGGTGAAAAGTTATGTAGCAAAAGATACGATACAAATGATCTAAAAACACGTTATTTGAACTCCACAAAGCGCTAAAATCTTGTTTTGAATCGAAAAACAAACTTTCTTAGTGTTTGTGAAATTTGGTGAAAAGTTATGTAGTAAAAGATACGATACAAATGATCTCAAAACACGTTATTTGAACTCCACAAAGCGTTAAAATCTTGTTTTGAATCGAAAAACAAACTTTCTTAGTGTATGTGAAATTTGGTGAAAAGTTATGTAGTAAAAGATACGATACAAATGATCTCAAAACATGTTATTTGAACTCCACAAAGCGCTAAAATCTTGTTTTGAATCGAAAAACAAAATTTGTTAGTGTTTGTGAAATTCGGCGAAAAGTTATGTAGTAAAAGATACGATACAAATGATCTCAAAACACGTTTTTTGAACTCCACAAAGCGTTAAAATCTTGTTTTGAATCGAAAAACAAACTTTCTTAGTGTTTGTGAAATTTGGTGAAAAGTTATGTAGTAATAGATACGATACAAATGATCTCAAAACACGTTATTTGAACTCCTCAAAGCGTTAAAATCTTGTTTTGAATCGAAACACAAACTTTCTTAGTGTTTGTGAAATTTGGTGAAAAGTTATGTAGTTAAAAGATACGATACAAATGATCTAAAAACACGTTATTTGAACTCCTCAAAGCATTAAAATCTTGTTTTGAATCGGAAAACAAACTTTCTTAGTGTTTGTGAAATTTGGTGAAATTTTTTGTAGTAAAAGATACGATACAAATGATCTCAAAACACGTTATTTGAACTCCACAAACCGTTAGAATCTTGTTTTGAATCGAAAAACAAAATTTCTTAGTGTTTGAGAAATTTGGTGAAAAGTTATGTAGTAAAAGATACGATACAAATGATCTCAAAACACGTTATTTGAACTCCACAAATCGTTAAAATCTTGTTTTGAATCGATAAACAAACTTTCTTAGTGTATGTGAAATTTGGTGAAAAGTTATGTAGTAAAAGATACGATACAAATGATCTCAAAACACGTTATTTGAACTCCACAAAGCGCTAAAATCTTGTTTTGAATCGAAAAACAAACTTTGTTAGTGTTTGTGAAATTCGGCGAAAAGTTATATAGTAAAAGATACGATACAAATGATCTCAAAACACGTTTTTTGAACTCCACAAAGCGTTAAAATCTTGTTTTGAATCGAAAAACAAACTTTCTTAGTGTTTGTGAAATTTGGTGAAAAGTTATGTAGTAAAAGATACGATACAACTGCTCTGAAAACACGTCATTTGAAGTCCACAAAGTGCTAAAATCTTGTTTTGAATCGAAAAACAAACTTTCTTAGTGATTGTGAAATTTGGTGAAAAGTAATGTAGTAAAAGATACGATACAAATGATCTAAAAACACGTTATTTGAACTCCCCAAAGCGTTAAAATCTTGTTTTGAATCGAAAAACAAACTTTCTTAGTGTTTGTGAAATTTGGTGAAAAGTTATGTAGTAACAGATACGATACAAATGATCTCAAAACACGTTATTTGAACTCCACAAAGCGTTAAAATCTTGTTTTGAATCGAAAAACAAACTTTGTTAGTGTTTGTGAAATTTGGTGAAAAGTTATGCAGTAAAATATACGATACAAATGATCTAAAAACACGTTATTTGAACTCCACAAAGCGCTAATATCTTGTTTTGAATCGAAAAACAAACTTTCTTAGTGTTTGTGAAATTTGGTGAAAAGTTATGTAGTAAAAGATACGATACAAATGATCTCAAAACACGTTATTTGAACTCCACAATGCGTTAAAATCTTGTTTTGAATCGAAAAACAAACTTTCTGAGTGTTTGTGAAATTTGGTGAAAAGTTATGTAGTAAAAAATACGATACAAATGATCTAAAAACACGTTATTTGAACTCCTCAAAGCGCTAAAATCTTGTTTTGAATCGAAAAACAAACTTTCTTAGTGTTTATGAAATTTGGTGAAAATTTGTGTAGTAAAAGATACGATACAAATGATCTCAAAACACGTTATTTGAACTCCACAAAGCGCTAAAATCTTGTTTTGAATCGAAAAACAAACTTTCTTAGTGTTTGTGAAATTTGGTGAAAAGTTATGTAGTAAAAGATACGATACAAATGATCTCAAAACACGTTATTTGAACTCCACAAAGCGTTAAAATCTTGTTTTGAATCGAAAAACAAACTTTCTTAGTGTTTGAGAAATTTGGTGAAAAGTTATGTAGTAAAAGATACGATACAAATGATCTCAAAACACGTTATTTGAACTCCTCAAAGCGTTAAAATCTTGTTTTGAATCGGAAAACAAACTTTCTTAGTGTTTGTGAAATTTGGTGAAAAGTTATGTAGTAAAAGATACGATACAAATGATCTCAAAACACGTTATTTGAACTCCACAAAGCGTTAAAATCTTGTTTTGAATCGAAAAACAAACTTTCTTAGTGTATGTGAAATTTGGTGAAAATTTATGTAGTAAAAGATACGATACAAATGATCTAAAAACACGTTATTTGAACTCCACAAAGCGCTAAAATCTGGTTTTGAATCGAAAAACAAACTTTCTTAGTGTTTGTGAAATTTGGTGAAAATTTATGTAGTAAAAGATACGATACAAATGATCTCAAAACACGTTATTTGAACTCCTCAAAGCGTTAAAATCTTGTTTTGAATCGAAAAACAGACTTTCTTAGTGTTTATGAAATTTGGTGAAAAGTTATGTAGTCAAAAGATACGATACAAAATATGTAAAAACACGTTATTTGAACTCCTCAAAGCGCTAAAATCTTGTTTTGAATCGAAAAACAAAATTTCTTAGTGTTTGTGAAATTTGGTGAAAAGTTATGTAGTAAAAGATACGATACAAATGATCTCAAAACACGTTATTTGAACTCCACAAAGCGTTAAAATCTTGTTTTGAATCGAAAAACAAACTTTCTTAGTGTTTGAGAAATTTGGTGAAAAGTTATGTAGTAAAAGATACGATACAAATGATCTCAAAACACGTTATTTGAACTCCACAAAGCGCTAAAATCTAGTTTTGAATCGAAAAACAAACTTTCTTAGTGTTTGTGAAATTTGGTGAAAAGTTATGTAGTAAAAGATACGATACAAATGATCTAAAAACACGTTATTTGAACTCCTCAAAGCGTTAAAATCTTGTTTTGAATCGGAAAACAAACTTTCTTAGTGTTTGTGAAATTTGGTGAAAATTTTTGTAGTAAAAGATACGATACAAATGATCTCAAAACACGTTATTTGAACTCCACAAAGCGTTAGAATCTTGTTTTGAATCGAAAAACAAAATTTCTTAGTGTTTGAGAAATTTGGTGAAAAGTTATGTAGCAAAAGATACGATACAAATGATCTAAAAACACGTTATTTGAACTCCACAAAGCGCTAAAATCTTGTTTTGAATCGAAAAACAAACTTTCTTAGTGTTTGTGAAATTTGGTGAAAAGTTATGTAGTAAAAGATACGATACAAATGATCTCAAAACACGTTATTTGAACTCCACAAAGCGTTAAAATCTTGTTTTGAATCGAAAAACAAACTTTCTTAGTGTATGTGAAATTTGGTGAAAATTTAAGTAGTAAAAGATACGATACAAATGATCTCAAAACACGTTATTTGAACTCCACAAAGCGCTAAAATCTTGTTTTGAATCGAAAAACAAACTTTGTTAGTGTTTGTGAAATTCGGCGAAAAGTTATGTAGTAAAAGATACGATACAAATGATCTCAAAACACGTTTTTTGAACTCCACAAAGCGTTAAAATCTTGTTTTGAATCGAAAAACAAACTTTCTTAGTGTTTGTGAAATTTGGTGAAAAGTTATGTAGTAAAAGATACGATACAACTGATCTCAAAACACGTTATTTGAAGTCCACAAAGTGCTAAAATCTTGTTTTGAATCGAAAAACAAACTTTCTTAGTGATTGTGAAATTTGGTGAAAAGTAATGTAGTAAAAGATACGATACAAATGATCTAAAAACACGTTATTTGAACTCCACAAAGCGTTAAAATCTTATTTTGAATCGAAAAACAAACTTTCTTAGTGTTTGTGATATTTGGTGAAAAGTTATGTAGTAAAAGATACGATACAAATGATCTCAAAACACGTTATTTGAACTCCACAAAGCGTTAAAATCTTGTTTTGAATCGAAAAACAAACTTTGTTAGTGTTTGTGAAATTTGGTGAAAAGTTATGTAGTAAAAGATACGATACAAATGATCTAAAAACACGTTATTTGAACTCCACAAAGCGCTAATATCTTGTTTTGAATCGAAAAACAAACTTTCTTAGTGTTTGTGAAATTTGGTGAAAAGTTATGTAGTAAAAGATACGATACAAATGATCTCAAAACACGTTATTTGAACTCCACAAAGCGTTAGAATCTTGTTTTGAATCGAAAAACCAAATTTCTTAGTGTTTGAGAAATTTGGTGAAAAGTTATGTAGCAAAAGATACGATACAAATGATCTAAAAACACGTTATTTGAACTCCACAAAGCGCTAAAATCTTGTTTTGAATCGAAAAACAAACTTTCTTAGTGTTTGTGAAATTTGGTGAAAAGTTATGTAGTAAAAGATACGATACAAATGATCTCAAAACACGTTATTTGAACTCCACAAAGCGTTAAAATCTTGTTTTGAATCGAAAAACAAACTTTCTTAGTGTATGTGAAATTTGGTGAAAAGTTATGTAGTAAAAGATACGATACAAATGATCTCAAAACACGTTATTTGAACTCCACAAAGCGCTAAAATCTTGTTTTGAATCGAAAAACAAAATTTGTTAGTGTTTGTGAAATTCGGCGAAAAGTTATGTAGTAAAAGATACGATACAAATGATCTCAAAACACGTTTTTTGAACTCCACAAAGCGTTAAAATCTTGTTTTGAATCGAAAAACAAACTTTCTTAGTGTTTGTGAAATTTGGTGAAAAGTTATGTAGTAAAAGATACGATACAAATGATCTCAAAACACGTTATTTGAACTCCACAAAGCGTTAAAATCTTGTTTTGAATCGAAAAACAAACTTTCTTAGTGTTTGAGAAATTTGGTGAAAAGTTATGTAGTAAAAGATACGATACAAATGATCTCAAAACACGTTATTTGAACTCCACAAAGCGCTAAAATCTAGTTTTGAATCGAAAAACAAACTTTCTTAGTGTTTGTGAAATTTGGTGAAAAGTTATGTAGTAAAAGATACGATACAAATGATCTAAAAACACGTTATTTGAACTCCTCAAAGCGTTAAAATCTTGTTTTGAATCGGAAAACAAACTTTCTTAGTGTTTGTGAAATTTGGTGAAAATTTTTGTAGTAAAAGATACGATACAAATGATCTCAAAACACGTTATTTGAACTCCACAAAGCGTTAGAATCTTGTTTTGAATCGAAAAACAAAATTTCTTAGTGTTTGAGAAATTTGGTGAAAAGTTATGTAGCAAAAGATACGATACAAATGATCTAAAAACACGTTATTTGAACTCCACAAAGCGCTAAAATCTTGTTTTGAATCGAAAAACAAACTTTCTTAGTGTTTGTGAAATTTGGTGAAAAGTTATGTAGTAAAAGATACGATACAAATGATCTCAAAACACGTTATTTGAACTCCACAAAGCGTTAAAATCTTGTTTTGAATCGAAAAACAAACTTTCTTAGTGTATGTGAAATTTGGTGAAAATTTAAGTAGTAAAAGATACGATACAAATGATCTCAAAACACGTTATTTGAACTCCACAAAGCGCTAAAATCTTGTTTTGAATCGAAAAACAAACTTTGTTAGTGTTTGTGAAATTCGGCGAAAAGTTATGTAGTAAAAGATACGATACAAATGATCTCAAAACACGTTTTTTGAACTCCACAAAGCGTTAAAATCTTGTTTTGAATCGAAAAACAAACTTTCTTAGTGTTTGTGAAATTTGGTGAAAAGTTATGTAGTAAAAGATACGATACAACTGATCTCAAAACACGTTATTTGAAGTCCACAAAGTGCTAAAATCTTGTTTTGAATCGAAAAACAAACTTTCTTAGTGATTGTGAAATTTGGTGAAAAGTAATGTAGTAAAAGATACGATACAAATGATCTAAAAACACGTTATTTGAACTCCACAAAGCGTTAAAATCTTATTTTGAATCGAAAAACAAACTTTCTTAGTGTTTGTGATATTTGGTGAAAAGTTATGTAGTAAAAGATACGATACAAATGATCTCAAAACACGTTATTTGAACTCCACAAAGCGTTAAAATCTTGTTTTGAATCGAAAAACAAACTTTGTTAGTGTTTGTGAAATTTGGTGAAAAGTTATGTAGTAAAAGATACGATACAAATGATCTAAAAACACGTTATTTGAACTCCACAAAGCGCTAATATCTTGTTTTGAATCGAAAAACAAACTTTCTTAGTGTTTGTGAAATTTGGTGAAAAGTTATGTAGTAAAAGATACGATACAAATGATCTCAAAACACGTTATTTGAACTCCACAAAGCGTTAGAATCTTGTTTTGAATCGAAAAACCAAATTTCTTAGTGTTTGAGAAATTTGGTGAAAAGTTATGTAGCAAAAGATACGATACAAATGATCTAAAAACACGTTATTTGAACTCCACAAAGCGCTAAAATCTTGTTTTGAATCGAAAAACAAACTTTCTTAGTGTTTGTGAAATTTGGTGAAAAGTTATGTAGTAAAAGATACGATACAAATGATCTCAAAACACGTTATTTGAACTCCACAAAGCGTTAAAATCTTGTTTTGAATCGAAAAACAAACTTTCTTAGTGTATGTGAAATTTGGTGAAAAGTTATGTAGTAAAAGATACGATACAAATGATCTCAAAACACGTTATTTGAACTCCACAAAGCGCTAAAATCTTGTTTTGAATCGAAAAACAAAATTTGTTAGTGTTTGTGAAATTCGGCGAAAAGTTATGTAGTAAAAGATACGATACAAATGATCTCAAAACACGTTTTTTGAACTCCACAAAGCGTTAAAATCTTGTTTTGAATCGAAAAACAAACTTTCTTAGTGTTTGTGAAATTTGGTGAAAAGTTATGTAGTAATAGATACGATACAAATGATCTCAAAACACGTTATTTGAACTCCTCAAAGCGTTAAAATCTTGTTTTGAATCGAAACACAAACTTTCTTAGTGTTTGTGAAATTTGGTGAAAAGTTATGTAGTTAAAAGTTACGATACAAATAATCAAAAAACACGTTATTTGAACTCCTCAAAGCGTTAAAATCTTGTTTTGAATCGAAAAACATACTTTCTTAGTGTTTGTGAAATGTGGTGAAAAGTTATGTAGTAAAAGATACGATACAAATGATCTCAAAACACGTTATTTGAACTCCTCAAAGCGTTAAAATCTTGTTTTGAATCGAAAAACAGACTTTCTTAGTGTTTTTGAAATTTGGTGAAAAGTTATGTACTCAAAAGATACGATACAAATGATCTAATAACACGTTATTTGAACTCCTCAAAGCGTTAAAATCTTGTTTTGAATCGAAAAACAAACTTTCTTAGTGTTTGTGAAATTTGGTGAAAAGTTATGTATTAAAAGATACGATACAAATGATCTCAAAACACGTTATTTGAACTCCACAAAGCGCAAAAATCTTGTTTTGAATCGAAAAACAAACTTTCTTAGTGTATGTGAAATTTGGTGAAAAGTTATGTAGTCAGAAGATACGATACAAAAGATCTAAAAACACGTTAATTGAAATCATCAAAACGTTAAAATCTTGTTTTTAATCGAAAAACAAACTTTCTTAGTGTTTGTGAAATTCGGTGAAAAGTTTTGTTGTAAAAGATACGATACAAATGATCTAAAAACACGTTATTTGAACTCCTCAAAGCGTTAAAATCTGGTTTTGAATCGAAAAACAAACTTTCTTAGTATTTGTGAAATTTGGTGAAAAGTTATATAGTAAAAGGTACGGCACAAATAATCTCAAAACACGTTATTTGAACTCCACAAAGCGTTAAAATCTTGTTTTGAATCGAAAAACAAACTTTCTTAGTGTATGTGAAATTTGGTGAAAAGTTATGTAGTAAAAGATACGATACAAATGATCTAAAAACACGTTATTTGAACTCCACAAAGCGCTAAAATCTTGTTTTGAATCGAAAAACAAACTTTCTTAGTGTTTGTGAAATTTGGTGAAAAGTTATGTAGTAAAAGATACGATACAAATGATCTCAAAACACGTTATTTGAACTCCACAAAGCGTTAAAATCTTGTTTTGAATCGAAAAACAAACTTTGTTAGTGTTTGTGAAATTTGGTGAAAAGTTATGTAGTAAAAGATACGATACAAATGATCTAAAAACACGTTATTTGAACTCCTCCAAGCGTTAAAATCTTGTTTTGAATCGGAAAACAAACTTTCTTAGTGTTTGTGAAATTTGGTGAAAATTTTTGTAGTAAAAGATACGATACAAATGATCTCAAAACACGTTATTTGAACTCCACAAAGCGTTAGAATCTTGTTTTGAATCGAAAAACAAAATTTCTTAGTGTTTGAGAAATTTGGTGAAAAGTTATGTAGCAAAAGATACGATACAAATGATCTAAAAACACGTTATTTGAACTCCACAAAGCGCTAAAATCTTGTTTTGAATCGAAAAACAAACTTTCTTAGTGTTTGTGAAATTTGGTGAAAAGTTATGTAGTAAAATATACGATACAAATGATCTCAAAACACGTTATTTGAACTCCACAAAGCGTTAAAATCTTGTTTTGAATCGAAAAACAAACTTTCTTAGTGTATGTGAAATTTGGTGAAAAGTTATGTAGTAAAAGATACGATACAAATGATCTCAAAACACGTTATTTGAACTCCACAAAGCGCTAAAATCTTGTTTTGAATCGAAAAACAAACTTTGTTAGTGTTTGTGAAATTCGGCGAAAAGTTATGTAGTAAAAGATACGATACAAATGATCTCAAAACACGTTTTTTGAACTCCACAAAGCGTTAAAATCTTGTTTTGAATCGAAAAACAAACTTTCTTAGTGTTTGTGAAATTTGGTGAAAAGTTATGTAGTAAAAGATACGATACAAATGATCTCAAAACACGTTATTTGAACTCCACAAAGCGTTAAAATCTTGTTTTGAATCGAAAAACAAACTTTGTTAGTGTTTGTGAAATTTGGTGAAAAGTTATGTAGTAAAAGATACGATACAAATGATCTAAAAACACGTTATTTGAACTCCTCCAAGCGTTAAAATCTTGTTTTGAATCGGAAAACAAACTTTCTTAGTGTTTGTGAAATTTGGTGAAAATTTTTGTAGTAAAAGATACGATACAAATGATCTCAAAACACGTTATTTGAACTCCACAAAGCGTTAGAATCTTGTTTTGAATCGAAAAACAAAATTTCTTAGTGTTTGAGAAATTTGGTGAAAAGTTATGTAGCAAAAGATACGATACAAATGATCTAAAAACACGTTATTTGAACTCCACAAAGCGCTAAAATCTTGTTTTGAATCGAAAAACAAACTTTCTTAGTGTTTGAGAAATTTGGTGAAAAGTTATGTAGTAAAAGATACGATACAAATGATCTCAAAACACGTTATTTGAACTCCACAAAGCGTTAAAATCTTGTTTTGAATCGAAAAACAAACTTTCTTAGTGTTTGTGAAATTTGGTGAAAAGTTATGTATTAAAAGATACGATACAAATGATCTCAAAACACGTTATTTGAACTCCACAAAGCGCAAAAATCTTGTTTTGAATCGAAAAACAAACTTTCTTAGTGTATGTGAAATTTGGTGAAAAGTTATGTAGTCAGAAGATACGATACAAAAGATCTAAAAACACGTTAATTGAAATCATCAAAACGTTAAAATCTTGTTTTTAATCGAAAAACAAACTTTCTTAGTGTTTGTGAAATTCGGTGAAAAGTTTTGTTCTAAAAGATATGATACAAATGATCTAAAAACACGTTATTTGAACTCCTCAAAGCGTTAAAATCTGGTTTTGAATCGAAAAACAAACTTTCTTAGTGTTTGTGAAATTTGGTGAAAAGTTATATAGTAAAAGATACGGCACAAATAATCTCAAAACACGTTATTTGAACTCCACAAAGCGTTAAAATCTTGTTTTGAATCGAAAAACAAACTTTCTTAGTGTATGTGAAATTTGGTGAAAAGTTATGTAGTAAAAGATACGATACAAATGATCTAAAAACACGTTTTTTGAACTCCACAAAGCGCTAAAATCTGGTTTTGAATCGAAAAACAAACTTTCTTAGTGTTTGTGAAATTTGGTGAAAATTTGTGTAGTAAAAGATACGATACAAATGATCTCAAAACACGTTATTTGAACTCCACAAAGCGTTAAAATCTTGTTTTGAATCGAAAAATAAACTTTCTTAGTGTTTGTGAAATTTGGTGAAAAGTTATGTAGTAAAAGATACGATACAACTGATCTCAAAACACGTTATTTGAAGTCCACAAAGTGCTAAAATCTTGTTTTGAATCGAAAAACAAACTTTCTTAGTGATTGTGAAATTTGGTGAAAAGTAATGTAGTAAAAGATACGATACAAATGATCTAAAAACACGTTATTTGAACTCCCCAAAGCGTTAAAATCTTGTTTTGAATCGAAAAACAAACTTTCTTAGTGTTTGTGAAATTTGGTGAAAAGTTATGTAGTAAAAGATACGATACAAATGATCTCAAAACACGTTATTTGAACTCCACAAAGCGTTAAAATCTTGTTTTGAATCGAAAAACAAACTTTGTTAGTGTTTGTGAAATTTGGTGAAAAGTTATGTAGTAAAAGATACGATACAAATGATCTAAAAACACGTTATTTGAACTCCTCCAAGCGTTAAAATCTTGTTTTGAATCGGAAAACAAACTTTCTTAGTGTTTGTGAAATTTGGTGAAAATTTTTGTAGTAAAAGATACGATACAAATGATCTCAAAACACGTTATTTGAACTCCACAAAGCGTTAGAATCTTGTTTTGAATCGAAAAACAAACTTTGTTAGTGTTTGTGAAATTCGGCGAAAAGTTATGTAGTAAAAGATACGATACAAATGATCTCAAAACACGTTTTTTGAACTCCACAAAGCGTTAAAATCTTGTTTTGAATCGAAAAACAAACTTTCTTAGTGTTTGTGAAATTTGGTGAAAAGTTATGTAGTAAAAGATACGATACAAATGATCTCAAAACACGTTATTTGAACTCCACAAAGCGTTAAAATCTTGTTTTGAATCGAAAAACAAACTTTGTTAGTGTTTGTGAAATTTGGTGAAAAGTTATGTAGTAAAAGATACGATACAAATGATCTAAAAACACGTTATTTGAACTCCTCCAAGCGTTAAAATCTTGTTTTGAATCGGAAAACAAACTTTCTTAGTGTTTGTGAAATTTGGTGAAAATTTTTGTAGTAAAAGATACGATACAAATGATCTCAAAACACGTTATTTGAACTCCACAAAGCGTTAGAATCTTGTTTTGAATCGAAAAACAAAATTTCTTAGTGTTTGAGAAATTTGGTGAAAAGTTATGTAGCAAAAGATACGATACAAATGATCTAAAAACACGTTATTTGAACTCCACAAAGCGCTAAAATCTTGTTTTGAATCGAAAAACAAACTTTGTTAGTGTTTGAGAAATTTGGTGAAAAGTTATGTAGTAAAAGATACGATACAAATGATCTCAAAACACGTTATTTGAACTCCACAAAGCGTTAAAATCTTGTTTTGAATCGAAAAACAAACTTTCTTAGTGTTTGTGAAATTTGGTGAAAAGTTATGTATTAAAAGATACGATACAAATGATCTCAAAACACGTTATTTGAACTCCACAAAGCGCAAAAATCTTGTTTTGAATCGAAAAACAAACTTTCTTAGTGTATGTGAAATTTGGTGAAAAGTTATGTAGTCAGAAGATACGATACAAAAGATCTAAAAACACGTTAATTGAAATCATCAAAACGTTAAAATCTTGTTTTTAATCGAAAAACAAACTTTCTTAGTGTTTGTGAAATTCGGTGAAAAGTTTTGTTGTAAAAGATATGATACAAATGATCTAAAAACACGTTATTTGAACTCCTCAAAGCGTTAAAATCTGGTTTTGAATCGAAAAACAAACTTTCTTAGTGTTTGTGAAATTTGGTGAAAAGTTATATAGTAAAAGATACGGCACAAATAATCTCAAAACACGTTATTTGAACTCCACAAAGCGTTAAAATCTTGTTTTGAATCGAAAAACAAACTTTCTTAGTGTATGTGAAATTTGGTGAAAAGTTATGTAGTAAAAGATACGATACAATTGATCTAAAAACACGTTTTTTGAACTCCACAAAGCGCTAAAATCTGGTTTTGAATCGAAAAACAAACTTTCTTAGTGTTTGTGAAATTTGGTGAAAATTTGTGTAGTAAAAGATACGATACAAGTGATCTCAAAACACGTTATTTGAACTCCACAAAGCGTTAAAATCTTGTTTTGAATCGAAAAATAAACTTTCTTAGTGTTTGTGAAATTTGGTGAAAAGTTATGTAGTAAAAGATACGATACAACTGATCTCAAAACACGTTATTTGAAGTCCACAAAGTGCTAAAATCTTGTTTTGAATCGAAAAACAAAATTTCTTAGTGATTGTGAAATTTGGTGAAAAGTAATGTAGTAAAAGATACGATACAAATGATCTAAAAACACGTTATTTGAACTCCCCAAAGCGTTAAAATCTTGTTTTGAATCGAAAAACAAACTTTCTTAGTGTTTGTGAAATTTGGTGAAAAGTTATGTAGTAAAAGATACGATACAAATGATCTCAAAACACGTTATTTGAACTCCACAAAGCGTTAAAATCTTGTTTTGAATCGAAAAACAAACTTTGTTAGTGTTTGTGAAATTTGGTGAAAAGTTATGTAGTAAAAGATACGATACAAATGATCTAAAAACACGTTATTTGAACTCCTCCAAGCGTTAAAATCTTGTTTTGAATCGGAAAACAAACTTTCTTAGTGTTTGTGAAATTTGGTGAAAATTTTTGTAGTAAAAGATACGATACAAATGATCTCAAAACGCGTTATTTGAACTCCACAAAGCGTTAGAATCTTGTTTTGAATCGAAAAACAAAATTTCTTAGTGTTTGAGAAATTTGGTGAAAAGTTATGTAGCAAAAGATACGATACAAATGATCTAAAAACACGTTATTTGAACTCCACAAAGCGCTAAAATCTTGTTTTGAATCGAAAAACAAACTTTCTTAGTGTTTGTGAAATTTGGTGAAAAGTTATGTAGTAAAAGATACGATACAAATGATCTCAAAACACGTTATTTGAACTCCACAAAGCGTTAAAATCTTGTTTTGAATCGAAAAACAAACTTTCTTAGTGTATGTGAAATTTGGTGAAAAGTTATGTAGTAAAAGATACGATACAAATGATGTCAAAACACGTTATTTGAACTCCACAAAGCGCTAAAATCTTGTTTTGAATCGAAAAACAAACTTTGTTAGTGTTTGTGAAATTCGGCGAAAAGTTATGTAGTAAAAGATACGATACAAATGATCTCAAAACACATTTTTTGAACTCCACAAAGCGTTAAAATCTTGTTTTGAATCGAAAAACAAACTTTCTTAGTGTTTGTGAAATTTGGTGAAAAGTTATGTAATAAAAGATACGATACAACTAATCTCAAAACACGTTATTTGAAGTCCACAAAGTGCTAAAATCTTGTTTTGAATTGAAAAACAAACTTTCTTAGTGACTGTGAAATTTGGTGAAAAGTAATGTAGTAAAAGATACGATACAAATGATCTAAAACCACGTTATTTGAACTCCTCAAAGAGTTAAAATCTTGTTTTGAATCGAAAAACAAACTTTGTTAGTGTTTGTGAAATTTGGTGAAAAGTTATGTAGTAAAAGATACGATACAAATGATCTAAAAACACGTTATTTGAACTCCTCCAAGCGTTAAAATCTTGTTTTGAATCGGAAAACAAACTTTCTTAGTGTTTGTGAAATTTGGTGAAAATTTTTGTAGTAAAAGATACGATTCAAATGATCTCAAAACACGTTATTTGAACTCCACAAAGCGTTAGAATCTTGTTTTGAATCGAAAAACAAAATTTCTTAGTGTTTGAGAAATTTGGTGAAAAGTTATGTAGCAAAAGATACGATACAAATGATCTAAAAACACGTTATTTGAACTCCACAAAGCGCTAAAATCTTGTTTTGAATCGAAAAACAAACTTTCTTAGTGTTTGTGAAATTTGGTGAAAAGTTATGTAGTAAAAGATACGATACAAATGATCTCAAAACACGTTATTTGAACTCCACAAAGCGTTAAAATCTTGTTTTGAATCGAAAAACAAACTTTCTTAGTGTATGTGAAATTTGGTGAAAAGTTATGTAGTAAAAGATACGATACAAATGATCTCAAAACACGTTATTTGAACTCCACAAAGCGCTAAAATCTTGTTTTGAATCGAAAAACAAACTTTGTTAGTGTTTGTGAAATTCGGCGAAAAGTTATGTAGTAAAAGATACGATACAAATGATCTCAAAACACGTTTTTTGAACTCCACAAAGCGTTAAAATCTTGTTTTGAATCGAAAAACAAACTTTCTTAGTGTTTGTGAAATTTGGTGAAAAGTTATGTAATAAAAGATACGATACAACTGATCTCAAAACACGTTATTTGAAGTCCACAAAGTGCTAAAATCTTGTTTTGAATTGAAAAACAAACTTTCTTAGTGACTGTGAAATTTGGTGAAAAGTAATGTAGTAAAAGATACGATACAAATGATCTAAAACCACGTTATTTGAACTCCTCAAAGCGTTAAAATCTTGTTTTGAATCGAAAAACAAACTTTGTTAGTGTTTGTGAAATTTGGTGAAAAGTTATGTAGTAAAAGATACGATACAAATGATCTCAAAACACGTTATTTGAACTCCACAAAGCGCTAAAATCTTGTTTTGAATCGAAAAACAAACTTTGTTAGTGTTTGTGAAATTCGGCGAAAAGTTATGTAGTAAAAGATACGATACAAATGATCTCAAAACACGTTTTTGAACTCCACAAAGCGTTAAAATCTTGTTTTGAATCGAAAAACAAACTTTCTTAGTGTTTGTGAAATTTGGTGAAAAGTTATGTAGTAAAAGATACGATACAAATGATCTCAAAACACGTTATTTGAACTCCACAAAGCGTTAAAATCTTGTTTTGAATCGAAAAACAAACTTTGTTAGTGTTTGTGAAATTTGGTGAAAAGTTATGTAGTAAAAGATACGATACAAATGATCTAAAAACACGTTATTTGAACTCCTCCAAGCGTTAAAATATTGTTTTGAATCGGAAAACAAACTTTCTTAGTGTTTGTGAAATTTGGTGAAAATTTTTGTAGTAAAAGATACGATACAAATGATCTCAAAACACGTTATTTGAACTCCACAAAGCGTTAGAATCTTGTTTTGAATCGAAAAACAAAATTTCTTAGTGTTTGAGAAATTTGGTGAAAAGTTATGTAGCAAAAGATACGATACAAATGATCTAAAAACACGTTATTTGAACTCCACAAAGCGCTAAAATCTTGTTTTGAATCGAAAAACAAACTTTCTTAGTGTTTGAGAAATTTGGTGAAAAGTTATGTAGTAAAAGATACGATACAAATGATCTCAAAACACGTTATTTGAACTCCACAAAGCGTTAAAATCTTGTTTTGAATCGAAAAACAAACTTTCTTAGTGTATGTGAAATTTGGTGAAAAGTTATGTAGTAAAAGATACGATACAAATGATCTAAAAACACGTTTTTTGAACTCCACAAAGCGCTAAAATCTGGTTTTGAATCGAAAAACAAACTTTCTTAGTGTTTGTGAAATTTGGTGAAAATTTGTGTAGTAAAAGATACGATACAAATGATCTCAAAACACGTTATTTGAACTCCACAAAGCGTTAAAATCTTGTTTTGAATCGAAAAATAAACTTTCTTAGTGTTTGTGAAATTTGGTGAAAAGTTATGTAGTAAAAGATACGATACAACTGATCTCAAAACACGTTATTTGAAGTCCACAAAGTGCTAAAATCTTGTTTTGAATCGAAAAACAAACTTTCTTAGTGATTGTGAAATTTGGTGAAAAGTAATGTAGTAAAAGATACGATACAAATGATCTAAAAACACGTTATTTGAACTCCCCAAAGCGTTAAAATCTTGTTTTGAATCGAAAAACAAACTTTCTTAGTGTTTGTGAAATTTGGTGAAAAGTTATGTAGTAAAAGATACGATACAAATGATCTCAAAACACGTTATTTGAACTCCACAAAGCGTTAAAATCTTGTTTTGAATCGAAAAACAAACTTTGTTAGTGTTTGTGAAATTTGGTGAAAAGTTATGTAGTAAAAGATACGATACAAATGATCTCAAAACACGTTATTTGAAGTCCACAAAGTGCTAAAATCTTGTTTTGAATTGAAAAACAAACTTTCTTAGTGACTGTGAAATTTGGTGAAAAGTAATGTAGTAAAAGATACGATACAAATGATCTAAAACCACGTTATTTGAACTCCTCAAAGCGTTAAAATCTTGTTTTGAATCGAAAAACAAACTTTGTTAGTGTTTGTGAAATTTGGTGAAAAGTTATGTAGTAAAAGATACGATACAAATGATCTAAAAACACGTTATTTGAACTCCTCCAAGCGTTAAAATCTTGTTTTGAATCGGAAAACAAACTTTCTTAGTGTTTGTGAAATTTGGTGAAAATTTTTGTAGTAAAAGATACGATTCAAATGATCTCAAAACACGTTATTTGAACTCCACAAAGCGTTAGAATCTTGTTTTGAATCGAAAAACAAAATTTCTTAGTGTTTGAGAAATTTGGTGAAAAGTTATGTAGCAAAAGATACGATACAAATGATCTAAAAACACGTTATTTGAACTCCACAAAGCGCTAAAATCTTGTTTTGAATCGAAAAACAAACTTTCTTAGTGTTTGTGAAATTTGGTGAAAAGTTATGTAGTAAAAGATACGATACAAATGATCTCAAAACACGTTATTTGAACTCCACAAAGCGTTAAAATCTTGTTTTGAATCGAAAAACAAACTTTCTTAGTGTATGTGAAATTTGGTGAAAAGTTATGTAGTAAAAGATACGATACAAATGATCTCAAAACACGTTATTTGAACTCCACAAAGCGCTAAAATCTTGTTTTGAATCGAAAAACAAACTTTGTTAGTGTTTGTGAAATTCGGCGAAAAGTTATGTAGTAAAAGATACGATACAAATGATCTCAAAACACGTTTTTTGAACTCCACAAAGCGTTAAAATCTTGTTTTGAATCGAAAAACAAACTTTCTTAGTGTTTGTGAAATTTGGTGAAAAGTTATGTAGTAAAAGATACGATACAAATGATCTAAAAACACGTTATTTGAAGTCCACAAAGCGCTAAAATCTTGTTTTGAATCGAAAAACAAACTTTCTTAGTGTTTGTGAAATTTGGTGAAAAGTTATGTAGTAAAAGATACGATACAAATGATCTCAAAACACGTTATTTGAACTCCACAAAGCGTTAAAATCTTGTTTTGAATCGAAAAACAAACTTTCTTAGTGTATGTGAAATTTGGTGAAAAGTTATGTAGTAAAAGATACGATACAAATGATCTCAAAACACGTTATTTGAACTCCACAAAGCGCTAAAATCTTGTTTTGAATCGAAAAACAAACTTTGTTAGTGTTTGTGAAATTCGGCGAAAAGTTATGTAGTAAAAGATACGATACAAATGATCTCAAAACACGTTTTTTGAACTCCACAAAGCGTTAAAATCTTGTTTTGAATCGAAAAACAAACTTTCTTAGTGTTTGTGAAATTTGGTGAAAAGTTATGTAGTAAAAGATACGATACAACTGATCTCAAAACACGTTATTTGAAGTCCACAAAGTGCTAAAATCTTGTTTTGAATTGAAAAACAAACTTTCTTAGTGACTGCGAAATTTGGTGAAAAGTAATGTAGTAAAAGATACGATACAAATGATCTAAAACCACGTTATTTGAACTCCTCAAAGCGTTAAAATCTTGTTTTGAATCGAAAAACAAACTTTCTTAGTGTTTGTGAAATTTGGTGAAAAGTTATGTAGTAAAAGATACGATACAAATGATCTCAAAACACGTTATTTGAACTCCACAAAGCGTTAAAATCTTGTTTTGAATCGAAAAACAAACTTTGTTAGTGTTTGTGAAATTTGGTGAAAAGTTATGTAGTAATAGATACGATACAAATGATCTAAAAACACGTTATTTGAACTCCACAAAGCGCTAATATCTTGTTTTGAATCGAAAAACAAACTTTCTTAGTGTTTATGAAATTTGGTGAAAAGTTATGTAGTAAAAGATACGATACAAATGATCTCAAAACACGTTATTTGAACAGCACAAAGCGCAAAAATCTTGTTTTGAATCGAAAAACAAACTTTCTTAGTGTTTGTGAAATTTGGTGAAAAGTTATGTAGTAAAAGATACGATACAAATAATCAAAAAACACGTTATTTGAACTCCTCAAAGCGTTAAAATCTTGTTTTGAATCGAAACAGAAACTTTCTTAGTGTTTGTGAAATTTGGTGAAAAGTTATGTAGTTAAAAGTTACGATACAAATAATCAAAAAACACGTTATTTGAACTCCTCAAAGCGTTAAAATCTTGTTTTGAATCGAAAAACATACTTTCTTAGTGTTTGTGAAATGTGGTGAAAAGTTATGTAGTAAAAGATACGATACAAATGATCTCAAAACACGCTATTTGAACTCCACAAAGCGTTAGAATCTTGTTTTGAATCGAAAAACAAAATTTCTTAGTGTTTGAGAAATTTGGTGAAAAGTTATGTAGCAAAAGATACGATACAAATGATCTAAAAACACGTTATTTGAACTCCACAAAGCGCTAAAATCTTGTTTTGAATCGAAAAACAAACTTTCATAGTGTTTGAGAAATTTGGTGAAAAGTTATGTAGTCAGAAGATACGATACAAAAGATCTCAAAACACGTTATTTGAACTCCACAAAGCGTTAAAATCTTGTTTTGAATCGAAAAACAAACTTTCTTAGTGTTTGTGAAATTTGGTGAAAAGTTATGTATTAAAAGATACGATACAAATGATCTAAAAACACGTTATTTGAACTCCACAAAGCGCTAAAATCTTGTTTTGAATCGAAAAACAAACTTTCTTAGTGTTTGTGAAATTTGGTGAAAAGTTATGTAGTAAAAGATACGATACAAATGATCTCAAAACACGTTATTTGAACTCCACAAAGCGTTAAAATCTTGTTTTGAATCGAAAAACAAACTTTCTTAGTGTATGTGAAATTTGGTGAAAAGTTATGTAGTAAAAGATACGATACAAATGATCTAAAAACACGTTTTTTGAACTCCACAAAGCGCTAAAATCTGGTTTTGAATCGAAAAACAAACTTTCTTAGTGTTTGTGAAATTTGGTGAAAATTTGTGTAGTAAAAGATACGATACAAATGATCTCAAAACACGTTATTTGAACTCCACAAAGCGTTAAAATCTTGTTTTGAATCGAAAAATAAACTTTCTTAGTGTTTGTGAAATTTGGTGAAAAGTTATGTAGTAAAAGATACGATACAACTGATCTCAAAACACGTTATTTGAAGTCCACAAAGTGCTAAAATCTTGTTTTGAATCGAAAAACAAACTTTCTTAGTGATTGTGAAATTTGGTGAAAAGTAATGTAGTAAAAGATACGATACAAATGATCTAAAAACACGTTATTTGAACTCCCCAAAGCGTTAAAATCTTGTTTTGAATCGAAAAACAAACTTTCTTAGTGTTTGTGAAATTTGGTGAAAAGTTATGTAGTAAAAGATACGATACAAATGATCTCAAAACACGTTATTTGAACTCCACAAAGCGTTAAAATCTTGTTTTGAATCGAAAAACAAACTTTGTTAGTGTTTGTGAAATTTGGTGAAAAGTTATGTAGTAAAAGATACGATACAAATGATCTAAAAACACGTTATTTGAACTCCTCCAAGCGTTAAAATCTTGTTTTGAATCGGAAAACAAACTTTCTTAGTGTTTGTGAAATTTGGTGAAAATTTTTGTAGTAAAAGATACGATACAAATGATCTCAAAACACGTTATTTGAACTCCACAAAGCGTTAGAATCTTGTTTTGAATCGAAAAACAAAATTTCTTAGTGTTTGAGAAATTTGGTGAAAAGTTATGTAGCAAAAGATACGATACAAATGATCTAAAAACACGTTATTTGAACTCCACAAAGCGCTAAAATCTTGTTTTGAATCGAAAAACAAACTTTCTTAGTGTTTGTGAAATTTGGTGAAAAGTTATGTAGTAAAAGATACGATACAAATGATCTCAAAACACGTTATTTGAACTCCACAAAGCGTTAAAATCTTGTTTTGAATCGAAAAACAAACTTTCTTAGTGTATGTGAAATTTGGTGAAAAGTTATGTAGTAAAAGATACGATACAAATGATGTCAAAACACGTTATTTGAACTCCACAAAGCGCTAAAATCTTGTTTTGAATCGAAAAACAAACTTTGTTAGTGTTTGTGAAATTCGGCGAAAAGTTATGTAGTAAAAGATACGATACAAATGATCTCAAAACACATTTTTTGAACTCCACAAAGCGTTAAAATCTTGTTTTGAATCGAAAAACAAACTTTCTTAGTGTTTGTGAAATTTGGTGAAAAATTATGTAATAAAAGATACGATACAACTAATCTCAAAACACGTTATTTGAAGTCCACAAAGTGCTAAAATCTTGTTTTGAATTGAAAAACAAACTTTCTTAGTGACTGTGAAATTTGGTGAAAAGTAATGTAGTAAAAGATACGATACAAATGATCTAAAACCACGTTATTTGAACTCCTCAAAGCGTTAAAATCTTGTTTTGAATCGAAAAACAAACTTTGTTAGTGTTTGTGAAATTTGGTGAAAAGTTATGTAGTAAAAGATACGATACAAATGATCTAAAAACACGTTATTTGAACTCCTCCAAGCGTTAAAATCTTGTTTTGAATCGGAAAACAAACTTTCTTAGTGTTTGTGAAATTTGGTGAAAATTTTTGTAGTAAAAGATACGATTCAAATGATCTCAAAACACGTTATTTGAACTCCACAAAGCGTTAGAATCTTGTTTTGAATCGAAAAACAAAATTTCTTAGTGTTTGAGAAATTTGGTGAAAAGTTATGTAGCAAAAGATACGATACAAATGATCTAAAAACACGTTATTTGAACTCCACAAAGCGCTAAAATCTTGTTTTGAATCGAAAAACAAACTTTCTTAGTGTTTGTGAAATTTGGTGAAAAGTTATGTAGTAAAAGATACGATACAAATGATCTCAAAACACGTTATTTGAACTCCACAAAGCGTTAAAATCTTGTTTTGAATCGAAAAACAAACTTTCTTAGTGTATGTGAAATTTGGTGAAAAGTTATGTAGTAAAAGATACGATACAAATGATCTCAAAACACGTTATTTGAACTCCACAAAGCGCTAAAATCTTGTTTTGAATCGAAAAACAAACTTTGTTAGTGTTTGTGAAATTCGGCGAAAAGTTATGTAGTAAAAGATACGATACAAATGATCTCAAAACACGTTTTTTGAACTCCACAAAGCGTTAAAATCTTGTTTTGAATCGAAAAACAAACTTTCTTAGTGTTTGTGAAATTTGGTGAAAAGTTATGTAGTAAAAGATACGATACAAATGATCTAAAAACACGTTATTTGAAGTCCACAAAGCGCTAAAATCTTGTTTTGAATCGAAAAACAAACTTTCTTAGTGTTTGTGAAATTTGGTGAAAAGTTATGTAGTAAAAGATACGATACAAATGATCTCAAAACACGTTATTTGAACTCCACAAAGCGTTAAAATCTTGTTTTGAATCGAAAAACAAACTTTCTTAGTGTATGTGAAATTTGGTGAAAAGTTATGTAGTAAAAGATACGATACAAATGATCTCAAAACACGTTATTTGAACTCCACAAAGCGCTAAAATCTTGTTTTGAATCGAAAAACAAACTTTGTTAGTGTTTGTGAAATTCGGCGAAAAGTTATGTAGTAAAAGATACGATACAAATGATCTCAAAACACGTTTTTTGAACTCCACAAAGCGTTAAAATCTTGTTTTGAATCGAAAAACAAACTTTCTTAGTGTTTGTGAAATTTGGTGAAAAGTTATGTAGTAAAAGATACGATACAACTGATCTCAAAACACGTTATTTGAAGTCCACAAAGTGCTAAAATCTTGTTTTGAATTGAAAAACAAACTTTCTTAGTGACTGCGAAATTTGGTGAAAAGTAATGTAGTAAAAGATACGATACAAATGATCTAAAACCACGTTATTTGAACTCCTCAAAGCGTTAAAATCTTGTTTTGAATCGAAAAACAAACTTTCTTAGTGTTTGTGAAATTTGGTGAAAAGTTATGTAGTAAAAGATACGATACAAATGATCTCAAAACACGTTATTTGAACTCCACAAAGCGTTAAAATCTTGTTTTGAATCGAAAAACAAACTTTGTTAGTGTTTGTGAAATTTGGTGAAAAGTTATGTAGTAATAGATACGATACAAATGATCTAAAAACACGTTATTTGAACTCCACAAAGCGCTAATATCTTGTTTTGAATCGAAAAACAAACTTTCTTAGTGTTTATGAAATTTGGTGAAAAGTTATGTAGTAAAAGATACGATACAAATGATCTCAAAACACGTTATTTGAACAGCACAAAGCGCAAAAATCTTGTTTTGAATCGAAAAACAAACTTTCTTAGTGTTTGTGAAATTTGGTGAAAAGTTATGTAGTAAAAGATACGATACAAATAATCAAAAAACACGTTATTTGAACTCCTCAAAGCGTTAAAATCTTGTTTTGAATCGAAACACAAACTTTCTTAGTGTTTGTGAAATTTGGTGAAAAGTTATGTAGTTAAAAGTTACGATACAAATAATCAAAAAACACGTTATTTGAACTCCTCAAAGCGTTAAAATCTTGTTTTGAATCGAAAAACATACTTTCTTAGTGTTTGTGAAATGTGGTGAAAAGTTATGTAGTAAAAGATACGATACAAATGATCTCAAAACACGCTATTTGAACTCCACAAAGCGTTAGAATCTTGTTTTGAATCGAAAAACAAAATTTCTTAGTGTTTGAGAAATTTGGTGAAAAGTTATGTAGCAAAAGATACGATACAAATGATCTAAAAACACGTTATTTGAACTCCACAAAGCGCTAAAATCTTGTTTTGAATCGAAAAACAAACTTTCTTAGTGTTTGAGAAATTTGGTGAAAAGTTATGTAGTCAGAAGATACGATACAAAAGATCTCAAAACACGTTATTTGAACTCCACAAAGCGTTAAAATCTTGTTTTGAATCGAAAAACAAACTTTCTTAGTGTTTGTGAAATTTGGTGAAAAGTTATGTATTAAAAGATACGATACAAATGATCTAAAAACACGTTATTTGAACTCCACAAAGCGCTAAAATCTTGTTTTGAATCGAAAAACAAACTTTCTTAGTGTTTGAGAAATTTGGTGAAAAGTTATGTAGTAAAAGATACGATTCAAATGATCTCAAAACACGTTATTTGAACTCCACAAAGCGTTAGAATCTTGTTTTGAATCGAAAAACAAAATTTCTTAGTGTTTGAGAAATTTGGTGAAAAGTTATGTAGCAAAAGATACGATACAAATGATCTAAAAACACGTTATTTGAACTCCACAAAGCGCTAAAATCTTGTTTTGAATCGAAAAACAAACTTTCTTAGTGTTTGTGAAATTTGGTGAAAAGTTATATAGTAAAAGATACGGCACAAATAATCTCAAAACACGTTATTTGAACTCCACAAAGCGTTAAAATCTTGTTTTGAATCGAAAAACAAACTTTCTTAGTGTATGTGAAATTTGGTGAAAAGTTATGTAGTAAAAGATACGATACAAATGATCTAAAAACACGTTTTTTGAACTCCACAAAGCGCTAAAATCTGGTTTTGAATCGAAAAACAAACTTTCTTAGTGTTTGTGAAATTTGGTGAAAATTTGTGTAGTAAAAGATACGATACAAATGATCTCAAAACACGTTATTTGAACTCCACAAAGCGTTAAAATCTTGTTTTGAATCGAAAAATAAACTTTCTTAGTGTTTGTGAAATTTGGTGAAAAGTTATGTAGTAAAAGATACGATACAACTGATCTCAAAACACGTTATTTGAAGTCCACAAAGTGCTAAAATCTTGTTTTGAATCGAAAAACAAACTTTCTTAGTGATTGTGAAATTTGGTGAAAAGTAATGTAGTAAAAGAGACGATACAAATGATCTAAAAACACGTTATTTGAACTCCCCAAAGCGTTAAAATCTTGTTTTGAATCGAAAAACAAAATTTCTTAGTGTTTGTGAAATTTGGTGAAAAGTTATGTAGTAAAAGATACGATACAAATGATCTCAAAGCACGTTATTTGAACTCCACAAAGCGTTAAAATCTTGTTTTGAATCGAAAAACAAACTTTGTTAGTGTTTGTGAAATTTGGTGAAAAGTTATGTAGTAAAAGATACGATACAAATGATCTAAAAACACGTTATTTGAACTCCTCCAAGCGTTAAAATCTTGTTTTGAATCGGAAAACAAACTTTCTTAGTGTTTGTGAAATTTGGTGAAAATTTTTGTAGTAAAAGATACGATACAAATGATCTCAAAACACGTTATTTGAACTCCACAAAGCGTTAGAATCTTGTTTTGAATCGAAAAACAAAATTTCTTAGTGTTTGAGAAATTTGGTGAAAAGTTATGTAGCAAAAGATACGATACAAATGATCTAAAAACACGTTATTTGAACTCCACAAAGCGCTAAAATCTTGTTTTGAATCGA